>JAXCHB010000325.1:2640000-3267500 GCA_036926305.1 Uropetala carovei
CTAATGGTCACATTTAAAAAAATCTGATGTGGCCAACACATGACTTTCTCCATATTTGGGGTATTGATATTTAAATTATTATGAATAGCATTATGAGGGAAAATTATTATTTCCTTTCCTAAAAGAATACAGTCGTCCTTATTGCCGTAAATTATATTTTGAATACGTTAACAGAATTCACCGCTACATGGTGGTGGCGCTGTGTACTGGATGTTTACGGATAAGCAAAATATCTACGAAGTGGATGGTTCTACGAAAATTTGTTTCAAAGAAAACTTGGAAGAAATATTATTCTTTACAAACTTGATCCTCACGAAGATTACCAATAACGACGTTTTTAAGGAGATATTTGACGGAAACCGAAAAAACCAATTATTTATAAATAATAAATAATTCCTAAAGAATAACTCGTATGGAAAATTGGTTCAAGCGAAAGTTGTAGAAATTACATTCACTGTAACCTTTGTATAGAATTGTATATACAATAATGATGTTTTAATGGAGAAATATCGGAAAAACCGAATCGGGTTTCGAATAAACCTCGACTTCCGGTAACCCGGTATTGCCCAAAAACTAATCAGTACTTTATGCTAATGCTAATGTGTTATATATGAAATTTGGTATTAATATGACAAGCTCTTTTTGAGTTAGAGCGTTCACAATCACATCCATCCAGTCATCCACACACACACACACACTCTCACACACACACACACACACACACAAGCACGCGCACGCACGCATACACACACGTACATCATTCCGAAAATAGTCTAAACGTGTTCTAGAGACCTCAAAACGTGTATTTCCGTTGAAATCTCGGTCTATTTTTTTCGCGATCACGAGTTCCGTATGGAGAAAGTAAAAATGTTCCTTTAAATATGATTACACAATGTAAAGAAGTAGAATTAGCATTTGTAGGAACTGAAATGAAAATAAAAACAATGAATTGTTTTTTTAGTAAGACTAAAAACCTATAATAAATAAATAAAAAATTAATAATAATTTACGTTATACAACTTTTATATTAATGGCACTACAACCTATAAATAAATTACATAAAAATTAATTTTTACTTTTTACAACTTTTATATTAAGGGAACTAAAATCCTAAAAATTAATTAATTAAAAAACCTTTTTAGGTTGTGCAATTTTTATATAAAGGCACTGGAACTTAAAAATAAATGAAATTTTGACATGGAATATCATCTGTTTTGATAGATTCTCAAATATCCGTATTAATCAAATACCAAGTGTTAAGATACTAATTAACGAACTTCGAACTCACCTTAAGTTGTGTGGCTTTTGCAAATCTGATCTTATGGTTCAATAAATTATATACTAAAGTATTTAAAACGTAATAACAAACATCAACATCCCAAACGTCATACATTCCCATCTGTATTGGAATTCTACATTGAAGATTTTATGTTTATGTCTGCACACACACACACACACACAAATACAAACACAAGAATTCCCTCTACTTCTGTCACTCGCGTGACTGCTCTTTCTTTCTCTCGCTTTCACTTTTAACTCTCAGCGCTCCTTACCTTTTAAAGAGCCTGCCAACTTTTATCCTCTCTCTCTCTCTCTCTTCGATAAATAATATGATCTTTTCCTCCTTCTCCGAGATACTGCGTGAACTTTTATTTCATTTTTGTCAGTTTTAAAGGCGTGGATTGGTTCTCTGCTATCTATCACGTCGGTTCCTATTTCTCACCTGCTTATTTTCAAAATGGTCAGTTCCTAGAATTGCCGTTCATTCGAAACTACCTGAGTTAGGCCTTCAAAAGGTTTTATAGATTGCGTGATTCCAACAAGGCCAATCTTTGAAGTAGGATTATATTCTCCCTCTTCTTCTGTACCGATATTATGTCCTTCTAGAAATTATTATAGTTAATTTTCCTTCTTTTTCCATTCATTGGCTCTTCCTGAAATAAAATTATTTTGTTTTCCTGTCGTGCAGTCCATTTACTTTTTACTTTCTCCATACGTAGTAATGGGAAGTATTGTATTCACGAAAAAAATCGACTTCGAGATTCAACGGAAATACACGTTTTGAGGTCCCTAGAACATGTTTAGACTATTTTCGGAATTATGTGTGTGTGTGGATGGATGTATGTGATTGTGGGCGCTCTAACTCAAAAAGTACTTGCCATATCGTTACCAAACTTCGTATATAACACTTTAGTATGAGCAGAAAGAACATTAGATGTTGGACAGTACCGGTTAGCCGGATGTCGAGGTTTATTCGAAACCCGATTCGGTTTTTGCGATATTTCTCCGTTAAAACATCATTATTGTATAAACAATTCTGTACAAATATTTTTTAGAATGTAATTTCCTACAAATTTCATTTGAAACAATTTTCCATAGGAGTTATTGTTTAGGAATTATTTATAAATAATCGGTGTTTTCGGTTTTCATCGAATATGTTCGTTAACACGCTGTTATTCACAATCTTTATAAGGAACAAATTTATAGAGAATGACATTCCTTCCAACTTTTGTTTGAAACAATTTTTCGTAGAACCATCCATTTCGGAGATATTCAATTTAATTCGTAAATTTCCAGTATACAGCGCCAACACCATGTAGTGGTGAATTCTGTAAACATATTCAAAATATAATTTACTGCAGGACTGTATTGTTTTACGATACGAAATAATAATTTTGCCTTATAATGCTATTTATAATAATTGAAATATCTATACCGCAAATATGGAGAAAGTCATGTGTTGACCACATCAGATTTTTTACTTTTCTATTATTTTATATTGACACCTTTTCCAAATTGCTCTCTTTTAATTATCCTAAATAGACATGAATACATTACGACGAAAATTCCTCTTTACCGATAGTCACCACTGACGCGTGGCCGGTTAAATAATTTGCGAAAGAAATTGAAATGGGCTCTATTCGTTGCTATAGCAACCCATGAATTATTCATGGCAGATGAAAAGCTTGGATATGAAGCAAAAATCAAATTAATCCTCAAGAAGTGACTATATCTTAGAGATAATCTGCATTTCGAAATTTATTGAAGGTTATGCGATAAATAACGGCGACCATAGTCGTAATCGACTTTTAGCCAAATATTCGTGGCTGTAAAAAATGTTTAAAGCTAAATTGTACTGGTAGGGCATGCCAGACGTACTTGTTACACTATTTTGAATTCTCAAAGCTTTAACGTATCGGTCAGCCGACAGTAAAAATCGATACAATCCATCGTCCTAAGGGAGTGTAAAGATACGGGATGTTGTAGTTTACTTAGATACTAACACTTGATATATGTATTCAATAACCATAAAAAATCACCTGTGTAAAATCTATTGTTGAGCTCAAAGTACTACTTGTCACTTTTTTTGGAATCCTTAATGGTTTTGCTTTTAAATTTAGACAGTCGGTAAAATGTATACATTTGATCACATTCAGAAAGCATTGACGTTCGTGAAACTGAGAGAGATTCTTTGCGGTATAAATTTTTCAAATATAAAATAAATTTATTATAAAATAGGAGTTTATCTATTTTTTGCTTTTAGTGCATGCACACATAAGGAAATTAAACGTTTGTTTGTGAGATTGTTTATGTTAGCAACAATGAAGGAGTAACCATGCAAGAAATTTTCAAAGTTCAACTCGAATTAAGACATTCTGGTTTGATTTTATCGATAACGGCAACTCCTACGATAAAAATATATAGGAAAAGAAATACTCTACTTTACTAGTTCTACAACTTTTATTTGAAAAATATTTTGATATGAGCAATATTTTACGAGATATGACGAAAATTTAATTTTTTGTCACCAGTAAAGTGGTACCCCTGATTGGCGTACGTGATTCATTTTTGCGATTTTCGTATTATATTTGATAATTGGCGCTCACGCTGTAAGCAAAACGCACCTAAAAACTATTCATTAGATCAGCGTGAAATTGTGTATTTATGATTTTATGTATATGTTCTTAAGATTTGGAAAGACTTTTATAACAATGTCTACCGAAAGTAGCGGTTTACTCTTGTAAAATTTTAGTTTTTCTTAAATATTTCGCTTAAAACTGAATTTTTGTTAACATACATCTATATAAAAGTTATAGATATTATTTTTTTCTACAACTTTTCTTTGAACTTAATTTTCATATGAGGAATATTTCAAGAGATATTCAATTATCTTCTAAATTGACGGTCAGTGGGCAGCTCGCGCGCGTGGTAGTGAAAACAACTGAATCGCTAGCGCTGAAGCATGTAAGTAGAACTGTTCCTATCGCCGTATTTATTTAATTTTATCTAACAACTTACGTATTGAGAAAGTGTGTTGGACACATCAATTTATTCAAATGGAAATGAGATGGAATGCACGTTTCCTTAAATTTACGACAAAATGTACTCATTGTCAGTGGGATCATGCAACTTCCCTATCACTAGCTGATACCACGTGGGTACGTGTAATACTTGTCGTGTTTTCATTAACTCAGTGCTAGATGCCACCAGTGTGTAGTACTTCTATTATTTCATAAAAACTAACACTAAAGATGAATTAGATGTAAAGAAACATCGATTTTGGTTTTTTGATTATTTACAGTTTAATTCTTTTACTAATTAGAATATTTATTGCAACGATGAATTTTATGAAAAGCAAGCTGACGATGGAAATTTTTTCTAAGTATTAAGAGATTTTTGACGGTCACTTATTATTTATGCAGAATTTTTTGTCGGCGAAATGGCAATAAGTCATAATGTTTAACGTCAGCAATTCAGCCAATATATTTTTTAAATTGAATAACAATTGTTTAAAGTTAAAAATGGAAGCGAATTTGTATTTTTCATGGTCGTACACAAGTACTCTGCTTATAAAACTTCATAGGCTGTCGCATGGTCTACTGACTGGTAACAGCCGTACTTTTGCTTCATCATGATTTTACATAATGACGATAAAATAAATACATTCTTGAGTGAAAGTTTGAAAATAGAGGAAAATAAATTGGAGCAATAATTTCTCCCATAGAAACTTATAGTAATTGCACCTGAAACGACTTTTAAAAGAGGTAGAATGGAAACTATTGACGAAAATCAATTTTTTAAAGCTTTTGAACATTATCCATAAACTTCTCTGGTTAAAAAACCCGTCATACGAGGAGAATGAATGCATTATACTTTCTCCAACTAATATATGGCAGCCAAACGTAAGTTCCAAACACCAACGTAAATGAAGATAAATGGAAGAACCTCCTAATAACCATACAAATATTTTTAAAAAAAGGAAAATACACGCACTCCGGTTTAGGGGAATCTACTCCACGCCAGCGGCCCTTCTTTTCTTTGTTCACACACGCACACAAAACAAACAAACACGCACGAGCGCTTCCTTTCCAAAAAAATTGCCTAAATACGCATTTCGGAATCAAGGATTCCATCGTCAGTAGGCCGATCAAAAAGACGATGATTAACGAGTCGGGGAAGGTAAATAGAGTATACATAGGGTGAAATGAGAGGGGGGGAAAAGGGGAAAGGAGGGGAGGGGGGAAATAGTTACAATGTAGCGATGAAGAAGTTAGCAAGAGCGTTGGATTGACCGTTATTTGAAAGAGAAAGCAAAGCAGTGTTTCCTATTGGACCTTTGTCTTGATTGAGGATGATTTATCTTTGTTTTTAAGAATGGATAAACTTTCGGCTTGGTCTAGAATCTAGAACAGTTGTGCCCAACCTTTTCTACATGACGGGCCTCATCGGTAGTTGCGAATCCTTCGGCGGGCCGCACTGTGTGCTGTCAATTCTTCCGCGGGTCGGATTAGAGTTTAAATCGGAAGTTATCTATATATTCTGAGGTTCCATTTAAGCGAATATATGGTATTAATGAGGCTTTTATAGTAAACATTCCGATATTAAAAGATTTGTTAGCGAAAATTTTATAAAAATAAATGAATTTGTTTAATTTTTCGGATGGCCTTTTCGTCGTGGGTTTGCGGGCAGCGCAAAAACCCTTCACCGGCCACATCCGGCCCGCGGGCCGTAGGGTGGGCACCACTGGTCTAGAAGGTGATGGCTGGAAATAGGTTTCAATAATTAAAGGTTTTTTGACCAATATAAACCCTTTCGCAACCATCACGCACAATTTTGTAAATACCGGATTTTTCAGGTGGTGGGGAGGGGGAGGGGGGGGGGTAGGATCCTTCGGGTTACCTAGCAAACGGTGAAGATGATTATTGGAGGAAAAGGCAATTTTAAACCCAGAATCACGGAAAATCTTTTTAAGGCCTCGTGAGTACTGCGGGAAGAAGGAAAGTTTTATATATCTTTCTTTTTTGGAATTGTCGGGAATTTCTAAGGTAGTGGAACACCGAACCTTTAGTTTTTACTTGTGTTTCTTCACTAAATTATCTATGGGGTTATCAGGAAACCCATTTTTAAGGGTGCTTTTTTAATGAAAAATAATTCTTTTTGGAAATCTGACTTGTTGAGTGGCACACGGAGTAATCTATGAACAACGGAATGGTAAGCTGCTATTTTTTTTTTTTTTGGCTTTGGAAATGCTGTGAGCATATAGGAATAAATCTGTTTGTGTGTGTGTGAGTGTGGGTTTCCGGAAAATATTGTGTGTCAAGCGGTTATTTTTCTTAGTAAGGGAAAGATCTAAAAAAAGGTATAGAGTTATTGTTTTCTGTTTCACAAGTGAATTTAATGGATTCATACTGTGAATTGAGATGTTTCAAGAAGGAGTGTAAATTATAAAAGTGTCGAAAATAGTAAAAATATCATCTACATACCTAAGCCAACTATCGAGAAAATATTGGAAACTGTTTTCGCAAAATACCTTCCCCGACTCGTTAATCTTCGTCTTTTTGATCTGCCTACTGACGATGGAATCCATGATTCCGAAGTACATATTATGCGATCTTTTGGAAAGGAAGTGCCCGTGCATGTGTGTTTGTTTGTTTTGTGTGTATTTGTGAGTGTGTGCGTGTGTGTGAACAAAGAAAAGGGAGGATCACTGGCGTGGAGTGTATGTATTTTCCTTCTTTTTTAATAATTGTACGGTTATTAGGAGGTTCTTCAATTTATCTTCATTGATTAACCATAATTAATTTTTTTTCTTTGAACCAACATAAATATTATAAAGAAAATCTGTTTGCAGCACAAGAAAATAAATAATTCCGGCTAAACACCTGTTCTGCAAGGAACCTGGCATTTTGAGGAAACCGCCTCAACGGCATATATATTCATCATATCCATTTCGAAGTTGCATATCAAAAACCAGTTGTTGAGATATGTGACAAAAATGGCATATCTGGGTCAAACGGCTCAATCAATGTCTACCTAATTTTCGCTCAAATTGAAATAGCATGCTCGGGGCACATTACTCCGCCAGTGGGGCCGCGTTGCCGAAAATAAACGTTTGAAATTTCCTACTCCTTTAATAATGTGGTAGTGATGCAATAACTCGGCTTTCGAAAACGAAATGTCGAAATACGTCGAGATCACACCGAATTTACATCTGTTTAAATAACACCGATATTCCATCGCGTCGCTTCGTCAAGGGCAGCCAACTTACGGGAAACAAAAATAGAAATTTCAGCTCCCTAATCTCTTTCACAAAAACGAGGAAGTTTCGTGCTAAGGTTGTATTTTCTCATTCGAAATTTTTAGGGCGATCGAGAATTGTCGGATCGATTTGAAAAAAAGTTAAAAATCGAAGCATATTTCTGAAATATTATATTTTTATTTTATCATGGGGGCATTATAATGAAATCGATGCCGCGCGGCCATAAACCACGAGGCTTTTCATAAAATCCCAACTGTTACCCTCCTTAAAAAGGAAACATCCTTCACCTCGGAAGTTTTCACAAAGGGAGGAGCTTATTTCTGGAAGGGGAAAAAAACTTCCCTTGTTACACGCTGGGAAATGACAAACAAGGTAAACAGCTGAAGCGAGACACGTAACAAGGCCAACCCTCCCCCCTCCCTCCCTCCCTTCTCCCCCTCTCCGCCGTAGGATAAGGAAGATTATATGAGACGCATAAAGAAATCAACCGAAAATAAAAAAGCGATGGTCAGATTAATGAAAATAACGAAGAATTCCTGGAAATGGCGTGAGGTTTATTTCCACCTCTCTCCTTTTAGTGGCGAAATCGATCACGGTGGAAAGTGGATGGAAGGGGGAGAATCGAACTTGTGTTGACGTGGAAAGATAAACATTCCGATACCATCCGTCGTTTATGTTGCCAAAGTTACTCTCCCATAAATATTTTTCTTTCGTTAGCGGTTAAATATCAATCAATTCCTCCACACTAGCTGTCAGCTTGTCTCACCAGATAGATCTGATCAGATCGTGGTGAGTCCATCTGTTTATCCGTAACTGCAATTATTCCTCGCGGAATCCCTCCCGAACTTTCTCCGACATGAAGAACGTTCTTTCGATAGAATATTTATTTGACGTTTCAAGGCGGAAAAGACCCACACCCAAACACACTCCGTTTATTGGGTGAGTCCAGTTGAGCGAAATTTTTCTATTTACGCACGGCAGGCCCAAATTCAAAAATTAATCTAATATAAGTATGGTTATGAAAGCACTTGAAGAGAAATTAGTTAACACTCAAGTACCTAAAGTAATACTGTAGTCCTTCTTAACACCGTCTTGGTAAAAGAAATTACCAACCATACCTGCGTGCCTAATCATAGTGTTTGTACGTGATTTTATTACTCGACAAGTACAATAACGTAGAAACGTTAGGAAGGCGTCATTTTGAACGTAATAAGGATTACATCGTAGTGATGTAATGGGGGTTCCAAATCCATTATATCGACCTTTTTAAAACTGAAGAACAGATTTTATTTTCCTCTATTTAAATGTCAAAAGGATGAGTGCCGCATAATTATAATTTGTATTTTTAAATGGTTTTTAATCGTCGTGCAAATTCAGGACTTGTTCGATATCAAAAATTACAAACTATATATTTTAACTAGAACGCCGGCAAATCGGAATTTCGGTCATTCGATGTCTGGTTATTTGATGGATATGCATATGTATGCATGCATGCATGTGTGTGTGTGTGTGTGTGTGTGTGTGTGTATGTATGTATGTCTCTATGTATGTATGTATATATACACACAAACCTGGTAAAAAATCAGCTTGGCAGCTTTATTTTTTATCACAGCCATTCTGAGCGGCGGCGATTATAACGTGAGAGGCCGTGCTCCCACATTGGCGTGCAGCTATGGAATATCGCGTGACGGAGAGAGAGAAAGAGAGAGAGAGAGAGAGACACTCCCCATCTCTTCCCCCACTCAATAAGCACCCCTCTTTCTCCCACCGACTCGTTCTTTTTTTTTTTAAATCCCCTCCTTTCCCCCTCCCACCACCACCTCGCGTCGATCTCCCACCCACCCACACATTCTCCCTCTCTCTCTCTTAAGCCATCTACAAGCGCCTACCGCCAAACATTAGCGGGGCCCGTGCAGTAAAGCTACGGAAACGTATGGGATTGTGGGAAGCACGTAATCTGAAGGGGTTTGATGATTGAGCGAGAGGAGGAGGAGGAGAAGGGGAGGGGGAGGAGAGAGGTTTTAAAGGAGAGATTTCGGAGTGGTGTTGGTTAAGGAATAGGTAGGAAACGGCCAGGAGGAGTAGAGAAACACGTAGGACATCGCCGCAAAACCGTTATCCGACCGCTATCCCTAGCTTATCTGCAAGAAACACGTGTTTCATAGTAGTGTCTCTCTCTCTCCCTCTTTCTCTCTGTATATATATCTCTCTCTCTCCAGACAAGAGAGCCGATTTCATTTGTTTCCACCACCTTCATCCTTTTCCCCTTCCTTTTCCCATCTTCTTTCATTTCCCCCCTCTCTCTCTCTCTTCCCGTCTACCTTCCTGTTATCTTCCTCGTCCATGCCCTTTCCCAATCTCTCCTACTTCCTTCGCTTCCGTTCTCTGTTGCCTAGTAACCTCTTCCCCTTCCCCCTTACAAAAAATAAATAAATAAAATCCACCCCCCCTCATTCCTCCCCTTTCGTCTCCATCTATCACCTCTTTTCCTTCGTATCTCCCAACTCCAGTCCTCTTTCCTTACTGATTTTCCCACATTTCTTTTCTTCTTATACCCTGTCTCCTTCCTATTCTTGCTTTTCCTCCCACTCGTTCCTGTGTTCCTCTCTCTCTCTCTCCTCCGTTCGATTCCTTCCGTCCTTCTTTTGATCCGTCTCTTCCTCTCTCAGGCTGTCTCTATCACTCCTCGCTCTTTCTGCTTCTCCCGCAGCTGCAAAGGACGCTGAAAGTCGCTCGAGATCTATTTTCGTATTTCGGCGTACTATGTACTTGGCGCCGAAAAGGTTTTTTTTTTTCGATTGAGCGCATCAACCGTTGCAGCGTCGATCGCACGAATTATTACTCAATCCGGGATTATAACCCGACGAATTATTATTCAATCCGGGATCATAACCCGCGACATTCTTATCCTAACTCTCTCTTATCTATCACATTGTTGTTTGTTTTTTTAAATATATAGCGACGATAATTTTAGGCCAAATTATTTCTCAAACTTGCTCCGAAATTGAAAAACAAATCTCTCCAATCGTCATTAAAAAAAAAAAAGGTTGAGTCAATCTTACGCGCATTTTGATTACAAAGCAGCCGCCATCGGTGTTTTTTTGAAAAACGAGCATCAAAATTTGTTTTTTTTTGTTTTTTATAATCTACATACTATCGTCGAATTGATTACGACATATTTGCAGCGGAAATATGTATCTAGCTATCTTTAACCTTTTTATGGCTATTTTTTAAAAACAAATTTTGACAGTTCATTTTCATCAATAATAAGAGTCTCGGTAATTATTTTTCGAATCGTTCCGAGGAGGGAATTCTCCCACTTAACAAGAAAAAATGATCTGAAGGAAGGATAGCTCGCTCATTAATCAAAGTTATACCTGGGTCATTCGCGTATGGCCATTTTTCGCCGTGAAATAAATATCGAAATCGATTCAACTTCTTCCTTCCCACTCCTACCTTTTGTTTCCTAGTAAAGCAAACGATATGTACAGCGGTACCGTAAAGCTAAAAAAAAATAAACTTTCCTACTTTATAGACGGCCATAATCGGAACGCAGTATTCTCCGAGAAATTTCATTTTATCAAAATAATCCCATCCATATACCATGGGTTTTTTCTTTTGTTTTGGAAAACGTATTCCATCGTTTATTTTTTTTTAAGTTCCGGCAGGAACGTCTTTGGACGATTGGAATCGATTTTTTTTTCAACCTCCGCGGTCGCTTACAAAAACAATTGTCTCGGCGCCAAAAAGATAAAAGGCCCCGCTATGATGCCGGTCTCTCTTTCTCTCGCGATAAAAGCGGCTCGGCTGTACTCTGCGATGCCCTTCGGTAAAAACAGCTCTCGTGAGCGCCCGAGAGAGAAACTACAACAGTACTCCAGAGTTTTGACTTCATTTTGGCGCCAACTCTCCTCCTCCATTTCCACTTCACCCTCTCCCTCCTCCTTCAGCTGTTTATGGCGCCACTGTCCTAACATCTCTTACTATTTCGTTGTCGTTTTTGTTTTTTTACCCCCATCCACTTTCCAGATGTGCACCCCCACCCCCTAAACCCCTAACTCTCTCCCCATCCGCCTTCCCTCCCCAGCCCACACATCCTCCTCTATCGCGTTACTTCAAGCAACCAATGGTGGCGGAGTTAATCCGAGACCTCTGCAGTAATCCCCAAGTGCATTACATGGTGTAAAACCGTAAGTACTCCTTGTCCCCTTGACCTCGTTAAGTGGATTGCTCTTCACTTATTCCCCTCTCCCTACCTCCCTCTATCTCATTTTTATCTCTCCAAACTCTCTCTCTCCCCCTCTCCCTCTCACCCTCTCGAATATCTTTTTATTCGGATGGATTTTTGCGTTTCATTTAATCATAAGTATCCCCAGTGAGTGAGTATGTGAATGTGTCTGTGTGTGTGTGTGTGTGTGAGAGAGAGAGAGAGAGAGAGAGAGGGTGTACGTATGAACCAAATGATGGGTCCAGAATAGAGAGATAAGGATGGGAGGGGGAAAGGGGGAGTGTTGGTGGTACGTGCACTTTGGGACTTGGTTCCCTATTGATTGATCGTCAGGTGCTTCGTCACGAATCTGGATGAGATGGGTGAGAGAGAGAGAGGGAAAAAATTCATCACGCGCGATTTTTTTTAAAGGCGACGATACGCACGCTTTCGGAGCGTGCGGCTGCTTGATAAAATGGACGCGCCGAGAGGTTTTTTCCGTAGACTGGTTACGCAGTTTGAATATTGAGCGCTTCGACGCGCTTACTCGCGCACGTTCATCTAAGATTCGTGTCTTGAACAAGTAAATCCATACAGGTACGTTATTTTGGGTTAAGAAATTTGCATGATTCTCTTTAAAAGCAATGTAGAACCGTGTAATACATATGAAGAGTTAAATTAAGTTTATTTCGTCTTAAAGATCTCTAAATTATCCGCATTCAACTTTATTTTGCTTATGAGATTTTCGATAAAGGAAACAAAGATATTATATTTTGTTTGAACATCATTCGTTCGCGAATTTAAATTGTATAAATGTGTCTGTAACTCTCTTAATTTATTTTTTAAGCTATAATTATGACCCGTATACCTTTTAAGACATTAGTCTGATGATAAATTGAAGGAACATGGACATTTTTGTACCGAAATTTCAAGACATTGGAAGACGTGCTCGATTGCTTAATCGCTTTTCCATTGTCTAATTATTCACGATGCGGTATGAAAAATAAGTACACAAGTAAATTCTGGCTTTGTTCAAGAAAAAACTTTCTGATGTTATCTCGTAACTCTTCTGAAATAAATCTTCCCCAAACCCTATTTCAAGAAGCCGAATTCAATAACACGACGGTAAAGTGTAATTAGCCAATGAGTGAATTATTTTGTTTCATACAAATTCACGTTTTACACCAATGATTTATGTACGGAAAGCGTTTGAAATAAATTAGCATTTTAAAACTCTCTTTCACCAGAATAAAACGACTTAAAATGTTAAGCGCTTATTTAAATTATCTTTGCTCGAAACGATAACGCGAAGGGAGCCTAAAAGTGTTTTAAATGAGACGCCCCGCGCAATAATGTGATGCATTCATTTTGGGAAATTGCACTGAAAACTACATTAGATTAAGTTGAAATATAAATATTCAGCAAAAAAAAACAGTCTTCTCTGCCGATATATAATGAACATCATCCGTCAATTAGTTAATTCGAAAAAAAAATGAAATCAATGCGTATAAAAGTACCAAGTATAGAATTAAATATGCATTGGTTGTGGCAACGCGTCCTCCTCTAATCAGATTGAAGTAATCACGTAAAGTGACTCGTGAATTATTCACACCCTAAATTTGCAAGTAATCGACTAATGGGTGCAGTTTTAATAACTTACCTCAAAATTTAACCGGAGATATCGGGTCAATTCTGTTTTCCACTTCTCGCTCGATTCTATCACAGGTCCACGGACATATTTTAAGATATCAATCGTAATTAATCCCTCATTTTATCGCGAGCTTTAACGAGCGGCGTGATAAAGAGAAGCCAAGCGTTATTCGGGAATCGACAAATCTGCTTGGCGCACGCTATATGGGACCATTTTAACGACTTCGGTCAGTCAAAAAATAAATAAATGATAAAAATACCCGACGTAATTGAAAATAATAGTCTTCGTTCATCAGCGAGTCGAATTCGAACGGAGTAGTATTCCATTGCGGTTACGTCTAATCGTTTTTTTTTTAGGTATTTTTGTGTTTTTCTCAAAAAAAAACAGCGACGTTTGGCTCCGAACTACCACAATACGGTAATGCGCTTTAAAGTTTCGAAAACATCCGTCTCAGGTGAGCAGCGAGAGAGAGAAAAAGAGAGAGAGAGACAGACAGACAAACGACTTTATTTAGAGAGAGAGAGAGAGGGAGAGAGAGATATACAAGAGGATTCCGCAACTTAAGAATTCGGTCAGGATTTTCAAGAGCGGTAAGGAGAGAGAGAGAGAGAGAAAAGTAGGTTTTTAAACTCTCGTTTTCGCAGCATTTTTTCATCTCTCTCTTTCTCTCCCTCTCGAAGGGTTTCCGATACAAGTCCGTCGAGTGAGGAGAGAGAGAGAGAGAGGAGAAAGTAATATTCTCGCGACACCCGGGCCCGGTTTGATATTCTTTTACGGCTCGGGGTGTTCCCTAAAGGAGAACAAAAAAGTGAGGGATCTCGTCAGGGGAAAGTTTCCGAATTTTCGAATAGTCAGGTTGTGACTTTTTTTAGGATAAGAGTCGGCGGATGGCGATATATACATATATATATATATATATATATATATATATATATAATGTATATATACTTTAGAAAAAAAGAAAGAGAAAACGGACGTTTCTTACCTTGTTGGCCGTCGCGGTCGCTGTGACGCTCCTCCACTCTTCGCCGCCGTCACCCGGGAAACATACGCGTCGCTCTGCGGTTCCGACTCCACCGCCGCCGTTGACACTAACCGGAAGAGCCGAGAGTTGGTGCTGGGGCTGCGGTTGGTGCTGTTGGTTGAGGGCGCGGGAGAGGGAGTGGCTTCCTGGCGCCATCCCTGGTTGCATGGTGACCGGGTGGCCTACTACTAAGGTGCTAGCCTCGTCTTTACTTTTACTTGGCCACCTCTCATCCCTCCTAAGACGGACGTCTTCGGCGGGGATATCGGCGGAATCCGCGGAGGAATAAATCTCTTCTCGGGCGGAAAAACGGTGACGGGGGAACTGTAGTGTCCGCGACGTGTATTTTTTTTCCTACTCTACCGTCTCCATCGCGACCGTACTTTTTCCTAAGCTATCCATTCGTAAGGATTCTTTAGGTAAAGAAGCCAGGTGGAAGCACTCGTCGATGATTTTTAGGGAGGAGGAAAAGGAAGTTTTCTCCCGCCGCTCAAGCGTCCTTCAGATTTCTAATTATTCATATAATAGGATTTTAATAGGTGAAACGGCTCAAGTGGTTCGGTTACAGCACTTGATAAACCATAGAATACACTTGACTCGATTTTCCTGCGAAAAGTTTTGTGCTAAGAACAAACTTCACTCCGAAGTCTTCGCCGTCGACGAAAAGGCAAAAATATTTGAGAAATTTAGAGACACCCTATAAAAAAAAATTTTTAATGGATAACACTTGTCTATGTATAACCGAATCGATTCTGAGCTAGAAAAAATCTTCTTTTTTTCTTTCCTCCCCTTAATAGGAAGTTGGCGTACGACCGACTTCAGATGGTCGAACGACGAAACCACCGAACCGTTATTGTCGCAGGTCAGTTCGGACAAATCGAATCCATCCGATAAAAAAATCCTCAGTTCACTTTTTTTTAAATATCGTGCGGTCGGAAAGAAAAAGAAATGCACGTTGATACCGGCAAGGAAACAATCGAAGTCCTGTCTCTCTCTCTATCTCTCTCTCTTTTTGTGTGTAAAAAAAAAGGTTCCCGAGGAACTTTTCCGCGCAAAGCGAACCACTCAACGTTCCAAAGGCAACTGGTTCTCTCCGTCGCGAGAATACGAAAGGATAGGAGCGTGTGGGAGGGATGGGGGCAGGGAGGAAAAGGGGGAGGGGGGAGAGCTTCTGGGAGGGGAGCGCGAGTGCATCGATTGTACCCCATCCCACCTCTCCCCATCCTCTCCGTGTCTCTCCCTCCTCGTTTTCCTTTTCAAAATTTCAGATACTCCTTCCATCTGGAGCGCAGAACACGTGGGACATGCGCACTGAAGGGTCCTGTGATGCGGGGAGGGGGTGGAGGAGATGGGATTGGAGGGGGAATGGTGGAGAGAAGGGAGGGAAGAGGGAAATAGGAGTGTGGGAATGGGATAGGAGGGGGATAGAATAATGGGGGGAGTCAAATTATATATATATATTACATATTTTTTAAGGACAACATTTAACAATTTTAGAAACGGCGGTACATATTGTTCCTTTTGTTGTCTTGGTCAATTTCTTTGCAGCGAGATGTTGCATTTTTGTAACTATTATCATCTCCCTTTACTAAACACAATTTCACGAATTTATCGAATTTGGCAATGGATTGAAATTTATGAACTACGAAATTTTAAGAGAGTGGAGAAGGGGTTTTGAGGTTTTCAAAATCTCAATGCATGCATGTAGATGTTTTTGACTAATCAGTCACTTGGACTATAATAGTCATCCTTTTACGCCAGTCACATAAAGAAGGGTAGGCGGGGGAACCGGCAGCGGCATTAGCGTACCATTTTCAGAACCTCGGTTGGAGCTTTTTCGTTAATTTCAGCGAAAGCGTTTCCGTTTTAATTTTATTCTCTCCAGTGCTGGCATCCTCGGTTGCCCACTTTAAAATGTGTTCCTCTTTCTAAAAACTTATTTTCCTCATTTTTTTTATCAACCCCCGTCACATATCTTGTGAATCATAGCTCTTAAAGGATATGCGTGTTATAACGCGTGGTTTTATACCAATGTAATAACAGCATCAAAATGAATGGAAAAACCTCCCACTATTCATAAAAATATTTTAAATAGGAAGATACATACACGTTGGTTTAGGGGAATGTCTGCGTATGTATTTTCTTTTTTTAAATATTTTTATGGTCATTAGGAGGTTTCTCCATTCATCTTCATTGATTTACCATAGGGCTCATAATTTTCTTTAATAACCGCATGATTCAATAGTTTTTAGTAGTAATTCTCAATTTTAGTTCAAATTATTTAATGGGTAGTTATTATGCAGTCAGCGACCAAAGGACCGCCGAGTTTTTTTTTTTACAGACTTAAAAGGCATGAGTGATGATGATGAATAGCATAATTATTTTTGTTGCTTACAATTAGTGATGAAAATGTCTGCCCCTCTTTTTTTCGTAATAACCTACTTTTAAACTAATAACATTTAATAAAATTTAATGTTGGTTATCTTCAATTATTTCAAATCGTCATCGATATTTGCATTTTGATTGATTTTAACAATTCCCAAAAATTTTCCCAGTAATAAATGCGGCACTCGATTTTATTGTAGCATATTTAAATATTGAATGATGTAATATTTTAGAAATAATAAGTGGAAATGTAATTGAATTTTTGCATTGACAATATTTCCCCATATAATCTGCGAAATGTATTACTGGCATGCAATTGAATTTTTAAACAAAGTCATTTCTATCATGCATTGATACGTTTCCAAAATTAAGCATTTTATTTTTTCCCGTGGTTTCATTTTTTGTATATTTTATTTATTATGGTGTTTAATAATCAATCCAAGAGGTACATTTAATGACATGTTATGTAGCTAAAGGTTACGGAATATTTTTCGACAAACTAGCTAAACTGAAATATCGAAAGATTTACGCGGAAGGTATTTCGCCATACATCACCTTTTGTACGGTTGAAGCGCATTTCGTCCGTCTTTTGTCGCGCAATAATTTTTACCGGTATTATGTAAAAGACGTCCCGCATAATGGAACACCGAGAGGAAACGTGAAGTACAATCTGATGAAATTGATTCGAACCCGCATCTCTCCCCACCTTCCTCTTAGACACACGTAATCCGAAAACGAGTGCTCATAAGGGACCATTCGTAACTCCACGGCGCGCATTAACGTACTCTTTTTTCTCTCTCTCTCTCTTCCCTTCATTCCGTCTCAGCCAAAAAAAAAAAAAAAAAACGTAGACCTGTTTGAAAATGATTTTTTCCAATAATACACCATTTTTTTTGGTGGATAAAAAAATTCCGATCGTCCCATACGGAGGGCAGCGCTCCCCCAACCCAACCCACACACCGCACGTTTCCGCGGAATAATTCCCATCAAATAAATCGCGCGTAATTTTTCTTCCAACTGGGTCACGTCTCCTGTGTGTGAATAACCCCTTTTTAAAGGCGCTAGAGAGGGTGGAGAGAGAGAGAGAGG
The DNA here is from genome assembly GCA_036926305.1 of Uropetala carovei. Classification (NCBI taxonomy): domain Eukaryota; kingdom Metazoa; phylum Arthropoda; class Insecta; order Odonata; family Petaluridae; genus Uropetala; species Uropetala carovei. The sequence continues at coordinate 2,657,897 of JAXCHB010000325.1, forward strand.
GAGTGGAGGAAGGGGGAGGGGGGGGGGGAATACGGTCTAAAAGGGAATAGGAGGAGGGAGAGGAAATGTTCTCTCTATCTCTCTCTCTCTCCTCGCGGACTCCAGAGTGAATGGTTTGCTAGGAAACGGAGAAGTTCTCCATCGAACGGAAGAGAGATGGAGGGGTTTCCTCCTTTTCCTTCTCAATTCCGGCTATCTGCAGTGGAAGAGCCATCGGCTGGATTGGTTGTAGCGGATAACCATCCAGAGCGCGGCCTTCTACCTCCTTTTTAATCTCTAATCCCCGCCATCCCTCTCTCTCTCTCATATTTCTCTCGCTCTTGTTCCCATTCTCTTATTTTTTTCTCCCTTTTGGGCTGCCTTTGTTGCTCCACGCCAATGCCCCCCGTCAATCTCTCTCTCTATCCTCCTTTCTCTTTTCATCTCTTCTCTCTCATTATCTCTCGGTCATTTCCTCTCTCTCTCTTCGTAGTATCTTTTGTGTGTGTGTGTGTCTCTCTCTCCTGCCTATTTTCTCGCACTATATCTCTCGATCATCTTCTCATCCTGATTTATACTTCGCTTCTTTTTTGTCCCCCCCATATCTTTTTAACTATCGCACCGTCTACTTGAATAGAAGGTTTTATCGTTTCAATCTCTTACGAATGGAGGTATTTTAATATCTCCGTGCCCCATCGCACATACTGGTTTCGTTCCTTGCGTTTCGGCAAGTACTTTTTTTTACTTTTTTCCTCTTTATTTTCCATTTTTCTTTCTCCCTCTTACTCTCTCACAATACCTTTCGTTCTATCGTACGTACTTCCATCTCTTGGCAATCATTCGTCGCTCTTCTCTCTATCCCTCTCCCATTTCCTCCCTCTATTCCTCCTCTCTCCCTTCTCTCTCGCTCCCTAACTCATCTCACCCTCCTTCCCTTCTCTCACCCTCCCTCTCTTATCTCTCCTTCCCTCCCTCATCACTCCCTTCCTCATCTCTTCCTCTCTTATCTCTCCCTCTCTCATCTCTTCCTCCCTCATATCTCCATTTCCTTAATTTCTTTCTCCTTCCTATCTCTGTCCTCCCTTCTTCCTCTCCCTCCTTTCTCTCCTCTCGTTCCTTCCTCTCCTTTCCCTCTACTCTTCCTCTCTCTCTGTCATTTCTCTCGTTTCTCTTCTCGTTCCTCTTTCTCATCCTCTTTACCGCTCTCCCCTTCCTCCCTCCCTCCCTCTTCTCTTCTCTCTCCTCCCTTTACTCACTCTTCCTCTCCTTCTCTTCCAACCCTTTCCCCTTTTCTCAATAGGCTCCGTCCTTTCCTAATCCGAAAATGTTTGCGTATATCTGAGTGCATATGTAACTGTGTATTTCTGTCTCTTTGCATGACGTGACCTAACCAATCCAATCCCCATACGTCCATCCTTCCTTCACCTCCCCCCCCCCAACCCCTTTCTTCCCTACCTTCAAGTCCCTTGGTGCCATGCCGGTTCTTTTCACACCGGATCTAGCCAGAATACATTCCGAACTTTTTTCTCAGCGTCTCCGTTCGTTTGCAACCGTATATTTTTTGGGTTAGTCGCTCCTTATCTGCCTCCCGACACTGATTCCCTCGCACTCCTAACGCGCTCGCGCAAAAATGCATTTCGAGTGCGTTTGCCATCTGCATTGGATGAGACGCTTTAGAATTTGAGTATTTTTTCCCACGGGGATTTTTCTGAGCGCCTCGAGCTCAGTTCGATGTTTTTGTTATGATTTCGTTATCGCGCCTTTATAAGAGGTCAGCGAAATTACGCGGGATACAGTGGCGCGGAGACATGCATTTTTTTTTCGAAGTTTTCCCTTAAGTTTTGGTGTTTTTGGACAGTTCTGTTTCCGCATCAATCTACGAGATCGCCCAATTCGGTTTGGAAGGAATTCTCCTGTGTAGAATCCTATTTCTGGGAGTGAATTGGATTGTTAGAATTTATTATTCGCAATTAAATAAACTCGGTGAGTTACGAAATATTTCGTTTTTTTCCTCTTTCTAAATATTTTATTGTGGCGTATATGGTCGTTTTATAACAATTTTAAAGCTTTCATTAAAAAAAAATTAGATTTAAATGGAATCTACCGCGACTTTGGTGGAATTAATATTCAGATTGAGGTACATATATGAAAGTCCAGAATACACACACACACACGTGTGTGTGTGTGTATATATATATATTTTGTTGCGTTGAAGTACCTGATGATGTTGCAGAGTGGCCAAATCAAAAGTATTAATCTGATGTAATTGCATTAGTTTTTCCTTCCTTTCATTGAAGTAATTTTCAGAAAATGGGGCCTTTCCTTTTTATTTTATTGAAGTACATACTAGTTTCATCAATCGCACATTAACCCAACATTTTGACACACAAATGCGCCAGTTCTCGAAATGTGCGGAAGTTTATTTCATAGTGCCGGGGAAAAACCAAATAAAAATAAATTTTTTGAAATATCGCCGCTAGTAAATATGAGCATAAGCGGGTACCGAACATAACGTGGAACCGCACAACCATTCTCAATCAGTTCGACAAGCAACCTAAAGCACCGCCATAATTCTCTGGAAATAGGGAAGATATCGGATATATGCACACTCGAAATACGGAAGATATCCCGTCGAGATGTTCTAAAATCGTAACTCATCCACTCTACCTCTCATCCCCTCTTTCTCTCTCTCTTTCTCTAGCCGGCATTTCATTCTTCATTTCCCCGTCAAAGGTACACAGCAGGGACGAGCGTGACCTTAAGAAAACTCAAGATCGGAGTCGCCCATGCCAACGTCAATCCAACGTCACATGCCCAACTACCCACGCAACCACAACCTCCATTTCCACGATTTCCCGTCTTTCGCCGAGCCTACTCTCCTTCGCTAACCTCCCTATCCCTCTCTCCCCTTCTCCATACATCTCCTCACCCTCCTTCTGTAAACCCTTGGCTCAGAAACCCCAAGGGAAACCACGAGATATATCCCAGTATTCCCTTCCTATCGTAACCGCCTGCGGGATCTTCTCCTCCTTTTCCTCCTAAGTTGTATTTGTGTGCACGTATGTGTGAGTGTGTGTATGGGGGAGTGAGGATAAGTGGGTAGGTGGATGGCGAAGTAGGTAGGGAAAAGGAGAGAGAGAGAGTTGAATCGTACAGGAGAAAGCTGAAGGAAGGAATGGTGGGAAGATGGAGGGAGAGAAGGCCACAGTCAAATAGGGTCTTTTGCTCGGGTTGGTGGAAGGGTGTGTGGGATTTAGGCGGGAAAGAGAGAGAGGGGAGAGGAGGTAGTCAAATGCCCCGGTTGAAGAGATGTAAGCAAGCCAATGGATATTGACGGGGGCGTTAGAGGGAAGGAGAGAGAGACGAATGGGAGGACGAAGTGGAGGATATTTTTTGTGTTTCCTTTCCTCTTTATCCTTCTCTCCCTCTTCCTCCCTTTTTACTCGCCCTCTTTTTCTCGGCTGCCGCAAAAAATCTGTACCATTTTTCTATATTTTTTCTGGATGTTCTATAGCGTTTCGGCTCCAGCACAGAAGTTTCGTATTCGAACAGCAATAGCTTTTGTGGTTTGGTCTTTCGAGGCCCCCTCGTTTATAAAATTTCCTGTTTCTCGTGCGTTTATTTGTTTGTGAAGAGTGGTGGAGTTCGTTAAATAGAGAACCAGGCAGAGGGCAAAGATATATAATTATTTTTTATCAAAAAATCTGTCCATTGTTTCTTTAACATTAAATTATTTAACAAGTATGTCATTGTGGTCTCCAAATGAATTGATAGTTGGTGAGTTTAAGAGAGGTGACGCGCGACCCGTTGAGAATTGATTTTTTGAGGTGTTTCCCTGGTTATGCCATAAGCAGCTAGTTGGCGTGCAAAATTTATAAGAGCTTCAGAAATTAGGGAAACTTATCATAATCCAATGAGTTTTAATTAAACCGCAATCATATCTATAGCCTCAGGAGCCTATTGATTGTCATTCGGCAGTTAAACCTGCACATGATTATCAGAAAGTTATTTCGCCTATCTTAATTATAGATAATTCCTCTGACAGGTAGGTATTCTACGTTATCTATCGTAAACATTCAAATTAGTCTGCTAAGATTAAAATATCTGATGAAAACAGGCAATTCTTCAGGGCTAGGAATAATTGCGTTGCTTTTTAAAAACGCCTTCCGTTAAATGATCATTCGAAAATTTTCCTTCTCTTTCTGACAGTTGTCTGAATGTCTCTTGGTTGTAACCAGGGATGCCAGACGTCCCGCAATGCGCGGAACAGTCCCGCACAACAAAGAATTGTCCCTTGTCCCGCACGACTTACAAATGTCCCGCTAAACCATTTCGAAACTAAAGATTTGAATGCGTCCACTATAAATAGAAAGCGTTAGTGTATAATCATATTGAAAGCTTTTGGCACATAGTTGCGCGAAAAGTCACGAGATTTAGGAAAGGCCTTAATGGATAGGGAAGCTTAATGGGAATTGAAACTTTGGCTCAATAGAGAATGACTGATTTACTCACCCCCGCGCAGTTCTTCTTTCGAGAAAGGATTGGACACTAGACGGTTGCATATCTTATATTTTCATATTTTGTGATTTTTCTAATAGTTTATTATTGCCAAGCTTGTGGTGGTAATACGTAATACTGATTGTAAATAAATAAATGTTTTCACTTTCAAAAATAAGGTATATATTGGTATTTGTCCAACATTATTCTGTTTCGGTAATATTTTATTTCTTATTATTGCCGAGCGTAAAAAATGTCCCGCGCAGTAGCTTCGGTATTATTGGCGACACGTAAAAAATATCCCGCGCGGTAGTTTCGGAAATCTGGTCACCCTGGTTGCAACGCACACTCGAAAGCTTGCGCAGCAGACATTTTTTCGAAAATATATTGGAATTTGCTGGAAAAGGTAACTTTTGCGTCAGTTTTAAACAACGAGCATCGTTTTAACGGAATGTCATCAAGTGATGAAAGATCATCGCTTAAGAAAAACGGATGAAGGGATATGAGGTGAAGGTGAGAAAAAATTGGTTTTGAATCCTTCTACATTACGGTGGAGAAATCTAAAAGCAGCCTTGTATTCTCTCCCTCCCATCCACCCTCCCTCCCTCCCCCCATCTCTCTTTCTCTCTCTCATTCTCTCTCTTTCTCTCATTCTCTCTCTTTCTGTCTCTAACGCCACCCAACCTGAGCCGACCCGCAAGCCAAGAGTTATCATCCTCGCCGAAAACGACGCTTTCTTGAGTCCCTGTGAAATGGATTGCATTCAGAGGACGAGTATTCTTCCTCTGCTCGCACTCCCTCTTCCTCCTTCCAATTTTTAGCCCGTTCTCTCTCTCCCTCTCCTCTCCCTCTCCCTCCCTCTCCCCCCCTCTCCCCCATCTCCCCCATCTCTCTCCCTCTCTCTCTCCCTCTCTCTCTCCCTCTCTCTCTCCCTATCTCTCTCCCCCTCTATCTCTCTCTCCCTCTCTCTCTCTCTCCCTCTCTCTCTCCCTCTCTCTCTCCCTCTCTCTCTCCTCTCTCTCTCCCTCTCTCTCTCCCTCTCTCTCTCCCTCTCTCTCCCCCTCTCTCCCCCTCTCTCTCCCTCTCTCTCTCTCTCCCCCTCTCCCTCTCTCTCCCTCTCCCTCTCTCTCCCTCTCCCTCTCTCTCCCTCTCCCTCTCTCTCCCTCTCTCTCTCTCTCCCTCTCCCTCTCTCTCCCTCTCTCTCTCTCTCCCTCTCTCTCTCCCTCTCTCTAACTCTCCCTCTCTCTAACTCTCCCTCTCTCTATCTCTCCCTCTCTCTATCTCTCCCTCTCTCTATCTCTCCCTCTACCTCTCTCTCTCTCTATCTCTCTCCCTCTATCTCTCTCTACCTCTTTCTCTCTCCCTCCCTATTTTCTCTCATATGTTTTCCTTTTCTCTCCCATTGTCTCTCTTTCCGCATTTTCATTTTGTTTTTCAGTTTACCACCTCTCATGTTCTCCTCCTCTCCCCATTTCTCGCTTCCTTTCTGTTTCTCTCTCCATTTCTCTCGTTCTTTCTCTTTCTCTCTCTTCTTTGCGAAGGTTTTCACGCACCGACTTCCTCTGGTTGTTTCCCTGCAAGCGGGTGTTTACTAAATATGATACGCTGTTTCCGTAGGTAGCCTATTCCCACTTCGTATACAAATATGTTTTTACAACTTCTAATTTTGATCCATATGTATTTATATTTTTTTATTGACTTTTTTCTATTTGTTCTATTGCTTTGCTGTAATAAATAGCAATTATTTTAAATACGAATCTGTAAACTGTCTGCAGTTAGGTGGAAGAAGGGGTGTGTAACCTCAACCTCACCCTTAAAAGTTTAAATAAATATGTATTAAATTTTAAAATTGTACATTGTACAATATATTACAATTGAGTTTAGTTGTAAGAGTGTACTAACGAGCCTCAAGTCGCCCAAATAATGGCATTTGTCTGTCTGTCTCTGGTGATCACTCCCAAATAAAGCTCTATCTCTATTGATCGACTTCTCCATAGATCAATCTCTCGATTTCTTTCTCTCTCTCTCTCTCTCTAAATCTCTCTTTCGTGCTATTTCCCTTCACCTCTTATCTCCTTATTTCCCTCTTCCATTCGCTCTCCTATTCTCTTCCCTTCAAGTCAGCTTTCTCCTTTCCTTCATCTACTATTCTATCCCTTTATTTTTCACCACCCCCTCTTTCGCTACCATCCTTTCTCTCCGGTTTCTTCTTCTTCATTTCACCCGCTCCAAAAATTGGAACCTTTCTCCTCTGAAATCACCTTTATCCCCTTTTCATTCCTCACCAAATCTTCCCATAACTCCTCTCTCACCCTCTCTTTCTCTCTTCCTTTCTTTCCTTACAATTCCCATTCTGACAGCCTCGCTGTCTTTCTCTCTCTCTCTCCGTATTTTTTCTTGAATTTCTCTCTTTCTCTCTCTGTCTCTCTCTCTGCTCTCGCCTACTTTGCGAGCTTCTATTACCCATCTACCCCCGAGCTTATAACGGGTCCCTCCCTCCCCTCCCCTCCCCCCTCTCAACTCTATCTTTTGTCTTCGTCTTGCAATTTTTGCCAACCTATTCCGCTCTTTTTTTCCCCTCATATCGCGAAAACTTAGTCATCTTGATGCCGTTCCACGGAAAACCGATGGTACCCCAAATCCCTTATAGCTTCTCCCTCAAGAGGAGAAAAAACATGCCAAACGTTTCTTCCCCCTTTATTGCGTAGAGATCGTCCATTTCTTTTTTGGTTGCGTCATAGTCACGTGTCCAGGCGATCCATTAATGTCTCGGATCCATCCTGCTCGACGTCAGCTGCGACGGTCGTCTAAAAAATACATTATTTTTAAAACATTTGCCTATATATATATATATATAGGTGCCGGCCCAGGTGGTGCAAGGGCTAGCGTATTGGCCTAGCATCACTACGGTCGCGGGTTCGAATCCCGCCAAGGGCATGGATGTTTGTGTCGTTTTCATAATTTCATATTTCATCAATCATGTGTGTGTGTCTGATGTGGAAGGCAACGGGAAACCACCACATCGTATGTGTTTGTTCCCTAGTCATTTCAAACCAACCTTAGGGTTGAAAACTATGAATGAATATATATATATATATATATATATATTTTTTTTTATGGCTCATGCGCAAATGGTACTGCATTTTAGTGTGGTTTATCCGTAATCTTCATTTGGAATTACAGTTACATAGGGGGCTAGGTGTGTTCGTACATGTATCTCGTCGTACAAGTGTTTTAAACAAGCATTCGTCCATCGTAAAAATGGAAAATGAATCTAACCTCCCAAGGAAGTAACCTATACCGCGCCGTATCCATCACATATAATAACTTTAGCACATAAAAATGTTCGCGTGCCTCGCTTTTGCAATGCAATACATGTAATTCGACCTATTTAATATGTGGAAGCAGTCTCAGGGACCAATTTCTCTTCGTGCCCAAACAAAGAATATTCTAAATGAACATTTTTTTTGTCGCCCGCAGATTTATTAATGCCAATTTAGGCTTTCATCTTCTCTTTCCCTCCCTGGTGTGGGAGAGAGGGAAGTGCGTCGAATTTTTCATTCCCGCCTCTTAGATAACTTTTTCCCCCTTCCCTTACCTAATCAACCTCCATCTTATCCCAAGCCGCGTTTTGATTTGACCCTTAACTGCTATCATACGTCCGCGTCGGTTTTCTTTCTCTCCTCCTCCCGGGCTGCACCTCACACACTCTCTCTCATTCTTTCCTTCTCTTTTCTCTTCGGCAAACCCCGCCCACTCAAGTCTTCTTTCGCCTCCCTAACAGTCAACTCTTCCACCCCCAACCCCTCCCACCTCTCTCCTCATACCGTCTTTCTCCCGCTCTTATTCTTCACCGCACCCCCTGCCAACCACCCCATCTCACACACACACACATACAAGTTATCCTTGTTTTCCGCAGACTTTTCTCCCGCCATATTTCTCTCCTCGGGCGTAGTTTACTACTTGTCGTCCCTTCTCATCTTTCGTCTCCTGAAAATGTCCCTTCTGGCCAACTTCCCAACGCTCCCAATCCCTATACAAGCTCACCTCCCCCTTCCGCCCTCCCCCCCCACCCCTCCTCCCCCCTCCGTCCCCAACCCCTGCGTCTCGAGATCTCCTTCAGCCTTTCTCCCTTTCGTCACTCTTGTCCCTTAACCCGCCATTCTCGATCCATTTTCCAAGCCTTTCTGCCTTCTTTTTCTCTCCCTCCCTCATTCCTCATCCTGTTCTCGCTTTTACTTACCTTAATCTTACCTGTCCTTTCCTCTTCCTCTCTCAATCCTCTTTGTGCTGCTGACCTTTTCCTTTCTTTCCCGTTCGACTCTCTTTCTCGGGTCGCCAATCTCCATCCTCCTATGGCCGCCTTTCTCCTTATCTCCGTGGTTCCATGTCCTTCTGGGGAAATGTTTTTTCTTTTATCATTGCTGTTTCTGTAGTCGTGGTCCGTTTTATCGTTTTATTTCTTGGTTTCGGTGAAATTTTTTGTTGATAACGCCGACGCTCACGTGTTTTTTACTTTCTACATACGTTGTAGTATAGGAGAAAGTGTTATATTCGTTTAAAAAAACACAATTTGAGGTTTCGGCGGGAATACACGTTTTGAGAAGGTACCCTGAGTACTTTTTGACAATTTTCTCGATTATGCGTGCATGTAGTCGAATTTTGTGGGGCTCTTAATTCATAAAATAATAAGCAGATCACCATGAAAGTTTATATTTAATTAATATTTATATTACAAAATAAAGATCTGAAAAGGTTTTGGCTGAAACTGGTCGACCGGAAGTAAAGGTTTATTCTTGTCGTTTTTTCCAACTATCCTCTTAAAAACTCAATTAATATATTTGTTATTATCAAATTTGTAAACAATTGAATTTTCTACAAGTTAAGTTTGAAATATTATTTCATGCAACCGGTTAAGAGATATTTTGATTTTTACTTTCTCTATACGTAGTATAGGGAAAGTATTGTGATAACGAAAAAAATCGACTTCGAGATTTCAACGGAAATACACGTTTTGAGGTCCCTAGAACAAGTTTAGACTATTTTCGGAATTATGTGTGTGTGTGGGGATGAATGTATGTGATTGTGGGCGCTCTAACTCAAAAAGTACTTGCCATATCGTTACCAAATTTAATATATAACACTTTGGTATGGGCAAGAAGAACTGATTAGTTTTTGGATAATAACGGTTAAACGAAAATCGAGGTTTATTCGAAACTCGATTGGTTTTTGTGATATTTCTCCGTTAAAACATCATTATTGTATATACAATTCTATACATAGGTTATAGAGAATGCAATATCCTACATCTTTTATTTGAAACAATTTTCCATAGCAGTTATTTTTTAGGAATTATTTATAAACAATCGGTGTTATCGGTTTTTATCGAATATGTTCGTTAAAACGCTGTTATTCACAATCTTTATAAGGAACAAAGTTATAGAGAATGACATTCCTTCCAACTTTTGTTTGAGACAATTTTTCGTAGAACCATCCATTTCGGAGATATTCAACTTAATTCGTAAATTTCCAGCATACAGCGCCACCAACTAGCAGGGAATTCTGTAATCATATTCTTCTACGATACGAAATAATAATTTTGCCTTATAATGGTATTCATGATAATTTAAATATCTATACCCCAAATATGGAAAAAGTCATGTGTTGGCCACATTAAATTTTTTCCCCTGAATTTATGTACGTAGCTAAGTGATACCATTGTTTCCGTTACTATGATAAACTTTTTTGCGCGTAAATGTTGTACCTCAAAAACCTCAAATTCCAAAGATTAATCGCATCAGATTTTATTTCCACCATTCTATTGAAAGCTATGAGTGCTTATATCTAGAAATGGTATGCAGTGATATAAATTGGAATGTTTGTCATATACGGATTGAATGGTTTCTAAATGAATGGTATATCTATAAAGTAATGAGACACCGTGACGATCTGCCTCACTCCATCATTTCCATTCCTTCGAATGTGCTCCACTCGAAAAAAGAATATTGGTATTTGTTACGTGACGAATAAAATTGCAAAAAATCGCTATTTTCTTTGATATTCGGTTATCGTGCTAAATTCCTTACCAAAATCATATTCATTCATAGAGTTCTTAAACCCGTATTAGATTGTGACCAAATATAAAATTTCGTGACATATAGGGGGTGTCACATGCCACCAAAATTAGCCTAAAATTGCTGTAGAAAAGAACATATTATTAACAAGAGCGAACACTTTATTACAGAAACAAACAATCGTAAAGTTCATCAGTATTCATTATAACGAACTATTAATAAAAAATATACAATTCCGAAGTTTCTTAACTATTTATACAGTGTTTCGTGACGCTCTTTGATCCATTTCCACTCTCCATCTCTTCCATATACAACTTCCAATAAAACCGAAGAAATGAAGGGACCGCATATGTATTTGTTGAACTGGCGCGCCGCTTGTTTGCGAAATCTGTTTCCTCCCCCCAACTACTCCATCTCCTATAGTCTGTTCACTTTCTTAAGTCTCTTGACCTTCATAGAGCAAGTAGCCAATCACGAACGTTTCCCCTTCCATCGCCCCACACAACTTTCGCGCGGGAGGACAGATACACAATCACGAACAGCAACAGCAAGGAAACGGCGGTAGTAATGGCAACGCAGACCGATGTGAACGCTTCGAGAGCAAGAGTAACACTGAGTTCCTCCCCACTACCTTCCCAAACGAACCGTCTCCTATTGGCTGCTGCTAAGTGGCGTACGTCTTCAAGGTCAAGAGACTTTAGATAGTGAACAGGCTATAACCATTCTTCACTCCCATTACAACACTTCTTCTTTCCCCATCCAGTTGCTGTTTCCCTCCTATTCTCTCATTCCGATCCTTCCTCTTTAGTTCCCTGCCTACACGCCTCTTCCTTTCTCTCTTCTTCTCTTTTTACCGACTCTTTCTCCCTTTTTTATCCTATTATTTTTCCTCTTTCCTATTTATGACGAATATTCCTCAAATCCGTTTATTCTTCGAATCCCCGTGTCATTTTCTGCCTTTCCTTCTTTCTTTCTTTCGCTTCCTAACCACGTATTCGATCCTCTTCTCCCTCCATTCCCGCGTCTCCTTCTAAATTCTTGCCTCGGGCTCAATCCCCTATCTCCTTCTTTTTCTTATTTTGTGGATTCGGGAAAAAAAACTTTCCCTTACATTCCGAGAAACGTCATGATATCTTTGGGTTTGTTTTGTTCGTCTAATGTGACGTGATTCGAAAATGTGAGACTTTCGGATTAATATATCCTGTCTCGTAGAATTTAACGAGCTATGATGTTAAAAATTGCGTAATTTTTTTAAGACATGCGATGCTACTTTGGTAAGGGAAATGACGTGCAAGGCTAGCGCGTATTTCTCCAACGTAAGATTACTATGTAACAAAAAGTAGTTGACCTTTTCCATTACTGAGAAACAAATATATGGATTGTTGCAATCAGGGCCGCCCCGACAGAGGTGCGGGGCCCGGGGAAAATCGACCTATAAGGGGCCCCGTTATCATTTTAACTGCCAAATTAAATTTATGCTTTCCTTGCGGTAATATAGAAGCGCAGGGAATCTGAAATCGCGGGGCCCGGGGCGCTCGCCCTGATTTGTTATGCCTTAGAGACGACCCTGCTTGCAATATTTTTCCGTCAAGGAGTTAATATAAGGTAATTTAAAGCGTCATTTTGCTTTAATTTTAATCTGTACACATAACCCAGTCAACGAAATTTCCTTTCCTTATTCTTACAATAATATTAACACTGGATTGGTTTTGTCAGGGGCGGGTGATTTTTTTCTTTTCAGGTGACCTATAAAGACAGCTAAACCTCAGGAAATAGATCAGAAAGGGAAGCAACAATTTTCAAGTTTAAAGAACGATACTACACAAAATGGTTATTGAAGAAACTCGAATGAAATGCTGAAAGAGAACACCACCATGCTGAATACATAACCGTGTTCTCCGCTGAATTGTTGTCAACACACGCTGCAAAATTTCTTATTGTTAGTATATATTCTGAGTGGAATCCCCGATTCTTCCATTTAGTTCTTCAAGATAATGGGAGATTTGCAACGTGCAATTTTTCATTAAGATGCACTCAAACGAAATATTCAAGGGAGGTAAGATTTTGTGGGCAAATGTGACTATAGTGGCCTGGCAGCAATAAGGTATCCGTAGATTAATCTAAGCCCCTTTATGGTGCTTTGTAATGAGTGGGCCGTCAATCATGCTGAAACCACCATTGGTGTATTTGATCCTATCTAACGGTGCCATAGAAATTTTTGAATAGTGTTTATGTACCAATCCATGAAAAGTAAAAGGGCTTATGATTACATGGAGGTATGAAGCGCAGGTAGCACATATTCTCTTGCAATTTAATTGAATTTCATGTACTGCTTCTGTTTGTTCGATTGGCCCACAGACAGACGGCATTGCGAAAACCTCTTTTTCGGACTCAGGTACACCTAAAACGTGTATTTCCATCAAAATCTCGAGATCGATTTTTTCGCGATTACGATACTTTCTCAATATACTTCATATATTGAGAAAGTAAAAATGGTTTCTAGAACATCAGGAAACACAATAACGTTTCTCTTCATCTGGCTTCAGTAACTGTTAACAGAGCACGGATTTTGCGCGGGCAAAGGGTAACCCTTCTGACCGCATCCGTCGCGTAGAGAATGAACACCGCAATAGTTGTTGTACACGTCTCGGAGGCTTCTTTTGGACTTTGTTCCTTTGCTTTCCTGCAGTTGCTCCATCTTTTCTTCTGTCACGGCTGTAGGACCACGCTTGCGCTTTTTTTAACATGCACGCTGCCAGTTTCTCTGAATCGCTTCATCAGCTCCGTCTTTCTAGTTTTGATGGTTTATTTAGGCCTCCAAAGCGATGCTGAAACTCAACCTGGCTCAACTTAATGGGCTCGTAGTTAATGTATTGCCCAACGATAAACACACATTCTTTCATAATGAACGCGATTGCGAGATCAATGGGTATGGAACGGGATTGATTAATTAATTGGGTAAACTGCACTTAACCCTTTATAACACTCACGGATTCTGAGGCCGCTTTTACGCAGTCTAATTGTGGCTTAATATTTATCATTATTTTCCAAGCTTGTTATGAAAAGTAGTTTTAAAATAAATTTCTGTGAATTTAATGATCCTTTATCGATAATCACTGTAACAAACTAACGCAATTCAACCGAAAAATAAATTAAAACACCCAGGAAAAAATCGGTGGCTAAATAGTTAATCATTAAAAATGTAATGGAAACTCTTGTTGTTTTCTTGTTAACATTGTGACGAATCTACGAGTGTTTCCTTTAAATGAGAGAGGAACATTAGAGAGGGATTTGAGAGTAGAGGGGAGAACAGGGACGGGAAAGGGGCGGGGAAGGAGGCTAGGTGAAGGGGAGGGGGATAGGGGTAGGAAGGAGAATAGGGGAGGGGAAGGGATATAGGATTGGGACGTGGTGGCAAATCTCAAATCATGGCGAAGTGAAGGCAAGAATCGAGGAAGTAATTGAGAATATCTCCCAATAAATGCAGCGGAGAGCACGTTTACGCATGGTTTATGCTGGTAATAACGTTTCAGCATTTTTATTCGAGTTGTTTTTTCAAACGAACATTTTCGTGTTGCTTAAAACTTCAATCGTGAACATTTTTACAATTCTATCTGATTTATTTTCTGAGATATGGCTATGTTCCATGGTTATCGAAGAAAAAATACTTGAATATTTTGAATCAGTAAATAACTAATTTTAGTAGCTCATTGTATGCGGGATTTGCTTTAATATTCGCCAAAAATCGTTAATTTATCCAGTACGCACTCCTTTAGAAGTTGATTATAGCAATATTGGGGCGATAAAAAAATTAAAGTTTCCTATACGCTGCCTTTTAAGCGCTGCAAATAGATCGATATTCTTTTCCCACATTTATCTCAATGAAATGGGGTATTTCTACATAGCGTCAGTGTCCACAGTCTTAAAAACCAGCGAAAATGGGTTAGCAGTAATATATGTGCCTTCTCTTCTTCTTCCTCTCCTTTCTCTCTCTTGTCTATTTCCTCCTTTCTCTCTTCTACCTCCTCCATTCTCTCCTCTCTTTTTCCTCATCTCTCCCTCCTATCTATCTCCTCTCTCTCTCCTCTCATTTCTCCTCACTCACCTCTCTCCTCCTCTCTCTCTCTCTACCTCTTTGTCCTCTACTTCTCCTGCTGTCTCACCCCTCCTCTCTCACTCTCCCCTCCTCTCCTCTCTCTCTCTCCTGCTCTCACCCCTCCTCCCACTCTCCTCTCTCCTGCTCTCTCTCTCCTACTCTCTCACCCCTCCAATCACTCTCCTCCTCTCTTCTTCTCTCTACTACCGTCTCTTCTGCTCTTCCTTCTTCCAACTGTCTCTATTCCCTCTATTTTCAATCTTCTTCTCTCGCCGGAATTCCTTCTCCCTCCCTGTACCTTTCTCAGTCTCTCTCTCTGTCTCTCTCTCTCTCTCTATATATATATATATATATATATATATATATATATATCACCAGCTCCCACTTTTCGAGGCACACGCACGCGTGGGTGTTTTGAGTGTCTCTTTTAAATCCTCCACTCACTCGCGAACCGACGAAACGCCAGCGCCCTCTCAAAAGCATTCCCAGCGCGATCTCGGATTGGGTTGCGCAGATTCCTTGTGTGTGTGTGCGCGCGCGCTTCTGGATTCGTGTGTGTGTGTGTGTGTTTGCCGATGTGTAAGGGAGTTTTTTTCCCGACGAGAAAGGAGAATTTATTCGAAGTAAAAGATATTGAGAGACTTCTCCATCTGAGGTAAGTGTAAATATATTTAGAGCTGCGAGGGAGTTTTTTTCATTTTTCTTTGTATATATTTTTTTCTTCTTTCGGAGGAAATAGAACGCTTCTTTGAGTCACGAAAACCGTTTTCCGAAGGAGAGGAGAAGAATCGAGTCGAGTTCAATTTCAAAAAGACTTGATATTGACGGTTTTGGATCGATTTGAAATCTTCGGCGGCGGCGTCTTGCGTTTTTCGTTTTTCGTTTTTCAATTTTTTTCCCGCGCGCGCGCGCTCGGGGGACCCATTTTCATTTATTTATTTATTTTTCTCCGTCGTAATACGATGTTGAAGGCTTCGGAGCGGTAAATATTTTCGCAGGGTAACGCACACGCTGCCGCGGGAAAAAATAAATATTACACGCAAGCAAACTGACGCGGAGGTTTCGTCGTGATATCTCCGGATGTTTACTCTTAGATGCCAAAAGTGTATATCTCGGGTTTCGCGAGGCATTACTTTATTTTGATTTCGGTCGGTTCAGGAAACGCGTCATCTCAGTACATAACGACAGTTTAAGGCGTTTTTAAAACCTTAAGTCAGAGGTTAAGTTTGTTCTGTTTTGGGTGTTGAAAATGGTTGGGGAATCTTCAATGAAATTTCGCAGAACAAGTAGAAAACGCGTTAAAATCTTCTCTATACGTATTTTCCGTCAATATTTGCACTTATCACTGAAAGAAAAACATTAACGCCTTATTGTCTGGTCTTGTATGTCCGTCTTCGTCTTCGAATATTCATGAAATTTGATACCAAGTACTTTGGTGCAAAGAAAAGAATAACTTTATATAAATAATTCACATTACAGGTGACAAAAAATGAACTTTCCGCCATATCTCGCAAAATATTAACCATGCCAAATAAATGTTCGTACGAAATTTTGCAGAATATTTCGTGGCTTAGATATTTGTCGAATAAGCAGTCTTTTTCAAGAAAATCTGAATAGAATACTCTAATTTCGGTTTTGAAACAAAATTTCAATATTTCCTTGTCATCACTCCTGATGTCTCATATTGAAGTAGTCACGCATTATACTATGCCATTATTATTTATCTTTTTACTTTCTCATACGAAGTACCTATTGAAAAAGTATTTGTTTTCGCGAAAAAATTCGACCTCGAGATTTTTACGGAAATATACGTTTTAGGTGTCGCTGAATCCGAAAAAGTGGTTTTTGCAATGCCGTCTGTCTGTCTGTTACTAGCTCTGGAGCCTAGACGGTAGAGCGAAAATGAATGAAATCTCATACATAGGCATTTTATCATACTGAGCAGAGTATACGTAGAAATGGTTGACATTGCTCAATAATTAAGAGTAGTTTATTCTACGCATTTTTAACAACAATTCGATTTTCTCAAAAATGGCTATAACGATTTTGATCAAATTTCGTACAGCTACTTAAGTTTACGTCTTCAATAGTACTGTATAGTTCATATTTCTCAAAAAGTGAATATAAGGCTAGTTTATTCTAGGCAACTTTAACAATAATTCGATTTTCTCAAAAACGGCCAAAACGATTTTGATCAAATTTCGTACAGTTACTTGAATATACATCTACAATAATACAACGTATTTCATTTTTCACAATGAATGAATATAAGGCTAGTTTATTCTTGGGCAACTTTAACAAAAATTGGATATTCTAAAAACAGGCCCATACGATTTTCATTTTTAAAAGATAACTAAACGACGCATTAGTATATGAGAAAGTTTATACACCGATTTTTTTTCTTGAAAAGATTACATTAATCGCGAAGATCGCCT
This sequence comes from Uropetala carovei, assembly GCA_036926305.1. Lineage (NCBI taxonomy): Eukaryota > Metazoa > Arthropoda > Insecta > Odonata > Petaluridae > Uropetala > Uropetala carovei. Next base: position 2,674,978 of record JAXCHB010000325.1, read on the forward strand.
CTGCCCTGAATATATGCACGCTTGATGCGTGCATATTTCTTAGCTTGCTTCCTTCGTTTCTTCGATTACACCGAATACTCTTCGATAAGAAATGCATATTTTGCCTAATTAAACTTTTTGGGTGACATTTTTTCAAATAAGTCAAACTGATTTTTTTTTCGAAGTTTTCTATGTTGAATTCCTTTTGTATTATGTGATGAAGGGAAAGACAATATCCAAACATCCTTGCGTATTAACTTTAGGTAATGGATCTAAAAAACGAGCTGCTTAATCATTCCTGTTGAATTAAAGTGCTGACGGGCGGAAAGTCTAACTGACAGCATGTTGAATAAATTGATCGCTATAATTATTTTTACTTTTAGTGCAGAGCGTCAACGGATCATTTAATCCTTAAGCATTGCAAGAGATGAGCATGAGAAAACAGGTGAAAAAATATGCCATGACCGGGAATCGAACCTACCTTTTCCCGGTCATGGCAGATTTTTTCACTTGTTTTCACATGCTCATCATAACAGCTTATGCCTGTTGCATAAGGATCTTCGGATCATTCTTTCTATCAATTGCAAGAGATGATGAAAATTCCTTTTTGATTCAGTTTCATTTAACTTTTATCAGCTTCTCTTCGTGGTAGTACATTTCTCAGAAATAATTTCAAACGCTTAGTAATTTTCCAATATTTCATTTTATATTAGGATGACGTAATCACGTTCAAACCACAGTCGCTAATGTCAATAGAACAGTGGAAAATTACGATTAAATAAAATTAAAATTATTTACGATATTTTAATTCCAAATTCCGATAGTTATTTGTCACGGGGTTGTCAGTTACGAACTTTTTACGCTTTAATTAAAAATCATGTCACTTTATACATCAATGCTAATAGGCCTACAAATGTACCTTTATCGGCCAAGTGTACACTCAAATGCCGAAGATTTCCATAGGGGATTAAAATCCGTACGATAAAGGCAAAATGTACTTTCATCGTTAACGACGCTAACTTTTTACTTTCTCCATACGTATTAATGGGAAAGTATTGTCAACACGAAAAAAATCGACTTCGAGATTTCAACGGAAATGCACGTTTTGAGGTCTCTAGAACAAGTTTAGTCTATTTTCGGAATTATGTGTTTGTGTGTGGATGGATGTATGTGACTGTGGGCGCTCTAACTCAAAAAGTACTTGTTATATTAATACCAAATTTCATATATAACACTTTAGCATGAGCATAAAGTATTGATTAGTTTTTGGACAATACCGGTTTACCGGAAATCGAGGTTTATTCGAAACCCGATTCGGTTTTTGCGATATTTCTTCGTTAGAACATCATTATTTTATATACAATTCGATACAAACAATTCTACAGAAAAGTTATAGAGAATGTAATTTCCTAGTTTTTATTTGAAACAATTTTCTATAGGAGTTATTGTTTGGGAATTATTTATAAATAATCGGTTTTTTCGGTTTCCGTCAAATATCTCCTTAAAAACGTCGTTATTGGTAATCTTCGTGAGGACCAAAGTTGTAGAGAATAATATTTCTTCCAAGTTTTGTTTGAAACTAATTTTCGTAGAACCATCCATTTCGGATATATTTCGCTTTATCTTAATACCAGTGTACAGCGCCAACACCATGTAGCGGTGAAGGACGATGGTATTCTTTTACGATACGAAATAATAATTTTGCCTTATAATGCTATTCATAATAATTTAAATATCTATACCCCAAATATGGAGATAGCCATGTGTTGGCCACATCAGATTTTTTAAAATTAGTGTCAATAAAGGGCAAAATTCCTATTTTATTATTATCAATTCATCAATTTCATAAAAAAACATCATGCATGAGCAGGTATATTTTATTGTTGTGTTAAAACTCTAAAGAAAAAGTAGCCACTGAATGAAGGTATTAACTTGACTGAAGGAGGTAAAAGATATGGAACGTGTGATCCATCCTCACTGTTATAATACATAGGGTGGTTCAGAAACGAACATGCGAAACAGATGTACGCCAACTACTATATAAATTCTTATTCCGTCAGGTTGTAAAAGTAATTTATTGCTCGCGTGAAAGTGAAATCGGCCTCGTTCCGTTTTCATAATATCGCCCGTTTAGTCCTCGTTTTCCTCTCGCCGCGTTGCGTGTGACATTTCTCATAATTCTGTGATCCCTCTCTCTCCCTCTCTCTCGAAAAAGAGAGAGAGAGAGATTTCCGTTTTGAATTTCGACGTAACAACGCAGAAAGAGAGAGGGCGGGAGAGAGCCTGGAAAAACGGCTTTTTGTCTCCATTTTCGTCAAAAGGTTTCCTCTGTTTTATCTCTAGAGCATTATTCTACAATTTATAACAAATACGAGTGCACTCGGAGTTGGCTCTTTGCGGAGAACGCTTCGCGTGAAAGCAAACTTTCGGTATAGTAACTCGAGAATTGCCATTTCGGTAAATTTCTCGTTTTCCAGTTTTATTTCGACGGATGGCGGCTTTTTACTGCACGTTGATTTTTTTGATAAAGGACGGTCATTTTCGACCAAAAAATGTCAAGTTTTTAAAAATATAAGTTATTGAGAACATCGTTAAGGAATGAGCTTATAAATGTTTCTTTTGATTTTTTTCTAGGTATAATTTCTTTTCTCATATTATTGATGGTATCCTAATGAAAAAGGTTAGCTCTTGTCGGTGTACTATGTATATTACTTCCATTCTGTTTCAGACAGTTTAAGTATATCTTCCATCCTATCATAGCGTCCATACAGAAGAAAGTCGCATGAAATCGCATATCTTTTACCAGTATCTATAAGATAACCAACTTCGAATGATTAAATCCCAAGCGCAGTTAATGTAAAAGTTTCTACGAATGACCATATACTTTGAATCCATATACTTATGGCAGAAAAATCGTCTCCATGGACACGCAAACCTTTCAATATATTCCATTCCGCAATAAAAAATATATAGGTCGCTCTCGTGTTCGATCCAGTACGCCAAGGATATTCGTTGCCCTTGAAAACTGCACTGGTGCTACAAAAATATATGAAACGGAAGTCTTTGTGTCTTATCCTAAATCTTAAACCAAGATGATCGACATTCTATAGGAACGATGGAATTATTCTGAAGAAATCTCACCTAGAAACAAATACTAGTTGATGCTTTAAATCCGGCAAATACTTAATAGACTCTAATATTTGACATTATTTTATCTATGGATAAATCTAATTCAGATTCAAAAAATTTAGATTAAAATTCTGTAGTTTTTGTGGAGAGGGTGTTGAGCGGAACGATTTATGAAAATACTCCTATTTTATAAAAATATAATTATTACAAGTATGAATAACAAGGAAATTCTTTGATTTTAACAGAGCTATATTAACAACCATTGTTCCATTTTATATGCGGGTAATTATAAACTATGAATTTAATCTGGCGTTATTATAGCTTTTATTAATGACGATGATTATATATGCTTTGGCAAAACACTAATTAAAGCAGTCGCTCTTCTTATAACCCAAAATAAAATAAGGATGCTTCAAGAATTAGAAGGAAATATAAGTAAAACATGAAAATATTTTTTCAAATCAAGTTTTTAGTTCAATCTATTATGCTTCGACAGTTTTACTCCTACAGCAACAAAAACATCGATAATCAAATATTCTATTAAACATGCATTTATGTTAACGTTTAAAAGTTTCGAAAGCAGTTGTATATTTAAATCATTTCTTCGGATACTTTCATTATTTAGGCGTTGCTAATATTGGGATTTATTCTTTAGATCAAGCTATCTATGATATTTATTTTAAGGCTTCCACTTAAACTTGCGAACCGATGAAACCCCTAACAATCATTTCCAACGGGAACTCATATTCTTCAAAACCATAAGCTCCAGTTACTTTAAAGCAGAAGAAGGGATAATAACTTCTGAGATTGGAGGGTGATGGCCATTTATCACCAAAATTGCATGCGGTGGAGGAGATGGCTTATAAAAAAATCAATAGATCGATCTCCGAAGAAAACATTTTACGTGGGAATTTTAGATGCACTTCGTGGCTTCAAAGGTGTTTTGAAAATATCTTCCACCTAAAAGAAAATGCGAAGCTTCTCTTATCCTCTCATGTACTTTAAATTGACGCAAAAAATGGGCGTGGCCAGTTTAGTCTCCGAATACTTTCGTGGGCTGGTTTTAAAAAACGCCAAGGGATGTTACGATAACGTTATTTTTATGTACTTGTGTGACCTATATATATATATATATATATATATATATATATATATATATATATATATATATATATATCAAAGGGCGTGGTGTGCTTTTGGTGTCGATAAGCCTTATCTGCTTCGTGTGCCTTAAAGGAGTGAGATGAGAGTGAGTGAGGAAAAGACTTGGAAGAAGGTGATTTTAGGGGAAGAAGTTATAGTGCGCGGAGGGAAAAGAGGAGCGGAGAAAGGAAAAGATATCAGAGGATAGTGGAGATGCTTCTGAAGAATCGCCATTGGGTTCCGAAAATAGAGGTTGAAGCGGGTTGTAGGCGAAGAAAGCCGCTTTTGGTCGCCTTAGAGAAAAATCTGTTTCCGTTTACGCACGTTACTAAGAGCTGAACCGAATTTTATCCCCGGATATTTTGTAATTTATTCATCCATTTTTCTTATTTTTCTGGTCTCATATCGTTTAAAAATAAATTTAATTACTATAATTTTATAAAAATCCTTCTTATCATTCAGAAAAGAGATGAATTGTTATTTTTAGAAATTAGGCTTTAACAAATAAAAGTTCGATAAATGTTAACCAAATATAATAATATAATATTTAATATATCATTCTCTAAAGTTTTTCCTCGCGGTACCATTCGTAACTAAATGTATACGGAATAAAAACATTTAAACATTTCCCCAATTTTAGGACCGCGTTATTAGTTGAGAAACAAGAAAAAAACTTTTCGCAAACCTTCGATTTCCCTAGCCTTTTCCGAGAAAAGACGACTCCTCGAGTTTGTCATAAAGCGTCATAACACGATCAGAATTTATGGGTTTTTACGCGAGTTATTCTTAATTTACTAGGGACCAAAAAAAAAACATGAAATTAAGGTGAATGAATGTGTATCTGATAAAATATTAATCTCCAATTTTATGGGCTGACGAAAAGTAGGTCGGCAACGCTTTAAAAACTGCATTATGGCCATAGCTAAAAATAAATAAATAACCTATGAAGCGAAATGAGCGTTAATTTACTCTTATATCCACGGAGGATATAGTTTCTTAAATTTAATTAATGAAATTATTAATGAGTATATACAATGGAGGTGAATTTCCAGTTATGTTTAAATAGTTGAAAATATTGCCCTCCGTTTTAATATTAGTCTATATTTTTATTTTAAGGTTGTCTACATTATTTGTATGTTTTACTTATCTAACAGTAAGTTAAATTTAATCTCACGATCTGATAAATACTATACAAACGAATAATCTCCTATAATTGGAAGCATAGTTGCATTTATATTTGCAATAATTTCAGTTTTCTATTATATTTAGATGGAAAAGCTGATTATTTGTGTTAAATATTAAAAATAAAAGAAAATAGTTTTTATTGCGATAAACTCGGTAGGTATTGATGTTTCTGCTAAAATCTATTTTATCTCTTAACTAGTTCCCGTGGTGTGACGTAACATCCCCTGAATCTTAGCGTATGTGAAGTGGTCCCCGGAGCGGCGGCGTAACCAAGTTGTTTCTACGTGGGTGTTTCCATTGAATGGTGAGCTATTTTTATATTCTTTCTTTTCTCTATCCAACTAGTGGCGTAATTGGTGGCGGAAGTATTATCGAGGGACCCTCTCCAACTCCTCCTTCGCCAAACAAGCACATGAGTTCAATTAAAAATGAAGAACATTGTAAAACCTGCCAAGTTGCACTGATTAATTAATCGAAAGGAAATTAGCAAAAAAGTTATGCTTTTTAAGTTACTCTGTCCAAAAAAAACGATTATTAACTGGAATGGATGGAGTTCCTGTCCTTAACTGCGGCTGACGAGGTTCAGGTTATGAGAATTTGGAGGTTAGGGAAAGTGACCCCTTAGAGACATACCTTGTGTCCTATAATGCAAAGTTAAAAGTTTGTTATACAAAAATATAAAAGAAAATACATTCAAAATACTAACAATTACTACTGTATATGAAAAGGAGACAAAGGCTAAAGGATCGAGTCACGCGCCTAGAACGCCTAGGGGCATAAAAAATGAAAATTTGATCTTTTAAGTGTAATTACTGTTTTGAGAGGTAAAATTGCGTACTTTATGCTTTTGTTGTGAGGGGTGTGTAATTTTTTAATCTTGTCTGGTACGCAAAAATATCTTGACCCGGTTCTGCTTCATATACATTAATAATACAATAAAAGAGAAAATCTTGCTGACGCCGCCCTCCTGGCCTTACGTTTGAGAGAAAGCAGCGATTCCATAAAATTCCTCAAACTTCCATCTCCCGACTACTACAACATGCATTTTAATATTAGTAAAATTAGCCAAGAAAAACCGGGGATAATCAGGCCTGGAAACCGCGGTTGGCAAGACCAGTTACAATTTTTCAACTGCGGATGCTCAAAAGCGCTGTTGGCGAGAGATTACTGCAAATATATATTTTTATTTCATGTTACATAGAATTATTTATATACCTAAAGTCACATGTCTTGATCAAGGAAATGATTCCTTTAACGGAAAATACCTATTTAAACTTTATAAGATCCACTGAAAATTGATCTGTCACATATTTTATTTGCAAAACAATTTATTTTTTATTCTCGTCGTACGAATATTCTCTATTCTCCTCTATCTATTTTTATGGCTCCATTTAAACTATATCAACAAATGATTTTCCATTTACATCTTAATAGTGGCTTCGGAGGGGCTTTTAATCAAAGAATCGCATAAAATACGATCGAACGAAACATGCGAATATATATATATATATATATATATATATATATATATGTATGTATATATATACACGGGACACATCTCCTCTGTATAAAAAGATTTTAAAACATTTTCTTTTTGAAAAATTTCGATATTCATTTTCCTATTTTTTTTCGAGCGCCTTTTGACAGGTGCCAATTCAAACGATGACAAATTCGCCAATCGCATAAAGCAAATTATTAAGAACGACAAAACAATTTCTGACGGCACACCGTCAAATGGGAGAGGACGCTGCGCGGATAATCTCTCTCTCTCTCTCTCTCTTTACAAGGCGATTACTAAACCCCGAAATGAAAATAAAAAACGAAAACACGGATGGTATAGTAGAAGCGTGAGTTCTTGCTTCTTACCCGAGCAAAAAAAAATCCCTTTCAAAGCGTCCCAGCCGCATAAAAAAAACAAGAGCCGTGAGAAGCGGTTGCATGCACACACACGTACACACACACACACGCATGGAGAGAGGAAAAAGAGAGAAAGGGTGGGAAGGATACAGTGGCGCCCCTGGCGACGCGGACCGTAAGCGCAATCTTTTTCTCCGTGCGCCTCAGCCGATATCCGCGGCGAGAAGGGGGAGGGAGAGAGAGAGAGAGAGAGAGAGAGAGAGAGAGGGGGAGGGGAGGGAGAGGGGGAGGGGGGAGAGAGAGAGAGAGAGAGAGAGAAATGGGGAGAGATGGGTGGGGAGGTGAGGCGAGCACCGAGGTAGACAAATGGCTTCATTATCCACGCCTGCGATATATACGAGAATATATATATATATATATATCTCACTCTCTGCCCCCTCGCCTTGTCGCCTCATCATGCCTTCTCCTTCCATCTCTCTTAGACGTATCTCATCACTCCTCTCTCTTTCTCAGTACACTCTCCGCCATCGGCAACGGTCTGAGAGAGCCGCCTGCGCAATCTTCCTCACGAAGTCCCTCTTTATTCTCTCCCTTTACCCTCTTTATGGCCCTTTATGGTAACCTTACGATGCAGCGAGCAATGTTTAGCGAGTGTATATGGATGAGAATCCTCCCCTATCCTTCTACCTCCCTCCCTTACCTCTCCCTCTTTACCTACCTCTCTCTCTCCCTCTCTCCCCCTCTCCCCTCCTACCTCTATCTCCATCCCTTCCTCTCTCTCCCCCTCCTCCTCTCCCCTCCCTTCCTATAACCATCCCCCTCTTTCTCTCCCTCCCTCCTTTCCTGTCTAACCCTCTGCTTTCCCTTTTTCCAACACTCCTTCCCTCCCTCCCTCTATCACATTCCCACTCCCTCTCTCTCTATTCCCCCTCCCCCCTCTAACCCTCCCTCTTTCCGTCCCTCCATCTAATAACAAAATTTGTAGTCATTATGTATGTTAAAGTATGTAATTTAACTTTTATATAATTCTCAATCCTGACGAAAGGGTTAAATGTAAGAAGGGACTTCACAGTCTCAATTTCGCCCTAAATAAAGCCGTTTGTCTGTCTGTCTAATATGTGCCTTTTTTCTTATGTCGTCAAGTTCTTTTATCTTTAACATTTTTAGAACTGCTTAGGAATTTTCGCGGTTTTCATGCGCCTTCTTCTCTTCGTAGGTGTATTCTGTAGCATTTTTTCTGTGTCGAACAAGGCTTATCTACAAATTTACTTCCGCCCACAAACCCAACATTATTCTAAATGTATTACTTCTCTGTGTTTTAATAACCGAATATATAATATGTATCTCATGTCATTCGTGCATGATCCAAAAACTACATTTAAGAAGGGACTCTAATATTATAGTCTCAATTTCCAACTTAATAAAGTCGTTTGTCTGTCTTACTGTCTCCCACATTCTTTCCTCCTCCCTCTTTCACACGCACATCTCTCCCCATCCTCTCCCTCATTTCCTCCCTCTCCTTTCTCCCGCCCTCCTTCTGAGGATGAGTTTGAGGGCGCACAATAGCGCAGCTCGTTCTACTTGAATTTAATGACTTCAAACAGACGTCCGCTCCCTCCCGCCCTTCCTTTCCTTGCCCTCTCCCTCCCTCCATCCATCCCTCTACCCTCTTCTCCTTCACTCTTTACCGCGTTAACCTGCAGTCAAATCCAAGCCCGACACTGTTTAAGCTGATAACCTGAGCGCGCGCGAGTTGAGCAGAATGCGATTCTCTTGGTCGTCGTAAACTCGCCGTGCTATTATTAAGGTCGTAACTTAAGCCGTTAGTGACTTGGGCTAGGAAAAAAATTAAACCGGGAGCGTGGAATTTTTTATTTTTAACGGGATGATTAGGTGATTAGTAGGGAAGGTTTTCCTCTCTCTCATTTATTTTACAGAGACGCTATAAAAAGAAACTGCCTCCTCGAGTTTCAGCATTTGATCAGATTTTATCCTTACTCAAGCGTGTATGAAATTAGACGTTTGGGTCTTTGGCAGTGATCGCCAAACTAAGGCATGCATGACAGACCCGAATCGTCACATATATTTCTTGGAATTCCTTACAAGTCTATATAAACGTAACCTTAAGCTATTGGGGTGCGGTCTGTGAGACACCACCTATGTTTTAATGTCAAATTATTCCGCTATTTTGCCTTCCACTTGTTCATATATTACAGAGAAATAAAATTAATGTTAAATAACAAGAGTATGGTATTGTAACTCTTTATGCGTGAGTGCATACGACTGATCACAAATGTGAAGTTAGATAAGGAGAAAAATTCAGAATTTGACCGGGAATCGAACCCGGGTCTCCCCTTTTCCGGGTAGGTGCTAAGCCATCAAGTCAGGCTGATGTTTCATTATCGAATATTTGCAACTCAGTTGAAATGTGACCACATTTTCACCTAATTAGTTTAAGGTAAAGAGGACTTTTAATGCATTTATGTATGTTTTGCATGAATAGAAAATGTTGCTATTGTTTACACGCTAACGTATCTTCGGAGCTAGATCCGTTTAGGCTTATAACCTCCTTATTGCGGAAATAGTATTTTTTTAATGCGGCGTGCCTGTCTCGTTACCCCTAAAAAAAAAGCTCGTTGAAAAGGCGTAGGTAGTTATCTTTCTTTAAGAACTAATGAGAATAAATACGCCCTTCCATTGCTTTCTGCTGTGCGTGCGTTCCTGGGTAAGACAGTGCATAGTTCCCATAGGAGTATGTGAGGTTGCATTTTGAGTGTCATCTTGAGACCAACACGATTCGATTCGTCTAATTATATCCAGTATTCCTTCCTTTTGACCTTTCTTATAATCACATTTTTGAACTGAAAGATATCAAAATGAAAGAATAGCGTTTGACAAGGGTGCTTAAGCGAAATGTATTGCCGTGGAATTTGTGATAGTATATTATTAAAAAAACCGTGCTAAATCGAAATCTTGCACTCCAAATCGTGAATTAGAGGAATGACCGTCAAATCCACTGAGCAGATATCCACTTTGTGGAACTTTATAATAAGTATAATAAATAATTTTACGTTAAATAAAGTGAAACAGAGTAATGGTTGAAATCTTGATGTAATTTCTAACAAAAAAAGTTGTTTTTTAGGGAATATATAGAAAGCCATTATCCGAAACTTTCTCTTACATAATTTAAGATCATCAATGACGAAAATAAATAATTTAAAATAATACAATTTTCTCTTTTTTTCCGGGGGCACAAACTCGGTGAAAACTCTCGAAAGAAGTTTATCCGACCAAGACCGAAGATATTTTTCTATCTTAGTTAGATTCTTTCAAGAAAGTTTTGTATTCAGTGATGTAAACATTTAAGCAGCCTTTGGATTACCTAATACATAGGTAAAGGTCGAAACGGTCCGTCATAAAAAAAAAAGTTGGAGCTTTTAATGGTCCGGAGTAATTGGATCTCTCCAGTAAATTCGAATCTCTGAGGAAGTGGTCAGTTTATTTTCTTTTGTCCGCGGCCTCACCTCGTTCCACGCTCTGCATGTGATGCGCGAGGAGGACACACGATCGAACGAGGCGGTAAAAGTTATGTCGAGGGACGTTGGAATCCGCGCGTCCCGTTTCGTCGCATTTCGTAAAGAGGGGACTAATGACGGCAAGACATTCCCTCTCCAACCTCTCACAGCCTACCTTTATTCGCTAGCAAGTAAAATGGGAAGTAATTTATATTCTCTTTCTACCCCTTTCCCCCTCCCACATCGGTTTTGTCAGGTCGACGCTTAACGGTTGACCGAAACTCCCCTGAAAACCATGTAAGATGAGGTAATTCTTACGCTTCGAAAATATTCGGAAAATAATTTGAGAAAATTTAATTTCACGCCGATTTTGTGGGTCATGCTTTGCATATTTCTTAAGTGTATTATGTAGCCGATGTTGGAAAACAGCGGCTCCGGAGAGAATTTTATGCAACCCACGAAATTGCTACGAAACTCGAACATAAATAATTGCAAATTTCTATATATTTCCGTTGAAAGTTCAACTCATAAAAATTGTTTATGTTTTAAATGGAGGACGTTACAGAATACGCAAGTCACTTCCGATAAATTTTTTTTGTTCGGCTCCGTCTAAGAATACACGACTACAAATTAAAGTCACTAATTAGAAAATATTGCCGATCCCTGCTTTTTAATGTAGTCATCGAATCACAACCCACTTATTAATCTTCCCGATACATCACTTAAACTGTTGCAAGAATTTAGTTTTCAAACTTGAGAATGGAAAAATCGTTGGAATATGTCAGTCATAAAACTCTTCGTGGTTATTTGTCTTTAGCTAGCAAGTTGTCACCAATGACAAAGAAATTGTTGTCTTAAAATCTTCGTACGTATTTTTTCGTTCGCCATTTTGTTTTAGTCAACTTTAGAAGTTATCGAGAGATTTCAACGCTTACACTTTACTATTAGTGTATTCCTTTTTCTTTTTTATTTTTAATTAACAATATCATTAATTTACTTAATTAAAAGGAATATCCAGCTATTCTCATTTTAAACATTAACAATGAAATTTGAGGTGGATTGGTCTAAGAAATATTTAGCATGATATGAAATTTCACTTCAACTTTCAATTTAAAATACAAAGTAACCTTTAGCTCGCTAAGAGTTAGTGCATGATCTATTTCTTTTTCGTGATATTTTACTTGTTTGGATAAGTTTAAAAAAATTCTATTAGGCTTTATAATTATTTTAGAGAATACAGCGGAAAATATCAAATGTTATTCTCCAGATATACAATATGTAATATTTAACTTATATAATACATATTATAATATAACATTTAGTCTAATTTATAAAAGGTATGCATAAAAATTTATGATCGTGTTTTAATTATAATACAAAATCTTTTTGCATGAGCAAAACTAATTGAAATTTATAGAACAGTAAACTCACGTTCATTTTTTTGAGAAGACGTTTCGCGAGTTCACAATTACTTACTACTGCACCACGGTCCAAAATAACTTATCTCGCGAGTTTTACCGACCCCAGGCGTTCGTGTTTATGGTTGTGAAAAAACACTGGTGCTCTTTTTGCCTCGTTAATACGCGGGCTTAAAAACATGTAACCTCAAACAAAAAAGTCTTAATTGTTCGGTTCCGTGCAGACACGCTGAAGTAGAGATAGCCTTCGAATAAAATAGTTATAATGAAAATAAAAATACTATATTGGTTTATAAGGGCCAGTCGATATGATGTCATCCATAATAGAATAAATAAAAAAAGCATGTATTCACTAAAATTTGACTTTTCATTGTGGAAATCTGCGTTGCATTAATTTAACTTGTCAGATTTTTTTATGCGCTGAAAATTTGTTTTCGTGAGCTCTTATATTTCTCGCTTTGTTTTTACTGAATGCACTTTGACTTCATATGCCTGAAAAACAGAATGACTTGAACATTTCAAAAGGCCATTAAACCAAAGAATCGTCGGCAAAGTATTCAAAGCGGATTCGAACACTTCACTACGTAGCCCTTTATATTACGTATTTGTAGATAAAAATATGCAGAGGACGCTTTAACTGTGTTTTTTATGATATTAATAGTTGTTTTACCGAACATGGTGACATTAATGAAAATTTGGTCTATATTTATAAGCATTTAAATTTTCATTTATACATGTTTCTAAATTAGCATAATTAACCCTATAATTTTGTGAAGGTCATTATTTTAGCCATGGAAATCAATGGAGTCTATGAAAAACGGTAGGCTTCCACCACCGGACTATAATTATTATGCATAATAACTGTAGAATTACTGTTACTTGTTTTCAGAACCTGATAATTTAATTAAATAACTCCAAATATATATTTATTAATCGATACAAGATTCCGTCATTCCATAGCAAACTATTCGATCGATTCACTTCTCCCGAGTTAATTATAAATTTGTGGATTATTTTGAACCTCGAAATGAGATTTTTGCATATCTTAAAAAATGCTTTCATAATAAAGATGGTAAAAAAGAAGCTCTCTTGCAAAAGAAACGTTGCAAGCTAATCTGTTGCCGCGCTCTTTGTTCCTTTTTAATTAAGTGACCGTCCTGAGGTAGGTACATATTTCGTGTGCGAGCAAGGAAAATCTCTTTTAAAAAAGAAACAAAAGGGATTGTTTTTTTTTAAAGAGGAGAAACAACATCTGCGTGACCACAAAATCGGTCGTATTTCGCCATGAATAATCCACTCTTACACGCAAATCTTTCTTTTTTCGTTATTTTTCTCACTCTCCGCCGAGAATTGTTAATCCTTGATTTTTTCCTCGTGACAACGTAATCCACGGCACCTTATTAAGTTAACCAAGTGGAGCATCAAAAGCAGTACCAGATAAATGTGCTTCAAATCCTTAGATTTCCTTCCGGTTTTTTTTTAACCTTCACCGTCAGTTTTTGCTCCGGTCCAATAAGGCGTATAATTTTTAATTTTCTGTTTAGTTCAGTTTTTATATTAGCTCAACGGTTGTAAAATTGTGGGTAGCAATCTCCAGGAGACGGAAGAGTGTATACGTGGAAGTTCGATATTGTCTTCTTTAACTGCGTGATATTATTTAATTGTTAACACACGATTTTTTCTAAATACTCCAATAATCTAATACTACCAATTTCCTTTGTGATTGATTGATTTAACAGTTTTGTTAACATTTAGTTCCAATGAAACAAACATACTAAAGAAACAAACTAAATCGGTACTCTTTTGTTTGCATAACGATCGAGTTTCATTGTTATAACGAGCAGCATTCGCAGTATTCATCTAATTTTGATTTAGATATCGGTAAGTCTAATAATTTATTTTGATTTGTTTAGAATAAAAGTATTAATATTTTGTGATAATTGCTCTGTAATCACCACTTTAATATATCGTCTGTATTATTGCGCAAAGCCAACTTTATTCAGAATAGATTTCAAATCAATTTTTCTTCGAAAAATTCTTCACTGAAATTTACATTTTTAAGCAAATTAAAGCATTTCATTGATAATACGTAATTAGGTAAGTTTGGTGTGTAACCAGTTTACAATGTTGAAATAAATTCGTGATCTGTTTTCGTTCAGAGAATTTTCAAAGAAATTATTCCGCTGATTGATTAATTAGTAAGGTCAATTTTTATTTCAATGCCTCCAAAATATAAGCTTTATTCATTTATAGCAATGGATGGAAGTGATTAGACAAAAGCAGATAGAAAACGAAGATTAGCTAGAGAAAGGAGGCAGCGTTGGGTTGTAAGGTAAAGTCAGGAGAAGTTAGAAATAATCAGAAGAGAGAACGCTGCACGGAATGCATTGAACCGTGCAAATGCAAGTCAGCAAGCAACCGATGAACGACGAAGATTAAATAAAATTATTAAAAATAAATTATTGGTCTTTTGAGAGAAAGGGAGTTAGAAGGGGAGGGAAGGAGGTAGGGTAGCGGCGAGAGGGGGAGGTAGTGACGGGGAAGGGTAGGAAGGGAGAGATCTTTCACAACACCTTTGTTTTCAAAGAAATGTTCAATTAATTATAAAAAGTAAAAAGATGTGAAAACCGCCGTCATTCAAATGAAAATGAGCATTGAAACAATTTCAGTCTCCATGAAGGATTTTCATAGTGCGGAAGACTATAATAGGAAGCGGCTAACCAACTCCGTATGTGCATTGTCCGAATTTATGCCCACTCAATACATTTTTATTTATTGTGTTCCGTGCCAATAAACCAAATCTTTCCCCGTCATTTTTGACGGGCAGTTATACTAGAATTTTATATTTATCAGTGAATGGATGGGTTAAAGGGGTCGCGACAAAATCGGCTTCCTTTAAGAGGGGGTGGAACCGCTGTATTAGATATTATACCAAAAGGAAATTGATATTTAAGTTTGTTAATATTATTTATCGGGAATTTTCAATTATCGGGGATATTTTTGACATTATATATGCTATTTCATTATAAGTTCCTTAAATGCTATTTTTGTAGTTATTATAGTAGTCGCTAAATGTTTTTTTTGCATTTAATTTTTAATAACGTATAAACAATTTGGTATAACGATAAATCAGTGCTGGAAAACGTTACATGTAACGTAACGAAATAACGAAATAATTTTTAGTTAAGGTAACGAAAAACGTTAAGGAAATTTTTCAAAAAGCTGTAACGAAAAACATAACGAAAACCGAAAATTTAATTTCGTTATTTCGTTAACAGATTCGTTACTACTTGCTCTAGCTGGCTATAAAGCTTGTAGGGACATGCATACACGGCATCAGGGCAAGTGAAAGTGGGCTAAAACCCTATTTCACCCGCTGAGCCATTTCTACCGCCTTGTCGCGAAAGGAACCCTACCCCACCCATCACCCATTGTCCTTTTGGGTTTTTCCACATTTATGAAAGAAAGGATACCTTCAGGAAGCATAAGAGAAGAAACGAG
Organism: Uropetala carovei; assembly: GCA_036926305.1. Classification (NCBI taxonomy): domain Eukaryota; kingdom Metazoa; phylum Arthropoda; class Insecta; order Odonata; family Petaluridae; genus Uropetala; species Uropetala carovei. The sequence goes on from JAXCHB010000325.1 coordinate 2,690,705, forward strand.
GAAGATAAAGCATTGATCTTAACTGTATGTGCCCCTTTCAGATTCACTGTTCCCCTTCCCAGTATATCGTCCTTTCAAACTATTGTTTTCAATATTCCTTAGGATTGGAGTTTTACACTTACTCATTATACTCAAGTTCCTCTTTTAGAGGTCGGTGCTTTCCAAGTTACTGTCTCATCGTCTCCACCCCTGGATCCTGAACTGTGTCATTTGTTAGTCAGTCTAACTATTTAAGCTGTTGGAGAAAGATCTCACAATCAGTGCTTTTACGATTCAAACACTACCGACCGAATTCATAGATTTCCAGTTAAACCCGGGACTAGGTGGTTTATGATAGTACCGGTCTAATTATAAAAAGAATAGTTATTAATTTTACAGCAATTAAGTACTTTACAGAAAAAACCTCGACGAACGTAGTTGTATCCCATTGAAAGCATTCCATAAAAATTTCATAATAAACTTTTCATCGATTGAAATTTAGAATAGGTATTTACTCACGAAAGCGATTGAATACCCACATTCAGGGCCGATTTCGGTTAAAAAATGTGTTTAAGCAAGCTAAAAATTTTCCACCCCTCTGGATTTCAAAGGCATGAAATAATATTAATTATGTATTAAAATAGGAAAATAAACTTATTTTACTCAGTTTTGTTTTTTCAAAAATATATTCAGCTGAATATTTTCAGAAAATAGAAATAAAACATTCACTGACCTTATAACAAAATGACTATGTAATGATTATATTACCGAATATTTTTATATTGCCACATTACGTTCACGCTTTTGCACAAAGAGACAAACCCTTGAGTAATCAAAATCTCTAGTATTGAAGGTTCGCTGTATTTGGGGCGGGAAGGTTATTTGAAATTACGATGCTTAAACCCTAAAAGCACATCAAACCCCCCCTTCAATCCCCCCCATTTGAAACCCCCATTTTGAAACCCCTCTTTGAAACCCCCCTTTTGAAACCCCCCTTTGAACCCCCCCATTGAAACCCCCCTTTCAGACCCCTCCTTTCAGACCCCTCCTTTTAAACCCCCCCTTTGTAACCCCCCCATCGAAATCCCCCCTTTTAATCCCTCCCCTTTGAAACCCCCCCCCTTTCGAAACCCCCCTTTGAAACCCGCCTTTCGAAACCCCCCTTCGAAATCCCCCCTTTTAACCCCCCCCCTTTGAAACCTTCCCTTTTGAAACCCTCCCTTTTGAAACCCTCCCTTTTGAAACCACCCCTTTTAAACCCCACCTTTTAAACACCACCTTTTAAAAACCCTTTGAAACCCCCCTTTTAAACCCCACCTTTTAAGCACCACCTTTTAAACACCACCTTTTAAACCCCCCTTTGAAACCCCCCCTTTTAAACCCCCATTTTCAAACCCCCCCTTTGAAACTCCTTTTTTAAACCCACGTTTTGAAACCCCCCTTTTGAAACCCCCCTTTTGAAACCCCCCTTTTGAAACCCCCCAATCGAAATCCTCCCCTTCAAACCCCCCATTTGAAACCCCCTTTTGAAACCCCCCTTATTAAACCTCCCTTGTGAGACCCCCCTTTGAAACCCCGCCATTGAAACCCCCTCTTTGAAACCCCCATTTTGAAACCCCCCCTTTTAAATCCCCCTTTGAAACCCCCCTATTAAACCCCCCTTTTGAGACCCCCCTTTTGAAACCCCCCTTTAATACCCCCCTTTTGATACCCCTCCTTTTGAAACCCCCTTTTAAACCCCCCCTTCTGAAACCCCGTTTTAAACCCCCCTTTTGAAATCCTCCCTTTTAAATCCCCCTTTTGAAAACACCCTTTTTAACCCCCCTTTTTAAACCTCCCTTTTTAAACCTCCCCACCTTATAAAACCTCCCCTTATAAAACCCCCCTTTTATTCCTCTGAAGAGGTTAAGTAAAGTTCACAGTGCATCAGCGTGTTTTTTAGACAATGTAAAACTTTAAAACGTTCGTCTTGCCGTCCTTCTTAAGTGACACCTGTAAATGGTAGGTTTACGTCTCTTACACCTTGAACCAACCCTGAATGTAAATGACTTATCATGGCGTAAAATATAGTTTTTCGCGATGTTTTGAAATTCTGTGCAATACACCTTTGGAAAAAATGAAAATGTCAAAATCCGAAATTTTGATTTTGCCGCCCCTCCGAAGTGGCGCCTGTAAGCGACCGCCTACGTCGATTACGCCTGAAACCGGCCCTGCTCACATTGGGTAAAGGTTCCATATTTTTCTGTTTTACCTGAAAAATTACCTATACTCATGATTATTAACAGTGGATTAAAACTTTATCAAACTATGCACATTTCTCTTTCTCTTCTTTCATATATGTACTTAATAAAACAATCCTTTTGTTAATATCTAAAATGTTATTAAATGCAATATTGTAAATCCATGGATGATTTACATGTATTTCTTATAGGGTATAAGATAAGGAAGAAAGCTATCAAAAATAAACTTGAAATTTCGACAATTTTCTTTGTTTTCGTCGAATTTTAGGTCTGTTGCAAGAATTAGAATTGGTACAGACGCTGTACTTTCAGAATTACTTATAAAAAATTCTACGATTGGACATGAGCATTGCAGTATTTTATTATAATTATTACATTCTTTTTGTACTTAATGTGGGTTAAGGCAATTAACCTTGATTATTAAATGGATATAAAAATCCTAATTTGTATGCATGATCAAAAAAATAACGAAATCTGTTGCGACTCCTAAGAAAACTTAACAATGTTCCTTATCTGCAACATATGTTTAGAAAATTTTTTTAACTATAATTCTAAATGAAAAACTTAAACTTACGAGGTATAAATATCAAATAAAATGTACTCATAAGCAATTATTTCGTTATAACGTTAAACGTAACGAAAAACGAAATGTAGATTTTATCGTAACGAAAAACGAAATTTCTTTTTTGGCCGTAACGGAAAACGCAACGAATAGATTTTTTTTTCGTTTGCAAACACTGCGATAAATATTACTTACTTGGATAGAAAAAGCTTCATTTATTTTTCGTATCCGCTTTCAAAGCTATTTTTTTAATCTACAGAGATATAGTTTAGTTAAACCACTACAGTATATGTGTAATTTAATTAGGATATGTACCAAACGCTATACATGTACGTATTTTTTTAAAGCATGCGTTTTTCGCATAATTTATTAATTCCCTCGTCGGCATCAGCGTAGGACCTCGATTGGGTAAAAACAACCCCATATGGGATGATAAAGCTATTGAAAATCCTCTCGGTTCTGTTTAAACCGCGATTACGAGTAAAATTTATATGTCCACCGAACAATAGTAATCAAGTTCATCGGGATTGGTTCCGTTAATTGGAAGGATTGATTCAAATTAGCACGTTCAGCGGAACCACTGATGTTCGAGACAGTATTACCTTTGCGTCGCCCATTTCACGCTCACACGTCCCCCTCTCTCCCTCTATCTATCTCTCTTCATCTATCGAAAAAAATGGTAGAAAACCTTTGTCGATACGGCATCGTTTTTTTTTTTTCGATAGGACGGTAATCGTCCGTGCGGTCGAAATCGCCCGCTCCGTCGACGCGTCCGAAATCGCTCGTCGTACGTCATTTGTTTTGAAAACGTCCCCGAGCACGTATATAGGACGAGTGTTGCGCGCGGCCATAATCCGGCTCAATCGCCGCGCCGAGCAATTAACCGGCGGACGAAATTCGAAGGTTACGCGAAGGGGTCGATTATAATATTTCTACACCCCCACATTCTCTCGTATCCTATGCACCGTGCGATTTTACGAACCATAACGTTACGCGTAGGGAGGGAATGGGGAGCCTGCGCTACCTCCCCCTCCCCCCCTCCACTCCCCCAATCCTCCGCAATATCTCCTGCATAATTGATATAAAACGCCGTATTCCCGTAACGGACCAAACGACGAGTTTGGGAGAACGCGTTGCCAATGGCGATGCAGCGGAGATCAGATTTCAGCTGCGTGTGTGTGTGATAGAGAGAGAAAATTCGTCCTCTCGATCTGTGATGTTTGCTCCCCGTATCCTCTTTTCTCCCGCCCCCCCGAAGCGACTCGCTCTGCTCCCCAAAGCGAAGTTGGTCCGAGCCATCACCTACGTCCAGCTCCGCTTACCTTTGCATTTGGAGGAATTCGAGAATGTTGTTGCGTGCGTTTACGGATTTCGATACGCGGAGTGATGGCGTAAGGGCATTCATAAATTGGGTGTGTGTTTACCAGACTATAAGACGAAGCTTTTTTCTGTTTTTTTTTCACCCGAAGTTGTGAGGTGATAATATATTCGCCAACAAAGAAATATAAATTATTAGTAGTAGTAGTGTTATCCACGAACATGGATTAACAATTTTTAAAATTTTTTTCGTGGTCACACCGCGACACATTCTATCGCTAGAGCCTCTTTTGTTTTATAACGAGGAGGTATGTATTCAATTTTTGTGTTAATTACTTTATGCATGTATTCATCTTTCTCGTGAAAGAAATAGTTTTGAAGGCAATCGATGTTGTATTAAATTTTTGAATCGACCAGTGTAAAATTTTCAAAACTCTAACTTTCCGAAAATAAATGATATCTATGTGGAATTCAACATTTAAAATTTTGGCCTATTTTTTATACCTTAGACTCCTATCCATCATATTTTTCGAAACTCAAAACTAAAGGATAACAGATGGCAGTACTAAAAAAACTACACTTCAAGTTACAGCTCTCTATCTATTCATAATATGGGGTTTACATTTCATGAATTTTTGTTCGATGCATTCTTCTTGGATCATTAAATCCCGCTTTAGAATATCTAATACTCAAATAAGTTGCATGGGTTACGTATGAAAAGAAGTGCCTGTACATACTTGAAATTTTTTTCAGTCAAAATCATTATTGTTCATTGAAAATCCTAAAATACCGTCACATCTAACATCTACCAGTAATACAATATAAATAACTTGTTAGACTTTGTCAAGTCAAGTCGGGTGACTGAAAATTAGTTTGAAAATCGTTTTCGGAATGATGAAATACATACTTTTGCACTCATGCGTGCTCGAAAATTTCCTTTTGTTGCAGTTCACATTTCTTTGCGGGTAAAAATTTTGAGAACCCAACACTCTACTGATTACCACCCAATTATTATTGGGCATCATTCCGAAATCCCGTCACCTCTTCTTTTTCTAGTCTAATTTCGAAATTCGTTGTAATAAAATGGTATCTAAAATTTCACGACGAGGAAAGGTTTAGTTTACGATGCGATCCGCATCAATACGCTTGCCCATTCACGTCACTCTCGTCCGTCGACGGCACGGCGCGCTATCGCTTTTCGGGCCGTTTTTTGTTTCACCCCCTGGAACAGTAACTCCCTCTGTTACTTTTCCTCTCGTCTCCTTTCATTCCCGTCCGATCCTCCTCCTTTTGTGCGCATCGCGTCAGGGATACAGGATATCTAGGCTTCAGAACAATAACTATCGCAGTCGGTGTCCTCCAACCGCAAAAAAAAAGTGGCCATTGTTTTTCAACTTTGCCGTGACGGTTTTAGAGAGGGAAAAAAACAAGGACCCTTAATCAGGCTTGACCAATGAGCAGCATAAAAAGTAAATCTGTATAAAAACACCGCCGCAAAGGACACAATGGCAAATCCACGCTTTTTTCATATTTTTCATATCCTTGCGTCACACAGCAATCACTTACGTGGAGTTCTTTTGACGAAATAGGCCAGTGATGGCGAACCTTCTATTTCCCGCGTACCATTATTACTGAAATTATCGAATCTTTTCCTCCTCGCGTGCCACAAAAGTCCTTGATTTTTTTTGCGTGCCAACTTAATTAAATTCGTAATCAAGACATAAGAGATTGAAGTTTACAATAGTTAACTAAATAGCACGGATCTTTTTGCGGCACTAAATCAGTACGATATATGCTATTGATTGGTTTTCGCCTTTCGTTGGCGTGCCAGCAAAATCGTCTTGCGTGCCATTAATGGCACGCATGCCATCGGTTCGCCGTCATTGAAATAGGCGAATGAATGCTTATAAGGTTTTCAAGTATATCAATCGTAATTTAAATATTTTTAGGCAAATTCTTTTAAGATTTTAGGGGCGCGATTATGAAAAGCCTAGTTTAAAATCCTTTTCACCAGATACGCTAAAATATTAGCGTCGACATATTACGTCGATTTTATTATTTATGCTTCATACTATGATAATTATCCACCATCTTGTGATCCTGGAATCCAAGATGTGATTTATTCAGCCAAGCTGTAAATCTGTCATATAGTATTTACGTCGCGTGATTATGATAATTTATTTCGTGAATGAGAAATAGATTTGGAAATCAAAGAAGTCAAACGTAAGCGAAAGGTACACACATCTGTATTAATTATATTCAATAATATAACTTATGCAATGGTGAGCTATCATACGTTTGATTCCGGCACGCTAAACCTCGTGTAACGCCGGCGGCATAAGATACAGGGGCACACATAAGTCATTGACGGCATCAGGCCCAATCTTCCTCCACACTCCAATCATGCATTTCTGTGAGACTTCTGTCCAGGAATCTCCCATGTTATCAGTGATCATCGTAATATTATAACTCCAGAAGAAGTATTTTATGTGTTTTTCTGCTACGTCGTGTCCATTAGAAGCTTGACCAAGGTTCGGCTGCATTGTTGAATCAGGGAGATGGTGTTTGATGGTAGAAACACCACTTTAATGTTATTACTGAGGTCAGTATGGTCACATGGGTGACGAAGAGTATTGTCAAGGAGAAGAAGAATATGGAATGGAAACTTTTTCCCTTTCGCAGTAGGCCTTCAATTCCCGTTCAAGTTGGAACAGTAAATAATCAGTGAAAATGGCCAAAGTGAACCGGGCCTTCCTGTTGGAGCGCCAAATGACAGACAAATTCTGTTCTGCGTAGACCTTCAGTGTTCTAGGATTTTCCGAGCGGTTAGCATTAAAGTCTTGATCTTGTAATCGCCCGATGCATATCCACAAAGAGTAGTGTGCAACTATCCTTTGCTGCTTTGAATCCCGGTGATAACTGTCCTCCCATGGAGATGTATGTTCGGTTCGGTATCCGCTTCCAAAACAGTCCATTTTTTGTCAACATTGAAAACCTGTTGTGGTGCGTAGCATCATCCGTCAATCAGTGCTTTGATGAACATTTGAAATTTGTCTGCAGCAAACGAATCCGCTCCAGCAACTTCTCCGTTCATTTTAATATTGCGGAACGCACTGCATTTCTTAAAACGACCAAAGCAGCCGTTTATAGCAGCAAAATGAACCGCATCCGTCTCATTCATCGTCAATTCTTCGTATAAACTCCTTATCTTCGCCTGAATGACCGCCATGGATAAAGGACAATTCTGCTGGTTATGGTGCTCAATCCATGTGACCAGTTACGGCTCCGTTTTCTCTAAGGCATTGGAACGAGTTTTGTAATCTTCGTAGCAGTGATATTTGTTGATCTTTGGACCATTTTTCGAATATTTTCACCATTGTAACGGATTGTTTTAATTGTAGAATCACTGAGTACGTCCCAATGCTCTCCGAATATCAATGTTTAATTTTTAAGGAGAGAGATTTTTTAGCTTTCTTCAGTTCCTTCTTTCCCACGCTATACTCACTGCTAACTCTTTGGAACTCATTTTAACACAGGATGGATAAATTGCGGATGAATAACAATTAAAGGTATGTACACACTGGACAACATCGCTTCAATTCGGCAACTTTCAACAGCCATTCAACTCGGCAACATCGTCGCCAACATCGTCGGCAACGTCGGTCGACAAAGCTTCAAAGGAATCGCCTCGATGAAAAGTTGTCCGGTCAAAATGGGAAACGAGGCGATTTCTCGACCCTTCAACCTTACCCTCCCTCCATCCGATTCTCGCTGCGCATGCGTCCGAGCCAGTTGCGTTTCGCCTTTCACTCGCTCAGAACAACTGTTTTCGTTCTCCCGCGCAAAGGCCATGACGAATACTGGCCTGAAAATTTGAAAAGTCGAAAATGAAATCGACCGCTGTGTGGACGCGCAAGAAGCTGTTCAACGTCAGTGCAACAACTTTCGATGTTGAGGGACGATGTTGGAAGTTGCCGAGTTGAAGAGATGTTGTCCAGTGTGTACATGGTAGTGACAACGACGAGCACGGTGGCGCAAATTAGATTTTAGTGAAAGCGTGTAAAACGAATTGGCGTCTAAAGAGCGTCACCTGTACGTAACCTGGTAACAGTAAAATGTGTGGTTGTTTCAGTGTCAAAATTTTCATTTCATCCTCTATGCGCCTCTTTCACATTCTTTGTTTTCCAATAACACTTCAAAAATCCACTTACGCTGAACACACTTTGAACGGCGGGCCGCCATTTCATTTTTGTGATTAATTAGGCATTATATAACACTAGGCTGATGGCGTCTTTAATTTTCCGCCATAAACTTAGCACTTCAACAATTTTTAATCAGCTTTACGTTTTGTGATTAAAATATACAGTTGAATAAACTGTGTATAAATGTTTTTAGATCCCTGTATAATAGCATGATTTTATTTCCGATCCGCATAAATTGTATTAAAAACTAACAAAGAATCGATGAAAATATACAATTGGTTTTTGTCGTGAAAATTTAACTTTTCGAATTTAAGTTTTAAAGAAACGATCAAATTTTTTTACGGCGATACCCAGTTTTTGTTTAACTGGCTAATTTTTGCTATCGACATGTTTATCCCGTACTAATCACGCCGCAAATTACGTTCGCAAAGAAATGCGTGTTTTTTTTCAAAACCTCTTGCACTTGCACATCGGTATTGGATAATACCATCAAAGAGACACAGACAGAGAGTACGGCGGCGCGCTAGGATTTAAGATACGTTTTTACGAACTTTGTTTTCAAAGGGAGGAAACGTAATGAGGAACTCAGGACTGCCTCAAAGGAACGCGTTGTTCGCGTTAATTACGAGCCGTTGTGCTCCATGAATGGCGCCGCTAAAACGGTCGGAAATATGACACCGCAAAGAGTAGAATGGCGTGACGTCAAACAATTAACTTCCCCGACGTCGGAAGAACTTTTTAAGTTCCCATGAATACGGGAGTGTTTTCTCAACTGGAGATTAAATTTGCTCCGATTTAATTAGGAGTACCTTCTTGCGGGAGACATTCATTCGAGCGAGGCGATAATATTTCTGAAATGCATATTTGAAAACGTTGAGTGGTTTTTTTTTTTACGAACAATTGCTATCGTTGACATATCATGATTTGGTTCTCTTTTAAATAGTCGATACAGTCCGCTCTGCTGCTATAAATTGTAAATTCAACTTTATTCCTGAAAAGCCTATAATGTAGTCATTATCGTCATCAGAAGAATGTATGTTATTTGACACTCGTTTTTAACCTAATGTTATTTATTGCTCAATTATACAGCAAACTTCAAACCCAATTTTATTAGTTAAAACTGATTCGGTATATTTCAATAGAAAAATCTGTATCTTATAGTTTTATTCGATAAAAAGGGATAAATTTCCAAAGTACTTGATTCATGGCGAAAGTACATTTCATTTGATCTTAAAATTCACTCTGTAAATATTTATTTGTCAACTCATGAGGTCAATTACTCACGTTTCATTTAATGGATCTTATGTTACATATGTTGTATGTGTATATTTGTGTTATTGAAATACGAATGCGGATTTGAATGATAAGTGAGATAAAAATTCCTCGTAAGAATCTTTTGATGACTTATTAAAAGGTCATATTTATCATTATTTATACATATAAATTCGCTTTAATCTACTGAATGAACAGAAATATCTTTTAGGTAAATAATGATATTTTAAATAAATGATTGATTAAAATAATGTCGCATTCATGAAAATTCCATTAATAATAAATGGTTTCTTCAATTTATGGTCAATGCATAACATATTACTTTTCCTAGATTATTAAAAATGATCCTTTTCTATAAAGAATACTTTTAAAATTAATCTAAGACGTTTATTTTTCTGAGACTGGATTAAATCGAAATGGATATATATTTTTAAATAACAGGAAGAGAATTTATAGGCTTATAATCAGAGAAATACAAGGTGTTGAGTACGGTCCACATTTATGGTTATTTAATGAAAAGAGTTTTACATTATAAATATCTTAAGATTCCTTATTTTAAATCCGTGAGCCTCTTTTTTTAAAAACGATTATACGATAACTAAACATACATATTTTAATTGCTTAAACGTTTGCGATCGGATTCCAGATTCGCTTAATGAGTTGCTTCCTTCGTGTTTTGTTTTTCCTGTGATTTAATTAACTTGAAAGGACTGATTGCAGAAGCAGCATTCGGCTAAAGAGCCAATGACGGGAAGCGTCACAAAAATTACGCGCATTAACATTCCACACCTTGCCCGCCGTTAAAATCAGATATGGGAGTGAAGCTAATGGCTTAAACGCCGTAAATTCACTTCCGACCATTGTCGTAATTGGCAATAGAGCCGAAGGCCGCGGAGTGCCCTCTTTATAGAGAGGGAAGTCGTGTTTCGTCGGCGGATAGATAAATAAAGATACCGGAAGAGAAACTGGTGCGTTTCGAGATAGAAAAGGCGGCGAGGAGGTGTGTATGTGTGGGTGTGTGAGGAGAGAGAAAGGGGGAGGGATTGAGAAAGGGCACAAGGGAGTGGGTGGAAGAAAAGAGAGGGAGGGAGGAATGGAATAAGCAGAAGGATTGGGAGGGAAAAAATTGGCCGGAAGATTAGGTAATGGCCTTCCAGCGAAGATGATATGGTCACTCTCGCTAATATCTCTCTCCTTTGAGGAGGATAGCCTCTGCTAAGCCGTACATTTCCAGAATTTCATTCCTTTATCCTACTCTTTACTCCTTCCCCTACTCTCTCTGTATATACATACATAAATACATACATAAATACATACATAAATACATACATGCATACATACATACATACGCACGCACGCACATACATACACACACATATACACACACACACATACATACATACATACACACATACATACACACATACATACATACATACATACACACACACAAGTTTATAAATATAGTTTCCACTTCCCCTTTTCATCACATACTCCCCCACGTTCCTCGTGTCGCTTCCTTCCTTATTCCATTTGCTTATCAACCAATTCTCTCTATCTTCACGCATAAATTCCTTTATCGCCGTTTTATCTATATATGCCTGGCTCTGCCGTCTTTCTCCACTCCTCCTTCCTGCTCATTTCGTCAGCTATTTACGTAATTGCGTTTTCCTTTCCCAAAATATGTTCCAAAGTAAAGCCGTCGCACTCCCAATAACTTCTCGCAGTTTCGGTAGCAAGTATTTTGCTTACTTTTGTTATTCCTTCACATCAAATGTTATGATAGAGAAGGAGAAATATTCTGAACTTGACCGGTGCTCGAAATTAACTCTTGATAAAAAGTTATACTAATTATCGAACGTGCTTTTCCATTGAAAGTCCGTAAGATATGACTATTAATTCCTTCATTATATATAATTATATATATATATATATATATATATATATATAATTTCGGCGTTTAATATTGTTTTGCCTTTCTTGGTCCTCTCTTCACATAGCAATCTGCTTCCTCAACTCATCTTCAGCTATAAGGCAATCAGGCACTCTACGTTTGAGGGCCTCTCTTCTTTTTCTGCAAAGTTTTCAAACTCTGGCCATCACGTGACCTGGGCTAGTGAGGCGGCGACGACAGGCGGTACTTTATCTAGAATCGGCTCTATATTACGTGAAATTGTTGATTTGTTTCTTTCCGTGAGGTAGACATTTATTTGAATGCATCAGGCTGTGAATATTTGCACACCCTCTTCCCTAACTTTGCGCTAGCTATCCCCACCCCTCTATTTATCCCTTAATCAGCCATACTGATCAGATTAAAATACCCTCTTCCCTCTTTTTGTGAAGCGTTTGCCGATGTGGCATCTCAAATTTTAAAAAAAATATACAGAGATATAAGGAGTTCCAAAGCTGCAACGCATAAATAAAATTTAAGCATATCTCTTATCTAAATAAAACTCAGAAAATAATGGTGCAAAATTCATTTATATAGCTCAAATATTTGTCAAGGAAAATTTGGTGCATCCATATTCTGGGGCCCCTATGCGTAAAATACCACGAATCACGCCGTTCCTCTCGACAGCAGTAATGTATAACTTGAGGTTTTACTTCGGTTTATTACTTAATATAGAACGCAATTCTCCCATCATTCAGCTTTAGGAGTGTTAAAAATTCCCATGTACTAACTGTTAGTTGTGAAACTGTGATGGTGATTAATATAATTACTCCCAGTTAATCTCTGTAAAGGACAAAATATTTGGAATAACATCTACTGTGATAAAGAGCGGAATGAATTTGAGTCCGTTGCACAGAAGCACAGCATCCATTGTCGCCATTTCTCTTAAGAGTGATAACCGCGTTTTTATTCTTCCACTGTTATCATTCAATCCTTGGCATTCTAAATCTTTTTTTTTTAGTACTATTCATCAATAAGTTCCTCTCCTTCTCTCGTGCAATTTCTCTCCGATTCTTTTCAGGTGAATACATAATTTTTTCCTCCTCACAACTATATTACTGCAATAAGATTATGGGTTTCTAAAGGTTGTATGTGCGTCTCCCGTAGAAAAATCGCGAAAAAATATAATTTTTTTACCTGTCGTTTTCCAAAAATTCGACCGTAATGAAATGATCGCAGTTTGAATTATGCACGATTTTGTGTAAAATCTGTTGCTTATGCTTTGACAACTTGGTCTTTGAGGCTGTAGGCTATCCGGTCGTCTTAATGAATGATAGTTTTATGTGACCTTAACGCGTGATCAGAACTCTAAAACTACCGCACATAACGTATTCTATAGGTATGTGTACGTACGTTTCTGTCGAATCTATTATATTAGTTTTAATTCGTTTCCCGGCTCTTCCCCTCTTTCGTTCTTCTTTCAGCCATCACGTAATATTTGACTTGCTATCCCTCGTGGGGTTTCCCAAAGAGAAGTTACTGACCAAGACTAGGTTCTCTCCTGAGAACACGTCACGCACGCACGCGCGGCCGCGGTCGTTTGCTCCAAAAGGGTAAAATGCAAGAGGCGGCGGTCACTGTCTTATTAGCGTCATCCAGCGACCGAGGCTTGAGGAGCACGAAGCATGAATATGATCCGCTCTGAGGCTAAGAGAGGTTCCGTACTTTGTTGCACACACGTAACTTTTATCGACCTTAGCTAACGCCGAAAACACATCGCTTCCATCGCGCGGTTTTAACCACTCATGGACCTAGTTCAAAGGTTTCGAAGCCGTTTAATGTAACGAGCGCAAATCTAGTATGCCCAGTAACTTATTTTGAAACAATAAATTTGAATTCCAAGTCATGGTTTACTTTTAGAAAGACAAGAAATTGAATTAATAAATTTGATCCCTAGGTCTAGCGAGATCCGTGCATCGTGGAAGAGCGATGTCGATTTACCCGAGAGCTCAATGTCGGGGTCTCTTGAACTGAATTTATCACGTTTTCTTAAAATAATAAACGTGCTTATTTTATCGCTCTGTTAGCGATCCCAGCGCAGCCAACGGTAATTTCAATCGTGCACCAGGCATTTTATCATCCATTACAACGTGAAATTTTTGTATACTTATTGTTTTTTCCGATGTGGAAAGTGATTAAAAGTATTTTCAATATGAAACTCATTCAAGGTTGAAAAATTATTCACGAGTGTAATCGCCGATAATTATTCTTGAGTTACGCCGACGTCGAGAGCTACTTATCGTTACTGTTGCAATCGCACTCATTACTCTGTACGGAGAAGGTCATGTTCTAGATACATCAGATTTTTTTACACCTGGGAACGTATGTCCCGCATCCCTTAACGAAACTATCCTTCCCATCCTTATTAAGGGGAAAAATTCCCCCTTTCTAAGCCCCGCACACCACACTTAGCTCTTCCATTTCTCTATATACCCTCTCTCTCTCTTTTTCATCCTCCCATCTCCTTCTTCTGTCCCATTCTCTCATCAAATATTAACCGCACTTAAAAGGAGGCTGCCGCCATGATGTGATGTAGGGAAGGACCCTTGGCGAAGGAGAAATGGGGTAGGGTAGGTGGTGCGGAGGGAATTGGAGAGAGAGAGAGAGGGAGGGTGAGAGGTGGAGGGAAAAGACGGTGCTTGTTGAATTTGGGAGGAGGTGGGCAGATGAGGGATTTAGTGGGAGTGTTTTTTTGGCAAGGAAGTGACGAGGACAGAGCTAGAGAGAGAGAGAGAGGGTGGTTTAAAAGAGAATTCGGATAGTAAGGAAAGGAGGCGCGTGGGGTGAGGAGAGAGGAATCGAGGGACGGGGAGTGTTAGAGAGAGAGAGAGAGAGAGAGGGAACGCACACTTGGGTACATATAAAAAGGCAGACCAGGGAATTAAGTTACCGAAAATAGGAACACGGCGAGAAAATGTATCTCCACTTTCTCCCTCTCTCTCTCCTTGCCCTGAGTAAGTGGTAGGAAAAAGATTCCTCTGAGAGAATGTAACGGAGAGTTTTGGAGGGGGGGAGAGAGAGAGGGAGAGAGGGAGAGAAAAGATATGGGAGAGAGAGAGAGAGGGATGGAGAGGGGAGAAAGAGGCAGACAGACAGACAAAAGACTTTATTGAGGGCGAAATTGAGACATTATATAGTCCCTAGGGAGAGGGGGGGGAGGAGAGAGAGAGAAAAGAGAGAGAGAGGGAGGGAGAGCGAGAGGGAGAAAAGTGGGGAGAGATAGACAGACGTCTTTTTTAGGGCGAAATTGAAATTAGGCAGTCTCGTATTCCACCTTACTCGTTATCAATTACAAAAATAAGAAAGTAAAAGAAAACATCATAGAAATGACAGAAAATGAAATTCTACACAAGTGCAACGGCAAGTTAGGATTATCGTAAATGAAAAGGGATGGATAATTTTTGTGGAGGAAAACTAAAGATATGTTATCATAACCTTTGAAAAACAAACTGATTGTGTGGGAAAAATATGCGAAACTTGCTGATGTCATTATATAAAGAATGAGAGAATCGCAATAGATAACTATACAGAATTAAATACACATAAACGCAGTAACACAAACAAACAAAACACTCATCAAAATCCTGTTTTTTACGGAGTGATTAAGGGTCGAGTTCATTCCGTATTAAGGGATTTTCCGTAAAACCGGCATAGGGTAATGCACTAATAGAAATTTAGTGAAATTCACAGAAATATGAATAAGTTTGAAAGTTTGGCTAATTACGTTGATACCGTTTGAAAGCGGCAATGCATTAAGCGATACAACATTATTGCACAAATATTTCATGTTAAAGATCCAACACCAAGTGCAATTATAGGGAGTCAAATTCAAATTCTACCGTCTAGTTTTTTTCGTTCCGTAAAACAGGAATTTCGCGTAAAACGGCACTACTTAAAAATTCGATATTGGTGTAAATACAGAGAGAGAGAGAGAGAGAGAGGATGGGCGTGAGGGAAATGGAGAGAGATGGATAAAAACAGAATTGGAGAGAGAGAGAGACGGAGAAGTGGAGAGAGAGTTGGAAAGCAAAGGAGAGAGATACAAATGCGTAAGAGGGAGATGACACATTATTTTTTTTCTTAATTTTTTGCCTCTCCGAAGTTGATTAATCATTCAGAAATTTATAGCACGTATTAATAGCTCTGATGTTTTAACCAAAACTGATTTATTTTGCACGGAACGGCGATTTTCCCTCTTTTTGTAATTTCTACTATCGTTAAAAAAAAAAGATAAAATAATAAAAAATCGTGGCGATCTTTTTCCCCTTAGTTGTGCCATTCGTATTTTTGCCAAAATTCGAGGACCATCTCTTAATGAAAGTAAAATGTTCGGAAATCTTTATTTTTTTCGAAAAAGTGGTCGTAGTTGATACATTTTTTATTTTTCCTCCATTCGCTCTACTATTTACGGTTAATAACAAGAGTCGTCGCTGCAAATCGAAATTCAATTGTATTTTAATTGCCCGTGTACGTAATCAAGTTAAGAAAGTACATTTTGGTCCATAACATATGTAGGATTTATAACCAGCTTTTCATTCGCGAGGCTTTCATTTTCCACCCACGAATGAAAGGAGATATTTAGTCCTGATAATTTTCGCATGTACTAATGATGATAGGTATATTTAGTTACTAGCAGAATTTCCCGTTGAATTTAAACGGATTTAGTGAAGCTACTACAGCACAACATACAAACTCTTTAAAATATATAGTAGATACTCTTTAAATTACAATTAGTTTTCTTAACAATTAATCATATTTGCTGGTAACAATCCGTTTCCGAGCCTATTGCATTCAGATATAACGATAATTTTATTTCCTATCATACTAATTTCGCCAAATCCAGCTTAATTTCTTGTGTAATTATGCCTCGTTGAAATATTTACTTTTATGTCTTGTAAGCAAGAAACCCGTGAAAAAGCATCGTAGAGTTGTCCATGTATGAACACTGACTCCGGTAAATGTATACAAGATATGTGAGCTTATTTATGTTAATAAACATTATAATGTAAAATATAATTATCTTACAAAAAATGTAAGATTCCTGTATTCAATAGACGAAAGAAGGTTCAATTACTTTCATCAATAAAAGCTTCCTAAATAATAATCAGTATCTATTTACGTTGCTATCCATAAACATCGATAGTTTTGTTGCTTAAACAAAAGTGCGAAGCGAATAACGCTTAACTTTCGACTATTTGTAGGCTTCATTGAAGCTAACTGAATCGGAGGTAACAATGACGGCCGCCTTGGCAACGCCCGGTAAGAGTACGAAAAATCCACAAAATTTCGAAACAAATAGCGTATTTCTGAAAACGTCCACCGTATAACATGTAAACTCCGCAGGAATAAGACAGGGTAGAGGTTTATTCGTCGAATAAAGCAATAACGAAAATAATCGGTTGATATCTACGTATTTTAATGCTTGAAGGAAGAATACCTTGCAAGTCAAGAAATGGATTCATACGTGTTATCTTATGGAAAAATGTTAATCTCCTATATTGGCAGCACTGATTAATCCCGGTTGACCAAACCTTGAGCATTCACTAAGTTAGGATGTAAGGAAGAATCGTACCAAATTTGGTTATTCTAGCTTTTATCGTTTAGGAGGAGTTCCATGAACAAACGCACAAACACACACTTCAAAATATATTATATGTAGTAGATTATTATGTTGCCATCTCATAAGTGTGCGTTGTTACACGCCTGAGTAATCAGAGTTATTGCTCCTGCAGTTTAAAAGAACAAGACTGGATTTATTTTTTCGATTTATGATTTGTTAGCGTGTCTCGCTCCCAATGTTAGAGTCGCGGGTTCGAATCCTGCCGAGTGAATGGTCGTATTTATTCGTATTTGTTGTTGTTATTACCCTCATTGTAAAAGGCCGTAAAGTGCTGTTTATCAGCTCGTGACAAATAAATATACTGCTATGGCTATTGAAGATACCTAATACAAGTACTTATTTTTTTAGTATTTTTAGGCTTGTTAAAGCCTAAGATAAAAGTTAACCCTTAGCAACTTTTAAGATTCACCTAATTCATATCTCTCTTATCAATATAATAGTTTTAAGCCAAGAAAATCACGGCATGATTTCAACTCTGAATATTAAAACGATACGCCACTTTTATTATGTTATATTGTTTTATAAAAATAAAGGTTTGGACTCAAACAATTTAAGTTGCGTTGTATCCGAGCGTTAAATTGGAGATATTTTTTATTTCAAATTCGAAGTTTCTTATCTCAAATGACGTGCTAGAAGAAATCACGGCCAAATTATCCCTTTCAGTACTGATTTTGTAATTTTTTTTAAATGGCGATTATTTCTTTATTGAGTCGAATCTTGACCAATTTTCATTTATTTAAAAAAAAATTCATTTATATTTTTCGGATTATACATGATCATGCGCATTCCGTATGAGAGGTTGTAATCAGAATAAGACAATCCAAAATATGCTAACAAATATAATTAAGTGCCCGTTGAATTTCAACGTATTTAGTGAGACTTAAACTTCGACGGAGTAACACATAAACATTGCAAGAATAAGATAGTACACAGTTTTAACCTTTGGAAAAGCAAAAACGTAGAAAACCGCTCCGCATTTACCTATTTAGATAAATCTTGCACTGTGAAAATCGAAAATTACGCGTAAACTTATGGGAAAATAATTATTGAATTAAGCTCTCCCTCACCCAATTTTCTATCTCCATATAACCTATGTTATACGCAAGGTAAAATTATATACATATACGAATTTCGTGACGATATCTTCAAACGTGTGGAAATAACAATTTTTGAAAATCTACTTCTGATTATTTAAGTTACTTACTTAGTTTTAAAATCAGCTTGATTGTGAGAACTGTATGCCAAATGAAAATATCATTTAAAACTATTTATTAGTAATATTTCAATTAAAATCAACAAATATTTGGTTGCCATGTAAACAAATCAAAATCGCGCAGACAAATTGAAAAACGATATTACGTTAAAATTTTTCGCATATAAAATGCATTGGACTCGGAACTACGGCGACTATGGGAGTTGGCATGGTAGCTTGTAATTTGTATTGTCATAAAACTGATCAAACTACGAATTTTTCTGATTCTAAACATATTTTTACGCTAATTCGATCAGGATTCGGATTCTGTCTTCAATAAAAATGAACTTTATTCTTTCCTTCATATAACAATCCAAGTCTAGAGTTCATACCATGTTTTTAAGTAATTTTCAAATTCAAATGAAAAATAAGCTGCACCCATCTTTATGTTATTTAAATGGAGAAAATGAAAGAAGAAAATATTTGTTTTAATTTTGAAGGTCAATCAAATCGATATAAAGACCTGACTACACCGCTTAACTCTTTATTTAATTTAAAAAGACACCTTCTTCTTGTTTCTAAGTGCTGTAGTTGCTTAGTTATAAAAGAACATACATACATACATACATACCTACAAAAACTTTATAGATTTATATAGATCTTTAGATAGATTGGAAACAATTTAGGAAAGTGTACAACGTATCACAAATGGGCGCGTTTCGTGCAATTGAGTATTAGAAAGAAATTATATACCTGTACGTAAGGGAAATAGCATTTTAAAGTTCTTTTCTTCATGATAAATAATCCATTTTCTTCCTATTTAATAATATTACATGCACGTGTAAGGAAATTAAACTTTTGTTTGTGAGATTGTTTACGTTAGCAACAATGAAGTAACCATGCAAGAAATTTTCAACTCGAATTAAGATATATTGTTTGATTTTCTCGATAACGGCTACTCCTACGATAAAAATGTATAGGAAAGAAAATACTCCACTTTGCTAGTTATACAACTTTTATTTGAAAAATATTTTGATATGAGCAATATTTTACGAAATATGACGAAAATTTAATTTTTGTCACCAGTAAAGTGGTACCCCTGATTGGTGTACGAGATTCATTTTTGCAATTTTCTGATTGTATTTGATTGTAAGTCCTTAATATCAAATTTCATGAAAATCCGTTAAATAGAAGCCGAGAACGAACATGCGGACGTTCGGACGGGCAGACCGACTATTATAGGCGCTCACGCTGGAAGAGAAACGCGCCTAAAAATGGCAAGCGAAAGCATTTGTACATGATCACAGGTACGAAAGGGTTAATAGCGACCCCTTGGCTGTATGTTCGTATTTTTACTCGTGTGTAGAGAGTGATGCGAGCTACGAAAATGTAATTTGCTATTCCGAAGACGACTGCGACTGTTTTTACTTTCTCATACGAAGTATCGAGAAAGTAGTTTTCGCGAAAAAATTCGACCTCGAAATTTTTACGGAAATATACGTTTTAGGTGTCCCTGAATCCGAAAAAGTGGTTTTCGCAATGCCGTCTGTCTGTCTGTCTGTTACTGGCGCTGGAGCCCAGACAGTCGAACGAAAATGAATGAAATCTCGTACATAGGCATTTTATCATACTGACCAGAGTATACATAGAAATGGTTGACATTGATCAATAATTAAGAGTAGTTTATTCTACGCATTTTTAACAACAATCCGATTTTCTCGAAAACGGCTCTAACGATTTTGATCAAATTTCGCACAGCCGCTTGAGTTTACATCTTCAATAATACTGTATAGTTCGTATTTCTCAACAAATGAATATAAGGCTAGTTTATTTTAGGGAACTTTAACAATAATACGATTTTCTCAAAAACGGCTATAACGATTTTGATCAAATTTCGTAAGTTACTTAAGTTTACATCCTCAATAATACTGTATAGTTCATATTTCTCAAAAAATGAATATAAGGCTAGTTTATTCTAGGCAACTTTAACAATAATTCCATTTTCTCAGAAACGGCTACAACGATTTTGATCAAATTCCGTACAGTTACTTGAGTATACGTCTTCAATAATACCACGTATTTCATTTTTCCCAACAAATGACTATAAGGCTAGTTTATTCTTCGGCAACTTCAACAAAAATTGGATTTTCTAAAAATAGGCTCATACGATTTTCTTTTCTAAAGATAACTAAACGACGCATTAGTACGTATATGAGAAATTTTGTACAATGTATGTTGTACCGATTTTTAAAATATAATTCTTCACATCATTCTTTCCTCGATAAACATCTCCCATTACCTTTTTTTTGCCGTCGCGGCGTTTAATTTAATCATCAAACGTCATTTGTCAATATTAGGCATAAATTTTGTATTTACTAAGAAAAATATTGAGCGCAATTATTGATGCGGCTAAATATAATTTTCATGTGAGTAGTAAAGGAGAAAACGACGAAACGTGTTCGTACATTGCACGACAAAGGTAACTACGACCACAGTGAGTGCAGTCACACCGGTCAATTTACATTTTGATCCGAGAGAACAGTTTCGCCATGGGAGTATCCGTCGATACCCACGGCGAGAGGGAGGGCAATTAGTTCGTAACTGCGGAAACCACTATTGCAGTGGTCCCAAACCTTTGATCAAGCAAGCACGCTAACCGTGCTCCGAGTGTGAGAACTTAGCACGGGCCGGATAAACCCTTCGTCTCTCTCTCCATATCTCGTTAACCAAATAAGGAAAATATCGCCAAATTAGATTTTAAGTGTATTGAAAAATTATGCTCCCGATCGGTGTCTTTGTTTTTTAGAATTGGGGTTTTTTTAAACATACAGAGTGGAATGGCGTGCAAGAGCCGCGACTCCCAATCCCGCCGTGGGCATATGTCTTGTTATCTTTAATGAGCTCGCTGTGAAAGACCGTCACGCGCTGTTTATAAGGTAATTATGAAAAAAATATGAAGTAATTCCCTGCTTCCCTCACGGCGTTATCACGTTGGTAGCTTTGATTAATCAGTTTTAAATATAAAAGTGATAATTTCAATATAAAATTTCACTTATTTCAGGCTTAATATTTAAATTACCTTAAAAAACAAAGGTCGTAATCCAAGTTATAAAAACCTCTAAATAATCGTCTCATCTCAAATGGGTAATGTTAAGCTAATCACTCAATAAATAGCTTCTTCAGACGATCACTAAATACTATAAATTCAATATCTTCTTTAGGCGCTAGTAAAATATTATAAATTTTTCAGTGCAGCGCAGCTGCGCCTCAGTGGGGACATCTATTGTAGTAAGGTTTATTGAGTTATCCCTTTCTTCAGCGTAAATACCTCAAATCAGAAATGGAGATTTAGACATGTTAAAGCACATACTCGTCATTGGGAGATACGGGTTCAATACCTGGTCAAGTTTAGATTTTTTCCTTTTTCTCTAAACTTCACATTTGTATTCAGTGCTGGTTATATTATAAACACCTGAATTCATCCGTAATTATTCGAACGGTCTCTATTAAAACGAGGTAAAATTATTAATTTCCTCAAGGTCGTATAAACATTTCTCATTTACTTCTTTTTGTTCTCTTTTACTTCATTTTTTAATAACTCGTACAAAAACACATGCCTACAAGACTTCTTATCATCAGAGCACAGCTATAAATCATATAAATTTTATGTATGCATTCATATAAACGCGTACATTCTGCGTAGGCTTTGAAGTTATTACCATTAAAAATTGTCATATTTTTTTCACCGACAATAAATTTGCGGTAAACAACCATTAACCCATTAATCTCTTCCGAGAGACAACAGACACAAAAACAAGGAGAACGAGTGTTTATTAGCGATTTGAGCCAGAGATCGATTTATATCATAGCCGTCCCCGCGTGACGGAGATCCGCGAAACGCTTTTCGTGAACTCAATCGTGCGGTTGTCGCGTAGCAACGTCTAGGACATTAATAGCGGTTTCGGACGCAATCACCATTGATCATTATTAACAAATCGTCGTCCTATTGGATTAAATCAGCAATAAAAGCGACCCTTTTCGGACGCGAGGGCCCGAATAAAAGGGGGAGGGGCGAAGGGGCGGGGGAGGCAACGAGAAGGGAGGTTATTTACGGTGTGTTTGGCGCATCCCGTAAACGTTCGAGAAAAGGTAACGAGATCAATATGATTTTGGCACGGTTGCGTATCCGCGGCCCCGGCCATTTACATTCCGGATGACCGGTGTTGTTTTATCACTCGAATTTTCGATCGAAATAGAGAGAGAGAGAGGGAAACAGGGTCGAATCCCAGGGAAAGGAATTTCCGTTCATCCTCCGAAATATTTTCCCTCTTTGCCATTTTGGAGGGAAATTTTACCGATAAATAATGTCACTCGACTTTGCAATTTTCTCGCGGGTTTTTAAAGGACATGTATCGAACGAATTTTCTTTAAAACTGATGTTATCATCATAGGTAGTCTGTCCGTAGACAGGTCCGTGATTATTCATGGTTAAACTTGGTTCTCCATGTACACATATATTCCGCATGCCTCTTCGTGTCTTGATAGCTCTCTTTCCCTTTCAAGTCGTCTATCAGCTGAAACCTTTTCTTACCTCTTTCTCTTTTTCCATCCAGTTTTCCTTCTAGCACTTCTTTAATCATGCACTCTCTCCTCAGGTAATGCCCAATCCAGTTCGCCTTCCTGTTTTTGATAGTCTGTATAATCATTCGCTTCTTTCCTATTCTTCGTAGTACTTCCTCGTTTTTCAACCTATCTGTCCATGATGTTTCATATATATATATATATATATATATATATATAAGGACGAAATACATTCCTAACCTACGATGAAAAATACAAACTCAGCTATTTTGATTAGGTTTATAAATTCAAATTTGGCATGATTTTCCGAAGGGATTCATTAATTTCAATAACTGTTTTTCATTTACAATTAAATTTATTTTATTAATAACCAAGCAAGGCCTATGGGCGCAAGGTGTGCAACGCACCCGGGCGGCAATTAACGGACAGAGGCAAGAATATCTCTTAATTTTGTGTTTTTTACAAACATACCAACGTCCTTTATCATCCGCTGTGTTTGTAAACACATATGATAGACCACCTTTTAAAATAATGTACTTTTACGTAATATATCCAGACGATTCGTATAGGAGAATGTTTGCGCAATGTGTTTTGGACAATTTATTTCTTAATTTAAATACAACTTTTAACCTAAAGATCGAAAAAAAATCTGAGCCAGGGTGCTTTTATAAATCCATAAGGTGCGGCATAAACTGCTTGCAGCCGGGCGGCAAATATGCCCGGCGCGGGCCTGCAACCAAGTAACAACAAAACCAACTTGTTCAGGCCCAAATTTGTGGAACGATTCCACAATGAATTAAAGTATAATTGTATTTTGTTTGTGGAAAATACAATTTTTCTTTAACTCATTAACAAGTAACAACATTCTGTAATATGCTAATTGGTGAACAGTTTCAATGTTGGTTATTTATCCAGTAAAGAACAATAATTTACAAAACGTTTTGACTACATAATTTTATTTTAAACGTACCACTGACTTGAAAAATAAAATCCCATTTTTATTATTATGTAAATATTGATTAGTTTTACCCGATATTCTTAGAGTAAAAATTATTTTAAATACTATTCAAACTGCATGTTTTACACGCATTACTAAAAACATTCCACACATTAATTCGAACACGAGATATTTTTTTGGAGGAAATTAATTTATAGTGAAATTATATTTCTTTAAAGAGTAACGGTTAGCACAAATGTCACGCCGACTGAAGGAATGATGCTTGCAGACCACAATTTAACTCAAAAATTATCTTGTTCAGTTCAAACTATCAGACTTGTTGACACGGTTGACGTTATTTTGTGAAAAATGTTCGTAGTTGAAACTATGAAAACCCATCTTTCTTCAACCTGCGGATTATCGTTAATTTAAAACTGAACCATCGATCAGTTATTTGATCCATTGTGAAAGATATGGCACCCGTTCATATGTCAACTTCGCTTTCTTTGATGACAGATTTTGAGCGTCGTGTCATGCGGAAAATGAAGCATTGATTATGAAGCTACGAGAGGAAAAATTAATTAATAAAACATTCGCATCCTCGAGGACACCATTTTCAATTAATACGTACTCTATTTTGTAAAACAAACACGCCCGATCAATAGCGCACTTTTCAATCAGCGCACTCGACCGATAACGCACGATTTTTTTAGACATTTATAATGATTTTTTATAATTTTTTTGGACAAACTGCCAGGAAAAATAGATGGAATTGGACTTAAATCTGGCATCAAACTGCCTCATTATCTTAGCTGTAATGTTACCACTTTCCATGAAGCCCGTGCAGTTAGTTATACTTCTGTCTTATCAAAATTTGGAATGTACTTATACGTTATACGATTCTCATAAAATAAATTTAACATGACAGATTGGCTGAACAGGATAGACACCAAATTCAAAGTAAGGGACACAAAAATTTTTAATTTGACCGAGAATCGATCCCGATTCTTCCACTTCACGGATCACTTTGATCGACTAACGTAGAGGATCATTATTGTTCTCCGGCGGTGGAAAGTGCAAATTACTTCATAAGACCTTCTTAGAATATAATTTATTGAAGTGTTAACATTACATTAAAAATACATTTTTAACAACGGCTTAAACGTAAACTTTAAATATCTTTTATAGTTCTCATTGTCACCAGTGAGCATGTAAAGGAATCCCGATATGAAAATCTTTCAATGCAGACGCAATTTGGTCCATTACAGAGATGAATTTTGATTATCCCTTAACATGTGCAACTCAATTAACGCTGGTGTGCTGGGCTGCGGGCGTGCGCCACACGAGTATGTGATACTGTGCGCCCTGATAGTATGTATGCATCGCCACAGCTTCAGGCAATGGATTTTGAAAGGAGAACGGTTCTCTATTTATATTGCTTCAAACCGAAGGAACCTTTATATAATAATCGGAAACATGAATATCAAAATCGGTTAATGGTTTCTAAAAAAATCATTCCGCAATACGCAAAATAGAGATTTCTCGACGGAAATGAGGGAGAAGATACGAGGATAGTTTGTTTGGATGTGATCGTATACAAGGGTATGCGACACAATTGCAAGTGTTTGGGGTTTCGAATTGGCAATTAGGTGGCCGGATTTCATCGAGGGCCAATCGACCCTAGGCGCGAAAGTAATCGAACGGACTCCGATAGGTTAGAAGAAGTCTAGTTGATGACAGCCGGGATGTAGATTGGGTGGTCTCGCGTGAACATTTTCGGAGAGAATATGGACGCAAGTTTGAACGTGTGGGTGAATTGGAAGTAACTATGCATCTGTCGCAAGAAGCGGAACTAATCTCGGCGGAACTTCAATACGGGTGATGTTACAAATACCTAATACGACAGATTACTTTGACTCAATAACCTTAATGAAAGAATTCCGATTAATTAAGAGCTATGATCCACGTAAACTAGGCAAAATTGCTCTTAATCGGAAAGGCTGTTAATTTCGTAAATTTCATTCGAGTGATTTTGCTAACGACTTTAAATACATTAGTTTTATTTTAGCTAGTAAATTATTTATCAGGTGACGACAAATGCTCGATTTTATTGTAAACGTTTTTTCTTTTCTATTTTAACCAAAACATAAATTGTCTATAATTATTGTAGGTATACAATAGCACCGAAAAATTTTAAAACAGTTTTTAATCCTAATGCGCAAAAGAAATATCTAAAATTTTCAATTGAAAATTCTCGCGCTATTTACATAAAATTGATATAATTAAAAAAATTATTTAAAAGGCATTATATGCTCAATTAGATGGTTAGCGCTTCTATGAATCACTTTCTGTTAATGTAATGAAATCCCACGAGCTTAATAGCTTAATATAACCGGCTGCATTTAGTGTAGAACTCTAATATTGTCGGGTTTTATTTCAAGATAATCCTTAGCACTTTTGCTAGTCGTGACAGATTTCTTAAGTCAATACATTAGCGTACTCATTTCACTAGTATACGCAAAGCTTAGTTCGACAACGATTTCTATACATAAAATATAACCATTCCGCCTTTCTCCCTAACATCATCGACGCCTTAATACACTCGGCTTAAAATTATTCTCGGCGGGTCGGCCATCTTGTCCCGTTGATTGACTTCCCCTGCTCGCTGACCACTTAAGTCCGAGGGAGGCTGTTTAATCCCTTTCGTAACACCCGTTCCTCGGACGCTGGTGTCGCAGTTCCCATGGCGGAGAAGCGTTCACGCATGAGTTCAGAGGGTGAGAGAATGAGAGAGAGAGAGAGGAGGTTTTGGCCAACGGCTAATGTCGCACCCGACGGCTTTGCGACCGACAGAAGAGAGAGAGAGAGAGGGAGAGAGAGAGGCACTCGCTCTCTCGAACCTCCGGGCAGCGTAATAGGATTGGGGAGGCTTCGGTCCCCGTCTGCTCTTTGGGATGGGGAGGGGAGTATGGTTTGAGGGAGAGAGTGGACGGTATGCGCTCTCGAGCGAGTGTATGGGAAGTCGGATGTGGGAGGTGGGAAGGAGAGAGAGAGAGAGAGAGGGAGGGAGAGACCTCCACGCCATCCCTCCGCGATTATCACGCGATTCCGACACCGTAATGATAGGGCATGGTCGGGAGAACGTAGTCCTGAGGGAATGTTGGGAAGGGGGAGGGAAAAGTCTCTCCCCCCCCCCGCTCCTCACACCTTTCTGTTCTCACGCACCCTCTAGAGTGCAATGTTAGGAATTATAAACCGCAAACGATCGAGTGCGCTAATCGCTAGGGCGTACCTGAGCGTCTCCTCCCTTGCCCCCTCCCCGCCTCTGTTTTGCGGGGAAGGTGTTGGTTGTTATATATTGAGAGGGAGAGTTTGGGGAGTCGTCACGAGAAGCCTATCGGTTTATCTTCTCATACGCCATCTTTATCTGTGACATTTACCGTTCCCGACTTACGACTCGAACGCGCGCCTGAAAATCGCATCGTAGGTCGAATTACCGTAAGTCGAATATCAATTTCCCTTAAGACTTCCATGTTATAAATTGACATACTGTCCAAGGACTCAGAAAAATATGTACCAAGCCTAATTTAGGCAATGGTTTTTATATGTTATAAACATTTTTAAGACTTAAAACAATCAGCAAATTAATACATGCTATGCGAACGAGTCGTATCGTCCAACTGAATATCGGCCGAAATTACGAATCATAAAGTAGACTCGAGGCACATCGGATTTCGAACATCGTAATTCTGTACTACGATATCGGATGTCGATTTCGAGGTATCATTGCATTCATGTCGTAATTCCGGGTTTATAGGCAAGTCAGGAATTTACTCGTGTTTTGGTTTCGTGCGTGTTAAAGTAAGTGGCGTCGTCTATACCTCGCGGTTTTAAGCTCGGGACTACTTTATTTTGTGTTCGTTAAAAGAGAGTCACAGGAGGAAAAACCCTTCTAATTTTTTTCTTCCCCCTTTTGCGGCAAAGGTGTCCAAAAAGATAAAGGCTTTTGTTAAACCGTTTCGAAGCGCGAGTTCCCGTTTAACTTTCGGGACTCGCGGTTTATTTATTTTTTTTATAGTTTTAATTTTATGTTTTTGAACGAGCCTTCAGGGCTTGTGTCGCGGCTGTAGCTTTAACACGAAAAAGAAAGTCCCGGTTCAATTTTTAAAAAAATAAATCGGCAGGCAAAGTGTCGTATGTGGAGTAAGTGATGTTTCCTCGTGTTTTTTTTTTTAGACGTATAATGCGCAGAAATTTGATTTCGTCTGTTGGCTTCATTTCTCTGTTCGCCATTTCGCATTTTGTGTGCGATTTTTTTTTTTAGATGATGGATTTCTAAAGGTATGTTTCAAAACAGTATTGGCATTCAAGGGCAACCATTTTAAAATGACATAAAAAAGTACATCTCGCTTTAACTGGTTAATAAGACTGGAAAAGGCATTATTCATTTTAACACTTTAACTGTTGTTTAGAAATGGGAGAATTGGAGATGTGCTGATTTTAAAATAGGAAAATCACAGATAATATCAGTATAGTTTAAAATATATTTAACTTCATTTGTGATATATTTTTCTTTGATAGTCATTTAAATACATATTTTTGTTGTGGTAAAACATGTCAGTAACACCGACGGCACGAAAATACAAGTATTTAACCTGTAAAGGCTTTCACATTAGTTAAAAAGCTATTAGATAGTTGCAGAGACGGATAAATAGAGATATAATTGAATTTATTTGGAGGAGAATGAGGTTAGCGAGATTATTCAACCTGACACCTTTTCGCGAGCAATACTATATATTATCGGAATATCTTTATTAAAACTAAATATATTGAAAATAAGAAGTGAGAGATATCTTTATATAGCCGAAAGACGCAAGATAAATATATTTAAAAATACGTTTCATGTGTTTAAAGTTTGATAAAAAAAATTATGATTAAATAAAAATTCCTTTAAATGCGGCTAGGCTCTGCTACGCTACAATCAAGCATAGTTTCAGCTCACATTTTTTTTTCTGATGACATTTTTATTACATACTAGCAGAAATTCCCGGCGATGCACGGGAAACTTTGTTTCAAATCCGATCGGAATTCTAGATCATGCATGGTATTTAAGAATTCACTCGGCCGCCGTGTTGAATAAAACGGGCAGAGAGAAACAAAAACTACGTATGAATTATTTCTGGGAGCCCTCCACAATCGTACCAAATTTGATTCAAATCTACTAGGGAAAATACGCGTAGTTTAATCATGCCCACTTTTCTCATTGTGTATAAGATGTACTACATAATAAAGAAAATCAGAAAATTATGGAAAACAAGAAACTGAGGAAAATCATGAAATTCAGGAAAATCAGGAAATTCAGAAAAATCAGGAAAATCAGGAAATTCAGAAAAAAATCAGGAAATTCAAGAAACTCAGGAATATAAGGAAATTCAGGAAAATCAGTAAAATCAAGAAATTCATGCAAATCAGGATATTCAGGAAAAACCGGAAATTCGGGAAACACAGTAAATTCAGGAAAATCAGATAAATCAGAAAATTCAGGA
Organism: Uropetala carovei; assembly: GCA_036926305.1. NCBI lineage: Eukaryota > Metazoa > Arthropoda > Insecta > Odonata > Petaluridae > Uropetala > Uropetala carovei. The sequence continues at coordinate 2,720,104 of JAXCHB010000325.1, forward strand.
AATAAGGGAAATTCTGGAAAATCAGAAAACTCAGGAAAATAAGAAAATTCAGGTAAATCAGGAAAATCAGCACATTCAGGAAAATCAGGAAATTCAGGAAAATCAGGAAATACAGGAAAATAAGGAAATACAGGAAAATAAGGAAATACAGGAAAATCAGGAAATTCAGGTAAATCAGCAAATTCAGGAAAATCAGGAAATTCAGGAAAAACCGGAAATTCAGTAAAATCAGGAAAATCTGGTAAATGAGAAAAATCAGGAAATACAGGAAAATCAGGAAATTCAGGAAAATCAGAAAATTCAGATAAATCAGGAAAATCAGCAAATTCAGGAGAATCAGGAAAATCAGGAAATACAGAAAAAATAGGAAATTCAGGAAAATCAGGAAATTCAGGTAAATCAGAAAATTCAGGAAAATCAGGAAATTCAGGAAATTTAGGAAATTGAGGAAAATCAGGAAATTCAGGAAAATCAGGAAATACAGGTAAATCAGGAAAATCAGCAAATACAGGAAAAACATGAAATTCAGGAAAATAATATTCTTGATTTTCCCGAATTACCTGATTTTCCTGAATTTCCTGATTTCCCTGATTTTCCTGAATTTGCTGATTTTCCTGAATTTGCTGATTTACCTGAATTGCCTGATTTTCCCGAATTTCCTGAAATTCCTGATTTTCCTGAATGTCCAGATTATCCTGAATTTCCTGATTTTCGTGAATTTCCTGATTTTTCTGATTTTCCTGAATTTGCTGATTTTCCTGAATTTGCTGATTTTCCTGAATTTGCTGATTTTCCTGATTTACCTGAACTTCCTGATTTTCCTGAATTTCCTGAATTTCCTCATTTTCCTGAATTTCCTGATTTCCCTGAATATCCTGATTAACGTGATTAACATGAATTTCCTGATTTTCCAGAGTTTCCCGATTTCCTGATTTACCTGAATATCCTGATTTTCCTGAATTTCATGATTTTCCTGAATTTGCTGATTTTCCTGAATTTCCTGAATTTCATACATATTTTATTTCAAAGAATTTAATAAGGAAAATCAGGTAAATTAGAAAACTAAGGAAATTCAGGAACATCAGGAAATTCAGGAAAATCAGGAAATTCTGGAAACTCAGGAAATTAAGCAGTATCAGGAAATTCAGGAAATTCAGCATAATCAAGAAATGCAGGAAAATCAGGAAATTCAGGAAAATCAGGAAATTCAGGAAAAACCGGAAATACAGGAAAATCAGGAAATTTAGGAAAATCTGGTAATTAAGAAAAATCAGGAAATTAGGGAAATACAGGAAAATCAGGAAAATCAGAAAATTCAGGTAAATCAGAAAAATCAGCAAATTCAGGAAAATCAGTTAAATCAGGAAATTCAGGTAAATCAGGAAATTCAGGAAACTCAGGAAATTAAGGAATATCAGGAAATTCAGGAAAATTAGGAAATTCAGGGAAAACAGGAAGTTCAGGTGAATCAGGAAATTCAGGAAAATCAGGTAAATCAGCAAAATTACTTTCCTGAATTTTCTGATTTATCTGAATTTCCTGATTTTCCTGTATTTCCTGATTTTCCTGTATTTCCTGATTTTCCTGAATTTCCTGATACCTGAATTTCCTGATTTTCGTGAATTTCCTGATTTTCCTGAAATTCCTGATTTTCCTGAATTTCCTGATTTTCCTGAATTTCCTAAATTTCCTGAATTTCCTGATTTTCCTGAATTTTCTGATTTTCCTGATTTTCCTGAATTTGCTGATTTTTCTGATTTACCTGAATTTTCTGATTTTCCTTATTTTCCTGTATTTCCCTAATTTCCTGAATTTCCTGATTTTTCTTAATTACCAGATTTTCCTGAATTTCCTGATTTTCCTGTATTTCCGGTTTTTCCTGAATTTCCTGATTTTCCTGAATTTCTTGATTATGCTGAATTTCCTGATATTGGTTAATTTCCTGAGTTTCCTGAATTTCCTGATTTACCTGAATTTCCTGATTTTCCTGAATTTCCTGATTTTCCTGATTTACCTGAATTTCCTGATTTTGCTGAATTTCTTGATTTTCCTGAATCTCCTGATTTTTCTGAATTTCCTGATGTTCCTGAATTTCCTGATTTTACTGATATACCTGTATTTCTTGTTTTTTCTACATCTTTTATTTCAAACAATTTAATAAGGAAAATCAGGTAAATCAGGAAATTGAGAAATTAAGGTAAACCACGAAAATCATAAAAATCAGGTAAATAAGGTAATACTGGAAATTCAGGAACATCAGGAAATTCAGGAATTTCAGGAATATCAGGAAATTCAAGATAATCAGGAAATTCAGGAAAATCAGAAATATCAGGAAAATCGGGAAAATCAGCAAAATTAGGAAAATCCGGAAAATCAGGTAAATCAGGAAATCAATCAACCGTTAGCTTGAAATCAGCTATTTCTCTTACGGGTGCCCTTCCTCCATAACCCCCCTCCCCTTGGTCTGATTTTGCTCATCTACAAACTTGATCTTATACTTGTATTGAAAGTGGCAAATATCAAATTTGAACTTCCTAAGTTAATTCACTAGAGAGTTATCGTCGAAAAACCAAATCGATGCTACCCCCAAACCCCCACTTAAAATTTTTTTGAGTTACACCGCATAGCCTATATTTTAAGCTGGACCGGTAAAAAGATATGCTACAAGTTTCATAAAAATTGGACCAGCCGTTTTTGCGGGGTGCGGTAACAAACAAACAGACAGACAGACAACAATTGTGCAAACAGGTTCAAATGTCTCCTGTGATGCAAAACCCACAAAAAAGTTAAACCCCGGCAAAAAAACGAATGTACAGACAGAGGTTACAATTTTCTTTATATAGATTGGCGGAAAATACCAATTTAAATATATGCATTTTATCCGCATATGCAATGCATCGTCTATGTTACATAATATAAGTACTGTAATCATAATCCCAAAACTTAAATTACGGAATCCTGTTTAATTTTAAGTTTAAGACAAATGTGATTGGTCACATGATCTAATCAAATAACAACAACCGCATTGTGCCTTTCTTCTGCGCAACTTTCAGACCTATGCAAATCAAATCCACGTTAGATCACCATGCTCGATCTAATGAAATACGCGTGTAGTTAATTGACGGTTGCAAAAAATTTTAAAATAAACTCCAAACGTGCAATGTTGACACATTTCATTTTTTTCTTTTTTAAAGAAAAAGCTTAAACTATTCTGTCCTTATTTCCAACTCAGACATTTAAACCTCATAATCCTCCGCTAATAAATTTATTCTAGTAAAATATACACATCTCCGTCAAAAGTCCGTTCCAGCAGCGCCACCCGCTTTATATTTCACGAAGCTTAGACTCCTCCACGCGCTGGGAGACGACGACGAGTAAAAGGGATTTTCGGGCGCGCGCGGCGAAGGAAATCCGCGAACGGAGGAGGAAAAGGTCGGCGAGGGTGCGCGCACACACGCAGGCGCGCGCGCACATACAAAAAAACGCTGCGAAAACAACTCCAGAGCTTCACTTGTCAACCGCAAAAGTCTTTCTCTCTCCCTCTCTCTTTCACTCTCTCCCTCTCTCTCTCTCTCTTTATTCTCTTTCTTCTCGAATCTCTCCATCTTTCCCTCATTCCGTACAGTCTGGTACACCTCTTACCGAACCTGGGATGGGAAGAGTGACGAATAAAAGCAAAACTTATCTATTTTACGTGCGCGTAGAGGCGCTTCGGACGAGGCTTATGTGTGTATGTATGTATGTATGTATATTATTTGTACATATAATATACACACGCGCTAGTATCGCGGTATATAGGACAGGAAATGTGAAAGAGAGAGAGGATGGAGGAAATGGAGTATGAGACGAGACTAAAAGGATGGACCGACTCGGCTTCGGAATTTTAAGGCTTGAGAGAGAGGGAGGAAGAGAGAGAGAGGAGGAGGAGGGGGAAAGGTTTAGGGAATGGAAGAGGCTCCGAGAGTGTAGTGGTTTGTTGAAGACCTCCTTTTCGCCCTTATCTGACGCGTCCATCGCTGCTTCAGGCATCGCGAAACTCTTCGTCTTCCATCCACCTCTCTCTGAGGGCCCCTGCATGTTTGATGACTTGTTTATCGACGCCCCAGAGGATGGCGGGACCCTGGAGCTCGTCATGTATGGGAGAGTGGGCCGGAGGGGAGGGGGAGTAAAAGGAGAATAGGCAGAGGAAGATAAAAAGGGAGGAGATAATAGAGGAGAGAAAGAGGAAGGGAGGGAGGGAGAGAGGAAGGGAAGGAGGAGATCGAAGGTTTTGAGGGAGGGAGTGAAGGGTTAGAGGTAGTTAGGGAACAAAGCGTGTTAGATATAGAGGGAGAGAAGAATATGGAGAGATAAGAATGGAGATAAGAGAGAGAGAGGGAGGAAGAGAAACGCTCCAAAAATGGAGATATAGGTGATAAATGTGGAAGGAGGAGGAGATAGAAGTAGAGAAAGAAGTATATGTGTGAGAGAGAGAAGGGGGGAGGGGGGGGGAGAGGAAGAAGTGAATGGAAATAAAAAAATCGAAGCTATAAATGGATAAAAGCGGAAGGTTTTGAGGTAAAGCGCAATTGCTGAGAAAGAGAGAGAGAGAGAGAATGTAAGAAAGAAGAAAGAATGTCTTTACTCGTTGAGGTTAAGGTCGAAAAATCAGCTTTTTCCCAGGAATCACTGAAAATTTTTACTGTAGAGCGCACATTTTCGAGTGTAACTTTTATAACTGATATATTAATCGCAATATCTGGTGCAGTAGCTAACATTTGTGCATGCGATACTAGAAGCGATAGTTAATGAAGGTTACGAATAGTTATAGATAGATAAGTGAAGAAAATGATACGCAAAAGTATTTACAATAGCTTCAAAGAAATCGTTAATAAAATTTGTAAAAACAGTTTGGCGGTGATTGGACATTAGTTATACAAATTTTATGACAAGGTTGTGCAATAGATAATATATTTTTTATAGGAAAAATTTGTACAATATTTCAAGCCACAATTTCAGTATTTATGTAGTAACTACAGTTCCGCGATAGTGTAGCTATAATTTAAAAAAACTGTTGTAGAGTCTGTATAAGATATTTTGGTAAAGATAGCAAAATGATTGCAGCATTTTAACTTTTATCTGCGAACGGAATGGATATCGAAAGGGACGTAATTTGTAAAACAAACGGATGACTACATAGGACAATCATCGTTTAAAAAAAAATCCGAGAAAGGAGAAAAAATGAAAGAGAGAAAAAGAGGAAAATTGGTGTGGGAAGAGAGAGGAGAGAGAGAAAGAGAGAGAGAGAGAGATGAAAGAGATAAAAATAGAAAGAGTAGGAAGAGAAGAGATAAAAATGGAGGGAAGGGGTTGGAGAATAACAAGAGAAAAGAATGTTTATCTACTACGTAAAAGGGCTACTTCGGGACGTGTGTGTGTGTGTGCGCGCCGAATGTTCTGTTAAGAGGCCCTGGGCACCGGAATCAGGGGGGAGGAAGAATCGAGTGCTGGAGGAAAAGGACTTCTCTGAAGGCGTGGAACGGGAGATAATGGTGTCTGCGCATGGTTGCCAAGATACAAGAGGATGGGGAGCGCCCTGGTGGCGGAGGACCGAAACTACGAAAGTCCGTTCCTTTAATTTTTAATACGGATGCGTTTTATATATTCGGAAATGTTTGAGTTGTTCCGTCTCGATGCGTTTCTCTGGGTTGATATTAACCGAGCGTGGAGCGATTCATTAGCCAAAAGCTCGAGGCATGGTTTCGCCGGGCCTCCTTTCATCGAATTTTGCCTACTTGTTTGAACGGTTGTAAATCTTTTAAATGATTAAATGCCGAGGTTTATGAAAAATTAAAACAAGTTAGGAAATTATACAACGTATCACAATTGGGTGCGTTTCGTGCAAAGGAGTAAGTATTAGAAAGAAATTATATACCTGTACGTAAGGGAAATAGCGTTTTAAAGTTCTTGTCTTCTTCATAAATAATCCATTTCCTTCATATTTAAAAATAGTGTATGCACACGTAAGTAAATTAAACGTTTGTTTGTGAGATTGTTTATGTTAGCAACAACAAAGAAGTAAACATGCAAGAAATTCTCAACTCGATTTAAGACATCCTTCTTCGATTTTCTAGGTAACGGCAACTCCTACGATAAAAATGTATAGTAAAGGAAATACTATTCTTTACCAGTTCTACAACTTTTATCTGGAAAATATTTTGATATGAGCAATACTTTACGAGATATGACGAAAATTTAATTTTTTGTCACCAGTAAAGTGGTACACTTGATTGGAGTACGTGATTCATTTTGCAATTTTATTATTATATTTGATTGGAAGTCCTTAATATCAAATTTCATGAAAATTCGTTCCATAGAAGTCGAGAACGAACATGCGGACGCACGGACAAACGGACAGACCGACGATAATAGGCGCTCACGCTGTAAGCGAAACGCGCCTAAAAAAAAGGTTACTTGCGTCTTTTTATTCGATGGGAGTGTGTGAAAAAAGGTGACTTGTTTGGCGGTCATCTTACCAATTATATATTTTACCTTGTCAGTATAAAATATGGAATATGCATTCTATTACTAGAGTTATTCACGTCATGAGCAGTCACTTCAGAATCAGAAACGCTTTGTAGAAAAATAAAAATCTGTAATTGTGTATCTATGTTTGTATGCGTGAGTGAAAGTGCGTGTGCGCGCGTGTATTTATACGTATCTGTTGTGTACCTTTGAATTTTTAAATGGCTAGTTTAGCTCCATTGTACAGCTAGTGCGTTAGTGTTCTCTCTTTGGACGTGAAGGATGGTCACGCGGCTGTTGCGTTTCCTAAGTAGAAGGAGAGGCAACAAATACAACTGCGTGCTCTCAGGTGAGGCGTAAAGACAAATGGAAATACACAGCGAGCAAAATGCCCACTCTACTACGGTCCGGGTGATTTTGCTGGCATGAAAGAGTAAACGAATAGGAAAAGAAAACTACAAGCGTTTAGAATTGAATGGGTGTGAGCGAGTGAAGAATCTCTCCACACGAGGTAGTTCAGAAATAAATGAAGAAAAGAACTTTAAAACGCTATTTCCCTCACGTGCAGGTATATAATTTCTTTCTAATACTCCACTGCACGAAACGCGCCCATTTGTGATACGTTGTACACTTTCCTAACTTGTTAAAACCGTATTTACGGCGAGTCACTCGATATTGTCCCATTATTAATGCTGATGGTGAACATTTCGAGTATTTCCGTCCTTGACTCAAGTGCTGTAACAATGTGCCATCTTCCATTTGCCTTTTTTTTTTAAAGGAAACGCAAAGATGAATAATGAGTGTTTGCATTTTTTTGGACACTGTATTTCACGGTTGAAATTCTAATAAAGGAAAACATCGAACAGTATTTTCCTCTTTATAGTCTTTCGAGAGAAATGTGCGCGCAAATCGACAACGATAGCGGTGTTCCGCCAAAAAAAAAAAATACGTTCTGATACATCTCGAGTTTTCCGGATAATAATTTCGACATACTTCCCGAGCAATCTTATGCGCCACAAAATTTAGTCAAAACATTCACGGATCTCACCTTCAATGGCCATTTCGGCCCATTCTCAAACATTCCCCGCGCTTCCCGAAAACGTCACCGCAGAGAGCACTCCCAGTAGAGAGTCTGCGTCCCTGGTCACAATTCTCCATTTCGCCAAACAAAATAATCTCATTGTGCTGCCATCTTTCGGAGTTCGGATTGCCGGGAACCGCTAGCGCTAATTCGCATAGTGCTCACGAAGGCGTAGTTGTTCGCCGCAAAAGCATCGGTTTGTTTCCCGGCAAAGAGAGAGAGAGAGACTGTTTTCTTTCGTTTATGTTTTATTTATTCTTTTTTTTTCGTCGGCGTATCGTAACGCCAGTGTCGTTCCGCTTACTGCCCATAATAGCTCGCCGAAATTTTCTCACCCTAGGTTTCTCCTCTGCTTGGAGGATGTATCTATTTCTCCCTCTCTTTCTCTCTCTATCACCCACTCCCCCTTTCCCTCTCCTTATGCCCCCATTCAATCCTCCATTCCATCTCTCCTCACCTCTCCCCCCTTCCCTCTCCCTCTCTTTTTCCTTCCTTTTTCTACACCCTCCCTTCTCTCTCTCTCTCCCTCTCTCTCCCCCCTCTCTCCCCCCTCTCTCCCCCCTCTCTCCCCCCTCTCTCCCCCCTCTCTCCCCCCTCTCTCCCCCCTCTCTCCCCCCTCTCTCCCCCCTCTCTCCCCCCCTCTCCCTTCTCTCTCTCTGTGTATCTCCATTCTTTTCCCATATTCCACCTTTTCCTCCCACTCCCCCTTCACTCCCGCCCCCTCTCTTACTTCTTTCACTCTCTCATCCTCCTCTCTCCCTTCTCCATCTATTCCTCCTATCTACCTATTCTTTGCTGAATTTCCTCTCTATCTTCCTCCGTTTCCCTTTCTCCGCCTATTTCGATCAAATTCACAGTCCCTTCCCCCTCCTAAACCCCTTCCTTCCCCCACCCCACCCCTTGCATGGCCTTCTCCGGAAGCTTGTAAGGAGTTTCCGCTAGGCGTCGCTGTTTTCTCCTACGCCTTTAACGGTGGCGTTGCATTAGCGAGTCTGTCCCGTTATGGTGCAACGCTCGACCCGCCTTTATGGATCACGTCGTCTAAGAAGGAAGGAGGTTCTCCCCCTTCCCCCCTTCCACCTCTCACTTCTAACACCCTCTCTTCCCCACCCCCTTCACTTCTCCCACGTCTTTAATGCGCGGTATGGTACAGAAGTGTGACGCTAGAGGCAATATTGTCGCTTCGGAAAGATATCACACAGACTAGACTTTCAAGCGGGGTCGTATATTAGTGCATTAATATCCGCGGTGGCTGCGGTGGGCGGGCGCACAAAAAAAAACGAGAAACGAAACAAAACAAAAGAGGGTAGACGGGGTCAAATAAAATTTTTACGTGGGGTGAATGCGAGTCAAAAAAGGGGGGAGGGGGGAGGGGGGAGGAGAAAAGGGCACGCACCTTTTGTAAAGACAGTAAAATTTGTGATGCGTGTAGGAACTTCAAACTCGTTCTCTCTGTTTACCTTTTTTCCCCAACCGCGGTTTTTTTTATTAGCGTATGTATCGAATATTTAACAGCCTCGATCCTAAGGACGGCAGGTGTTTATGGTTGTTAGTTGTACGTCTTTCAGTCCTTAAAAAGAGGTGATATGGGTTGCGTTGCTGAGGCTTATTGCCGATAAAAAATCGATATATGTTCTTCGTGAAAAAAGTTGATTTTTTCATGCGTTGCGAAAAAAGTAATTGTTTTTTTCACTCCGGAACGAGGCTAAATTATTATTGTTATCATATTTATGGGAGTGTAAATTGAATGTAATTGAAATTAGATGCTTGCTTTTTCGAAATTTACGGAAGATCGATAGATTTTTGAAATGTTTTTTAAAGGAAAATTCATCCGATTTGTTTCGTAATCCGATAAATATGTTTTTTAAAAATATATCTGACTTTTATGCACCGTACTAATTACATAAGGAATCTTAAAAATGTATCTGACTCTATGTAAATATCAATCTTAATTTGTTTTTATTAAGAAAATGCTCATCTATTCTGCTGACTATTGGTGAAATAAATTGAGAGGACAAATATTTTCAAAAAATCACATTAAAATTAAATTAAATTGAAATAAATATCAAAACTCGCTTGGAGGATTAGAAACTAAAAAAAACAATCAAGGATGCTCTTTCTCATCGAAGTTACTCAAGAGAAATTTTCAAAGCGGTATTTTTTCGAGAGAGGTTCAAAGCTATCTATTTAATATCTATAAATTACACATTTCGAGAAAGCCGCTTGCGTGAATACGCGATACCTTGACTAAATATATCGAATTTTAGTTTCTGCTCAAATTTGGAAATGTATCCTCCCCCCAACCCCCACATTTTGCAAGGACCGCATGTCGACTCTGGGTCAAAAAGGCTTTACAGCGCTCTATATTATATACGTTAGACAGAGCAGGGCATATCAATATTACTTCGCGATGCGTGAGAATGAGATCATATAGAAAAATACGGTATTGACGGAATTGAAAGATATCTGAAGCACTTAGAGGCACTTTATCTATACTCTTACAACCCTAAACTACCAGGAGGCTAAGTACGGAGGTTTCCTTAACAGTTTCACGTTGCGAATGGATGTTTTAGCTATTCTAAGGCACAGGTCTTGGCAGCGGGAAAGTGCCACTACATCAACTACGCCCTCGCTTACTCGGAGATGAGGGAAACGCTCTGAACTTAAGGAACACGTGGTTTCAAGCAGCTTAATGCGGTATTTTAGTTGAGTATCTTTCTTAAATGGAACATGTGAAACCGTAGAAGACTAGGGATGAAAATTCAGAATAAAAAAATTATTGTCTATCACACATTATGTAACCAATCTATCTTGTTTTTTTATGTGGTTAAAGAAATCAGTAAAAAAATGGAGAGGGTAAACAAAATCTCAACCTACTACAGAACATTTCGGTTATCTTCCGATCATTTTAGGTTAATTTTAGAATTATAACTTTTACAATTTTCACATCAATGGAACATTGAAAAATCCTTAAACGCTCCTTATGAAAAAATTGTACAAAGGAGTAGTCATTATGACATAGTAATTAACCGATAAGCCAGTTTATTAAAGAGATTACGATGATGATGATGTCGGTATGGAATAGTTATACTTTTGAAATCCTTAAGTGAAAAGTTTGGAAGGAAAATACCTTTCGTAGAAACACAACGCATCTGAATATAGAGGAGGAGTAAAACTCTGACCTTGATGGGAGATACATCCTGGATCTTTCACTTGATTTTAAAAATTGAAATCAATAAAGTATAACTGGAGATGAATTTTGTCGATATTGCGGGTATGATCATGCTCAAAATGAAAAGAAATAGAGATATTAGTTTGACGAAATTGATTAGTCCCAGATAAATGTTGGATCGGTAAGCTAATTATATCCTTATTACGTGTTTATTTTGAATAATTATATTTTTCATATTGCCATTAAACGTTTACGGAGGAAGCTTTTGTTTTGTGAATTTTAGCTACATTTAAATGCTATCCTGATGGTTAAAACGCATAAAAATGCTTTCCCATTAATTTTGCAACAATAAAATTTGTTGTCCTATTCTTATAGATCAAATTGATTGAACGTTCAATTAAAAAGTTAAATTACATTCTCTGAATATATCTCTTCTAGTCGATTCTCGCTGTCGCCTAAATAGATTTTTATATTGTATAACTGCTTTGAGTAATATACAAAACAGGAATAAAAACCCGCAACCTTATTTGAAATACAGTTGTATTGGAAGAAAAAAAGATTTATTTCGAGAGAAATAGATTTTCCCAACTAATTTGAGTTTCGCAACATTCGATTTTCGGTACTTTTCATCCTATAATAGGATAGTAAAACGGTATTTTTAATGGAAAACATTGAACTTAAAACCCCAAAAAATATGAAAATTGACACTCAAATGTTAAAAAACGTTAAGAACAAAATAATCACCTAACCTTGACCAACAAGCGTTCTCTACCTGATTAAATTGGATAATAATATATTTCGTTACTATTTCACGCTATTATGTTACTTGATTTTTATTGATACTTTTGGAATATTTTGACTCTAAAGTTTTCGCAATTATTATTATCCAATAAAATAGTAGAAGCGAGCCAAAAAGACCTGTTGGTTTCATAATTAACCAGGTTCTAACAGTTAATTATTATTTGATGCAACAGGAAAAATCTAAGATTCAGAATTCTTTCATAAGGAGTTTTTCAGCACGATAACTCCCACACATCCGCACGAAACATACTGGATTGATCGCGTAATATAGTACGGGCTATAAAAAACATGAAATTTGTAATTTTATGGAATCGGTAAGTAGCACATTTTCTTTAAGCATCGAGAGAGGAGGAAAGAAATACTCCAAAACAAAAGGGAATAATAAAGGAATGAAAGATAGCGCAATGTTTCGGATGAGTTGATATTGACTTTATCGTTATGATAAGGCGAGAGAAGGAAATGGGAACGTGGGGAAATTGGAGCGTGAATACCGAAGCGTGAACTGGAAAGACATACAACGGGACGGGAAGAGGAAGGATTTAGGTGCCGTGCTAAGGCGTACGAGCATGGAAAATTGTCGATTGTTTCAGAAAAATGGCGAGCGAAAAATCGGAAAACACTTTTTTTTTTAAGTCCTTCCTTTTCGACGTTTTCGCATCGCGTCACGAAACTTTTGCTCCTTTTCGCATAATAGTGTATCAAAACTCGTTGTTTTCTCAAATGTCTGGTTTGTGTTCGTTTCCCCCCCCTCCCCCCTACAGTTATAGGAAAATGGACGATTCATTAAAATTAAGACGAATTCCGTGTCGCCTTACAATTTCCTCAAGTTCATCCCTCTACCCCGTCTTTTCCACAATTTTTTCCGGATCTGTCCGCACTATTTATTGCTGTTCAATGATGCGCGTCAAACCGCCTTATCCGTGCCAATTTTGCGGAGGTGGCTCTACTCTGAACTCTTCAAATATTTTTTTTTATACTGCGCTGGTATGTTCAACCAGTGACATAAACCATTACATATTAAGAAAGTAATCCGGCGGTCTCGAATAAATGCAAGGAATAGGGAAAATCTGCTTTGAAAGTCTAAATAAATAAATAAATAAAACATTTTCGAATCGAGAGTTTGAATTTCCGCATTGTTCCTCGCCTACCAAGAGAAGAGAATTTATTATTTGGAGAATGTCATGCGTTTCACCTCTACCCTTCTCTATAAAACTACAACCTGAGATAGCCAAGAGAAACCACTATCGGACAGACACGTTAACTACTGTTCGGAAACATAAAAGTCGTATAAAATACAATGCATGGACGTATATGAGGTCAAAAGTAGAGAAGAGAACAGAGGAACTCAAAAAAACGGCGTGTTCAAGCGGACTCGCGGGTGCTTAGACAAAGGCTATTGTCAGGAGTGTACTCAGAGGTAACCTTTGCAAGGTTATCTCAAAGCTGTGCATTTCAATGCAGCTTTTTCTGATATTGCCACGCTAGCATAATTGTCTGTCAAAATTTATTTGCATGCACGAATAAAGTAATAAAAATTAAAACACCTACAATTCTCATTCTTCTCTCTTCATCTCCAGTTTTCCTCCCTCTCTCCCTCTCATTCTTCTTCCATCTCCCTCTCCCCTCAAAAATTTAAATCTCTCTCTCAGCCCCTTATGACGTCGTGTCGGTGGTAGATATAGTTGACCGTTACGGAATTACACATTACATAGAATATGTACAGATAAAATATATATAGATTAAACTTTTCCTAAAAGAAAAGGGCATTCAAACATCTAGGCTAGAACTGGACTGAAAAGACAAAAATAACATATTACGTCATGGAATATTTATTTAAACGCATAAAAATTATCTTCATGTTTGAAAAATTGCTCCGTAAACATTAAAGAATCGATTATTTACAAATATAACCAAATTGTTAAGGCAACTGTACAACGACAAAAATATGATGAAAATTATCCATGGTAGATGGTTAACAGTTTGTCTTTATAGAAAATAATTTAAAGACGGAAATAAAATATATGAAAATCGCGTTATTTATGGCCTCTTTGTTATACATTATCTAAAAAGAACATGTGATAAGCACCAAAAATATTTGTATTGCATCACGAGGGCAAGTCTGGAAGGCGAGCTCGTGTTCATATATTAATATCCTCGCCACCATTCATCATCAAATCCCGCAATAAACGGCGAAATTGCGTCTCGCGATATGACTTACAACCGCACCTGAATATGTTTCGAATTGACTTTAAAGGCATTCCGTACGGAGAGGCCTTTTCGCATTTTGTTTTGCGGCCTTTGGAAATTTCGCTAAAATATCACCTCTCAAATGACGTATGAAAGGTTGTTGTACATACGTTACGCGATTCTCCGTTTCACAAAAACATTTACGGTAACGTGACATCAGCCACGTTAGGATACGGATTTTAGAAAAGACTGAATTGTAACTAAACTTGACGAGAGGTGAATGAGTTATGCATACGAAAATTAATTATCTAGATAAAGTGATGGCCGATATGTAATTTTGGAATTGTTTTATTACCTTCGATCCGGAAGAATATCATTAACACATATATTCTCGTATCCCGCATTCGCCGTTCCGACGATGATGGGCTTCGGAACATTAATAAGGTCCAATCTTTTGATTTCGGTTGTGATCAATGAACGTCTGTCAGAATAGCTAACATGAATAGATTTAATATCGAAGAAACCCATGTGAAAATAAAACAGACGAGTAAACAAGATTTTCAACCATAATATCGTCCAGGTGAATGGTTCACAGATATTAATCAATTCAACAGAAAATTATCGAGTTCGTGTTATGGCTGAAAATTTCGAGTTTTTTTATATTCCACTTTTGGCGAATTATCATCGAAGGTGGTTGCTTTGTAGCCAAAATGCGCATCCGATTATTTATAACTTTGTTGAAGCAGTTGAATTTAACTGAGTTAAATACCGTTTTTAATGTTTTGTTTTCTAAGTGTTTGTTCTTGAATGAGAAACAATGATGCCAAATCTCTTCTTAGTGCCGTTACTTCGTCCTCACCATAAATTTTATTTGACAAGTTTTATTCGCTATCACAGTGGTGAACAAACTTTTCGATTCGAGGACCAAATTATCCATTTCTAGACCCATCGCGGAACACGTAGCCCATTTTCGCCCTCTTCGCGGGCCACATCCAGTCTAAAATAAAGTTGAATAATTTATGGAAACTAAAGGGTTTAGTTGAGGGTCCATGTTGCCTGAATTATTGTAAACGTATTTATATTACTATGGAAAAGGAAAGACAAAGACAAAATACGCACGTTGTTCTCATAATTTTCTCTTTTCATTTTATGTGAAATAGTATCCTTTAATTGCTAAAATCATTACATGCCGGAAGAAGACATTCGGCGGGCCGTAAATTGGGCACTGATGTATACATATGTAAAATATATACTATAAAATTGGTCACAGGTCGCAAGGAGTAAGATCACAGGCCTCAGATGACCCGCGTAACAGACTATCGGGAAGTCCTGCAGCAATAGATATGATAAAAATTTTGAAACATTATAAACTTACCCAGATGAAAGATGACTTAAGGAGGATATTGGCAGAGAATAAACAGCAAATTATCAAGAAACTTTAACGATCAACCTTGTTTTAATTACTCTTCATAAGTAAGTTCATGACTGGAACAGTTGTTTTGGAAGCGGATTATAGCAAATATTTTTGAAAATTTAATTTCAAATTAAGAACGAAAAACTTCCTCTCCCTTTTATGCCACGCGTTAAATATGTAAAATTATATTCGTGATCTGAAGACTGAATCTGTATGAGAGAAAAATGAGGTTAATTAAAAATATGAAGTTGAATAGAGAGGCAGAGAGAGAGAGAGATGGAGAGAGACAAAGAAAAGGAGGTGGAGGAAGGAAAAGGGAAATGTGAGGCGAAAGAGAAAAGGGAGAGTGAGCAAAGGGAGTCGAGAAAGAGAGAGAGAGAGAGAGGGAGGGAGGGAGGAAGAAGGGAGTTTGTGGGTAGTTCAGAGAATTGAATACAGATGGGGTGAGGGAGCAGAGAGCAAGGGTGAATGAGCAAGGAAGGAATTTTTGTCGGACAAAAGGGTAGACAATAGAGGCTCAGTTGGTTTTGGCGTCGTGGAGGGTGGGCGAGTCCGTGGTACATGTAACTACTGAAAATGCCGGAAAGATGGGTTTCGAGGGCGAAGGACGAGATGGGTTGGCAGATAGATGGAGCGAGCCCGTTTGTGGGAGTATTATTGTAGGGAAATATGGCTTGATGAATAAGAGCGGATGTGGAAGGTATCGCAAGGGGACGAGTATGAGAATTTTGAGGGTCAAAGCCTCCCTCTGACGAGGAATAGTTTTGACTTACTCGGGACACGGGTCTCCTAAAAAAAAAGTATATCAATTTGCGTCGTGGACTCTCCGGGCCCCCAGGCGGACGGGATTCAATTATAATAAAAAATAATGAATAGTGCCCGACGAAAAGACGCCCGCTTCTATTGTTTCTTACTTTTATCGTTATTTCGATTTTAATGGCGGAATAATGAGTGTTTTTTGCTGCCGTAGATTCTGTATGAGATATTAATTTTATATTGGGAGAAACGGGTGTTTTCTCCCTAATCTCTGGGATTTTTTTCTTCATTGCTTTCCTTCTTATCTTAGTAGGTGATGGACGTATCAATCTCTCAACGCAACGCTTCCATTTTGTTTTGCTCACATTCATATGCTGCTTCTAAATTTTATGTTTATAACGTCAGGAGAAAATAAAAGGGTTTCCATTTATGATATTTCAGATGGTCTGACGAACACTTCACAAGAAGTTGATAAAAATATTGTTTCAGAAAGATTCAACCCTCTTGACTTTCAATTTTAAATGGTTATATATTCGCTTCTCTTTATGTAGGACACAGTTATAATTTTTATTTAATGGTGGTCGCGTAATTTAGGGAAAGAAGGAGAAGATGGATGTGCGTATATGTGTGTATCATGTTGTATATGTGTGTGTGTGTGTGTGTGCGGAAGAGGAAAGATGAATGAGGATATTTAGGGAAATTAGGTGTTGAAGGAAACCCAGTGAGCACTTACCGGAAGGAGAGCCGCTGGGGTGTTGGAGAGAGACATTTGTAGAAGTTATTTGAGATTTCGGGATGATCCCTTAGTCAGCACAAGAGTTGTGTGTCTCTTGTGCTGAAGAAGGGATCATCCCGAAAGCTCCAATAACTTCTACAAATGTCTCTCCCCAACATCCCAGCGGATCTCCTTCCGGTAAGTGCTCACTGGATTTCCTTCAACACCTAGTTGCCTTAAATAAATAAATATGTATGTGTGTATTTTATGTATGTATGTGTGTGTGTGTATACATATATGTATGTATGTGTGCGTGCGTGTGTATAATACCAGGTTTAACAGTGAATAATCACCAACAGTTATCTATTATAATAATTTATCTATAGGTATAATATATTAATATATATACAATATAATATATAATATAAAATATAATTTATCTATAGGTATATAATATATTATCTATAGGGAACCGCTATCAACTTTACCTCAAGTTTCCTGGGTTCGACTCCAGACGAACCGGTATCTATTATATATTGACGGGCCTTTCTTAAGACTACAAATTTCCAGCCTAAACTACAATAGTTGGAGGGCTAAAATTTTCAGAAATTGTAGACTGCATAGAGAAACCGCTAGAAAAATTGATATCTCATACATTAGTGTTATGGGTTCGACTCCAGAAATTCCGAAATTGGCGTTTTTTCCCATAAGAAATGCATTGTGGCATTTTTGAAAATTAATTCTGGGCACTTTCCTATAAGACAGAGAATTGAAACTTGGTTGTTTGTTAGATACCCGCGAGATCTATAGGAAACCGTTACCACGTTTACCGTAACTGTCCTGGGTTCGACTCCAGACGATCCGGTATATCTCCCTTAAGAAAGCATGGAAAACCTTAATTCCTGCATATAGAGGAAACTGTGAGGAATAAAGTGTTGATATTTTCAAGGTTTGTAGACGTCATGATAATATTTCCATATTATTTAAGAACTCCTGCATAGGTGTCATTGGTTCGACTCCAGGCAGCCTTAAATTTGAGATTATTTCTCATAAGGAAAGCATTGAAATTGGTGCAGGGCACTTTTGCGTTTAAAAGTTATTTGTCGGCTTTTATTCTTTACATTAAGGTGAGAGAATATGCTTGCAGAATGCAAGCACACATTCACTATTAAGATTATAAAATCATTTTCAAATTATATTTGGGGTTCTTTCGGTTAATCATAAAATATGGAAATATTATATTGGTAAATAAACACATTCCAGAAAACTTTTTTATAATACCCTGAATATTGCAAGCTTTATTCGTCATTTTTATTTTTATTGCTGTTAAGCGAATTTATCAGTAACATTAATTGCATTGAATCATGAATGCGCGAATAGTATTCCCACGCAAATAGAAATTTTCATCGTTTTTTTCAGATAATACACCGAGATAATATAAATCATACATTGAATAATTAACCAATCCAACTGAGTGATTGATGAAAATCTGTTATTAAAATTTATTAGTGACTGGTCCAGCGCATTAACTTTGGCATGCATTTGCATCTCATGAAATATTCGTTCATAAACATCAATCTTTTATCAGCAACTGATAAAAAAAACTATGTAAATGTTCTTTGCATTTTAATCAAATAATGCAGTGTCTACTACAAAAACGGATTTCCCTTTGATCGGCAATAAATGAGAGGGAAGAGGTGCAGCTTGGTATAAATTGTAAGTATAAAAAGTCACTTTTAAGGCGCAATTTTCCACCTTTTGGGCGCAGTAGATTTTTATTACTCGCGATTATCTCTAAAAATCGCTAATGTCATTGTACCAAGCGATGAAATAGGAGCACTCTCTCTCGTGATCATGAAATTCACAATCGCAAGAGCTTTAACTAATTGTAAGTGGTCCTAAGTGATTAATCAGAGTAATTTAATATTTAATTCGACCACTAAGCAGATCGGAGATTTCTGTGATAGTAACCGATAAATGGATGGCGGGAAGGATGTGTATGCAGTGATTAGGATGCTCTCGCAGAAACTGAAAATTTGATGACGTGAGCAAGATTCGAACGACTCTATTAATTAGTTTTATGGCAGACCAGAGGATAGAATTTAAATTTAAATTTTTGGTTCAAATAATATTCTATACTTAACTGTTATTAATTGCCTGTTCTTGGATAGCCTTAAATATTCCTTTATGCTGAAATGCTGCTTAATTCAACGTAATAATGTAATAGGTTGTATGGTAAAATTCAAATTGAAATTTACCAAACAAAGACACATATATATTGAACTTTTCCTATGATATGATTCTTAGATTCTTAACATATGCATTCCATTGTGTTATCGTCATTCTCTCTGTCCCGCTCAAAAAACACACACTCTCCAACTTCACCGCAACTATACAGGTTCATTTCAATTAGATATACGGTGTTCTATCGGCATCTGAGCAGAAAATAACTGTCCGAGTTTGATAGTGTTTTAGATTTGACTAACCAGTTGCAAAACCCCAAATCGATATTTTGTTGAAGAAGTATATGAGGGAGAGAGGAAATGAAGGGGAGGGAGGGTGAGCAAGAGAGGGGGAAAAGGAAAGGGGTGGGGAAAGTGGGCAAGGGGGAGGGAGAAATAGTGTGAGAAAGGGAGGCGGAGAGGGAAGGAGGTTATAGGGAAAGTTTGCATTGGTAAAATGTGGTTATTTGGATTATTCGATTAAGTTATTTTTCATTTTAATAAAACTTTAATCGTGCAAAGAACTTTTTACTTTCTATTTAAATTAACAATAATAAATAAATACAAATATCAAATTCGATGCCCGTCAAAAATGACGTGCATTAATGTTAATTTGACAATATTTTTCATGGTGCTTTACTTTTTAGTTAGTTTTATTAAATTAAATAAATGATACGTCGTTTATGTTATCATTAATATTGCGATACAAAAATAACTTTCACCATATCATTTCAAAGTTACCCTTTATATTTTCGGAATAATTTTAAAGATTGGTGTTTCTTAAATTTAAAGAATTCTTAGCTGTTTAACTTGCTTTGTGAATGGCTACGACTTTTATCATCGGATTTCACAATTATTTCGTAAATATTTACTCAGAATATAAATTCATTCATAGCCACCAGGAGGGCATGTAGGACACTAATCAGTAACTAACCAACTCTTCTGATAACTCTCAGCATCGTAAAACTCGGAAATAATATTTCATCCGTAATGCTTGTGTTGATAATATACGCGTAGTCGTGCACCTAAATTACACTGTATCAGTTGCATAGTTGCATAATTCTCCTACTGTTTAACGCCTTAATTATTCTATCGACTTAATGACGTCACTTTGCAATCCTCGAACTCTATTCTGAGCATGTATCATTAGTTTCATTTTATTTTAATTGACCCTTATATTGCGTTTAAAAAAGTTTTCGAATGCGTGAAAGTTTAGCCAAGGGTGTGTATTTTTTACGTGACGGGAGAAGATATAAAAAGGAGTGAAATTGAATAAGAGAAGGAGACGGCTGATGAGGAGATAAGGAAAGGGTTTGAAAGAGGGAAATTCTTGGGGGACAGATAACTTAAGCTCGGGGAGGGAAAAACGGTAACAAAACAACGTAAATGTTTGTACGAGAGTGAACGATGAGCGTGTATATGCAAGTTCTTGGGGACGGAAGGTGGCGGGTTTGGTGATGTGTAGGGTGTCAGTGCGATGTGGGATGAGGGAAGGGTTAGGGGAGGGGGGGTGGAAGGGGGGTTCGGTAGGAAGAGAGAAAGAGGAAAAAGAAGGGAAAGAGCAATGGAGGGAGGAGGAGGGGGTGAAGAAGGAGAGATTTTTTTAAGCCGGGAGAGGGTGTGGTTAAGAGGAAATGTTGAAGAGGGTAATTTGGTGGAAGAGATATTTTCCCCGTTGGAAGTTAGAGAGAGAGAGAGAGGGAGAGGGGGAGAGAGGAAAAAAAGGACAGCTACGGTCAATGGGGTTGGGTTGGGTTGGTGTGAAACGAATGGTAGGAATGGAGGCAGAGGGAAAAGCAGAGAGGAATGAAGAGGCTGGTTAGGAGTGGGGAAGGTGAAAGTGTATATGAGAGAGAGAGAGAAAAAGGGCGGAAATGGAGGGTAGCGAGAGAGAGAAAGACGAGAAATAATTAGCAAAGAAGAGAGGCGACGAAAAAATGCACGTTTATTGCGCGCCTATGGCCGTGTCTAAAATAATTACGACGGAGATATTCATTCGTTATTTATCCCTTTCTTCTGAGGGAGAAAACTCGGATTGTTTTTTTTTTAAAAACTTATTGGGTGTTTCGGGTTGGAGGAAAGTGAAGTATTTGCTCCAATCTTTGGGATGTTGCTAGGGAACTGAGGCTGATGTCTAAAACAGGCAATCGATCCAATTGCTTTAAAAAAAAGGTATGGTTAGTTGGTGCGGATTAAAAACAATAAATAGAAATATGTAGGAACTGATGAAATTTGTAGGTGCCCTTCCCTCTATATAAAACGTATCTCAGATGAGAACGAATTCAAAACAATTCCTTTGGAATCGGCAGTTTTTGACGCATTAGAAAAATCAAATTTATCAAATAATAGCATTTTTTTAAATTACTCGATCATCATTTCAAGCATAAATTTCGGGTTTCATTTCATGCTAGATGAACCAGTGTTAAAAATGTTGGAATTACAGTTCAGATCTAATTTAATAATTATATCGCCTCTTTAGCTCAGCGGTAGAGCACTGGTCTCGTAAACCAGGGGTCGTGAGTTCAAACCTCACAGGAGGCTGAATTTTTTTTCCTGCATAGGTTGAGAGATGGTTAGCAAGACTGAATATCGCGGGTTCTAATCTTGCTCATACCAAAGCTGTTTGTGTTAGCTTTCGTTATTGTCATTAAACTCATTGTAAAAGGACGTCAATTGTTGTATATGAGATACTTAAATATTAATAAATAAAGTGTAAGTAATCTTGGCTGTACTCTATTGTCCGTTCTGATATGATTCACGCTACACCGATAGCATCTCCGGTTCCTCGTCCTTTTCTGAAGCCCAATTGATCTTCCCCTAGCATTTCTTCGGCCTTTTTCTCTAGTCTTTTATTAAGAATCCTCGTGACGATTTTCGAAGTGTATGAGAGTAGGCTTATCGTTCTGTATTCTTTACACTGCATTGCCTTTGGCTTCTTCTTTAGAGGGATCATTGTTACATCTAATAAATCCTGAGGCCACTCTCCCGAGTCGTAAATATTTTAAATTAATTTAGTAATCGCTTTTATTCCTTTAAGTACCTCTGTCTGTATTCCATCGCTGCCTGTAGCTTTTCCTTTCTTCAGTTCCAGTATCGCCTTTTCTACTTCGCTTTTCATAATACTTGGTCCCAAGTTGTCTTCTGCAATGTTATCCTCTTCTTCCAGTTCTATTTGTGCTGATCCTGCCTGCTTGTTGTATAGTTCCTTAATGTATTCTTCCCATACCTGTGCTACATCCTTTGGTTCTGCGACTATTTTACCATCTATATTAATAATTCCTTTATCACAAAATCTGTATACATATCTAAATTGAAAGCCATTGACATCAATGTAAGGAATTGTATAAAAAATGTTATCTTTACTTTGGGGATGCACTTGGCATTCATATCAAGTTCAATTAAATTTAAAGAGCACCCGTAATTTTGAAAACCGTATAATTTCGTTGGATCCATTTCTCGTGGCTAATGATCGAAAAATACTTTTTTAATGCAAGCAGAAATGAGTAAAAATAATACAAATTTTGTACAGATATTTATTTAAATTAAGCAACATTGAAAATCATAAAATTTCATAATATTCAGAAAACCTTTAAACATTTATAATAGTATTAACCTCCACAGAAATACTTTTAAAGCTGTTTTTTAAGTTTAAATTTTGTTTTTTTCCTTTATCGATTAGAAAGTGGCTTATGTACTTCATAGAGATAATGTATGTAGGACAATAATTGCAGGAAAGAAATATATTACGGATCCCATTGCCTTCAGCCATAGTATCAGAGATAAATCCATTATAATTACAGTTAACAGTCTCAGGCGTAACTTGATGGAATTTCTCCATATTGTTGAAATAAAAAATATTTTCTTTGTAATTCCACAAAAATAATTTTTGTGGAATTACCAAATAAATCTTTTTTATTTCGACCAATAATAATTACTTCATCAAATGCTTTATGTGGTTAATATAAACTTATTCGTTCAAATCAACTCATTCGTTGCAATTACCAACAACTATTATATTACAATTTTTATATATTTACTTTAATCTCCATCCCGAGTTTATCACCAAAACTTGTATGACTCAAAGCCAGGCAACTGATATACGCATGATATGAGTGCAGAAAAAAATCAAAATTTAAACGTTATATTGAATTTTCACTAGATCTGTTAAAATGGGTCTGAGTCGAATCAGATAATTCATAATATGGATATCTAACATGTGTTTATAATGCAGTCAGACCAAATTGACCGTTAAAAAAATTATAATACTGTTATGCAATAAATTCCCATCGACATTTGATGTAATGCATGCTTATGCCGTAAAAAGCTGAATGGTGTGAAAGAACAAGTGCATATCAGGGACTATTAATGCTAATTCAGGCGGAATATTTAATCAGTTTAGAGCGACATCATTGCCGTTGAGGTAAAACAAAACAATACGTATGGGCCATTTATCATTGAATAATTTAAACGAGGAAGAGAATCGCATAATTTGATATTTTGTTCGCATACCCATCGTGAAAAATATCTAATCAGTTGTGCACGAGTATAATATCACGTTTTTGCGAAAAACAGTATAAGAAAACGGAATGGAATGACTTCTACGGCCATTTAATTGTAAACTTTCCTTTTCAGAACAGGTTGACATGCACTAAGAATACCTTATATTCTTTATTGAACAAAAAGTGCATTTTTGGTCTGCCTTAAGACATCAAGGATGAGCACATAGGACCGACCTTAGTTCAACTTATTATCCTTTGAAAAGCAATGTAGGAGAGGTGGAAGGTCGCGTTTTCGAGAATTACCTGAACATAAAAGGAAAATTCTATTTTAACAATGTAGTGTATATAACAAAAAAAGTTCCAAGAGGAAAGCAACTATTAAAAAATCGTTTAGGAATTGAAGGAACATTATAAAAAGTAAAAATTCATTATTGATAGTAACGTTAACATTGCTACAAAAACATTGGCGGCGGAAAATTTGTTTTATCCAAAGTTAATAGCACGTAAGAAAAATGTTTGAGTGCTTTGAAATTAGGAAAAACAAATAGAGTGAGGAAGGGAGAGCGGATAGTACCAGGAGGAAGTAGAGTGGAGTTCACTCACGCTGGGATGGATAAAAAAAAGAAAGGGAGGAGGAAAAAGGACAGTCGTGTGGGTTGACAGGTTTTCTTTTTTTTCCCACGGGCCGGAAATCCCTTATTCGCCACATCCAGGTGAAATGGGATGATGCATAAGTGGCTCGGGATGGCTGTGTATCTGGTGGAAGGAGATAGGGACGCCTGGGGAGGGGGGAGGGAAGAGGGGGTGGGAGTAGGGGAGAGGAGGGGGCGGGGGAGGGGCAACGACGCGTCGACTTGTGGCAAAAGGTTGACAGATAAAAAGAGCGAGAAAGGGTTAGAGTGTTTCGTAGCGAAAAAAGGGATATCGAGTCTCAGCAATTTTTCCCCACTCTCTCTCTTATTCCCTCGCTCTCTCTCATTCTTTCGCCCTCTCGTCCGATCCCGTTTATTAAAAAAAAGGAATTTTCTCTCCCGCTCTTTATAGATGGCTCCGGATAATGCGAGATGGACAACGCATTTTCTCCGGCCGTGTTTTGTTTCGTTCCCCAGCGAAAGGGAAGTGAGTCGACTCTTTACCTTTCGATGCGAGAGGTCCGCCGTGGAAGAATAAATCACCTCGATTTTTGCCGCAGGACAAGTGAGAGAGAGCGAATTATCTCTCTCTCCGCCCCCTTTTATTCTCTCGTTCTCTCTCAGGGGAATGTTCTCTAGAGCCGGATTTCTCTCTCTGTTCGGTGAAAAAAGAAAAATTCTAAAACCGATACGAAACGCGATTGAAGTTGATTTTTTTATATTTTAAACCATACCGGTTACCACGTATCTATTCACATTGCTATCTATTGTACTTCCTACTTTGTTTTTGATATGCATATTTTAAAGCCGCTTTTGAAACTTCTTAAGGTTACATCTTACTGAAATTTAATGATACAAAGTCCGGAAACCTGGGACTTAGAAGTGGATCACCTGATATATATGATACTTGACTGCCCCTAGACTAAATTTTCTCTTTTTATGCTACTCATATTACACAAATTGCCCTTATGAGATATGCAAATAATAGGGTTTATAATGGCCCCCTGAGTCTATACCACCTGTCTTACAACAGCCCCCTGAAACGTATGCCACCAAACACGCATAAAACGCCTACAGCTTATGCCACCGAAATAACAACAAGCTGCCCCTACAACGTATACCACCAAACATGCTTCTACACCCTTGAACGTATGCAATCGAAAGAACAAAATCCGGCTGCCCCTGAAACTTATGTTACCAAGCATGCGCCCTTGCACTTTTGCCACCCAACTTACAACCGGGTGCTCCTACGATGTTTGCCGTCAAACTTACATCGAAAGACCTCTGCTTGTATGACACCAACTTGTACTACTTTGCCCCTGAATCGTGCCACCATGCATACATCATATGGTCCATAATTTTACGCAACCCAACTTGCACTGGCTTTTCCCTGAATCATATCACCATCATAATACGTAGATCCCCAACATCTTATGCTAACAAATCTATTGGCATGCCCCTCAAACGTATGTACCCATGTAACACTTGCAAGTAGGATTTTGATACAGAAATTTAGATTTGTTCATCTTTTAAGAAAGCAAGGTACTTCAACTTGGCTCTACTGAAAAAATTACCGTTAAAATAACATGAAAAATTAAAACAGTTCACAAAACACCTCAGACAAACATTGTAATTAATTAATTGGAGCAAATTTTGGGAAATTGTGTTTTATGAATGACAATAATCGGTATCGCTAAATGGTATTGCAGTAACTTCCTATATAATTTTTTGATATACTTCTAAAATAATGCTTTTCTCTTTTGATTTTAAATAATAGTTTTATTTTAAGTTGTATTTTTTTAAATAATAAATAATACCTCAGTTTGGCATTTGGTATGAATTCCATTTTAGCTAGAAAGTAAATGACGCACTGATTTATCTTTGCTGCCAATCGCAGTTAATAATAAGTTATTACAAACTTTTCCTTAAGTCCAAAACAAATATATAGCAGAATAAGTGTGATAATTGTTTTTTGTTTAATCATCATTTCTGTATGTGCCAAGCATTTTGCTGTAATGTGCGAAATGATTATTTTATGAAATTTTGAATTGATTACTTCGCCTGTTTCCATAAGTGCATAAAATGCATGTGTTATCTCTAAAGTTTAGAATTTCTTACACAAGCACGAATGAATCATCACACTCTTACACACCTTATAGCCCACTTTGATGTACAGGGACGAAATATTCAGTTCTCTGATAGGTAGTTCAAATTCACCTTTTATGCTGGTTACTTGAATAATCAATATTTAGTTTATTTTTCTAAAATATTTATAAATTAATTACTAATCTGATTTATATTCATTAAAAAATTCCGTATACTTTTAAAATTTATATCAACAACTTCATACAGAAATTATCTCTTCCGTTTATCTAAATTTACGCGCACATAAAAAGAGAAAACTTAATATTATTAACGTTTAAAATTTAAAAAAATAAAATAGATTTATATTGGATAAAAAAATCCATTTGTTTATCAAAGGAAAATGTACGCATTCCAAAACGCTTTTTATTTTCATTGTATCAACAAATATCAACACTTCGCATATAAGCTATTAATGTATTAACGTTACGATAGATATAAATTTAAAAAAATACAAAAGAATCTTCCGAATATGTAAACTAAATTCTCCGAACGTACATTTAATTTAATGATATGTATTTATACATCAAGTGACGCCGTGGATTAATTACCGAACGCGGCTTGTTTCGGCGAAAATAAAACTAGGCTAAAAACTCAAATCGAAACATTCGATTCCGACGCGATAAACGAATATGACGGCGGTTTCGCTACCCATCAAAGAGTGGAAAGAATAAAAAAAAACCGATGTGTACTTTTCTCATCCCTTCGTTTTCCAATTACAAACTTACTTTCACCTCGCCACTGTCTATTTTCGCTTAAAATTATCGGGATATTTATCGACGCGTATTTATAGAAGGACGCCAAGAAATCTAAACGATCGCGAGAGTCAATCGAATAAACAACGATAAGTTATCCCCGGAAGAACAATTGCTAACATCTGAGATTATCGCCATTAACTAAACGGACCGCGCGGAAGGAAATTTAAAGTTCGTACGTCGCTTTCACAATGGAGTCGACAGTTGACGTTCGCAATTCAGCTATCAACGGATAAATGAGAGAAGTAAATGCGACGTGGGATGAAAGTAGATAAAATGGGGCGAAAATGGTCGGAAGGGAAGTGGGTGGATAAAAGGGGTTCAGAATTAGGACATCCTGATGAACAGAGATCAACGTTGGTGGGAGTGTGTGTGTGTGTATATATATATATATATATATATACACACACACATACATACATACACACACACACACACACGTGGGATAGGAAAAAAAAGTTGAAAGGGAAGTTTCGTTGTACGAACGGGATTGGATGTATCGTGATGCGATGACGGTCTCTCTTGAACCTGTCCCTCTTGTGGCCAGCAAAGTAAACAGTGACACCGTCCAGATTATTCCCGGCTCTCACGTCACTCAAAACTACGATATATCCCCCAAACATCTGGCTTAAGGAAAGCAGAAAGGTTTTTGAAAAAAAAGCTGTCACTTTCCCTCAAGCTCATTTCTAACCTTTTTCTCCCTCGATCCGTTAAATCTGTTCCCCTTTTACTCCACCATAACCACTCCATACTCTTTCGTTTTGCGACGTCACCGAGAGATTTTTTTTATTTCGGGATTAGGTCCCTGAAAAATTGCTCCACTCATCCACGCGGTGAAGTTAATTGGGACGTCCTCTGAAGTTTGTTAATAAAATGATTTCAAGCGGAAAGTCACTCTCATAACAAAAATGAATGGCCGGAAAAATGAGGCTTGAATTTGTTTCGCAAACCAGAGGAGGACGAGGGGGAGAATGGGGGTTCTCATTTATATTAAGTTGATCATTTTTTCCGGATTAATCATGTCCTTCTAAATAGATGATAATTAATTATTTTTGCAAGAAAATGAATATGGCATGTGATAGCACTAAGTCGAGTGTCCCGTCTTTTCAAAACGAACGAATTTTTTACTCGCCTGCCTATGTGCCTACACGGGCGTCCATCTCTATAACATATTTTTCTAATTTTCTTTATTTAGATTCTATGCGACATATCTTTTAGTGCTAAATAAATGTTGAATAATCATGTCCATTAATATGTGAATTATCCATATTTCTTGAACTATTCCCATAGTGCCGAAAGAGATTATAAAAGCTGCTGGTGTTTTTCATTAAACTTAATATTTTCAGGTGTTATTCAACTAAATATTCAATACCACCGTGACCAAATTTTCGAGGAGGATTAAATCAAATAAGCCTTTGTAGTTGGACAGGCGGATTTAGTCATACCAAGTCTCTCGCTTCATTTGACTGGTTATTGCTTCGCACTTGTAAAATGGAGGGAGAACTGGAAAATATACAACGAATACCTACGCACCTTTTAAAGAGTTGTCCAAACGCCTCATATTATTTGTACATGCTGTTATACTTCTGTGTTCCCTAGATGCTTAGCCAAGACCTGGATCTCGGAGACACCGGAAAAAATTAATTATAGGAAAAATACACATATCACCAAGTGAAAAGCATGGACAGATTTTTGCATGAAATGGCGAATAGCATTCTTTGATTACTCATGTTGTGTAATTTAGATTATGAAAAAGTTAATCATGTGATACAATTCTTTCATTGTCTATTTAAAGGGAGTGTACGACCTAAATGTATAATGTTCGTCGGAAAGAAACGTTTTCTCCTTTCTTTATAAACAAGTTTAGACAAATGATCTTGCTAAGCGATTTCATTTTAAATTATTACTCTCTAAAACAGGGGTTCCCAAACTTTGTGAAGCTACGGAACCCTTACGTTCAAATATTTCTTCTCACGGAACCCTAACTAAGAGAAGGTAAGTTTAATCGCAATAAATTTAACTTTAAAGTCAGTCAAATGCGCTTATGTATCTTACAGTATATATATTACAAGCGTGGCTCATGTTTTCTGGTGTAAATAAGAGAAAGAAGAACGTATCGAGTCTCTATTAAGGAACCCCACTTAGCTTCTGCGGAATCCTTGGGTTCCGCGGAATACAGTTTGGGAAAACCTGCTCTAAAATATAATGACCTAAATTCACTGTATAGAAATCGGTAAGTATACTTACCGTCTATAGTTTTTGCTTCTCAATTGTTCTCGCACTCATTCTACCAAAATATTAATATTGCCGCACCTGCAATGAAAGAAATTTTCGTTTTAAAAGCAGATTCCGAGTATTGCATCCTTTCTAGCTTCATTTTGTTTTAATTGATGCTATAATAAATATCCTGATTCTTATATTTAAGGATGTTTAAGGATTTAAGTCGAATTAGTGTTATGCAACTTTTATATATATATATATATATATATATATATATATATATATATATATATACGTAAAACACTGAATAAGTTTATTACAGAAGGTTTTATCCTGAATTGACAGAATTAGTGTTAAAAAAATCAAGAACTACGAAGAATAACCGGATCTAGTGCATAAATACTTGAATATTATATTTATGCACAACATTCTATGAAAATATCGAATTGTTTGCGATAAACTATTTTGAGTAGACGATCTCGCAAATATGGATTTAAGGACATCGTCGGCGACATTTAAGATCATCGACAGCCTCAAGCCAAAAAGATGGGGTTATCGAAGGCTCGGAACTTTATACAAGTTATCAGCCAGAAATAAACAAGGCGCATAATTCAAAAGAAAGTTTTTTTTATGGCGGGTGACGGCACCAAAATGCCTCAAAAGAAAGTGGATCGTGAACAAATAAAGATGAAAGAAAGATTAAAAAAAATAAAACTTAGCGGTTAATTCCGGGAAGACGAACGATACGCCCCAAAATGAGGGGGCGGGTCGGTCGGTCGGTCGAGGCAAAATGGCGTGGAGAAATAATGAGGTATCCATCGAGAAAAGGAGGGCGGGACAACAAAAGGAACGAGTCAACCGTTTTCCTCGCCGCTAGAGGTCACTAAAAGCGGTGTTAATGAGAGGGGGAGGCTTAAAAATATAAGGGCTGAGTGTTTCGGGCGCCCGCGCATATATATATTTTTCTTCTATATATATATATAGAGAGAGAGAGAATAAAAATATATATATAGAAGAAACAGCCTAGAGCGGCGACGAATAGAGGTTTCTACTTCAGCGAAGCTCTCTCTCTCTCTCCCTCCCTTCTCTTCCTCCGCTCCCTCCCACCAGGACGGAGATAGAGAAAAGAGAGCGACGGATTCACGGAGGAAGGGGTGTGAGAAAGAGAGAGGAAAGGAGAAAAGAGAGAGAGAATAGAACGGAAATGGAGACGGAGGGAAACGTGGAGGGAGAGTTAAGGGTATTAGGAAAAGTGAGAGACGGGAATGGAAAGATACCAAAAAAAAGGTAATTAAGCGTAAGAGGAGTGAAATGTAGGGGAAAGTGAATTGGAGACATCGAGGGTTGACGAAGAGAGGGAGTGAGACAAAGAGAGGTTCGTGGAAGGAGACAATGAGAGGGAGAGACAGACAGACAGACAGACAAACGACTTTATTTAAGGCGAAATTGAGACTAGATCACCCTTCTTACATTTAACCCTACGGTATGAATTACAAATGGCAATAAAAATAATAGCATATAAACATACAAACAGAAGACGGATACACAATTAAGAGATTGAATTACAAATTCGGAAACTCCTAAAAAAGAGAAGACTAAGTATTTGTGGAAAAACCTAGGAAGGACCTGACATGGCCAACCTAGTAAAAAACCCACGCGGGAAAATGCCCACGAAAGGGAAGGGGGGTGGAAAAAATCTGCGAGAGAGAGAGAAAAGAGTGATGGAGGAAGAGAGAGAAAAGAGTGATGGAGGAAGAGAGAGAGAGAGAGAGAAAATGAGGTAATGGAATGGAGGAAGGGTAATAGAAAAGAAGGGAAATTTATTCGAAGGAAAAGATGTGGAAATGCATAGAGAGATATAGGAAGAAAAGGGAGGAACGAGAGGGAAAGAAACGGATGGATAGAAGAAAGCGAAGAGGAAGGAAAGAGGGAGATATATATATACTAGAGAGAGAGGACAGAAGAGATGGAGTTGATGGAAAGGGGAGTGAAAAGGAGGAGAGAGAGAGAAGACGTAAGAGATAGTAAAATAGAGAGTGGAAAAAAGAAAATAGGGAGAGAGAGAGAGAGAGAGAGAGAGGAAGGAAGAGCACGGAGGAGGGCAGGAAGAGAGGATGAGAAAGAGAGAAGGAAAGATAGCAAGGAGGAGAGGAAGAGCGATATAATGAGAGAGAAGGAGAGAATAGAGAAGAGGACGAAGGGAGAGGAGGAGTAAGGGAGAGAGAGAGTGAAGGAAGTTGAGAGTAAAATAGAGATAGAGAGAGAGAAATAGGGAGAGAGAGAGAGAGAGATAGGGAGATAGAAGGTAGGACTGTAGGAAGGGAGGAGGAGAAAGGAAAGAGAGGGATTAGAGAAAGTGAGATTGAGAAAAAAGGGGTGAAAGGAGAAGAAAGAAAAGAGAGGAAGTAAGAGAAGGAGAGTAAGGGTTGTAGAAAGAGTATAAAATATAAGGTTGAGAGGGAGGAGGGAGAGGAGGAGGAAGAGAGAGGGGGATTATAAAGAAAGGAAAAGGGAGATAGGAGAGAGAGAGAGAGAAAAAGAGGACGGGGGATGTAGTAAAAGGGTAGTGGAAAGAGAGTGAGATAGAGAAAGGAGAGGAAGACAGACAGACAAACGACTTTATTTGGGCGAAATTGAGACTATATAGTCCCTTCTTACATTTAACCCTTCGTCAACAGTTACAAATGAGAATGAGAGAATGAGAACCATAAAAAAATAGAAAAACACAAGCAAAACACCAGATTACAAATTTGGAAAATTTCTAAATAAAGACAGTAATTGTGGTAAAAAACTAGGAAAGACCAGACTTGGCCATCCTAGTAAAAGGGAGAGAGAGAGAGAAAGAAGAGAGGGCGAAATACATACGGATAGAGAAACATTTTACAAGAAGAGATATAGAGACTGAGAAAGGTGGAGAGGAAAAAAATAGTGTGTGTGGGCGCGCAGGTGCAGAAAAGCGCGGCAAAATCACTAGAAGTGGAAGGAACCGTTTTTTTTAACGCTGCGAGAAGGAAAGTAGGAGAGAGAGACGGGGGGGAGAAGGGAGCGAGTTCCGAACTTAAAAAAAAATACAATTTTCAGCTCAGGTGGTGGATTGTGCCGGTAGTTTTTAAAAACGACGGGTGCAGAAGGGAGGGAGAGAGAGAGGAAAAAAACAACATATAGTGTTGTCGCAGTTTTTAGCCTGGTCTGGATGTGGAGCGCCTGTGGTCCACGTGAGATTCAGGTCACGCGGAATGAAAAGTCTAGACGAAAAAGACTGTGAAGGGTTTTCTTTTGCGGAAAGGAACTGACGGACTCGCGGAGCTGGGTCGCGTACGTTTTTTTTTTGTTTTTACAACGTAAGGGCGGGAAGCAAACCGAGGCGTGGGGGTTTAATCATATTTTTCGAGCGGATTTCATGTGCGACGATAATTCGTCGTGTGGAGCGTTTGTACTCCCAAAGAAATCGTTTAAGTCCTGTGTAATTAACGTAATATTTACAATCAACGGTGGGCGACTCGAAAAATTCGTCATTATGTTCATTTTGATTCCCGGTAAGAAATTTTCTCGGTCTTTTTCCTATAATAGGAATGAAACATAATTCTATTTCAGTATGTAATTGAAATAATATATAATTTATAATTTAGTAAATTATATATTATTGTATTAGTTATGGCTAAATTAGTTATTATTTTGTATATTGTATAACTATGTGTATTTTCAGAATTTTAATTAATGTATAGTAAAGATTTTGAGGATTCAGTATTGTAGCACTCGTCGCCACCTGGCGACATAAGACTAAATAAATAAATCGTCGAAACCTGGTCCTGTTATTGAACAATATATTCTAATTTTTACATAGTTTGTTCTGCTATTTATTCTGAATTACGGTAATTCACAAATTCCTGGATGAATTAAATCTGTTTTTGATTGAAAGCTCCATTATATAATGTCTTCAATGTGTAGCTTTTATTATACGCATCGCATGTACGAAATGGAATTTTGAGATACCTACTTTTCTGCGTAAAAACCTATATGTTTGACGAAATATATTAGGCAAATTGCTTTCGGTGGGAGTTCTTTTATTTATATAGTCTCTCATTTAATTTCGAACATTCCACCAACTTCGATCCCTGCAGTAATGGTATTGGTAATTTAAATATTCATTTATGCCATTTTATCTATTTTCCCAATTTGATTTTGTTTGTGACAGTAATATTTATGAAAATCTGGTGTATTAATCTTAAGAGCTCAGGCTGAATTTTAATACCAGCTATTCTAACATTCATGTAATCAAGAGACGAAAAGTTACGAACAACTGAATTATTTCGTTTATTCAGAAAAGTTATCATAGACTTAAAACGCAGATGATTGAAGTAATATGTTAGCGTATTTTGCATCAATCCTTTTCAATTTAATATATGCGTGCATAGAAACTATTTTTATTTATTTTTTAACTTTATACATCATGGAAACATAAAGATTTTGCAGATAATTAAGTAATGCATTGATGTTAAAAATGCGTTATTTTAATGCAGCGCAGTAATCGAAATTAATGGCTCCGTAGAAACAATCACATTTTTGTTTCGCCCACTCTACAGCCACGTTTTGCGTAATGCGTACTACTTTCGGAAAAACAATTTCTTACTAATGTCTTTTAAATCCTCCTAGAACAACTGCACATTTTCAAGCAGCTTTTTAGTAAGCTTTCCATTTATTGCCACTCTTAAGTTCGCCGATGTCGTTTTCGAGTTTTTATCTTAATACCGAACTTTTGACAAAGTCATCGCATTTAGAGTCCTGACGCCTCTTTTGTGCTTGAAACTTCATATAAAGTGGCTTTCATTTGTGTCATATAGTGTTTTGGCGGTATATTGCTTCTAATTGTAAGTACATACATGTCGTGAATATTTTCTTGCTTTATAATCAACGAAGTTTAGTTTCTACCAGTTATTACGAAAAATAAAATTTGCAGTATTCGGTAAGGTTGCGAGATTATTTTTTAAAATTCTAATCCACTGGCTAAAATTGCTTCCATGAGCTTATATTTTTATACACATAATAAATATGCAACGCGAAAAAGCTGCATTGTCTCCTGTAATATTATTATTTCCCATTTTTACAATACATACATTTGGTCGCATTATAGGTATGACACGATGAAGAAAATTACATAAATCTGGCTAGTAATAATGTTTATATAACGCATTTTCATTTGTTGTTTGAGCCTACCCTGAAGATGAACTTGACATGTCAACAAAGCGTTTTGAAATGGAATAAAAATACCTACCATTATCCTGTACGCGCGAATACAATAACATAGTCCAAAACTCGCATGCGTCGCTTCAGATTCGTGGACCCTCTGGGGATTGGAACTCGTCGAAAGAGGTTAAACGGACAGATGAAGGGGACGAAAGAAGAGACGTGGGAGGGTGAAGAGGAAGTTGAGAAGGTAGAGAACTCTAGTGAAATGGGCAGATGATTATGAATGGTAGAGGAGAGAAAATGAGAGGAGGGAGATGGGCTGAAGTTGAGAAGCAAAAAGGGAGAGAGAGAGAGACAGACAGACGACTTTATTTAGGGCGAAATTGAGACTACATAGCCCCTTCTTACATTTAACCCTAAGAGAGAGAGAGTGAGAGAGAGAGAGAAAGGAAGTAAAAAGAGGAGAGGAGCTGAGAAAGGTACGCGAAAGAGGGAAGTTGGAAGCAAGAAGCCGGTGGCTAGAAAGAGGAGGTGGGAGAAAATAAAGAGGACGGATGGAGAAGGGAAGAGGGAAGAATGGGAGAAATAGACAGGAATGGGAAGAGGGAGAAAGTGGGCATCAAGGGAAATGGAGGGAGGGAAAAAGGATAAATAGAGGTATGTATAGAGAGAAAAAAGAATGGAGTGAGAAAGCGAGAACGAGAGAAAGGGAGAGACAGAGAGAGAGAGGAAAAGCAGAGGAGAAATGGAAAAAGGCAATCAGAAGAAAGAGTACTAGAGGAGGTGGAATGGGCGAACCAATTCTATGCGAAATCTTCCAAAACATGAGATGAGGTCTGTGTCTCGCTGATAAGGTTAGGAGTCTGTTCTCCTGGGAATGTAAACGTGGGGGAGGGATAAAAGAGGGAGAGAAAGAGGGAGAGAAAGAGGGAGGGAAAGAGGGAGAGAAAGAGGGAGAGAAAGAGGGAGAGAGCGCGGGAAGGAAGAGGACGAAGGAAACGGGAACAGAGGGAGAGAGACAGAGTAGGGGGAGAGGGAAAGTAGGAAGGGCCCGACGTCCCAGTCCGGTTCATAGTTCGGGAGAAGATAGAATGGACAAAAAGAGGTAGGAACTTGGGAGCGGTTGAGGAGTTAAGGAAGGTACCCTTGGGGCCGTGAAAGTCCCTTTTTTTAAGGGGGTTTTATTCGCGTTTAAAGGGTTACGTCGAAGGGCGAAGGAAATCTTTCCTTCCTGTGTCCCACTGACGCCGGATGCCGCGTTTGTGCGCGTAGATGGTTTTTTTTCCTTTCGCGAATCTCTTCCTCCGGAACTTCCTAAGTCCGTCGTGTGTGCTAATTGTTCGCCTCTGTGCCTGAGATTTTGGAAAAAAAACTTTCGCCTCTTTGAGGAATTAAGCTTCCGTTAATATTTGCGTGGTCTGGAGGATATTTGTCGGAGGCCCTTAGGACAACGGAGA
The DNA here is from genome assembly GCA_036926305.1 of Uropetala carovei. NCBI lineage: Eukaryota > Metazoa > Arthropoda > Insecta > Odonata > Petaluridae > Uropetala > Uropetala carovei. Next base: position 2,755,848 of record JAXCHB010000325.1, read on the forward strand.
TAATGGTGCGTGGGATGTCTTTGGTTGCCGCCTCGATTTGCGTGCTATCTCGAATTATAGGAGTTGGTGGTAAAAGGGGTTTTGTGACCGTTTGAAACTTTTAATATTTTGAGAATATACCTAAAATATGTACTTCCATTTTTTTCTCAAGAAGAATCCATGTACTATGTACAAAAAGCTTTTCCATAAAATAAACATAATTGTTTAGTATTGTTTTCAACTTCTATATCGCATAAAATCGTACAAAAATGCTCCTGAATAAAAATAAAGATTGGCATTTTTACTGAAAAAGTTAGTTTCTAAAAAAAATAACTAGTGTAATGTATCCACATAAAGTTTTCGCATTAAAGAGTCGTTTTTTTCGAAAATAAGGTCCGTAAATATCGTAGTTCTTTAAGTATAAATTTACCTATTAAGACGATCAGAATTATATGTACTTTAATGTATAGGCATTTTTCATGTACTTAAAACGCCTAAGTCAGGGATGGCAAAAGATTTTTGTGTCGCGTGCCAAGAATGTGATGTGATTCATCAGATTTCTTTCGCCTGCCGCTAGTTTATTCCTTTTCTAAGAAACTTCGTATTTTGCAGAAGCTTACGCGTGCCACGTGTTTGCCATCCCAGGCGTAGGTGTATAAATGAAGTTGAGCAAATGTTATATTCTAACGGTAACGCGAGATATGGTTACCTCCGAAAATAGTAATGAACTAACATTGCACCAAAATTCACAAGAAAGGGTCCTTCAATATCCACAAATGTGTTTCAAAAATCAGACGAGCAGATTTACCACAAAGTAGTCGTCATCTGTGGTTAAACCCGGTACACACATTCCTCGTTTTGCACTGTAGGTACATGCGTTCCCGCAAAAAAGGTCACGTAAAGCAAAGCGTGCGTAGATTTTCCCAGAGGAATAGACTATATTCAGCGATTCTTACTTGATCCGTTCCTATTATCTATGTAGTCAAAACGGAAAATTTAATCCCTTTCAAGTGCTCGGAGGCCGTTTCAAAAACGCGCTAAAATATAAATCGATGGCCCTACAGTTCGACGCAGCTCACTAAAACAAAACCTCACTTAACCGAAGACCATATTCACCTCTTTACCGGGAGGAAAAGGGCGTAATCGGCAACATTCGAGTCGCTACGGCGACAAAAATGTATTGCTTCAAAAACTCTTGTAAATTTGTTTGTTGTTAAACCACCATTTTGGAAGAATTTGAAATTTGACCTTATGCAATTAAAAATTTGGTCTTTTTAATGAACCTGAGTTCATCTTGGATTCTTATCTTGATTTAAAGTAATTTTAAAATTCGTCCCAATGTGTTTCAAATGGAGTAAATTAAATAAGAGTAAATAATTTTTTATTTATTTTATCGGAATGGTAGGAATTATCGGCCATCCCAGAACAGTGCAGGTCATCCGAAATAAACGAAGAAAGTTTTATCAAAATCGAATTATTAGTTCCGTGGAAATTCACCAAATATCTTTGCTGGGAACATGCAAAGAGACACTCGATTTTTTTTAAATATGGACATTTCAAGTGAACGTGCCGCTTCCTACGTCAAAAAAAGCCGTAGGCTGTAGAAGCGGCGATATACGTTCGTATGTTTTTCCACCGAACGATTTTTACATGGGAATCATATTTCGCAAGAGTAAGTAACGCCCGTAAGTTGTTCGTAGCGAAGAATTTGGAATCCCCTGGGATCATAGCAAAACTCTCTCTCGGAGCTCTTTCGCGCGTTAATTTGATCCAATTCCGACCCGGTTTCCCGTGTAAGCGCAACGCTCCATTGAGTTGAATCCCAGGCGATAAGAGGAGATTAAACGAGTTTCTTTTGTTTCTTCTCTGGTGACTCGATGATTGAGAAAGACGCCGGGGAAATTGTGAGAAATTATATCTTCAGGGAAACGGGAAGGCAAATAAAAATTTTTTGACGCAGATGTAGAAAGAGGACCAATTGCTTTTTTCTGCCCTCTGGGAGGCGAGATAGAGAGGAGGAGGAGAGAGAGAAAGGAAACGGGAGATAGGCGACAGAGCAATGTTCAGAAGTATGGAACGAGGGACAATATAGGAATTAATTGTATTTTTGTTTACCTTTCGCGAAATATAAACACAACGCACAGCGATACTTTAATTGGATAGGGCTGTTTTATTCGTCACTTTTTTCTGCCGTCCCTACTGTTTAATTGCTAGGAATAACGAGGCAATTTCCCTCGAAAAACATAATCCTTCAATGTTTAAATTTCAGACTTTCAACTCTTTTGATGTTTATAAAACGGCGGTGAAAGGGTATTGCTGCCTACACTTTTTATTTTAAGGATATTTAGAATGTTGCAATTATTTCTCCCGGCAGAAAGTAAACTCTTCGTCGTTTGGCGGACCGAAATCAAAACATTTTGATATAATTAGGAATTTGTAAGTTAAACGTTCTGTTTCGATTGCAATTCTGCGTAAATGTTATATTTCTGTGCACACAGGGCCGGCGCAAGACATCCTGGCGCCCTAGGCAAACTTTTGTTTTGGCGCCCTTACTTCAATTTAAATATTATACTAAAACTCTAATAGATGAAAATTTATCTTATTAATAAATACATATAGCACCGTAAGTCCAATCCAGTAGCACCGGTGTGTTATATAATATCAACAATCGTTTTTTTTATTAATAACTAATATTTATCATCATTGCCGAAAACGATGTTTTTTTTCAACATTAATAAAAGCCTTAGTGTAAGTAATAGCGGTAAAAATGTCCATTGGAAGAATATTTTTTTGGTAAGAGAGTACGCAAATCATAACTTTAAGATTTGTAAGTTCGTTGGTACGTCAACCTCTTCCACAAGAATTACACATACTATACTCCAAATCTTTCTCAGATCGCTAGTTTAAATTGCTCATACTTTAAGAATTGGTGTAGTGCACGTTATTGCAGATAATTTGAAATAATTTTGAATTTAAGGTATCTATTTCTTGTACGCAAAGTTTCATTTAACACAAATACTCGTGAAATGAACATGAAATAATAAAAGGTTAAAGACAAGAACAAATTATTTTCAAAAAAGGACACAGACATGTATATACTACGGGGCAATCCCCTACTCGCCGAGGTTCGCCACCCCCCCCCCCCCACTTTGATCGCTGTTTCTTCGTTTCTACCATATACCTATTGGATTTAGATTAGTTTAACGGGAATATGTTTTGAATATGAGTTTAATGAATGTATTTATAAGGGATGTACGTTTGGTTTTTAATGACAAATTGAGAAAATTAGATGAATAACTCGATAAAAAATAAATGTATTGTTGGAGGGCTGAAATTCCTAAAGATTAAAAATGACTGATGTATAGAGTGATAAAGAGAAAACCAGAAAGAGGATTTTAGTAATATAGATAAAAAATATAAATAACATGAATACTGCGTTCGATTTATTTGCATTCAATTCATATCTTCGGTCATTTCGAACAAATTTTAATCTTATTTTCAATCTTTAAGCCTTTCTTTAAGTGCATATGCACAAAAATTACCGATGGCAACAATACCCTTAACCATGGAATCTTATTATTGGAAAGTTAAAAAATTTACCAATACTCGAATATAAATTCTAAATATGAGCGAATTCAAATGAGATTCAGTATTCGACGGCAGGAATAAGGATCCTCATTCATTTTGGCGTGTTTTAGCGCAAATTTCGTGTCGATAACTTAATTTTAAGACATTTTAAAGAGTAAAAGAATGAAATCCTTCAAACCAAAAAGGTGATTTTTACGTGTTAACTTATTGGAAACGACATTCATCCTCTGGAGTCGAACCCGTGACCTTTTCCGAAATTTTTTAGTCATAACGTAAAGATTCATCAAAACTGAAATCCTGGGAATTTTCAGCCTTCTAAGATTATTTCTAATCGAGTTATTCAGAAAATTATACCGTTACGCATGACCATGATGGTGACTATTACGATTTTATAATATTGAGAAATATACAAATTATTATTAATACAGACATGAATATATAAAAAAAATAACAATCATAAAATCAAATTAGAATTGTTATTGTTGCCTTCATTGTCGCAAATTCTTGTATTACTTAATCTAAATTTAAATTATCTCCTAAATCATGCTCAATAGACAATGTTGCTAAGCCATCTAAACTTTACTGATTGTGAGACATGGACGAACCAAGATGTTTTAATAAGTTTTCATTTAGAAAATCTCCTTTCTTTCACAAAGATATTTAAACAGAAGATTGAGCTTTTAAAAATAATTCAATAGTATAATAAAATTTCTTAAGTTTGCGATTTTAAACAACCACTAATATTTCGATATTTAAAATTGTAAATAATAACACTTCTTAGAATCAAGTAGATTAACTAATTAAATAATATTGAAACTGAAGAAAAATTATTTAAATATTTAACTGATTGTGCTAAACTATTTAAAAATACGTTTATAAACACACCTTTGTTTTGAAAAGAATTATTTCTTATTTTCTTGATCAAGAATATCAATAAAATCCAAACACTCTACACTTCTGGCAAAGATCCGGGAATCGAACCTAAGAACTTGGAGGGTGAATTAATTGTAATTTCCCAATGGGATAGACGCTCTTGTAAAAATTGTTTTTTTAGGCGCGTTTCGCTTAGAGCGTGAGCGCCTATTATCGTCGGTCTGTCCGTCCGTCTGTCCGTCGTCCGTCCGTCCGTCCGCATGTTCGTTCTTGGCTTCTACGGAACGGATTTTCATGAAATTTGATAATAAGAACTTACAATCAAATACAATAAGAAAATCATAAAAATGAATCACGTAAGCCAATCAGGGGTACCACTTTACAGGTGATAAAAAAATTAACGTTCCGTCATATCTCGTAAAGTATTGCCCATATCAAAATATTTTTCAAATAAAACTTGTAGAATTAATACATTAGAGTATTTCCTTTCCTATACATTTTCATCGTAGGAGTATTCGTTATCCATAAAATCGAACAAGAAAGTCTTAAATCGAGTTGAACTTCTTGCATGGTTACTTCTTCATTGTTGCTAACATAAACAATCTCACAAACAAACGTTTCATATCCTTACGTGTGCATGCAGTATTATTAAATAGGAAGAAAATGGATTATTTATGATGAAGAAAACAACTTTAAAACGCTATTACTCTTACGTACAGGTATATCATTTCTTTCTAATACTCCATTGTACGAAACGCGCCCATTTATGGTACGCTGTACACTTTCGTAACTTGTTTTATTCTCACAACAATGTGCGGGAACGAGAGGGAGGATTATCGGCTTTTACGCTCGCTACCTGATGAAGTTTCTCACTGAAAATAGATTTAAAGATATCGCGAAGGAAATATGTAGCATTTACTCTCACTCTTTTAAGAGAAAAAAGTGAATAAATTTATTATACGTATATAAAAGTATCATGGCGTCAAAACTTTTACTCTTTATGGCGCCCTCCATACTATGGCGCCTTATGCAATTGCCTGTTTTGCTACCCCGTTCCGCCGGCCCTGTGTGCACGTGTGAATACCTTGTCATTTGTTTATATAAATTCTGCTATAGTCTGGAATCAAATCCGGGTCTTCAATTTTCTGGGCGAATATTCCACCATTGAACTAAATAGGCAAAGCAATCCACCTGTTTCAGAATAGAGAAGATCAGGATTAGATTCACTACCAGGAAAATATTTTCCCTCTGCTTACAGTTATCCGCGAGAGATGCATTCTGCGAGACCCTCGCGGATACCTCATTCGCAGATGCTGGGTCCTAAATTTACATTATAATTGTAGGGATAGGTTAAAGATCTCTATGGACCAAACAAAAAGTATAATTTTATAATTATTTAAAAAAATAATAATTTAACCAAACGTCTGTAAATAATTCTTAATTACCGTCTGAGAAAGAATTCTTAGGTGTGTTACCCAGTATTATAGTCAGCATTGATTTTAATATATTTTTCGCGAAAATAATCGCATTATATAATTAAAATTAATATAAGCAGCATGTTTATTTAAGGATAAAAAAAATATATATCATAGAGAGTGTCTGCAAACTTTTGCAGTAACCTATGTTTTCGAGAGCTCCGCGGATATGCTAGACCTTGTTCGCGGATATTGGGTACCTAATATGATATAGAGTACAAATCGCGTATACCTGAATCCGTGGATACTGAACTCGCTGATAGCGGAAGAGTAGTGTACCAGAATTTCTTATAGTCTATCTTATGTCTACACGGTTATAATTTAAGTGTAACGCTTTCCATTGTGTTTTATTAAGTGTATTGATCATCAGTGCCGAGTTCTGTGCATTTCAATTTAAATACACTGTATCACATAAAATGCATGGCCATAGGCTATTTATTTTGATTCAACACCCTTTTAATTAACTGTAGTATCCATTGAATGAAATGATATAATTTGAAAATGTATGTACATCGTAATTCTCATGAGCAAACATTTATTTTTACGGTGAAACTCGATAAAAGATCATGTAAATACGAGAACATACAGTCATTGATTCAACTTAAGTTTCCTCTAAAAACAAAATTCTGAATTAGTTATTGTTATTATTTATTTAACCTTGCAATTTACCATTTTGTTTGGCAGCAAGTAGTGAAGTGCACAAAGTATCCTTAAAGCAGGCATGTAAAACTGGCGGCCCGCGGGCAGCATGCGGCCCTTTCACCATCTTACTGCGGCCCGAACGCTAATTTTTCTCTCGGCTAAATCTTTCGACATTTTATGTAAATACTTTATTTTTGTGAAAAGGGCACAAGATTTTGTCTTAGTTATTGAAATACGATAGAACGCGGCTTCTAAACCATTGTTTTTAATAGTAAAACAGGTGACCAACGTTATAGATAAAGTCTATTTTGCCAATTTCTGGACATCATTAAACAACCCTAATCCTAATGCGGCCCTTCTATAACATCCATCACTTCAACGCGGCCCTGATGCTTCTTCGAATTTGACATGCCTGATTTAAAATGTCAACTTGCTGCAATAGCTCTATTATAGATCTAATTGTCCTAAGAAAGAAGGCAATGTCTACATCGATGCAACATATATCAATTTAGCCATGTCTTCCTACGCTTGTGAGAACATCCATAAGTTTGCTTTTCTCTCCTGTATGTAATTCTCCAGTAGCTTTGATCGAACATCTAATAGAGATTCTTTCTGCGAAGGGGTGCAAAGGTTTACTAAACATGGACGATTGAATAGGGTAGATTTGGAACAGGTAAATTTGATATAGTTTAACGAGATCATAGGTGGTAATATTTATTTTTAACGCCGCATATGAAAATGGCGATATCCGCAGGAGATAAATACTGTCCCGATGAAATAAATTTCGTATATTGAAAATTTTACGGCGAATAAATACTTAAATACATGCGTACTTGATTATGATCTTCAATATCTAAACACAAGCGGCGATTCTCCCTTTGAATTCAATACTGCCTATTATAGTTATTACGAAACTATTTCCCTTTACTTGATTGCGTCATGCATCTCCGCTGAGGTACGGCTCATTCGGTGAGCTCTGCATCAAAAACTGTTAAAAACCCGAGCCGAGAATCGAAAATTGCGGAAGTCAAAACGGTGGCGGATTTTAGTTGGAGTCGAGAAAAGGAGAGTAAAGGGGAGTAATTCACAGGCGCGGGGATGGATGGGGGGGAGAGGGGAGGGAAGGGGGTTGCGGAGATAGAACAAGAGAGAGAGAGGGAGAGTTATAAGGGGTGGGGGGCACTTGTGGCGCCCAAATCGCGGTTATATTTGATTAACGCAGCAATCCCGTCGCAATCAGCGTAAGCGGAAATGAAGAAAACGGAGTGAGTGTGTGTGGTATGGGATGAAGTGGAAGGAGAGAGAGAGGAAGCATGGGTCGGATTGGTCTCTCGGAAGGAGAGGTTGGGAGAGAAGGGAAAGTGGGAGAGGGTGAATAAGGGATGTAGGCTAGCGGTCGGGAGGAAAGGTTTTTCGCTGATCGAATCTCACGACCAATTTGGGAACGTGCAGGGGTCCACTTAATGGAAGATTAAAAAAGTATTTGTGTGCGTCCTTCAGTTGCGTCTTTCTTTTCTTCATCCTCCTCCTACCACTTCCCCGATCCCTTTTTTTTTTCAGAATCCTTATAAGACTCAAAAAAAAAAGACGCGTATTATACAGTCCGTAAGCCCTTTTAAAGAGCGGTTCCATTCTGCTCGGATGTAAATTAAGGGATTTTTTTTTGCATCCCGAAACAACTCCTCATTTGCTCGATCCGAAGCGAGTGATTATGAAGTCTCCGGGAAACCTTTTGTGATTTGGGAATGTTTTTAAGCCCGAAATCGTGGTGAACAAGCGCCGCTTAATTGATATGAATGTTTAAATGTAACCCGAGAGTTAAGGACGTCCTTATTGTGTTTAAAAATTCATAAATTCATTCCCGTGCCTCTAAGTTGCTCTTAATAAACAAACGTACATTTCAACGATTTAAAACTCCGCATGGAAAGCTTATTTAACGCTATCCACCCAATAATCATATTATATTGGTTTTTATGAGGAAGAGACTTATTTGTTAAAATTATTCTTAATTGATATAATGATGTTTGTTCTCAATAACATATTAATTGATTTTTCATTCATTATTAAATAATTTATGATTTCAGGAATATAGTTCAATTTTCCCTCACGTGTTGATAATATGATGGAATACAAATTTGAAGTAAGCTGGCTATTTAATTATAAAATCAGATTAAAATCCAATTAATATTAACTTTTTCAATTACCTTATGGCGTATTGACATAAAGAGTATCTCCGGTAGCCATTAATGGGTTACAAAATTATTTCGGTTTAAAAGCTGTCATCATTAGCAGCGATTCTTATAAAAAGTTAACCCATGATGAATGCTACATTGTGCTCGAAAGGCGCATCTAATTATCATTATTTGTTCCACTGCAGATAACTATCGTGTGAAACCATGCTGGGTGTTCATCGTATGTGAGCTCCTTCAGATATTAAAATTTATCTTTCTGTAGTTTTTCCCAGGAATAAATATCCCTTATCTAGGGGTGCTCCTACATTAGGTATTTAAGATCTATATTTTGTCTCTTTTGTTGAAGTGATCTATAGAACAAAAATTATCAAAATTACATTATAAACACACATAAAGACTTTTTATTTAAAACATGTAGACTTCAATTGGATGTCCCTACAACTTGTAGTGCTAAAGCAAGGCCAAATGCCCCTCTCATCTTAAGCAACCCATTTTACATATTTCCCCTGCACTAATACGTACGGTGACCAAGCGTCCCAAATTTTTCGTCACACTCCCGATTTCAAGGATTCTGTCACGTTGTCCCCATAAGCCATCGATACGTCCCGAAATTCTAATATATCGGCAAATAGTAACTGAATAAAGCAAGTCAGTAAGAATTACAATAAAAATATAAGTTAAAAAAATCACAAAAGATTGAGAGCCACAAAAGATGTAAAATCATAAACTCAAGATACATCGCACACGAAATTGCAAGAATAATATCCCGCATTATATACCTATAGCTAAGAACGTAGTATGTATGCGTAGGTATGTGTACTCCCTCATTACTCTATTTACTCTTTCAATATCCTTTGCCAGTCGACAAAACATGCGCAGTAATCTTGTCTGTACATACTTAAATGCTCTTTCTTATATGATTCTCATTATTCCGATAGCATCACTGGATCCTCGGATTTTTTATTTAAACCTCATTGAATTTCTTCAGATTATCTTCTACACGTGCAAGAATAGGGTTATAAATCTGCAGAATGTATTGCTTTCGGCTTCAACTCTAGAGGGATCTTTGTTATGTCTAGGCAATTCTTAGGCCACTCTAATATCGAAAAAATATAGATATATTATTAATAGGTCTATATTTTCTCGATAATATAATATGATATTACTAATGAAAATAATCAATTCCCCGTAGGTTTTGGGCGAATTCACCACATATGACAAATGGGGAAGGGGTTGTACAAAGCTGCAGTACCCCATTTGAAACTAACAAATTATCCCGGAGGTTAACGATTCGAAAACTAAAAATCAATAGTGCCTTTTCAACCTCCCAATATTCCGCAAAATGTACATATATAAACAACGTTCCCACTCTGCGCGGTTCTCCACTTCGAAACACCGAGGGAAATTTTTCGAAACATTCATATTTTTCTCCCGCGAGAGAGAGAGAGCTGCCCTAACGCGCGAGAGCGCCACAATAAATTCGCGCGATGCGAGCGTTGATAGCGTTCCGCTGCGACTAATCCGATATTAGTCCGAACGCGTCACAAAGTACGGAGCGGCGCCTGGGATCAACATCGCATACAATTTGGCTTTTTATGCCCTACCGTCCCCGCGAAACCTGTTGAAAAGAGACAAAACCTTTGGGGAAATCGAAATTACGGCCTCGGATCCCCCTAGACTACCATTTCTGGATCCGATAAGCTGCTTGAGTTAGGAGTTGCGTCCGGCAAACCATAAGAGAGAGAACTTGGGGGAGCAAGAGGGGAATTTGAAAGGAGGAGGTTGAGGGGGGGGGAGGTGGCGGAAGGAGGGGGAGGAAATTTTCGCGAAGCAAACGGTACGCAAGAGTTTTTGAGGTTTTAAGCGCCGCGAGAAAAAGCAAATCCTCTCTCTCTCTCTTCCTCTCGAAAACAGTAAGGAGGGTAATTGCGAAGAGAAAAGGAAGGCGGAGGAGATAGGATCGACAGAAGGGGATGTGGAGTTTCGTGAGGGGAGAGGAAGAGGTGGAAGAGAGGAATCTGAAGCGAAGACGAAAGGGGAGAGAGAGGCGAAAAGGAGGGAGAGAGGATGAATTTGAAGGGAGTAAGTTGGGGTAAGGAGGCAAAAGGAAGGATTGAGGAAAGCAAGGCAGGTAAAGAGAGCCACAGAGGATTAGAGGAGGAAATAGAGAGATGGTAGGGGAATGAAGATGATAGGAATAGGAGGGATAGTTACGGATAAGAAAAAGATTAGGAGTTGATTATGCTGAATTACAAGTGAATGTTGAAGGAGGAGAAAGAGAGTAGGGAAAGGAGAAAAGGGAAGAAGGAATGTGAATGATGGGGAAGGAAGATGGAGATAAAGAGGAAGTGTTAAAAAAAAGGAGAATTTGAGAGTTGTGAGGAATAAGAGAGGACTTATACAGGAGAGGAGAGAGAGAGAGGGCGAAAGAGAAGGGAGAATGAGTGAAGAGGAGGGAAAGAGAAGCGATAATGAATAAAAAGGTGGGAGATGAGTGAGTGGTATGGAGGAAGATAGAGAAGGAATTAAGAACATGATAGAGAGGGATAGGAGAAAGGCAGATAAGAGGATTGTGTATGAGTGGCGATGTAGGAAGGACTGACAGACAGACAGACAAAGGACTTTATTAGGAGGAGGGGAGGAAAGGAATATTCTTCGATAAGCAATTTTTCGAAAAAGCAATACGTAGAAAAACAAAACCCAATGCCGTATCACAATCCAACCAGTTGTCAACAAATTCGGAGCAATAATATTTTTGATTGTTTACGCCAGTGGTGCCCAACAGTGCAATTTTAGTGAAAATCAAGTCAAAATTCCAATGTTAAAATTTTAGTGTAAGAAATTTCATAAAAATGTATGAATTTGTGTGTTACATTTTTTGAATTGCTTTTCCATCATGGCATAAAAACTCTTCGCGAGCCACATCCGGCCCGCGGGCCGTAGGTTGGGCACCACTGGTCGACGCGGTATTTTCCGCAATATCAGTTATTAAATCACGTAAGTTATGATTTAGTCATTTCAATTCTAAATCCTCATTAATTTCAAGTGATCTTTAGCTTTTTTGTGTGACTTTTAAACATTTTAAAACCTTGCGTTTTTGAAAAAATATTTTATTTGAATTTTTCGAAGAATTTTCCGCGCTACAGAAAGCATTGATGAAGAAGGAATGGAGAGAATAAAGGGGACGAATAAGAATAACTGGAAGAAAAGCGAAAAAGTGGTATCAAATAAAGGATGGATATAGATGAGAGAAATTGGAAAGCAAGAGGAAACTTGGATACATAGAAAAGGATAGATAGAATAAGGAAGTGGTGTAATTAAAGACAAATAGAATTGGAAAAAAAGACAGAGGAAAGAACGGAAAAAGCCGGAGGCAGCAAATGTGGAAAGAGGGCGACGATTTTTAGAGGGACAAAAGAAGAGAGAATAAAAAAGGAAGACGTGGAGAAGATAAGAGGTAGGGATCAGAGATAAAAGAAAAAAAGGACGGGAAGAAAGGAGAGAACAAAAGGTCAAAAGAGGGAGGAAGGGAAAGACGCAATAAGTGAGGCAGATTATGAGACAGAAAGACAGAGAGAAGGAAAGAGATTGTGCGATAGAGAGTGAGAGAATAGGGAATGGATTCAAGCGGATAGGAGAGGAGGAATACAACGGAAGGGGAGGTAAAGGGCGATGGGAAGGGAATGGACGTTATTTGTGAGTGGTAATACTCAAGGCAGAGCAAAAGCTGGCGATGGGAAAAGAGGAAGATTGGGAGAAAGCATCCATGGCAGCGGCCACGACGATTAGCCTCCGGGAGAAGAACAATCGAATCCAACCGCAAGGGGAATATTCCCTCGGGAACGGTGGGAGATGAAATCGGGTGCTATATGCGAATTCGAGAGGAGGGAATATGCTGTGGGAGGGGGAGGAGGAGAGAGAGGTGGGAGGAGGAGGAAAAGAGTGGGAGGAGTAGAGTTCAGAAAGAAGTGAGAGTGGCTGGAGTGTAGGATTGTTGCGGCGATCCCGAGGGAGTCGCAGAGTTCCCGGCAACATTGATAAATCGAGCTCTTTTTTTTTTACTACCCTCAAAATGGTCTCTTTTTTTCCTCTGTTTTTCCCTTCTTTGTCCCTCTAACTCTTTATTCCTATTTCACTCTCTCTCTCACTATCTCCCTCCTACTTTCTACCTCCCTCCATATCCCCCTTTCTCTCCTTTTCGCCCTCCTATTCTCTCTCCCTCTCTTTTCTCTCTCTCTCTCCCTAAGAAGGGATTATGTAGTCTCAATTTCGCCCGAAATGAAGTCGTTTGTCTGTCTGTCTCCCACCTATTCCCTCCTCTCTCTCCCTTTCTCTCACTCCTCTCTCCCACTCCCTCCTCCCTTCTATGCTTACTCCCTTTCTCTCTCCACCTCTCTCTCTCTCTCTTTCACCCTCTCTCTCCCCATCTCTCTCCCTCCCTCCCACTCTCACTCCCTCTCTAATTTATTCCTATTCTCGCTCACTTCCTCTCTCCCTCTTCTACCACCATTCTCTCCCACGCTATCTCTCTTCTACCTCCCATCACCACCTCTCTCCCTCTCTCTCTTCACCCCTCTCACTCACTCTCTCTTCAAAAGAACTCCAAAACTCCCTTTTTGGTCGGAAAATTCGAGCGAAAGAGAACGAATGAATGCAAGCGTTACGTTTTGTTATTTTTTTGTTCGTGCCTTTCGCCGTATTGAGATGTGGCCACCTATTTCTCCCCCCCTTTCTCTCTATCTCTCTCTACCCTTCTGCCTCATCCTCTCTAGACTTCCTTTCTCTCTCTCTGTCTCTCCATCTCTCTCTATCTGTATATCTCCCTCTAGTTCGTTTTCTCCCGCAAATGAGGCCAGGATCAGAGGATTGGCCTCAGGGTCCATTAACACACGGTCCTGTGTGAAGTTGTGCCTCTTTTTTTTTCTGAGAAAATAAACGAGGGGGCGAAGATGTCGAGTGTGTGTGAGTGGATTGGCCGAATGGACCCGGTCGCTGATATTTCGAGGGTGCGGTTGCTAAGGGGAGTGGGGAGGAATGAAGGATATAGGAAAGTATGAGTAATGGAGGGAGGGGGTGAGAGTGGAGCCGATTTTGAGACTTTTGAATATTAAGAAGGATGAGTGATGATGGAGGAATGATTTTATCGATGGATTCGAGGTGACCTACGAAGGTTCAGGTTCCGAACAAAAGGTGAAAAGTTAAAGGAAAAGGAGAAACTGTCCGTGAACGAATTTCATCTCGAGGGAAGGGATATAGGCTCGACTAAATTGTTAGTCGTAAAGAGAAAGTAATTTTTCCCGATGCAAATCGACTCCAAGTCAATACATTTGTGATATATATATATATATATATATATATATATATATATATATATATATATATAGAATTCGGTGATTTTCCACATCCGGCAAACAACGTTGTCATTTTTTGTGGATAAATCTATCTAAATGGAAAGTTTCAAAATTTCTAAATGATAAAGAGAGATTCTCTCACATATTGTATATTCCAAAATAAATATAAAGGGAATCTATTGCTTTAGAGAATAATAGAATTCAGTAATGTTTACGCGGATGAGAGAATTGCTACTTTTACATATTCAAAACTACGTAAATAACTTTTATCAGTTTTACGAGAGTTTCAATTATAAGCTAACACGACAACTGCCATTGTCGAAGAAGTTGATATTCCGCTGCAATCATATGGGAAAAATTTTAACATAACTTCGTTTTTCAATTTCTGCGAGCGATTTTGCTTGGCTTACATTGCAAACCGAACAAATATTTGTTGATCCTAGTTGGGATATTACTAGTAAATGGTTTTTAATTCTATTTTCCCGTGGCGTATGGTTTAAAATAAAAGTGTTTTTAAAAGTACGTGAAAAGCTTAAGTAGTTATGCCAAGATTTTCCACAAACTGTGATTAGATATATCGTTGCAATGCTTCCAAAGCGTTGCTGACAAAAACAATTTTCTCGTAGTAGAACTAAAGCAGGAGAGAATCAAGTTAATGGTCGGAGGATAATATTTACTCTATGATTCTTAAAGGTCCTGTATTTACTTTTTTGTCTTTCGTTAAATAAATTAATTTCGTTCATTCATGCAATTTATGCCGATTATTGTGCCTTGCTGTTACATCATACAGCTGTCATTTGGAAGATATCATCTGGAAACGTCGCATAGGAATAAAGTGTTACCTTGCGGATAAAATATGCTATAGTATGTCGAGGAAGATCTTATTTCAATAATTAATTTACTATAATTAAAATGTAATTTCATATTTTACAGATAAGGTTTTCTACCGTCATTCACTTGAATACGTACTAGCGGAGCGCTGAAAAGTTTTGTTTTATTCGAACGTAAAGCCGTGTACAATTTTATTACGATGATTTTCAGATTTTACGGGATCGGAGTTTAAAATCCATTAAATTAGTTTAAATTGAACGAGCGCTTATGCTACTAAACGCATGTTATGCAACCTAATGAAAATTTATATTCTAAATAGAAAAGCTTCGCCGAAAATGTCACTTTAAATGTGCCAAGTTGATTAAGAAAATATTCAAGTTAAATATATACATTTAAAGCGAAAAAATATGTATAAAAATATCTTGAGATTCGAACCCCTGAACTTCGCGTTCGACGTCCGACACACTAACCATTACACCAACTTAACCGGAAGTTTAAACTGCGCCGATAGGACTTCCGGTCCTGTTGGTGTAATGGGTAGCGAATTGGACGTGGGATGCTAAGTTCCAGGGTTCGAAACCCTCGCTGAGTTAGTAATTTTTTCTTCGTTTTAACTATGTGTATTTCTATATAACGTCATCTTAACTTACACTGAATCACCAAAGACGTTTTAATTTAAATCTTTTCCTTTAAAAACTACAAAATATAAGAAATCATTCAGTTTCCATTTATAATGGATTTCCATTGAGCTGCACACATTTTACATATATATGTATTACATTATTATAATTTCTCCGTATCATATCAATATTTGAAATGAATAAAACACAAATTATTAAAAGTAATGACATATTACTCTTTAATAGACATATTTTAAGGTAATGTCAACCTATGTACACAAGGTAAATGAAATAAGAGACTGAATGTATATAAGTCGCAAAAGAAGGTGTATGTATATGTGTATGTATATATGTTTTTATAAATCAGAGTGTACAGCACGTAGAAAATATAAAAAGGCCTCGTATTAAACTCAAGAAAGAGTTAAGTGGTGTGTTTAGGTTTGTATACAGATATGAGTTTCCGTTCTTAATTGGAAATGGAAAATCTTATGTGGCCAAAACCAGATTGTCTCCAAATTCAAATGAAGATTCTCAATTATTACGAGTAGCATTATAAACCAAAACTGTTATTGCCTGTCGTAAAAAATGTGTTCATAATTATTGCCGTGAAATACACTTTACAAATGTTCTCAGAAATCACCGATAGACGGCGGCACTCTATAACGGAAATTCGGTAATTAATTAATAATCCACCTAATTGAAGGTTCTACGAAAATGTGTTTAACAGAAAACCAGGAGGATTTAAGTACTCTGCAACATCTGCCCTCAGCACGATTACAAATAAATAGATATTTAAGGAGATATTCGACAGAAACCGAAAAATACTATTATTTGTAAGTTATTCTTAGAGAAATACTGCTACGGATAATTGTTTGAAATGAAAGTTGTAGCAGAAGCAGGAGAGAATCGAGCTAATGATCGGAGGTTAATATTCACTCTGTGATTCTTAAATGACCTGTATATATTTTTGTCTTTCGTTAAACAAATTAATTTCCTTCGTTCATGCTGTTTCATCCGATTATTGTGTTTTTGCTGGTTTATATTACTGTCTGGAATTTCAATATATGCTTTATGTCCAGGAAGGTTCAATTATTGCTTTCCCAAACTGACATTTAATTTTGTATTTTCCAGAGAAAGTTTTCTACCGTCATTCACTTGAATACGTAAAAGCGCAAAGGTAAAAAGTTTGGTTTTTTTTCGGAAGTTAAGCTCTATGTTATATTAATACGGCGAATTTTCACATTTACACAAGTCGAAGTTTTAAATTCTATAAATTCGTTGAAATTCAAGGAAGGCTTGCGCTACTAAAAGCATACTTTGCAACTTAATGGAAATTTATAATCTAAATAGAAATTCTTCGCCGAAAACGTCCCCTTATATGTGCAAAATTAATTACGAAAAGGTACTAGTTAAATATAAACATTTAAAGGGAAAAAATATATATTAAATATCTTGAGATTCGAACCCCTGAACTTCGCTCTCGACGTACGACACGCTAAATATTAAACATCTGCTCGCCGCTTTGCTCTCCGCTCTGCTCGCCGCTTTGCTCTCCGCTTTCCTCTCCGCTTTGCTCTCCGCTTTGCTCTCCGCTCTGCACGCCACTTTGCTCTCCGCTTTGCTCGCCGCTTTGCTATCCGCTCTACATTCCGCTCTGCTCGCCGCTTTGCTTGCCGCTTCGCTCGCTGCCTTGATCTCCGCTCTGCACGACGCTTTGCTCTCCGCTCTGCTCGCCGCTCCGCTCGCCGATTTGCTCGCCACTTCGCTCTCCGCTTTGTTGGCCGCTTCGCTCGCCGCTTTGCTCTGCGCTCTGCTCGCCGTTTTTCACTCCGCTTTGATCTCCTCTATACTCTACGTTCCGCTCTCCGCGCTGCTCGCCGCTCTGCTCGCCGCTCTGCTCGCCGCTTTGCTCGCCGCTTCGCTCGCCGCTTTGCTCTCCGCTCTGCTCGCCTCTTTGCTCTCCGCTTTGCTCGCCGCTATGCTCTCCGTTCTGCTCTCCACCCTGCTCGCCGCTTTGCTCGCCGCTTTGCTCGCCGCTTCGCTCGCCGCTTTGCTCTCCGCTCCGCTCGCCGCTTCGCTCTCCGCTTTGTTCTCCGCTCTGCTCGCCGCTTTGCCCTCCGCTTTGCTCGCCGCTTTGCTCTCCGCTTTGCTCGCCGCTTTGCTCGCCGCTTTGCTCTCCGATCTGCTGGCCGCTTTGCTCTCCGCTCTGCTCGCCGCTCTGCTCGCCGATTTGCTCGCCGCTTTGCTCGCCGCTTGGCCCTCCGCTTTGCTCGCCGCTTTGCTCGCCGCTTTGATCGCCGCTTTGCTCGCCGCATTGCTCTCCGCTCTGCTCGCCGCTTTGCTCGCCGCTTTGCTCGCCGCTTCGCTCGCCGCTTTGCTCTCCGCTCTGCTCCCCGCTCCGCTCGCCGCTTTGCTCGCCGCTTCGCTCTCCGCATTGTTCTCCGCTCTGCTCGCCGCTTTGCCCTCCGCTTTGCTCTCCGCTTTGCTCGCCGCTTTCCTCGCCGCTTTGCTCTCCGCTCTGCTCGCCGCTTTGCTCGCCGCTTTGCTCGCCGCTTTGCTTTCCGCTCTGCTCGCCGCTTTGCTCTCCGCTCTGCACGCCACTGTGCTCGCCGCTTTGCTCGCCGCTTTGCTCGCCGCTTTCCTCGTCGCTTTCCTCGTCGCTTTGCTCGCCGCTTTGCTCGCCGCTCTGCTCGCCGCATTGCCCTCCGCTTTGCCCTCCGCTTTACCCTCCGCTTTGCTCGCCGCTCTGCTCGCCGCTCTGCTCGCCGCGTTGCCCTCCGCTTTGCTCGCCGCTTTCCTTTCCGCTCTGCTCGCCGCTTTGCTCGCCGCTCTGCTCGCCGCTTTGCTCGCCGCTCTGCTCGCCGCTTTGCTCGCCGCTCTGCTCGCCGCTTAGCTCGCCGCTTTGCTCGCCGCTCTGCTCGCAGCTCTGCACGCCGCTCTGCTCGCCGCTCTGCTCGCCGCTCTGCTCGCCGTTCTGCTCGCCCCTCTGCTCGCCGCTTTGCTCGCCGCTCTGCTCGCCGCTTTGCTCTCCGCTTTGCTCGCCGCTTTGCTCGACGCTTTGCTCTCCGCTTTGCTCGCCGCTATGCTCTCCGTTCTGCTCTCCACCCTGCTCGCCGCTTTGCTCGCCGCTTTGCTCGCCGCTTCGCTCGCCGCTTTGCTCTCCGCTCCGCTCGCCGCTTCGCTCTCCGCTTTGTTCTCCGCTCTGCTCGCCGCTTTGCCCTCCGCTTTGCTCGCCGCTTTGCTCTCCGCTTTGCTCGCCGCTTTGCTCGCCGCTTTGCTCGCCGCTTTGCTCGCCGCTTTGCTCGCCGCTTTGCTCTCCGCTCTGCTCGCCGCTCTGCTCGCCGCTTTGCTCGCCGCTTTGCTCGCCGCTTTGCTCGCCGCTTTGCTCGCCGCTTCGCTCGCCGCTTTGCTCTCCGCTCTGCTCGCCGCTCCGCTCGCCGCTTTGCTCGCCGCTTCGCTCTCCGCATTGTTCTCCGCTCTGCTCGCCGCTTTGCCCTCCGCTTTGCTCTCCGCTTTGCTCAACGCTTTCCTCGCCGCTTTGCTCTCCGCTCTGCTCGCCGCTTTGCTCTCCGCTCTGCACGCCGCTTTGCTCGCCGCTATGCTCGCCGCTTTGTTCGCCGCTTTGCTCGCCGCTTGGCTCTCCGCTTTGCTCGCCGCTTTGCTTTCCGCTCTGCTCGCCGCTTTGCTCGCCGCTTTGCTCGCCGCTTTGCTTTCCGCTCTGCTCGCCGCTTTGCTCTCCGCTCTGCACGCCACTGTGCTCGCCGCTTTGCTCGCCGCTTTGCTCGCCGCTTTGCTCGCCGCTTTCCTCGTCGCTTTCCTCGTCGCTTTCCTCGTCGCTTTGCTCGCCGCTTTGCTCGCCGCTCTGCTCGCCGCTTTGCTCTCCGCTTTGCTCGCCGCTTTGCTCTCCGCTCTGCTCTCCGCTCTTCTCGCCGCTCTGCTCGCCGCTCTGCTCGCCGCTTTGCTCGACGCTTTGCTCTCCGCTTTGCTCGCCGCTATGCTCTCCGTTCTGCTCTCCACCCTGCTCGGCGCTTTGCTCGCCGCTTTGCTCGCCGCTTCGCTCGCCGCTATGCTCTCCGCTCCGCTCGCCGCTTCGCTCTCCGCTTTGTTCTCCGCTCTGCTCGCCGCTTTGCCCTCCGCTTTGCTCGCCGCTTTGCTCTCCGCTTTGCTCGCCGCTTTGCTCGCCGCTTTGCTCGCCGCTTTGCTCGCCGCTTTGCTCTCCGCTCTGCTCGCCGCTCTGCTCGCCGCTTTGCTCGCCGCTTTGCTCGCCGCTCTGCTCGCCGCTCTGCTCGCCGCTTTGCTCGCCGCTTTGCTCGCCGCTTTGCTCGCCGCTTTGCTCGCCGCTTTGCTCGCCGCTTCGCTCGCCGCTTTGCTCTCCGCTCTGCTCGCCGCTCCGCTCGCCGCTTTGCTCGCCGCTTTGCCCTCCGCTTTGCTCTCCGCTTTGCTCGCCGCTTTCCTCGCTGCTTTGCTCTCCGCTCTGCACGCCGCTTTGCTCTCCGCTCTGCACGCCGCTTTGCTCGCCGCTATGCTCGCCGCTTTGTTCGCCGCTTTGCTCGCCGCTTGGCTCTCCGCTTTGCTCGCCGCTTTGCTTTCCGCTCTGCTCGCCGCTTTGCTCGCCGCTTTGATCGCCGCTTTGCTTTCCGCTCTGCTCGCCGCTTTGCTCTCCGCTCTGCACGCCACTGTGCTCGCCGCTTTGCTCGCCGCTTTGCTCGCCGCTTTGCTCGCCGCTTTCCTCGTCGCTTTCCTCGTCGCTTTGCTCGCCGCTTTGCTCGCCGCTCTGCTCGCCGCATTGCCCTCCGCATTGCCCTCCGCTTTACCCTCCGCTTTGCTCGCCGCTCTGCTCGCCGCTCTGCTCGCCGCGTTGCCCTCCGCTTTGCTCGCCGCTTTCCTTTCCGCTCTGCTCGCCGCTTTGCTCTCCGCTCCGCTCTCCGCTTTGCTCGCCACTTTGCTCGCCGATTCGCTATCCGCTTTGTTCTCCGCTCTGCTCGCCGCTTTGCCCTCCGCTTTGCTCTCCGCTTTGCTCTCCGCTCTGCTCGCCGCTTTGCTTTCCGCTCTGCTCCCCGCTTTGCTCGCCGCTCTTCTCGCCGCTCTTCTCGCCGCTCTGCTCGCCGCTTTGTTCGCCGCTTTGCTCGCCGCTTGGCTCTCCGTTTTGCTCGCCGCTTTGCTTTCCGCTCTGCTCGCCGCTTTGCTCGCCGCTTTGTTCTCCGCTTTGCTCGCCGCTGTGCTCGCCGCTGTGCTCGCCGCTGTGCTCGCCGCTCGGCTCGCCGCTTTGCTCGCCGCTTTGCTCGCCGCTTTGCTCCCTGCTCTGGTCGCCGCTTTGCTCTCCGCCTTGCTCGCCGCTTTGCTTTCCGCTCTGCTCGCCGCTTTGCTCTCCGCTTTGCTCGACGCTCTGCTCGCCGCTCTGCTAGCCACTTTGCTCGCCGCTTTGCTCGCCGCTCTGCTCGCCGCTCTGCTCGACGATTTGCTCGCCGCTATGCTCGCCGCTATGCTCGCCGCTTTGCTCGCCGCTCTGTTCGCCGCTCTGCTCGCCGCTCTGCTCGCCGCTCTGCTCGCCGCATTGCTCTCCGCTCTGCTCGCCGCTCTTCTCGCCGCTTTGCTCGAAGCTTTGCTCGACGCTTTGCCGTCCGCTTTGCTCGACGCTTTGCTCTCCGCTCTGCTCGCCGTTTTGCTCGCCGCTTTGGTCACCGCTTTGCTCCCTGCTCTGCTCGCCGCTTTGCTCGCCGCTATGCTCGCCGCTCTGCTCGCCGCTTTGCCCATCGCTTTGCTCGCCGCTTTGCTTTCCGCTCTGCTCGTCGCTTTGCTCGCCGCTTTGCTCGCCGCTCTGCTCGCCGCTTTGCTCGCCGCTATGCTCGCCGCTTTGCTCGCCGCTTTGCTCGCCGCTTGGCCCTCCGCTTTGTTCGCCGCTTTGCTTTCCGCTCTGCTCGCCGCTTTGCTCGCCGGTTTGCACTCTGCTCTTCTCGCCGTTTTGCTCGCCGTTTTGCTCTCCGCTCTGCTCTCCGCTTTGCTCGCCGCTCGGCTCGCCGCTTTGCTCGCCGCTTTGCTCCCTGCTCTGCTCGCCGCATTGCTCGCCGCTTTGCTCGCTGCTCTGCTCGCCGCTTTGACCTCCGCTTTGATTACCGCTCTGCTCGCCGCTTTGCTCTCCGCATTGCTCGCCGCTCTGCTCGCCGCTTTGCTCGCCGCTCTGCTCGCCGCTTTGCTCGCCGCTCTGCTCGCCGCTTTGCTCGCCGCTCTGCTCGCCGCATTGCTCGCCGCTCTGCTCGCCGCTTTGCTCGCCGCTCTGCTCGCCGCTTTGCTCGCCGCTTTGGTCGCCGCTCTGCTCGCCGCTCTGCTCGTCGCTTTGCTCGCCGCTTTGTTCGATGCTTTGCTCGCCGCTTTGCTCGCCGCTATGCTCGCCGCTTTGCGCTCCACTCTGCTCGCCGCTTTGTTCGCCGCTCTGCTCGCCGCTTTGCTCGCCGCTCTGCTCGCCGCTCTGCTCGCCGCTCTGCTCGCCGCTTTGCTCGCCGCTCTGCTCGCCGCTTTGCTCTTCGCTCTGCTCGCCGCTCTGCTCTCCGCTTTGCCCTACGCTTTGCTCGCCGCTTTGCCCTCCGCTTTGCACTCCGCTTTGCTTTCCGCTCTGCTCGCCGCTTTGATCGCCGCTTTGATCTCCGCTTTGCCTACCGCTCTGCTCGCCGCTTTGCTCTCCGCATTGCTCGCCGCTCTGCTCGCCGCATTGCTCGCCGCTCTGCTCGCCGCTTTGCTCGCCGCTCTGCTCGCCGCTTTGCTCGCCGCTCTGCTCGCCGCTTTGCTCGCCGCTCTGCTCGCCGCATTGCTCGCCGCTCTGCTCGCCGCTTTGCTCGCCGCTCTGCTCGCCGCTTTGCTCTTCGCTCTGCTCGCCGCTCTGCTCTCCGCTTTGCCCTACGCTTTGCTCGCCGCTTTGCCCTCCGCTTTGCACTCCGCTTTGCTTTCCGCTCTGCTCGCCGCTTTGATCGCCGCTTTGCTCGCCGCTTTGCTCGCCGCTTTGCTCGCCGCTTTGCTCGCCGCTCTGCTCGCCGCTCTTCTCGCCGCTCTGCTCGCCGCTCTGCGCGCCGCTTTGCTCGCCGCTCTGCTCGCCGCTCTGCTCGCCGCTCTGCCCGCCGCTCTGCTCGCCGCTTTGTCCTCCGCTCTGCTCGCCGCTCTGCTCGACGCTCTGCTCGCCGCTTTGCTCCCCGCTCTGCTCGCCGGTATGCTCGCCGCTCTGCTCGCCGCTCTGCTCCCCGCTCTGCTAGCCGCTTTGCTCGCCGCTTTGCTCACCGCTTTTCTCGCCGCTCTGCTCGCCACTCTGCTCGCAGCTCTGCTCGCCGCTCTGCTCACCGCTTTGTTCTCCGCTTTGCTCGCCGCTGTGCTCGCCGCTGTGCTCGCCGCTCGGCTCGCCGCTTTGCTCGCCGCTTTGCTCGCCGCTTTGCTCCCTGCTCTGGTCGCCGCTTTGCTCTCCGCCTTGCTCGCCGCTTTGCTTTCCGCTCTGCTCGCCGCTTTGCTCTCCGCTTTGCTCTCCGCTTTGCTCGACGCTCTGCTCGCCGCTCTGCTAGCCACTTTGCTCGCCGCTTTGCTCGCCGCTCTGCTCGCCGCTCTGCTCGACGCTTTGCTCGCCGCTATGCTCGCCGCTTTGCTCGCCGCTCTGTTCGCCGCTCTGCTCGCCGCTCTGCTCGCCGCATTGCTCGCCGCTCTGCTCGCCGCTCTGCTCGCCGCTCTGCTCGCCGCTTTGCTCTCCGCTCTGCTCGCCGCTCTTCTCGCCGCTTTGCTCGAAGCTTTGCTCGACGCTTTGCCGTCCGCTTTGCTCGACGCTTTGCTCTCCGCTCTGCTCGCCGCTTTGCTCGCCGCTTTGCTCACCGCTTTGCTCCCTGCTCTGCTCGCCGCTTTGCTCGCCGCTATGCTCGCCGCTCTGCTCGCCGCTTTGCCCACCGCTTTGCTCGCCGCTTTGCTTTCCGCTCTGCTCGTCGCTTTGCTCGCCACTCTGCTCGCCGCTTTGCTCGCCGCTCTGCTCGCCGCTTTGCTCGCCGCTATGCTCGCCGCTTTGCTCGCCGCTTTGCTCGCCGCATGGCCCTCCGCTTTGTTCGCCGCTTTGCTTTCCGCTCTGCTCGCCGCTTTGCTCGCCGGTTTGCACTCTGCTCTTCTCGCCGTTTTGCTCGCCGTTTTGCTCTCCGCTCTGCTCTCCGCTTTGCTCGCCGCTCGGCTCGCCGCTTTGCTCGCCGCTTTGCTCCCTGCTCTGCTCGCCGCATTGCTCGCCGCTTTGCTCGCTGCTCTGCTCGCCGCTTTGACCTCCGCTTTGATTACCGCTCTGCTCGCCGCTTTGCTCTCCGCATTGCTCGCCGCTCTGCTCGCCGCTTTGCTCGCCGCTCTGCTCGCCGCTCTGCTCGCCGCTTTGCTCGCCGCTCTGCTCGCCGCATTGCTCGCCGCTCTGCTCGCCGCTTTGCTCGCCTCTCTGCTCGCCGCTTTGCTCGCCGCTTTGGTCGCCGCTCTGCTCGCCGCTCTGCTCGTCGCTTTGCTCGCCGCTTTGTTCGATGCTTTGCTCGCCGCTTTGCTCGCCGCTATGCTCGCCGCTTTGCGCTCCGCTCTGCTCGCCGCTTTGTTCGTCGCTCTGCTCGCCGCTTTGCTCGCCGCTCTGCTCGCCGCTCTGCTCGCCGCTCTGCTCGCCGCTTTGATCGCCGCTCTGCTCGCCGCTTTGCTCTTCGCTCTGCTCGCCGCTCTGCTCTCCGCTTTGCCCTACGCTTTGCTCGCCGCTTTGCCCTCCGCTTTGCACTCCGCTTTGCTTTCCGCTCTGCTCGCCGCTTTGATCGCCGCTTTGATCTCCGCTTTGCCTACCGCTCTGCTCGCCGCTTTGCTCTCCGCATTGCTCGCCGCTCTGCTCGCCGCATTGCTCGCCGCTCTGCTCGCCGCTTTGCTCGCCGCTCTGCTCGCCGCTTTGCTCGCCGCTCTGCTCGCCGCATTGCTCGCCGCTCTGCTCGCCGCTTTGCTCGCCGCTCTGCTCGCCGCTTTGCTCGCCGCTTTGGTCGCCGCTCTGCTCGCCGCTTTGCTCGCCGCTATGCTCGCCGCTTTTCGCTCCGCTCTACTCGCCGCTTTGTTCGCCGCTCTGCTCGCCGCTTTGCTCGCCGCTTTGCTCGCCGCTTTTCTCGCCGCTCTGCTCGCCGCTTAGCTCGCCGCTTTGCTCGCCGCTCTGCTCGCCGCTCTGCTCGCCGCTCTGCTCGCCGCTTTGCTCGCCGCTCTGCTCGCCGCTTTGCTCTTCGCTCTGCTCGCCGCTCTGCTCTCCGCTTTGCCCTACGCTTTGCTCGCCGCTTTGCCCTCCGCTTTGCACTCCGCTTTGCTTTCCGCTCTGCTCGCCGCTTTGTTCGCCGCTTTGCTCGCCGCTTTGCTCGCCGCTTTGCTCGCCGCTTTGTTCGCCGCTTTGCTCGCCGCTTTGCTCGCCGCTTTGCTCGCCGCTTTGCTCGCCGCTCTGCTCGCCGCTCTTCTCGCCGCTCTGCTCGCCGCTCTGCGCGCCGCTTTGCTCGCCGCTCTGCTCGCCGCTCTGCTCGCCGCTCTGCCCGCCGCTCTGCTCGCCGCTTTGCTCTCCGCTCTGCTCGCCGCTCTGCTCGACGCTCTGCTCGCCGCTTTGCTCCACGCTCTGCTCGCCGCTCTGCTCGCCGCTCTGCTCCCCGCTCTGCTAGCCGCTTTGCTCACCGCTTTGCTCACCGCTTTTCTCGCCGCTCTGCTCGCCACTCTGCTCGCAGCTCTGCTCGCCGCTCTGCTCGCCTTTCTGCTTGCCGCTTTGCTCGCCGCTCTGCTCGCCGCTTTGCTCTTCGCTTTGCTCTTCGCTTTGCTCCCCGCTTTGATCGCCGCTCTGCTCTCCGCTTTGCCCTCGCTATGCTCGCCGCTTTGCTTTCCGCTCTGTTCGCCGCTTTGCTCGCCGCTTTGCTCGCCGCTTCGCTCGCCGCATTGCTCTCCGCTCTGCTCGCCTCTTTTCTCTCCGCTTTGCTCGCCGCTATGCTCTCCGTTCTGCTCTCCGCTCTGCTCGCCGCTTTGCTCGCCGATTCGCTCACCGCTTCGCTCGCCGCTCTGCTCGCCGCTTTGCTCTCCGCTCTGCTCGCCGCTCTGCTCGCCGCTCTGCTCGCCGCTTTGCCCTCCGCTTTGCTCGCCGCTTTGCTTTCCGCTCTGCTCGCCACTCTGCTCGCCGCTTTGCTCGCCGCTCTGCTCGCCGCTCTGCTCGCCGCTTTGCTCGCCGCTTTGCGCTCCGCTCTGCTCGCCGCTCTGCTCGCCGCTTTGCTCGACGCTTTGCGCTCCGCTGTGCTCGCCGCTTAGCTCGCCGCATTGCTCGCCGCTTTGCTCGCCGCTTTGATCGCCGCTTTGCTCTCCGCTCTGCTCGCCGCTTTGCTCGCCGCTATGCTCGCCGCTTTGCTCGCCGCTTGGCTCTCCCCGATTTGTTCGCCGCTTTGCTTTCCGCTCTGCTCGCCGCTTTGCTCGCCGCTTTACTCGCCGCTTTGCTCGCCGATTTGCACTCCGCTCTGCTCGCCGTTATGCTCTCCGTTTTGCTCTCCGCTCTGCTCTCCGCTTTGCTCGCCGCTTTGCTCCCTGCTCTGCTCGCCGCTATGCTCGCCGCTATGCTCGCCGCTCTGCTCGCCGCTTTGCCCTCCGCTTTGCTCGCCGCTTTGCTTTCCGCTCTGCTCGCCGCTTTGCTCGCCGCTCTGCTCGCCGCTTTGCTCGCCGCTTTGCTCGCCGCTTTGCTCGCCGCTCTGCTCGCCGCTCTGCTCGCCGCTCTGCTCGCCGCTCTGCTCGCCGCTCTGCTCGCCGCTCTGCTCGTCGCTTTGCTCGCCGCTCTGCTCGCCGCTCTGCTTGTCGCTTTGCTCGCCGCTTTGCTCGACGCTTTGCTCGCCGCTTTTCGCTCCCCTCTGCTCGCCGCTGTGCTCGCCGCTTTGCTCGCCGCTCTGCTCGCCGCTTTGCTCGCCGCTTTGCTCGCCGCTCTGCTCTCCGCTCTGCTCGCCGCTTTGCTAGCCGCTTCGTTCGCCGCTTTGATATCCGCTCTGCTCGCCGCTTCGCTTGCCGCTTTGCTCTCCGCTCTGCTCGCCGCTTTGCTCTCCGCTTTGCTCGCCGCTTTCCTCTCCACTTTGCTCGCCGCTTCGCTTGCCGCTTTGCTCTCCGCTCTGCTCGCCGCTTTGCTCTCCGCTTTGCTCTCCGCTTTGCTCGCCGCTTTGCTCGCCGCTTCGCTCGCCGCTTTGCACTCCGCTCTGCTCTCGCCGCTTTGCTCGGCTCTTTGCTCGCCGCTTTGCTCTCCGCTCTGTTCGCCGCTTCGCTCGCCGCTTTGCTCTCCGCTCTGCTCGCCGCTTTGCTCTCTGCTTCGCTTCCCGCTTGGATCGCCGCTTTGCTCGCCGCTTTGTTCGTCGTGTCGCTCGACGCTTTGCTCACCGCTATGCTTGCCGCTTTGCTCGTAGCTATGCTCGCCTCTCAGCTCGCCGCTTTGTTCTCGGCTCTGCTCGCCGCTTTGTTCTCTGCTCTGCTCGCCGCCTTGCTCTCTCCCTCTCTTCCCCCCACTCTGTTCTCCGCTCTGGTCTCTGCTCTGCTCTCTGCTCTGATCGCCGCTCTCCTCTCTGTCTCTCTCTCTCTCTCATCTCTCTGCTCGTGAAACTCGGGGAGGATGTTGTCAAACTTAAAGTAATAAATGTCTAAAAATTTCAGCTCATTCCGAACATAAACACAAGATAGGCAGCAGTATGAAAAACTAATTGGATCAAAAATGACCCAACCGTCGTTCTAGTGTTAAGGGACGGGTAGATTTGGGCTTTTATTGTCATTCTCTAGTAACTGCAAACATTTCATCTCACCTTAATACACACAGTAATCTTGTAATACATATACAGTAAAACCTGGTTAATTCGAAATTCACGGGACCAAAGAAAGAGCATTTCGAATTACGAAGAACCTGTATAATTCGTAATTTACAAAAAAGCGTGATTTACCAAATTTAAAAAATTCAAATATAAATTACAGAAAAAGAAAAGAATATGAAACCATATTAAAACACAGAAAAAAAGGATGTACTACACATGCATACCTTAAAATATCATGTCGATGAATAAAAGTCACATTTAGGATTACTCTTTTAAACATTGAAACATATATGGACATATAATTAAACCACTAAAATGTTAATGTCTTTCACTTATTTCAACTTAAAAGTAAATAAATAAAAGTGTGTAATAAAATATTAATTTAAATTTATTTTAAAAATTGGTTATTTTCCCGTTTCAATTTCAGGGAACTCCCTAGCGCAATGTGTTGCATAATGGCATCAACTTTTTCACAGATATTCATCGGCATATTCTGGCATCCCGAACACGTACCTTTGAAGGGTATCTTAAGCTTTTAAAATATCCTCCTTAGATGGCAATGGCACATCCAACCTAGCATCGACGTTATCCATATCGTCTTCTTCCTCGCTATCACTCGCAACGGTTTTCGATTCGTCGATCGTGGGGTCATACACAACCGACGTAGCCAAGTCATTATCAAAGGAAACAAAGTTTCCGAAACTGACAGGCCCCAATACATTACTGTCGATTACTTCCTCCACTTCTGTACCTTGGAACACTTCTGCCGGCTGCAAGGTAGCCCGCTTTTCATAAAACAGTTGGCGATGGTTTGACAAGGCCCGGCACGCGTCTAAAATCGTCCATTTTCGTAAATTATCCTGCGAACATCCATTTGTAATTTGCAGCAAGTATGACGACAATAGTTTTTTTTCTGTAATGACTTTTTAAATTTTGAATGATGCCCGAGTGGCCGCAGAACACTGGTTGTGTTCGGCGAAAATACAGCAACTCAACATTGGGCGTATTTATCTGAGCCACATGGTGAGCAGAACAGTTGTCTAGTGTCAATAAAATTTTACGATTTTGCACCGCCACACGTTTTTGCATTCTTATTAAAAAACTTTTGAATATGCCTGTTGTCATCCACACCTTTTTGTTATGCTCGTAAATTATCGGCAAATAATCACGATTAATACCTTTGAAACAGCGTGGGTTGCAATATTTTCCGATGATTACAAGTTTTTCTTTATTCGACCCGTCCATATTTGTGCACAGCACGGCGCGGCGGTGAGACGCTCCTTACTACGTTTGCCGCCGTGACATTTTTCGCCTCGGAGAACCAAAGTACGATCGGGCAACATATTGAAAAAAAAATGCGTTTCATCCATATTAAAAATGTCCTTGAGCGCGTACTTCTCCAAAACATGTTTGTTACTTTGCAGCCAGGTCGTCACTTCCTCTTCGTTCATTTTTTGGGCATCACCATATACTGCGAGACAAACAATATTGTGGCGTCTTTAAAATCATCCAACCACCCATTGGACCCTTTAAAATCTTCAATGTTCAAAGCGTTCGCAAGACTTCTTGATTTATCAATGAGCATTGGGCTTGTCACAGGTAAATTCGCCGCTCGTACTTGTGAAAAAAAATCGGACAGTTCTTCTTCGAGGTCTTCGTTTTTCGCAGGCCGTGAACGCTCCCTTTAAATTTATAAAAACTTTCTTCAATCTTCGCCCGATTATTTAAAATTGTAGATAAAGACGAGTTCGGAATCACATACTTTGAGGCCAGCTTTCCTTTCGATTCTAACTTCTTGTCAATGTCTTGCAGCAAAGACATTTTTTCAGCAAGAGTAAGAGTCTTATATGCACCACGAACCGGAGCCATTGGAGGGTATATTTAAAAAATATTTTATAGCAATAAATTTAAATATAGTCTCTCTTGCAGATATTAAACTAAGAATATTATTTAAACAAGTAACTAACAATGATGAAAGATACAATCCAATACGAAATAAACAACGAACCAAAGGAATATTGGAACTCAAACTCGCAAAACAGTAGAGAAATTGAGGGGATGGACCGAAACTTGTGACAATACCCAACGCCCAGTCGGTATGATCACGATCGCACAGTGTTTGTAAACCAGCCGACATAGTGCCAGAAATATTTTAGTAAATTTCATTTAGTTTCTTTTTGGTAAGTTTTATTTCGAATTATGTCGACAAAAATGCGTTGATATTCCGAGAATCGGACAAAATTTTTTTTCGAATTATGGATTATAGAGATTTTCGAATTATTGAAACACATTTGTATGAAATTGGCTTTTTCGGTCTTTCACATGTTAAAAAATTTCGAATTACGTCGAATTTCGAAATATAGAGGTTCGAATTAACCAGGTTTTAATGTATATATATAAAATTATTATAATTTCTCCGTATCATATCTATATTTGAAATGAATAAAACACAAATTATTAAAAGTAATGACTATTATTCTTTAATAGACATATTTTAAGGTAATGTCAACCTATGTACACAAGGTAAATGAAATAAGAGACTGAATGTATATAAGTCGCAAAAGAAGGTGTTTGTATTTGTGTATGTGTATATGTCTTTATAAATCAGCGTGTATAGCAGCTAGAAAATAAAAATAGGCCTCGTTTTAAACGCAAGAAAGAGTTAAGTGGTGTGTTTAGATTTGTATACAGATATGAGTTTCCGTTCTTAATTGGAAATGGAAAATCTTATGTGGCCAAAACCAGATTGTCTCCAAATTCAAATGCAGATTCTCAATTATTACGAGTAGCATTATAAACCAAAACTGTTATTGCCTGTCGTAAAAAATGTGTTCATAATTATTGCCGTGAAATACACTTTACAAATGTTCTCAGAATTCACCGATAGACGGCGGCACTCTATAATGGAAATTCGGTAATTCATTAATTATCCACCTAATTGAAGGTTCTACGAAAATTTGTTTAACATAAAACCAGGAGGAATTATGTACTCTGCAACATCTGCCCTCAGCACCATTACCAATAAATAGATATTTAAGTAGATATTCGACAGAAACCGAAAAATACTATTATTTGTAAGTTTTTCTTAGAGAAATACTGCTACGGATAATTGTTTGAAATGAAAGTTGTAGCAGAAGCTGGAGAGAATCGAGCTAATGATCGGAGGATAATATTCACTCTGTGATTCTTAAATGACCTGTATATATTTTTGCCTTTCGTTAAACAAATTAATTTCCTTCGTTCATGCTGTTTCATCCGATTATTGTGTTTTTGCTGGTTTATATTACTGTCTGGAATTTCAATATATGCTTTATGTCCAGGAAGGTTCAATTAATGTTTTCCCAAACTGACATTTAATTTTGTATTTTCCAGAGAAAGTTTTTCAACCGTCATTCACTTGAATACGTAAAAGCGCAATGGTAAAAAGTTTGGTTTTTTTCGGAAGTTAAGCTCTGTGTTATATTATTACGGCGAATTTTCACATTTTCAAAGGTCGAAGTTTTAAATTCTATAAATACTTTGAAATTCAAAGAACGCTTGCGCTACAAAAAGCATACTTTGCAACTTAATGGAAATTTATAATCTAAATAGAAATTCTTCGCCGAAAACGTCCCTTTATATGTGCAAAATTAATTACGAAAAGGTACTGGTTAAATATAAACATTTAAAGGGAAAAATTATATATTAAATATCTTGGGATTCGAACCCCTGAATTTCGTTTTCGACGTCCGACACGCTAAACATTACACCAACGAAACCGGAAGTTTAAACTGCGCCGATAAGAGTTCCGGTCCTGTTGGTGTAATGGTTAGGGCATTGGAGGTGGGATGCTAAGTTCCGAGTTCGAATCCCTCGCTGAGTTAATATATTTTTCATCGTTTTAACGTTCTTTATTTGTATAAAACGTCACCTTAACTTACGCCGAATTATCAAAGAAATTTTAATTTAATTTTTTTCTTTTAAATAATACAAAATATAAGACAACTTTCAATTTACATTTATAATGGATTTTCATTGTGGCTGCACACATTTTACATATATATGTATTGCTATATTATGATTCCTCGGTATTATATCCTTATTTGAAATTTGTATTTGTGTATGTATATATGTCTTTATAAATCAGGGTTTATAGCCCGTAGATAATAAAAATAGGCCTCGTTTTATACGGAAGAAGTAGTTAAGTGTTGTGTTTAGGTTTGTATACAGATATGAGTTTTCCGTTCTGATTTGAAATAAAAAATATTATGTGGTCAAAACCAGATTGTCTCCAAATTCTAATGCAAAATTTCAATTATCACGAATAGCATTATAAACCAAAATTGTTATTGCCTGTCGTAAAACATATGTTCATAATTATTGCCGTGAAGTGTAATTTTAAAATATTCAAAGAATCACCGACCGACGGCGGCGCTCTAGTATGGAAATACGGTAATTAATTATTTATCCACTAAATGGAAGGTTCTACGAAATATTGCTTAACAGAAATTGGGAGGAATATTGTCCTCTGCTTCATTTTTCCACAGCACCATAACCTATAAACAGGTATTTAGGGAGATATTCGACAAAAACCGAAAAATACGATTATTTTTAAGAAATACTTACGGAAATACTGCTAGGGAAATTGTTTGAAATGAAAGTTGTAGGAAATAGCATTCTATATGAACTTCGTTTCGAAATGCATAGAAAATAATGATGTTAGGGCGGAGATATTTCTTCAAACCGGAATCGGGTTACAAATGTACCTTAACATCCGTTTAACCGGTATTGTCCAAAATCACATCAGCTCTTCCGGCTCATTCCAAAGTGTAACAAAGGAAATTTGGTGATGTTACGGCAACTATTTTTCCGGATAGAGAACACAAAATGACACACACACCGACAACATTTCGACGGTAGTCCGATCCTGCCCTCGGGGCCTCAAAACATTCAATACCTTGTGAAATATAGGAGTCCATTTTTTTCAAGAAGATAATATTTCGTATTCTATAGCACATAAGCGGAGGAAATAGAAAAATTTCGTTTATTCATTTTATCACTTCGAATGTCATAGAATTGAGTGCAGCTTATTATTCATTTGAATTTTAAAATTACTTTCAAAGGCTGAACATACGAATGTCAGACTTGGGTGGCCGTATTCGTAGAAGAATAAAAGATTATTGACAACAAAATCCAAATCCCGGTCCAATTATCTGAAATATGCGGTTGTAGTATGTTAAATACGTGATTTTTATTAGTTTAAGTGAATGACAATTTAAGCAACCGTGACAGTTGCCATTATCTTCGACGTGGATATTCCGTTGCAATTATACAGGAAAAAGTTTAACATGGATTCGCTTTTCAATTTCTGAGTGGGATTTTCCTTTGGGTATATAGGAAACCTGACACATATTTGTTGACCTTAATTAAAGTAATACTAGAAAATTGTCTTCGATGCTCTTTTCCCGTTGCTTGTGGTTTAAATAGAAAGTGTCTTAAATGAACTTAAGTAACGAAATTCGTTAATGCCCAGATCTTCCGAAAAGTGTGATTGGATATATCGTTTTGGTGCTCACAAAGCGTTGATTACATAAACAATTATCTCATAGCAGAACTCTAGCAGGAGACAATCCGGCCTATGATCTTAGAATAATATTCACTCTGTGATTCTAAAAAGACCGGTATTTACTTTTGACTTCCGTTAAACAAATTAATTACGTTCGTTCATGCTGTTTGTCCGATTATTGTGCTTTTGCTGGTTTAACTTACAGTACTAAATTTTAATATATGCTTTATGTGCAGTAACATCTTCTTTCAATTATTGTTTTTCCATAACTGACACGTAATTTTACATTTTCCAAACGAACATTTTCTGCCGTCATTCACTTGAATACGTAAAAAAGGAAGGGTAAAAAGTTACGTATTATTCGGAGGTTAAGCTCTATTTTATATTATAACGGCGTATTTTCACGTTTTTCACAGTCGAAATTTGAGATTCTATAAGTTCGTTGAAATTCAACGAACGCATATGCTTCTAAACGCATATTTGCAACATAATGAAAATTTGTAATCTATATAGAAATACTTCGCCGGAAATGTCTCTTTATACGAGGAAACCTAATTAAGAAAAGATTCTAGTTAAATTTAAACATTTAAAGCGAAAACAGTATATAACAAATATCTTAAGATTCGAACCCCTGAGCTTCGCGTTCGACGTCCGACACGCTAACCATTACACCAACGCAACCGGAAGTTTAAACTGCGTCGATATGACTTCCGCTCCTGTTGGTGTAATGGTTAGCGCATTAGACGTGGGATGCTAGGTACCGGGGTTCGAAACCCTCGCTGAGTTAATAAATATTTATCTTAGTTTTAACGATGTGTATTTGTATATAACTTCATCTTAACATACGCTGAATCGTCAAAGACGTTTTAATGTAATTTTTTTCATTTAAATAATACAAGATATATGAAATCATTAAATTTATATCTATAATGAATTGTCATTGTGGCTGCACACATGTTACAGATATATTTTTTACTTATTTACAATGACTCCGTACCATATCCTTATTTGAAATGATTGAAAACGCAAATTATTTAACATAATGACATATTATTATTTAACAGAGATATTCACCGAATTCCCATTATAGAGCGCCGCTGTCTATCGGTGATTCTGTGACCATTTTTTAAGTATATTTCCGCAATAAATACGAAAATATTTTTTACGACAGGCAATAAGAATTTTGGTTTACAACGCTATTCTTCATAATAGAAAATCTGCATTAGAGTAGGAGACAATCTGCTTTTGCCCGCATAAGATTATTCATATTAAATAAGAACGGATAAATCATGCCTGTATGAAAATCTAAATCCAACACTTAAACTTTTCGTGGGTTTAAAACGAGGCCTATTTTTATTCTCTACGTGCCATTCACCCTTTTTTATTAGGACATATATGCATACACATATACCAACACCTTTTTCGGAATCTATACATTACGAATCTTATTTTATTTACCGTAAGTTCTTTCATTGATATTATCTTAAAATATTTCCATTAAATAATAATATGTCATTACTTTAAATAATTTGCTTTTTCAATCATTTCAAATAAGGATATGGTACGGAGAAATTGTAATAATATGAAACATATATATATAACATGTGTGCAGCCACAATGAAAATCCATTACAGATATAAATTTAATGATTTCATATATCTTGTATTATTTAAATGTAAAAAATTACATTAAAACGTCTTTGATGATTCAACGTAAGTTAAGATGATGTTATATACAAATACACATCGTTAAAACTAAGATAAATATTTATTAACTCAGCGAGGGTTTCGAACCCCGGAACCTAGCATCCCACGTCTAATGCGCTAACCATTACACCAATAGGAGCGGAAGTCATATCGACGCAGTTTAAACTTCCGGTTGCGTTGGTGTAATGCTTAGCGTGTCGGACGTCGCACGCGAAGCTCAGGGGTTCGAATCTTAAGATATTTTTTATATACTGTTTTCGCTTTAAATGTTTAAATTTAACTAGAATCTTTTCTTAATTAGGTTTCTTCGTATAAAGAGACATTTCCGGCGAAGTATTTCTATATAGATTACAAATTTTCATTATGTTGCAAAATATGCGTTTAGAAGCATAAGCGTTCGTTGAATTTCAACGAACTTATAGAATCTCAAATTTCGACTGTGAAAAACGTGAAAATACGCCGTTATAATATAAAATAGATCTTAAGCTCGGAATAATACGTAACTTTTCACCCTTCCGCTTTTACGTATTAAAGTTAATGACGGCAGAATATCTTCCTTTGGAAAATATAAAGTTAATTGTCAGTTATGGAAAAACAATAATTGAAAGAAGATGTTACTGCACATAAAGCATATATTAAAATTTAGTACTGTAAGTTAAACCAGCAAAAGCACAGTAATCGGACAAACAGCATGAACGAACGAAATTAATTTGTTTTACGGAAGTCAAAAGTCAATACCGGTCTTTTTAGAATCACAGAGCGAATGTTATCCTCCGATCATTATCCGGATTCTCTCCTGCTTGAGTTCTGCTAAGAGAAAATTGTTTATGTCATCAACGCTTTGTGAGCAATAAAACGATATATCCAATCACACTTTTCGGAAGATCAGGGAATAAGGAATTTTGTGACTTACGTATTTTATAAGACTTTCTATTTATACCGTAAGCAACGGGAAAAGATCATCGAATACAATTTACTAGTAATATTTCAATTAAGGTCAACAAATATGTGTTTGGTTTCCTATGTACGCAAAGGAATATCCCACTCAGAAATTGAAAAGCGAAGCCAAGGTAAATTTTTTCTAGTATAATTGCATCGGAATATCCACGTCGGAGACAATGACAGCTGTCATGGATGCTTATAATTTGCATTCTCTTAAACTGATAAAAAACACGTGTTTAACATACTTCAACCGGATATATTAGATAATTGGCCCGGAATTTTGATTTTGTCTTCAATCACGATGTATTCTTCCACGAATAGAGCCATCCAAGTCTCAGATTTGTATGTTCAGTGTTTCTAAGTAATTTTAAATTTCAAATGAAAAATAAGCTGCGCACATTCCTATGATATTCGAAGTGATAAAATGAAGAAACTAAATATTTCTATTTCCTACGCATAAGTCCTATAGAATATGAAATATTATCTTCTTGAAAAAAATGGACTCCTATATTTCACAAGGTATTGAATGTTTTGAGGCCCCGAGGGCAGGATCGGACTACCGTCGAAATGTTGTCGGTGTGTGTGTCATTTTGTGTTCTCTATCCGGAAAAATAGTTCCCGTAACATCACCAAATTTCCTTTGTTACACTTTGGAAAGCGCCGGAAGTGCTGATGTGATTTTGGACAATACCGGATAAAGGGATATAAGGTGCATTTGTAACCCGATTCCGGTTTGAAGAAATATCTCCGCTATAACATCATTATTTTCTATGCATTTCGAAACGAAGTTCATATAGAATGCAATTTCCTACAAGTTTCATTTCAAACAATTTTCCGTAGCATTATTTCCGTAAGAATTACTTAAAAATAATCGCATTTTTCGGTTTTTGTCGAATATCTCCCTAAATACTTGTTTAAAGGTTATCGTGCTGTGGAAAAATGATGCAGAGGACAAAATTCCTCCCAGTTTCTGTTAAGTAATATTTCGTAGAACCTTACATTTAGTGTATAATTAATTAATTACCGAATTCCCATTACAGAGCGCCGCTATCTAAGGCTGATTCTTTGAAAATTTTAAAAGTATATTCCACCCAATATTTATGAACATATTATTTATGACAGGCAATATCAGTTTTGGGTTATAACGCTATTTTTCATAATTGAAAATCTGCATTTGGGTTGAAGACAATCTGGGTTTGCCCCCATAAGATTATTCAATTGTAAATCAGAACGGAAAACTCATATCTGTATACCTATCTAAACACAACACTTAAACTTTTCGTGGGTTTTAAACGAGGCCTATTTTTATTCTCTACGTGCCATTCACCCTTTTTTATTAGGGCATATATGCATACACATATAAAAACAACTATCTCGGATTCCATACATTCCGAATCTTATTTTATTTACCTTGAATTCTTAGATTGTAATTACCTTAAAATACCTGCATTAAATAATAATATGTCATTATGTTAAATAATTTGCGTTTTCAATCATTTCAAATAAGGATACAGTACGGAGAAATTGTAATAATATGAAACATATATATATATATAACATGTGTGCAGCCACAATGAAAATCCATTACAGATATAAATTTAATGATTTCATATATCTTGTATTATTTAAATGAAAAAAATTACATTAAAATGTCTTTGACGATTCAACGTAAGTTAAGATGAAGTTATATACAAATACACATCGTTAAAACTAAGATAAATATTTATTAACTCAGCGAGGGTTTCGAACCCCGGAACCTAGCATCCCACGTCTAATGCGCTAACCATTACACCAACAGGAGCGGAAGTCATATCGACGCAGTTTAAACTTCCGGTTGCGTTGGTGTAATGGTTAGCGTGTCGGACGTCGATCGCGAAGCTCAGGGGTTCGAATCTTAAGATATTTGTTATATACTGTTTTCGCTTTAAATGTTTAAATTTAACTAGAATCTTTTCTTAATTAGGTTTCTTCGTATAAAGAGACATTTCCGGCGAAGTATTTCTATATAGATTACAAATTTTCATTATGTTGCAAAATATGCGTTTAGAAGCATAAGCGTTCGTTGAATTTCAACGAACTTATAGAATCTCAAATTTCGACTGTGAAAAACGTGAAAATACGCCGTTATAATACAAAATAGATCTTAAGCTCGGAATAATACGTAACTTTTCACCCTTCCGCTTTTACGTATTAAAGTTAATGACGGCAGAATATCTTCCTTTGGAAAATATAAAGTTAATTGTCAGTTATGGAAAAACAATAATTGAAAGAAGATGTTACTGCACATAAAGCATATAATAAAATTTAGTACTGTAAGTTAAACCAGCAAAAGCACAATAATCGGACAAACAGCATGAACGAACGAAATTAATTTGTTTAACGGAAGTCAAAAGTAAATACCGGTCTTTTTAGAATCACAGAGCGAATGTTATCCTCCGATCATTATCCGGATTCTCTCCTTCTTGAGTTCTGCTAAGTGAAAATTGTTTACGTCATCGACGCTTTGGAAGCAAAAAGCGATATATCCAATCACACTTTTCGGACGATCTGGGAATAAGGAATTTTGTTACTTACGTATTTTAAAACACTCTCATCGAATACAATTTACTAGTAATATTTCACTTAAGGTCAACAAATATGTTTTTGTGTTGCTATATTCCCAATGGAAATTTCCATTCAGAAATTGAAAAGCGAAGCCATGTTAAAATTTTTCTAGTATAATTGCATCGGAATGTCCACGACGGAGACAATGGCAGCTGTCATGGTTACTTATTTTTGGCATTCACTTACACTGATAGAAAACACCTATTTAACCTACTTCAACCGCATATATTAGATAATTGGACCGGGATTTGGATTTGGTCTTCAATAATCATTTATTCTTCCGCGAATAGGGCCATCCAAGTCTCAGATTCGTATG
Organism: Uropetala carovei; assembly: GCA_036926305.1. NCBI lineage: Eukaryota > Metazoa > Arthropoda > Insecta > Odonata > Petaluridae > Uropetala > Uropetala carovei. The sequence continues at coordinate 2,794,319 of JAXCHB010000325.1, forward strand.
TTCAGCGTTTGTAAGTAAATTTAAAATTCAAATGAAAAATAAGCTACACTCATTCCTATGACATTCGAAGTGATAAAATGAAAAAAATGAATATTTCTATTTTCTCCGCGTAAGTGGTATAGAATATGAAGTATTATTTTCTTGAAAGAAATGGGTTGCTATATTTCACAAGGTAGTCAAAGTTTTGAGGCCCCGAGGACAGTTTCGGACTACTGTCGTAATGATGTCGGTGTGTGTCATATTGGGCTCTCTAACAGGAAAAATATTTGCCCTTACATCACTAAATTTCATTTGTTACACTTTGGAATGCGCCCGAATTGCTGATGTGATTTTGGACAATACAGGTTCAACGGAGGTTAATGTCCATTTGTAACCCGATTCCAAATCAAACCACAACACTTAACACTTCTTTGCGTTTAAAACGAGCCTATATTTATTCTCTACATGCCATACACCCTTATTGGAAACTTATAATCTAAATAGAAATACTTCGCCGAAAATGTCTGTTATACGAGGAAAGTTATTTAAGAAATGATTCTAGTTAAGTATAAACATTTAAAGCGAAAAAAATATATAAAAAATATCTTGTGATTCGAAACCCTGAACTTCGCGTTCGACGTTCGACACGCTAACCATTAAACCAACGCAACCGGAAGTTAAACTGCGTCGATAAGACTTTCGGTCCTGTTGGTGTAATGGTTAGCGCATTGGACGTGGGATACGAAGTTCCGGGGTTCGAAACCCTCGCTGAGATTGTAAATATTTTCTTCGTTTTAACGATGTGTATGTGTATATAACGTCACCATAACTTACGCTGAATCGTCAAAGACGTTTTCTTTTAATTTTTTTCATTTAAATAATACAAGATATATGAAATCATTCAATTTACATCTATAATGGATTTTCATTGTGGCTGCACACATGTTACATGTATATGTTTTACATTATTACAATTCTCCGTAGCATATCTTTATTTGAAATGATTGAAAACACAAATTATTTAACGTAATGACATATTATTATTCAACGATGATAATTTAAGATAATTTCAATGTAAGAATTCAAGGTAAATAAAATAAGATTCGGAATGTATAGATTCCGAAAAAGGTGTTTGTATATGTGTATGCATATATGTCCTAATAAATAAGGGTGTATGGCACTTAGAGAATAAAGATAGGCCTCGTTTTAAACGCAAGAAATATTTAAGTGTTGTGTTTAGATTTGTATAGAGACATGAGTTTTCCGTTCAGATTGAAAATGAATAATCTTATGCGGGCTAAACCAGATTGTCTCCTACTCTAATGCAGATTTTCAATTATGAAGAATAGCGTTATAAAACAAGTGTTATTGCCTGTCCTAAAAAATATGATCATATCTATTGCATGAAATTTACTTTAAAAATATTCACAGAATCACTGATAGATAGCGGTGTACTATAATGGGAATTCGGTAATTAATTAATTATCCACTAAATGGAACGTTCTACGAAAAATTGCTTAAAACAACCTGGGGAGAATTTTATCTTCTGCATCATTTGTCCTCAGCACGATATCCTATAGACAGATATTTAAGGAGATACTCGACAAAAACAGAAAAATACGATTATTTGTAAGTAATTCTTACGGAAATACTGCTACGGAAAATTGTTTGAAATGAAAGTTGTAGGAAATAGCATTCTATATTAACTTCGTTTCGAAATGAATAGAAGATAATGATGTGATAACAGAGATATTTCTTCAAGCGGGAATCGGGCTACAAATGGACCTTAACCACCGTTTAACCGGTATTGTCTAAAATCACATCAGCTCTTCGGGCTCATTCCAAAGTGTAACAAATGAAATTTAGTGATGTTACCGCAATTATTTTTCCTGTTATAGAGCATAAAATGACACAAACAACGACATCATTTCGACAATAGTCTGAACGTGTCCTCGGGGCCTCAAAACATTCAATACCTTGTGAAATATAGGAGTCCATTTTTTTCAAGAAGATAATATTTCATATTCTATAGCACTTATGCGTAGGAAATAGAAATATTTCGTTTCTTCATTTTATCCCTTCGAATGTCATAGGAATGAGTGCAGCTTCTTTTTCATTTCAATTTATAATTACTTTTAAACGCTGAACATTCGAATCCGAGACTTGGATGGCCCTATTCGAGGACGAATAGACGATTATTGAAGACAAAATCAAAAACCCGGTACAATTATCTAATATATGCGGTTCAAGTATGTTAAATACGTATTTTTTATGAGTTTAAGTGAATGCCAATTATAAGCAACCATGACAGCTGCCATTGTCTCCGACGTGGATATACCGATGCAATTATATGGGAAAAAGTTTAACATGGCTTCGCTTTTAAATTTCTGAGTGGGATTTTCTTTTGGGTATATAGGAAACCTAACACATATTTGTTGACCTTAATTGAAATATTAGTAGTAAATTGTATACGATGCTCTATTCCCTTTGCTTATGGTTTAAATAGAAAGTGTTTAAGCAAACGTATGTAACAAAATTCCTTATGCGCAGATATCCCGAAATGTGTGATTGGATAAACCGTTTATTTCTTCCATAGCGTTGATGACATAAACAATTTTCACTTTGCAGAACTCAAGAAGGAGAGAATCCGGATAATGATCGGAGGATAATATTCGCTCTGTGATTCTAAAAAGACCGGTATTTACTTTTGACTTCCGTTAAACAAATTAATTTCGTTCGTTCATGCTATTTGACCGATTATTGTCCATTTGCTGGATTATCTTACAGTCCGATATTTTAATATATGCTATATGTTCAGTAAGATCTTATTTCAATTATTTTTTTCCCATAACTGACACGTAATTTTATATATTCCAGAAGAAGTTTTTCTACCGTAATACACTTGAATACGTAAAAGCGCATAGGTAAAAAGGTTGGTTTTATTCGGAAGTTAAGTTCAATGTTATATTATTACTGCGAATTTTCACATTTTCACATGTCGAAGTTTTAAATTCTATAAATTCTTTGAAATTCAACGAAAGCTTGTGCTACTAAAAGCATATTTTCAACTCAATGGAAATTTATAATCTAAATGGGAATACTTCGCCGAAAACGTCTCTTTATACGAGCAAAGGTAATTAAGAAGAGATTCTAGTTAAATATAAACATTTAAAGCGATAAAATATATAAAAAATATCTTGAGAATCGAACCCCTGAACTTCGCGTTCGACGTCCGACACGCTAACCATTACACCAACGCAACCGGAAGTTTAAACTGCGCCGATAAACTTCCGGTCCTGTTGGTGTAATGGTTAGCGCATTGGACGTGGGATGATAAGTTCCGGGGTTCGAAACCCTCGCTGAGTTAATAATTTTTTCTTCGTTTTAACGATGTGTATTTGTATATAACGTCATCTTGGCTTACTCTGTATCTCCAATGACTTTTTAATTTAATTTTTTTTAATTAATACATAATATAAGGTATTAAATTTCCATCTATAATGGAATTTTGCTGTCGCTGCACAAATTTTTCATATATATGTATTACACTAGTATAATTTTTCGTATCGTATCAATATTTGAAATGATTAAAAACGCAAATTATTAAAATTAATGAAATATTATTATTTAATAGAAATATTTTAAGGTAATGTCAATCCATGAATTCAAGGTAAATAAAATAAGATTCGGATTGTATAGATTTCGAAAAATAAGGTATTTGTATGTGTGTGTATGTATATATGTTTTTATAAATCAGAGTGTATAGCAGGTAGAAAATAATAATAGGCCTCGTTTTTAACGCAATAAAGCGTTAAGTGGTGTTTAGGTTTCCAGGTTTTGTGTGAAATCAATTTTAGTTGAACCATTCATTTCGGGGATATTTTATCTTTTCAGAATTTCCATTATACAACGCCAACGCCATGTAACGGTGAATTCTGCAACCGTAACTATTCAAGATATACCTAATTTACGGCAATAAGTACGACTGTATTCTTTTACGATCCGGAATAATAACTTTTCCTTATAATGCTATTCATAATAATTTCAATACCTATACCCCAAATATGAAGATAGTCATGTGTTGGCCACATCAGATTTTTTTTCAATTGAATTTTAAAATTACTTAGGAACACGGAACTTACGAGACTGAGACTTGGATGGTTCTATTCGTGGAAAAACGAACGATTTTTGAAAGGCAGAATCCAAATCCTGGTCGAAAAGGTAAAATATGAGCTTGGATTAAGCTAAATACGTAATTTTATCATTTTTACGAGAATGCCAATTTTAAGCTACCATGACAACTGCCATTGTCGCCGTAGTTGACATTCCGATAAAATTATATGGGAAATATTTTAACATAACTTGTGTTTTCAATTTCTGCGAGCGTTTTTGCTTTTGTTACATGGTAAACCGAACAAATATTTGTGGAGTCTAAATGATATATTACTAATAAATTGTTTTTAATTATATTTTCCTTGGTCGTATGGTTTACAATAAAATTGTTTTTAGTTACCTTTAATTTTTTAATAGTTGACGAAATAATTACTTCGTAGTTAAAGTAGGCATTATTATATTCACCAACATATTGAAATTATTTTTTTGAATAGCCATTTTGTTTGACCGAATCCATTCATTAAATTTCGAAATCCGTCAATCTCAACTGCTTTTTATCCGAAATGCGAGCCTGATTTTACCAATTTTTTAATGCAAACCGAAGTTACCAAAATAATTTGGATTACGGCCTAAGAAGATATTTGTAATTATTTTTCTGTATTACTCCTGAGAAAACGTTTTTCTTCACGCGTGATTGCTTACTCCCTAGCCAGAGATCGATCCTTTTTATTTTCATCCACCAATATAGCTTGGAGTAGCTTTCGATTACCATTGAAAAAGGAATGCACGAATACTCCCCTTCCTTAATTGCGGTTCGGGGAATTATATATACATTCACACACACACACACGCTCCACGTTCTGTTCCAAGAAAATGTAAATCAAGGTCGCCAGCAACGATTTCATTTGATGGGTCAAGGATCTTTTTGCGGAGAAATTGAGATATCTGGCCGAAAATCATCGGTTCGAAAAACATTTACCGTCACGAAGTCTGTTGCATGAAAGGGATTCAGAAAATTGGTGAAAAAAATGTATGGGAAGGTTTTCTTCGGTGGAAATCGGCGCCTCCTTCCTCAAAAGAATAACACGATCGCGTCAAAATGGAGGTAAACGTAGGGAGGGAGAGAGAGAGAGATGGAAGGAGATAAGAAGAGGGGGAAGAAGGGGGAGTCTTTAGATGAAATCTCTGAAGGAGAAGGAATTCCCCCTCCCCCTTCCTCCGCGACAGATGGCGATTTTCTTGTTTTTCGGTTTCCGGATAAAGTAGGGGGCGGTTTGTGTGGGGCGAGGAGGGGAGGGGAATAACGTTACACCTTGCAGGAAGATATAGAGGTCAACGACTAGTGTTTTATGTATATTTTTATGCTTAGATCGAATTTTGGGATAAAGTGAGCTTAGGATAATGATAGGATTTTGAGAAGAAGGATTTTTTGGGACGGATAAAATAGTATCTGGTGGTTGGAAAAAGGAAGTTGGAATATGTTTGGGTGACGTCTTGCTTAGCGCAGTGCTACAAAAAAAACAGAAAAATGAGGAAAATTTTCTGACTTGGGTTTTGAAACGTACGCTCTCTAATTCGTTTAACGTAACACTCTGCTTGCTTCGATAGGTTAATAGGGCGGAAAATATGGCGTGAAGGGCACGATAATCGGCAAGTAGATAGGAAGTAATTAAATCTTTAACACAGACATTCCCAATTGTCCTTTCAATAGAACAGTAGTAATCTGCCGAAATACCATTTTAAATACTTTTAATAGCCCTGCGGAAGAACGCCATTTTTTTGAGTAAGGTAATCGCAACATGCTGCACATCTTGAGTATATTATGTTCTTGCGTTTTACAGAATCGTAATAAATGAATCTTAAAATATCAGGAAACTGATTGTCTAAGTTAATTACATTAAGTTTGAACGATACGCGATAGACATTTTTTGTATTTAAAATCATACTACATTATTAGTGGTCATTGATGTACCTTGGGCTTCAGCAAAAGTACTTCCCGATCATTATAATCCAACATTACAAGTTTCGTGGAATATTTTTAAAATTAACTTCGGTATATACACGCTAAAACTAACGCACTCAAATTATCCATGCTTACATGAGTTATCTGTTTAATTAGTTAAATATTGGCTTTATTTTCCAAACTGAGAGGAAACCAAGTTTTCGGTAATCTCTATGTAATTTCCGATTTAAACTCTAATCTGTCCTGCCAAATCATTGGCAAGTTACGTTGCCACGGCCCGCTGAAATATTTACAACCCATTTACGCAGCCCGCCATGTAGATAAAGTCGCCAACCCCTAGTTTAGAGTGCAGACCACAGTACCCAACAAGGCAGGTAGAAATTATTGCTAGAACCGACAGGTATTATCGGGGACACTTTACTTGAATCCGACAAGAGGGAATAAAAAGAGATTTTACGTAATGTAGACATGGTGCGTTGGCATCCCCTGCCACACGCTTTGGGCGTCTTTCAGAGGACCCGCTTAAGCGTACATTTTTATGCACCTTGTAAACCACCAGAGCGGTTATAGATGCGAGGTTAAGTTCGCTGAGGGGTTTACAGCGATGTAAGTGGGAATAAGACTTCTGGATGGGGATTGGAGATTGAAAAAACAAAAAAATGGATGTAAGTGCAAGGATTGGATGTAGTGGGGGTGGGTGGGGGAAAGAGTTGTGTTGGGTTATAGAGGAGAGAGGTGAGAGGGTATTAGGGAGAAGGAATGGAGAGTCGCAGAAGAAGGTAAATGGAACGCATGCAAGCACAGGATTACTCATGAGTTTCTGACTTCCCCAGGGGCTGTTGTCGTGATTCCATCCCATCTGTCACTCGTATCACCCTTTCCCCTCCCTTTCATCCCCCTCCGGCGTACGTAGCTTCGGGCGTTTCTTTTTTTTTTTTATTATTTAATCCTTATTTTCCTACCGCGCCGCGAACCGCTCCCCTTCCATCGCTTCCTCCTCCTACTCCTCCTCAGACCTCTGTCTGATTGGGAAACGGCTTTCACATTCGAGAGTATCAAAAATATTTATTGGGGTTCTTAGGGACGTGGAATGGCCTAGCGAGGCGGGAAGTGGTGAAGGGGAGGGGGGGGGGAGGAAGAGAAAAGGGCGAACGTGGGTGGGTGGGGGTTGGGTGGGGCGTTTATAACGGATTCGAACCGTGTGATATCCTGACTGGGAAGAGAGGGGTCACGAAACACCTGGAGACATTCTCGATCAGAATCCACAGCTCTCTCTCTCTCTCTCTTTCCTCTCTCTCTCTTTCCTCTCTCTCTCTTTTCCTCTCTCTCTCTTTTCCTCTCTCTCTCTCTCCTCTCCCTCTCTCTCCTCTCCCTCTCTCTCCCACCTCCGGGCGCCACGCAAAAACGGTATTCGTTCGAAAGGAAATAAAACGGTAGCGATTCGTTTGTTTTTCGCGGCATGAGCTGCTCAATTTTTTAGTTTTTTTTTAGCTTTTCTCGTTATCCACTCCATCTTATAACTCTACTTTGATATATTTATATATATATATATATATATATATATATATATATATATATATATATATATATATATATATATATATATATTTGATAAACTCTCTGTGGAATAGGATCCCAACCTAGTTTCTCTTACAATTAGAATAGGTAAGAATGGAAAATTTTATACATTATAAGATAATGTCCATTCAAATACATAGGTGCCATTTCGAGTAATTTGCATTGATTTTGCTGATATGTTACATTAAGATATGTAATTATTAAAACCTAACGAAAGCATTTAACGGTCTTGACAAACAAGTAACATCCGAAAAAGATAAGGACAGCTGTGACAAAGAGTAATGGCCCGATAGGAATTTTTTACATTTTATCTTGACAAGCAATTTTTTCTACAGTTTGACTAATCTGGTCGAATGCCACATTAGGTAGCTTCGAAAAAATCAATCAGGTATATTTTTGTTTTTTTCCTAGTCTATTCGAGAAACTTTCACTAATACATTATTATGTAAAATTATTTAATACTCAAAGATTTTTATTCTAGCCTGTGATTTGTGACCAAATTTCTGAATCTTAAACATTAAAAAAAAAGAAGAAGATCATTGTTTGTATTTTTATTTCTTAAAAATCTGTATCGATTTTCAACTTTTTCTATTTTAACTTTAAATGCTTCTTAGCTTCACACAATCACTATTCACACGTTCCAAAAGTTTTCATTCATACACTTTTGTGTGCATCCATATTTTTTCTCCAAATGTTGTTACTAGCAGCAAGGATATCTTCGGATGATTAATCCATTCATATGATTCCAAAATAATCACTTAAACAAAACATTTGGAAAATCAAGTACTACATACATATTTCTCTTATTAATCTTGTTACGGCAATTGGAGATACTTAATTGTTGACATTTTAAACATTTCTGTACTTAAATGCTTATTCTGGAATATATTTTCAGCTATAATACGAGCTCGATCATTCTCTAGTGAACAGCCATATCAGTATCTTCATTCTTTTGCGTACTTGAGATAGTTCTTTCGGTGTTAAAAAATCTGATGTGGCCAACACATGACTTTCTCCATATATGGGGGTATAGATATTTAAATTATTATGAATAGCATTATAAGGTAAAATTATTATTTCGTATGGTAAAAGAATACAGTCTTCCTTATTGCCCTAAATTAGGTATATTTTTAATGTTTACAGAATTCACCGCTACATGGTGGTGGCGCTGTATACTGGAAATTAAGAAAAAGCAAAATATCTCCGAAATGGATGGTTCTACGAAAATTTGTTTCAAACGAAACTTGGAGAAATATTATTCTCTACAACTTTAGTCCTAACAAAGGTTATCAATAACGATGTTTTTAAGGAGATATTTGATGGAAGCCGAAAAAAATGATTATTTATAAATAATTGCTAAACATTAACTGCTACGGAAATTTGTTTCAAATAAAAGTGGTAGAAAATTACATTCTATATAATACTTGTATCAATTTGTATAAACAATAATGATGTTTTAACGGAGAAATATCGCAAAAACCGAATCGGGTTTCGAATAAACTTCGACTTCCGGTTAACCGTTATTGTCCAAAAACTAATCAGTCCTTTGTGCCATACCAAAGTGTTATATATGAATTTTGGTAACGATATGGCAAGTACTTTTTGAGTTAAGAGTGCCCACAATCACATACACACAAGCACACACACACAGACATCATTCCGAAATAGTCTAAACGTGTTCTAGGGACCTCTAAACGTGCATTTCTGTTGAAATCTAGAAGTTGATTTTTTTGCTGATCACAATACTTTCCCATACTACGTATGTACGTATGGAGAAAGTAAAAAGGATGACGATTGATTGTTCAAAATTTATCATTCTGTTATAATGTAATTTTCATAGCTAACTGCTTCAATATATTATGAACTAGCGTAATTGCCCGTCAATATGAGGGGATATCTTTAGTTAACCTTAAAATAGCTGCCTCCCTCCCCCCTCACTCTCCTCCTCCTCCCTCCCACCTTCTCACTTCCCTTCAACCCTCTCCTTCCCTTCTCCCTCACTCCCTCTCTCTCCCTCCCTTTCTCTCTTAAATGTAAGAAGAGACTATTAATCTCAATTTCGCCCTCAATAAAGTCGTTTGTCTGTCTCCCTCCCTCCCTCTATCTCTCTCTCTCTCTCTCTCTCTCTCTCTTTCCCTCCCTCTCCTCCTTCCTCCCTCCCGCTTCCTCCCTCCCCCCACTCCCTCTCCCTTCCTCCCTCTCACTCCCTCCCCCTCACTCTCACTTCCTCTCCCTCCCTCCCTCTCCCTCCCTCCCCCTCCCTCCCCCTCTCTCCCTCCCTCTCTCTCTCTCTCTTTCCCTCCCTTTCCTCCTTCCTCCCTCCCGCTTCCTCCCTCCCCCCCACTCCCTCTCCCTTCCTCCCTCTCACTCCCTCCCCCTCACTCTCACTTCCTCTCCCTCCCTCCCTCTCCCTCCCTCCCCCTCTCTCCCTCCCTCTCTCTCTCTCTCTTTCCCTCCCTCTCCTCCTTCCTCCCTCCCGCTTCCTCCCTCCCCCCCACTCCCTCTCCCTTCCTCCCTCTCACTCCCTCCCCCTCACTCTCACTTCCTCTCCCTCCCTCCCTCTCCCTCCCTCCCCCTCTCTCCCTCCCTCCCCCTCTCTCCCTCCCTCTCTCTCCCTCCCTATCTCGTATTAAAAGAATTCAAGGTACGTATGCAAAACGTCACATCACCTCTTTCTTCAGTTGGACCAAGGTCTCTCAATCTTTGTTTATAAAGAACCATTTTGAGCGTTTTCTATGTATTCGCATGGTAATAAACGAATGAGCAATTCTCGTATTTTATGTACGACTCATATTTATAAACGTATATAATAAAAACGCATTGTGAATAAATTGTTTTTTCTAATACATTTTCCAAAACGACTTCGGGTGATATTATTCTTTTGCAAAATTACCCTTCCTGACCTGTCTTCAATTTTCTCACTTTTAAGTAGGCTTCTTTGAAGAGTTAAGAATTGAAATTATTTCTCTATTCCAATTCCCCTTCTGTAAGTAAGAACGCCTCTACAAAGTTTTATAATGTTCTTCCCTATTATAAACATAAAACAACATTTAATTCAGAAGTCATGTTTGAAAACCGAAGTAAGAAGAAGAATTAGAATATTTTTGCGTGACTTTTTAAAACCCTTCATTTGCCCTTTCTGTATTATAGTGGTAAGAGAGAGAGTGAGGAATGCTGAAGATAAAATGAACAGATAGGATGAAAAACGAGGAAGTACTACGAAGAATAGGTGGGAAACGAATGATTATACATACTATCAGAAAGAGGAAAACGAACCGGATTGGACATTACCTGAGAAGTGAAAGCATGATTAAATACGTGTTAGAGAAAGAGAGAGAGAGAAAAAAAGAGAAAGGGGTAGGAAAAGGTTCCAGCTGATTGACGATTTGAAAGGGAAAGAGATATATCAAGGCATGAAGAAGACTGCGTCAAATGGGAGTATATGGAGAACCAGGTTTAACCATGAATAATCACGGTCCTGCCTACGGATAGACTACTTAAGATGAAAAGATAGAGAGAAACCCAATCTCCCAAAATCCCGCAACCAAAATTCCCGTGAAGTCATTAACGTGAAGGTAGTCACCGCCCAAAAGAAATGCCAATTCAAAACGGAACATCACTCTTAACCGTACATTAACCCCCTCAATTCATACAGCACTCATACGTAAATACGTACGTACATATATGCGTACATATGTATGTACACATTCATGCATGGCCCGTCGCGGTCTTTCCGCCAAGTCGTTCGATCGCATTCTATTCCACATTCCTACTCCCTCTCCAACCCTCCTCTTTTCCCCTCCTCCCCTCTCAAATCCTCCCCCACTTTCCGCCTAATGGCGATCGTCACTCCCCGTGCGGAAGAAAGCGAACGGGAATAAATTGAACATCGCCTCCTGCGGCTGGCTATAGGCGACCGCCATATGACCCCGCCACCTGGCTTCCTTCCCACAAGACTCATTACGCTCGGCGGAGGGACGTTGGTATTGCCTTTCTGGCGTGCGGAGCGAAAATTTCGATCCCTCTCGCTCTCTCTCCCCCTCCCTAGGATTTCAATAATATTCGTCGCATTTTTTTTATTTCTCTCGCGGATCGGTTTGGAAGATCGGTTCTTCAAAATGAAGGGATACGTGCACGTATACATGTATAAGTAGATATGTGTATGTATTTTGATCGTACGTGTGTGTGTGTACACCTACGCACGCACCTAAACGCAGATGAATTTCTGTTCTATAACATTATTTATCAGCCGCATTGGCGCTTATTTGAAACAGATACTCGAAACGTTTTATGAATTATATAATGAGAGAAGGAAGGAATTGAGCGCCAGAATGTGATAATTTATTTGGTGACCGTGGGAATAAAATATGCGATGGAAATATACATAGAAAAATATTCATGTACCTGTATGACGTTCATTTTAAAAGGGGACTTGAATATAAGGATTTCCAATTGAACACGTTGATCGTTGCAAATGCTTTAAAAAAGTATCGTAACAAGAGATACCAGACGCAAAAATTAAATAAGGAGTACAACTACCAAAGATAACGGCGTAATCAGGAACAGCAAACTTTTGCTAACCAGTAAAACAAACAAATGGCTAAGGAGGAATTTTAAATGTATAGAGAGGAAATAAGGGCTGTCATAAAAAAATTATATACAGTAACTGGAAACACTGTAACTGTATAATTGAAGATTAAATGAAAATTCGAATAAAAAATGAGGAATCTAAGCAATAATGAGAGAAGTGCAATATTTTCTCTGGAAACCGGACTGAAGAGATGAAAATAATGCAGGTTTATCTCTTTGCAGAGAAAAAAAGTTCTTCCGTACATATTAATATTTTGAGATGTGTTCGCATAATAAAGCTTTCGTCTGCAAAAATGCAACTAGTACTATACAAAGTTTACGTCTTTTTTACTTTCTCATACGAAGTATCGAGAAAGTATTGTTTTTTTGTCTTCAGAGTTTGCTTTCACGAATTGGCCGATGTTTTGCAATGGATATTTTGGCTCCTTTCGTCGTCATCGTTGCATTGGGTCTTGTGTTGTCTCATTAGTTTTTTCCTGACAGTTAATTTTTTCTGTTGCTATTATAACCTTTAAATCAGGATCCACCAAATTTTGGCTAAAGAGCCACATAAGGTGTTTTATACTGCTAATAAGGCCACATACAACCTTTCAAATGATTTGTGTGCACGAGTATGTAAATTTAAAAGAACTATCTTTGAGAAGTTTTTTATATTAGGTATATTAAAAGTGTGCACTAAAAAAATATCGTGTATATGTAATAGATCAGTGCTGCCAAACCTTTTCTACGTGGCAGGCCACATCGCTGGTTACGAATCCTTCGGCGGGCCACATTGTAAGTTACCAATTATTCGGCGGGCAGGATTAGAGTTTAAATCGGATGTTATCTGTATATTCTAAGGTGCCATTTTAGTGAAAATTAAGTCTTAATTGGATTTTTATGGTAAAAATTCCTATGTTAAATGTTTTATTATAAAAAATTTCATAAAGATATATGAATTGGTGTGTTAAATTTTTTGGATTGCATTTGCATCATGGCTTCGCGGGCCGCATAAAAACACTTCGCGAGCCACATCCGGCCCGCGGGCCGTAGGTTGGGCACCACTGTCATAGATGCTAACCAATGTTATTTTCTGCTGGCAAATATACTAATATGAAAATCATTAATATTATCCATAGTAAATAATACACTTCGTACTCTTCCACAAAAATTCCGTGAAAGAATATGTAAGTCTTCAAGAAACTGATAAAGATAAAAATCACTTAGTGGGACATAGTGAATAATAGACAGAATCTCTAAGCCCACAATCTAGAAAGGATACAATCTTAAATGCACGGTATAAAATGTTATGCTATTGCACGATATACAATTTTTAACCAATAATCGATACGTTGGTTTGCTCGATGTTACAAAGATACTCTTAGAAATGGGTTTTTATGAGTATTTTGCATGCAAGATTTCCTGATATCAGTTATTGTTTTGTGAAAGAGTTTTCCGGACTTACAACTTCCGTTCATTCGAGGTTCTCTCCATTCAAGATTTTGGATTTTGGAATTGCGTCCGCACCCAGTCTTAGATTGGAGATCCTTATTTTAGAGAATCCCTTCAAAACTCTCTTCTTCATCCTTCATTCTTTATTAATTATGCGGCAGGAAACCCAAATTACCTACCAAATCGTTTCGCAATGCTACAATTTCATTCAATTTACACGATCTTCTAAGAAAGGTACTTAGCTATCACAGTGTTTTAGGAAACTTGTACATGAGTCTATTTTTTTATCTAAATCAATGTGAACTGAACAAATATAGTGAAACAAACTACAAAGTTTGCAAACACAATTTTCATCCAAAATTAATAAACCTTGAAGATAATTTCCGTTGTACATATTTCCTTTGTAAACTCCGAATGCTTTAACCAATTAGTTTTCACTCATATGCAAACTCATGAGATAACCCGATATTTTTGTCACAGCAGCAACCAACATTTCCCCTCCCATAAGCATTTATCTTCCTCGTAAATTAATCCGATAATCTAACGGAGAGATAACTATCTCCTTCAAACGGAGATAGCCCAGGAGATATGCAAGATCTACGCTTACTATGCTAAACACGAGGCCATTTTCCCCTAGGTCCAACTTTGCTTTTCAACACGGGCCGAATTTGTAGTAAACCAAACGGTGAGCGACGTAACACTTGCGAGGCTCGGAGTTCTTGTTCAAGCCCATTTGATGCCGTGGAAACCGACCCTTGTTGTTTGTCCACGTTTCGGTGTGTGTGTGTGTTTTCTGTCGGGTTTTCCGTGGGTGCGTGATGAGGCATGGATCCACCGGACTTGATGGGATAAGCGGAGAAAATCCTCGCACGATGGCGAGGAGAGCGTTCGGTAGATGGCCAAGATCACAGCCGAGGTGTCCGTAAGGGTGGGTATATATATGTGTCTTATGAGGAATCAGCATTGCGTAGATTTTGAAGGTTTACTGGGTAAACACATTCTCAGAATCTGTTTTTTTAAGGATATCCGAAGATGAGTTCGGACAAGAAGATTCAATTTCTCGCTCATACAAATTTTAAATTATATTTTTTTAGAATAATACGCCACGTTTTTCTATTTATATCCTCTGATTTCTTTTAATTTTAGAGAGAATCACGTCAAAATGAATAGTTTATTTTTTCAAATACGTTGGATGATGTTTATAGCATAATTCTGACAAACTATTTAGGATTAAAAGCAAGTTCTGCTAACTGCGTATTGCTTTTAAAACAAACAACTCATCATGCATTCAAATAGTCTGTATTATTTCAAATTCCAGGATTTTAATCAAACTTTACATCGGGTAATAAGCACATAATTTTTCCTGGAAATGTATACGTGACTTGCGTGTTTGTTAGTTAAAAACGATTCTGTGTTCCAAGTTTCCCGTACATAATAGAATAGTAAAGTTCCAAACAAACACAATGAAGTACCCGCCTACAATCTTATACTATTAATGCTGTGATTAAATTTCGCGAAAATTTTACGGGTTTAATCCACGTGCGTAATCATATAAATTTGCATATTGAAATGGGTTATAATTGAGATATTAATTACACGCTCTGACAAACGTACAAAATCTTTATAAAACTTATGCCACCGCACCTTAATTCGTTGCGGTAGTGTACTTGATGCTCCACGGTAACTTTAAGAAATATGAGGTATGGAGGCATACCACTCTCTTCAGTGCCAGCGTGATATCATTTGGGGGCCTACGCAAACATGATTTTGGAGGCCCTATCCTAATTTTTTGCAGTAAAATATTCCAACCAGGTAGCACTTTATCTAGAATGTTCTATACGTATTTTTATGTGAAAACTCCGCAAGACGAATTTTTTATTTCCTCAGCAGGCGAGTTTTTCAAAAGTGCAGACAATAACATAGAGATTTCCATACACGTGCTTTTTTAATATTCTGGAAAAATCTCAAAAAATAATAGGTGACATTAATTTTAATATTTAATATTCAATTATTGACGTCGATTTTTTGTTTATGAAAACCAGGCAAACATTTCCAAAGTAATTTTCTTATTAGTATCATCGTGGAAGACAATAATAAAAAATTATATATTCCTCACCCGTTTTCTTTTATGATCTGTAAAAAGTGGGATAAAAATGTATTTAATATAAGAATGAATTTTCTGCGTGATTGCTAATTGCAGTTTCATAGATAAAATTCAAGAAGTTATCAATATTTATTTACGTTGTAAACATATAAATAATGGATAAGTAATAGATTTCAGTTAATACCTTATTAAACTATGCTTAACATAAATTGAGACGAAGAATCTAAATATTTCTTCAAGAATCAGTTTTGTGAAAAAATATTTCAAACAAAGATTGTGAAAAATAGCATTTTCTAAAAATTTACATAAATTTTGTTATAAAGGAGAAATATGGAAAATTCGGAAAAACGAAAAGAATTGCCTCTACATCCGGTTAACCAGTTTTAGCCATAACCTTTTCAGATCTTCATTTACTAATAAAAAATCTAAAATTTACAGTTTTTCCTGATATGATTATTAGTTATAGAGTTATAGCATCCAGAAAATTCTATCATATGCACATGCACAGCCATCATCGGTAAAATAGTCAAAACGTACTCAAGGAGACCTCGAAACTTCAATTTCTGTTCAAATCGGTTTTTTTAAAGAATACAATACTTTCTCCTATACTGCGTGCGTATAGAGAAATTAAAAGTGCACTGATTTTTAGTTAAAAATGTAAATTTAAAAAATACACAACATATAATGATAAAGTAATGCATTTTCATTCATAAATAATGATAAATGCCCTCTTTCGATGAGAATTGTCGAAGAATTCCTCCTAAATAGAATTAGTTTAAATAATTCTCTTATATCTCGAACAGAGCAGCTAGGTTGTGTTGCGATCTCGATACTATTGTTAAAACAGATGGAATATGGAATGGGACAAATTTTTAAATGATGTTCGGAAATATAATCTTTGCCGAAACATCCAAAAACATCTGATTCGAAGAGATACAATGTCAACGGACGAATGACTATAATTCACGAAGTACATTCACAGTCAGTACGAGGTTACCGTAATACTTACACAAAGTAGTAACTAGAGATGAAAAACCTGTCATTTTACTCATACGGAAGAAAGACTTCATTTAGAAGTGAACGAGTGAACAAAGTAGAAAAGTTTTGCTATTGACTATAAGCATCACTTTTTAAAGCTGCTTAATAATCAGGTTTTTGGAAAAGATTTAAAATACGGGACATTTGGTCGTCTCGATAAAATGTTTTTGGAAAATACGGGACATGATCTTTTGATCATCCTAGTTATGGGAGAAACGCAACTTAGGGCCCCCTTCTGTGGGGGTCCATATGCGTAGCATACTCTGCATACCCCATCACGCCGGCCCTGACTGTGTTTTATTATCCTCAAACTGACATTTCGAATTTACTAAAAATCTTTTTTTAATCAAATTTTACAGTTATCCCAATCCGGAATGAATTTAAACCTTCATTGGAAAATTTGCACTCTTCGTCATTGAAACATTTATTAATCAGATTTTAAAATATAGTATTAGCCGCAATTTACCGCATATATGCCATTATTTACACCGAATTATATTGACTGCAGAGTGAGGGCTGTATCCGTAGACTGCAAGCTGACGTAGTAATAGGCGCGAAAAGTTGGTTAACGTAGGACATAGCTATCAGGAGATCTTCCTTAGTGACTGAGAAGTTTTTAAGAAAATCATTCAGGTCGGGAAGTTGAGCCTTTACAGCGACATATAATCATGCCAAAACATGCGAGATACGAGAATTCTGGAGGGTTTACGTACGCCAGGTATCTCAAACTCGCGGCCCACAAAGTAATATACTTTATATTACGCGACCCAAACTCAAATCCACTTCTTGTACGATACTTCACGTAAATAACGTATTTGTGAATAATCAAATAAGTGTATTAAATCATTCCCATTTATAACTGCCTGCACAGTTAAGTTACCACATTGTGATAGTATTCGACGTTTACTCGGTGACGTCTTTGTAAGCAGTGATCGTTAATTACTTCGATTTTGTCAACGAGAACAAGCATTGATTTTCCGGTACATTGACAAAACATCACAGATAAGGACTCCCTTGGTGTCTTTCTTGAGACTTCAGCTCAGGATTGTAAAGAGGAAACAACGATTCGTAACAAATAGCATCTTCGTTCAAAAACTTTGGGTCTCGAAAAAGTCTTACTAACAGGTTTTACTTGTATACATATGTTGCAGAGGCATACCATAATATTGATTCTCATAAATGTAGGAGCCTACGCTGTATGCACGGTGTTATAATTCAGGGTTAAAGTAACGTAGGTCGGGTGGCATAAGAACAAGTTGTATTTTTGGTGGTATAAGTCAGATCAAAAGGTTTATGCATTTTTTTCACCACGAGTTTGGCAAACCTCTATATCACGCTGGGCAACTCTGTCAAAGTTGGTCTACCAGTACGCAGCTCAGACATTATTTTTGGTTAAACCTTAAACACACTATGTACTATTTTTCGCCGTCTTCTTAATTTTCCCTTTCAATTCGTCTACGGCCGAAACATTTTCCTTTCTCTATTTAATTTTTCATTCAAGTTTCTCTTCTAACACTCCCTCAATCACGCTCTCTCCCCTCACTGTGGCCTATCCAGTTCGCCTTCCTCTTCCTTATATCCTGTATAAACATTCGTTTGATTCCTATTCTTCTTATTACTTCTAATTGTTCATCCCATCTGTTTTATATTTAGTATTACATTTCTATACTTTGAGGATTTCCATGTATTTTTTTACCGCCTATTTCTTAGTTTCCATATTCCTGACCATGTAAAACGATACTCCATACCTAATATTTCATCAACAATATATATATATATATATTACGTACACATATATTTATATATATACATGCATACGCACACGTAAAACCTAGTGAGCTAACGGTAGAATGAAGTTTGCTATCCTATCCGTTGCCCTGATATATGAAAAAAAACCACCACCCTTTAAGAGATGCACAATTTACATGCGAGACGCCAGGTTCCCTCCCTCCTTTCTTCCGTGGTTGCCGTCGTACATACCTCAGAAACCTCGCAAACCCTACCACCCCCCTCCCCTCCGCATCCTTCCCGCCTCACTCATTTCCGCCTCTATCATACCATCCGACGCCCTCAGGGTCTTGAATAATGGATTTCGTATACGGGGTCGATGCTTGGAAAATTACTCGAATTAAGAGCGGCTTGTTTCTTCTTCCTTAAAATCCCCTTTCGTTCTTCCACCCCTCTTCCCCCTTCCGTCTTACACGCACTCTATCTCTCTCTCTTTGTCTCTCCATGTGTCTCCCATTAACCCATGGAAACTTTTTCTCCTTAGCCCGATCAAAATGACTATAGCTTCGTTTACACGGAGAGAGTGGAACGCGATAGCAATTCTCGCGAGAGTTTGCGATAGTTCACTATCGCGAGAGTGTGTGTTTACGCGTGTATTACGACTCAATGTGAGAGCTCACGGAGATTAGTCATGGAGTCTCAAAGACTAATGAACGCTATGATTCGCGTTGTTGGGGAAATGGTAGCTGCAAAAGCAAGGAACGAAAGAAAGAGGAAAAGACTTCGTCCCCGTGCCAGTTCTTTTAATGGATGATTTCATTTTTGTTACCCCTTGATTGCAAGTGCATCTAACATCTCTTATTTTTTCGCAGCTCTTTTATATCAGAGAATCCGGAAAAGATTAATAAAGCCACTTCCGCGGCATCTCTTTTTTGCCGAATTTTATAGTCCGGGTGGCTTTAGTCCCATAATCAAGGAAAGTTTTGATACGATTTTAAAAACTAAAAGATATCAAAAGCAGGCATTTTCAAAAAAAAGAACAGCAGCAGATACGAGAAACACCTACGTCCACCTGCAGCTATCAACTCTCGTGTTGGCGTGATAGTCGTGTATAGACGGTGAGAGTTGCCGTAATAGTTCGTATTACTCTCGCGAGAGGACTATCACATTAGGGGTTAACATTTCCCGGGTTTTTTTTTCAATCCCGGGATTCCGAGATTGATTCACTACTAAATTCTTCTTCTGAAATATTTAAAGTTTTCTTCACATCATTGCTTTAAGAATGCATTCCTTCACTGTTAAAAATCTCTCCAACATATCTAGCAAGATTTTCCATCTGGTTTTCGAATCAAGTATGAGTTGCATTTCCTTATTAAAATACGGGATCCCGCTTGAACCCTGTATCACATATCTAGCCGGGCCTGATAGTGAGATAGTTCTCTCACGATAGGTCAGTAGTAATATCGCGCCGTCTACATGACGGTAGTAGCATGAGAGTTACTATCATGAGAGTTTACTATCATGAGAGTTACTATCATGAGAGTTACTATCATGAGAGTTACTATCATGAGAGTTACTCTCGCGTCGTGCTCTCACCGTGTAAATGAGGCTTATAACCTGCTCGCTTTTCTCTTGCATTTTGTGTCTTGCGATAGTTTACCTACTTATCTTCTCCGACCCTTTCTTCCTCCACATCTCTGTATCTACCTTCTATCTCACTTTCTAGCATCTATTCTCCTTTTCCCTCTCTTCCTTTCCCTCTAACTCCCTCTCCGTTCATCACTCTCTCTCTCTCTCTCTCTCTCTCTCTCTCTCTCTCTCTCTCCTCTCTTCTCTCTCTCTCTCCCCCCCCTCTCTCCCCTCTCTCCTTCTCTCTCCCTCTCCCCCCCCTCTCTTCCTTTCGTGGGTGTTTACTACGTTGGCCATGTCAGGTCTTTCATAGGTTTTTACCACTAATACTTCGTCTTTTTTTTAGAAGTTTCCGAATCTGTAATTGGATCTGTGATTTTGTTTTTTGTCTAGTTTCAGGTTTTTGTTTCCTGCCAATATGTTCATATGTTTATATATGTTATTATTTTTTATTCTCATTTGTAATTACTAACGTAGGGTTAAATGTAAGAAAGGACTATATAGTCTCTTTTTCACCTTCAATAAAATCGTTTGTCTGTGTGTCTCTTCCTTCCACTCTATCCACTCTCACCTTCTTCTGACTCGCTCTCTCCCTCTTCCCTTTCCCGCCTCCTCTACAATGTCTATCCCTGTTCCTCCTCCTCTTGTCTTTTAAATTCTCTTATCCATTCTCGTCCTATTTTCCGTCCCAGCTTCTCTTTCTTTCTCTCTCTCTACTTTCTCTTTTTCTCTTCTCTGTCCTCTTTCTCTGTTCTCACTTCTTCCTTTCCATCCTTATATTCCACATCTTTCTCCATGTATTTTTCTCCCTCTTCGTGTTCTATCACGATCTTTCATTCTTTCACTCTTCCCTCATCTCTCTCACTCCCTCCTTTACCTCCCCTCTCATTTCCCTCCCCCTCTTCCATTCTCCCTACCGCTAACTCTTCTCCCTTCCTTTCTATCTATCGTCTTTCCAGCGCATATTTCTCCCGTCTTTAAACGCTTTATCTCACTTTCCTTATTATCTGTCTTATGCATAATTTATTTCATTCATTCTTCCTCCGCTCCTTTGGGTTTATTCCACAGTTTTCTTCTTCGCGTGATAGTTTTATTTCTCGACCTATAGACTTTTCTCCTCGTAACCTCCAAATTGTTTTCAAACAGTTTCATAAGTCCAAGGAATGTTTTCCAAAAACGGCTCTTCGCGGCTACTATATATTGATTTTCACTTTATCACATACGAAGTATATATTGATAAAGTATTGTTATCGCGAAAAAATTCGACCTCGAAATTTTCATGGAAATATACGTTTTTGGTGTATACCTGAGTCCAAAAAAGTGGTTCTGCCGTCTGTCTGTATGTTCGAGGCTCTAGGGAATGAACTGTAGAGCGAAAATGATGAAATGTCGTACTCAGGCATTTTATCATACAGAATAGAAGCTATGAAAAAATTGTTGACATTTGTCAATATTTAAGGTAACTTTATTCTACGCATTTTTAACAGCAATATGATTTTCTCAGAAACGCTTCAACGATTTTGATCAAATTTCGTAAAGTTACTTGAGTTTACGTCATCAATAATACTGCACAGTTCATATTTCTCAAAAAATTAATATAAGGCTGGTTTATTCTAGGCATCTTTAACAACAATATGATTTTCTTAAAATCGGTTGCAAAGATTTTGATCAAATTCCGTACAGTTACTTAAGTTTACGTCTGAAATAATGCAACATATTTCATTTTTCTCAAAGAAATTATATAAGGCTAGTTTATTCTTGGGCAGCTTTAATAACAATTGGATTATCGAAAAAAAACGGCTAATCCGATTTTCGTCAAATTTCGTATAGTTATTTAAGATGATGTTTATAACGATTCTACATAGCTCAGTTTTTTTCAAAAAATAACTAAACGACGCATTAGTATATGAGAAAGTCTGTACAATGTATGCTGTACCGATTTTTTCATGTCGTTAATTAGCGTAGATTAGATGTGTTATGATATTTTTATTGTAGATTTTATGAAATTTTCACATTGTTTACTAATACTATTTTTAATGGCCAAAATTATTATCATTCGAATTCCAAGCCGATTTTCAATTTCAAACTGACTCTCCAAATCCTATTGTTACAATTGTTTTAATTAGTGTTGCAATTTTTATTTCTGATTAAATTGCCTCATAAGTAATTTTTTAATTTCCCTTTTCATATGTATCATAGTCCAGGGCTGCCACCAATTTTTTTCTAAATCCTGTTACCGACATCAAAATATCCTGTAATATGTAATATCTTGGTTTTTTATACAAAATGTACAAATGTATGCTTTCAGTATTTTCAGCATCTGCATCGCATATTTTAATTAAAATTATTTACAACTCATTATGCATGACTTATATTTAAACATTCTTATTTATGAATTTTAAATTTATCCTGCATTACGAATCAACTGTATTGGCATAGAAAGTTTAAAAAAAGTATTCAAGTATTTATTATACAGTAAATAGCACAAATGCAGTGAAAACAATAAGTTTACAGGACAGGCTTTAGATTAGAAAATCTATTAAATAAAATAATTTTCACTTTCAATGATATCAGTATAATGGCTCAATAAAATTAGACAAAATATAAAAATTTCTACGCATTGCAATCAACAATTAGAAAATTTTATCGTAGCAACGGAAACAATAGTATAACTTAGTTACCTATTTAACATAAATTTAGGCGAAAATCACAATCTCTCTTAAACTATCGGTTTAACAACAAAATTTCGAGCAAAAATTTTTAGGTAATTACATTATCTACAACTTTTATAATAACAAATATTTACATTAATTGAGTTTTAAAGGCGACATTTGGAAAAAATGGAAAAATCACAAGAATAAACCTCCACTTCCGGTTGAGCTGTTTCAACTAAAACATTTTTTTATCTTCAGTTGCTAATAAAAGTCTTAAGTATACATTTTTGTGCTGATCTGATTATTAGTTTTTGAGTTAGAGCGTCCACGAAAGTTGGTCACACACATCATCGCGAAAATGGTCGAAACGTACTCGGGGACCTCAAAACGTGTATTCCCGTTGAAATCTCGAATTCGTTTTTTTTTTCAAAAGTACAATACTTTCCCCTATACTAAGTATGCAGAAGGTAGTTTTATATATATATATATATATGCCTTAGTTTTCCGATCCAGTTCAAAAGCTACTTTTTGCGTTCAATCTCACAATAAGTAACGAGTTTTCGCGCTTCGTCCAAGGTACGTATATTAAGATACGTACATACTTGCGGAACAGTTTCATCGAATGTATATTACTTACAGGATTCGTATTATTCGTATAGAAATATTGATAATCTCTGAATTTCTTAGTAGTCTATGTATTTTTACTCGAAAATCTCAGATATCTACCGAATATTTCCTTATAAATATCCGCGAATCACGGAAATGTCTGTGTTTCCTTAAAAAATATCCGTGTAAACGGCGGTCCTGTCAGAGTATATTGGATTTGAAATGTTTTTTTTACAAAGTTTTTTTTGCAGAGCCTTCGATTTCAAAAAGAAGCCTTATAAAAAATTGCTTTCGCTACCGTTACCTTTTTAAGCATATTCGCAATCTTAATTTCGCTGGATTTAGCCAAAAAACCTTACGTGAAGTCGGGAGGATAATACTAGTCTATGATACAGACTATGAGCAAAAACTTCACACCCTGGAAGCGCCAATGATATTTAAGCCAATTTCTAAAAAATCGACGGTTTTAATTAAGGAATGAACGGCGATGGGAAGGCATCGTTCCAAAAGCTTGCGAAGTTCGCCAACTTCTGAATAAATAATGTAAGCCAATCCCAAGAAGAAAAGCAAATCAAACGAGAAAATTGATGGATTTCCCGCGTTACGTGGAATGAATTGACGATCTTTCATTTTAAGATTAAATAAAGTCGAAATAAATTTGAAATTTATTAGTGGAAAGACCTGTGGATTCAAGAAAACACGGAAAAAGCGAATAATTTATCTAGGGAAATTTTTTCGGAATGATTTCTCAGTTCGCCGATGTTGCGATACGGAAAGGATTCAATTGTAGCATACGGAGTTACAATTTGTCTTTATCTGTGAGTTATTTCAAAGTGCCGATTACGTGTACGTAAGGAACTTTATTGCGAATCGGTAAAACTTTGATAGATAGCTTACGAAAATAAATATTTCGGTCTGCTAGCGTTTCTCGTTGATTTCTTTTGCGGGAATCTTCAGTTTAACGGTAGTTAAAATCTACTAAAAGGTGCCAGTTGAAGATATTATTTTCAGCAAATTTTATAGCTTAAGCCGCTTATTTGTGACAAAGGTATTCAGAAATTTTTTTTTTTAAACTGTCAGAACATTCTCCATTATTGCACGTCTAGATCAGAGACGGCAAATCTATGGCACACGTTCCACTTTTGGCGCACGAAACGATTTTGTTTGGCACGCAACAGAATGAAATTGTTCACTGACTGTCTCTTTAATATTTATCCATTTCTGATACAACATAAAAGGTACTGCAATTATGTTGATTAAATAACTGGCTAATAATGGATTTGTATCCAAAAACGACATGCTTTTGCTCTATGCCAAAAATAATCCAGGGCAATAGATCTTTTTAGATTATATATATATATATATATATATATATATATATATATATATATATATATATATATATATATATATACATATATATATACATATATATAATCTATATATACTTACTGAAAAGGAAAGGTAAATAAGAATATTTAGGGCAACTAGGTGTTGAAGGAAGCCCAGTGAGCACTTACCGGAAGGAGAGCCGCTAGGGGGTGTTGGAGAGGCACATTTGTAGACGTTGGAGCTTTCGGGATGATCCCTTCGTCAGCACAAGAGAGACACAACTGTTTCCTTCAACACCTAGTTGCCCTAAATATCTATTTATAATAATATTCATTAAAATTTGTTTGTTTGTTTGTCTGTGCATCTACACATTTCCACACCGTTAAAGCTAGAATAATCAAACTTTCAACAGAATCCTTCTTCACAAATAGAAAGGCCGTAGGCTACTTTTAAATCCCAAATGTTTTATATTAATTGTACAAAAAGTAAAATAACTTTGTATGCTAATGGCAACGAGCGAATGCTAGGGATCGGTCAGAAAGAACGGAACAGTTTTTTCGAATTGTTCTGATGCCTAAACTGTTCTCATAAACTTCCTGTTCTCAAAGAACAGGTAACTCTAAATCTTATACACAATGAGAAAGGTGGGAGACGACTACTTCCTTATCCGTAATTCGACGGCGGAGACTGATTAAACTACGCGTATTTTCCCGTCCTACTATTGATATGAATCAAATTTGGTACGATTGTGGAGGGCTCCCAGAAATAATTCATACGTGATTTTTGTTTCTCTCTGCCCGTTTTATTCAAAACGGCGGCCGAGTGAATTCTTAAATACCATGTATCCTCTAGAATTCCTATCGGATTTGAACCAAATTTTCCTGGGTAACGCCGTGTATTTTTGCCAGTATATAATATTTCTGATGTGTCCATAAATATGCGGTAAACTGCGTTTTGTTTCTACAAACTAGGAGGTCCCTAGAAAAATATTTTCATTTTCATAAAGTCCCGGGTTCGAATCCAAGAGACAATTTTACACGAGATTTTCGATTTTTCAGAGTGCAAGGTTTTTTTCCTTCGTTCATCAAAATACGTAAATATGGACCGATTTTCTTCGTTTGTACTTTATTCGACGGCTAAAACTATACCAGGGGTGCCCAACCTTTGGTCTACCGTGAGCCACTTTAACGATTCAACATGTCTCGCGAGTTACCTACGGGTTACGTATAGCTGTGTATAGAAGAAAAGTATGAGATTACAAATGTTGGACAAAATAATACTAAAATATTTTAGGCAAACAATTTAAAAGTATATTAATATCTTTAATTTTAATACATTAATAACACTTAACATTATTACAAAAATTAGATCTTTTTAAATGTTCAGTATGAAATTTGACATTGCATGCCGTCCGCCAATTTGTTATTCTCCGGGATATACGGAGTTACAGCCAGTGTCACGCAGTCATTGAGATGGCTATCGATTAATTGCGATCTGCACTTAGATTTCAAAATTTTCATTGTTGCGAAAGCACTTTCGCACAAATAAGTTGATCCAAAACATTCGTTCATACGTTAGAAAGTCTATTCAACAAAGGATATTTTTCCTATCCTACCGTTGTCCAGTCCGTCCCTGGACATAACCAAACTATGGATTTTACACGTGTTTTGTGTTAATTAACGACATCTTTTAGAGGGGATTGAAATCAAGTACAATAAGATTTGCTTTATGGTCAAGTTAAGCTAAGGGTTATCTCTGTTCGGCGCTTATAACTAAACAACGCAGAAAATTTTAATATGTATATAGTCATCATTAGCAATTTGAAATTGTTGCGCGAGCCACACGTGGCTCGCGAGCTACGCGTTGGGCACTCCTGCTCTATACTATCTTATTCTTGCGTTGTTTACGTGTTACATGGTCGAAGTTTTTAGAAATACGCATTCTTTTTTGGCATTTTTGCGGATTTTTCCTACTCATTTCGGGCGTTGCCAGGGAGACTCTCATTGTTTCCAATTAAACCTTCAAATAGAAGAAAGAAAAGTGTTATTCGCTTCGAACTGTTGTTTGAGCATCTAAATTAATGAAGCATAGCAACGTAAATATTTTAGGATAATTATTCTCTTGACTGCATATGGGAAGCGTTTCTAACGATTTAGTCGAAGCAACTGAATCTTCATTTCATCGTTTGAGTTTTGGAATCTTGCCTTTTTGTATGTAGATCCATCATATTACACATCTGTAATGCTTATTAACGCTAATAGGCTTATGTATAAATTAAAAATTAGATGATAATATGGACGCACGTGAAGATGAGGAGCGGAGAACTACGGAAAGAGAGAGGGATGCGGCAGCTCATAGGAATGCCCGTGAAGATGAGGAGCGTAGAGTACAAGAAAGACGAAGAATAGGGAACAAAGAAGATCTAACCTAGGGCCGAACTATTTAGATTATTTGCATATATATATATATATGCACAAAATCTATCCTTTCCTGATCTCTAAGTCTGAGAATAAATTATCGTATTAAAACCAAATTGTCATTTTGCTTTGGATGTATTGTAAATTTGCACGTAAGTTAGAAAATATTTTGGCAGGCCAACGAGAAAAAGTTTGCCATCCCCGACTTAGAGAGCATTGTTTCTGCTGTTGAGCAAAAGCTTGTTTTAATCCTTAAAATGTTGTTTTTGTCTGTTATTTCAAGAGAGAATCATTGAGATTTCCCTATAGCTCAAATCGAGTTGATGAATTACGTTTCGGCAAATGCCATAAAATAACTTTTTTGGCTATTGGAATAAACGTCATATGCCAATAGTATTCTCAGTTACGTTCCGTCACTTTTTATTTTTAAACAGTTCAAAATATTCGAAGCAAAAAAATAAAACAACGTAGGAATTATGTGTACTAGCTTAGATCTGTTTTTAGACTCAACTTACTCATTTCAAACCTTTGCCTATAATATTTTATTGATGAATACGATTTCCATTACAAGTGACTATCCGTCCTTTATGGAAGCTCATGTGAATATTACTGTATACGCCATCTCCACCAGTTGCGGATAAAGCCTCTTTTCCGGGACGCTCCAATTTTTACGGTTGCCCTAAGTCATTCTTCGAGTATGCCCGAAGAAGTAATCTCATCCCAAGCTTGCTTTGGCGTGCATGTTTATTTGTTTATTTATTCATTTATTAATCAAGAAAGACGCTTTTAAACAGTAAATCACAAGGATAAGAGCAAAGTCTACTCGGTAGGGTCGGGCACTTGAGGCGCGCGGGAACTACTTCTCCCTAGATGAAGATCTCTTTATGTCATTTAGAGGCTCGCAGTCTCCAAGGGAATCCCCTTCGTTCCCTCTTCCGTGCGTCTTCCGACCTTTCCTCCTTTTTTGCTCTCTCCTCTTCGCCCACTCAAGCCTCTTATTTCCTCCCTTTACTCATCCCTCTATCCCTCTCTCGCGTCCCACACGTTCTCAAAGGAGAGAAGGCAAGAAGGTAGGGCGAGAAAGAGGATGGGCGTGTCCCTTTCTTTCGTCTCCAACAATTCTCACTAAACCCAAAATTTGTCACGAAATTCAGATTGGTATTTACTATCGAATTAATGTAGCGATTGCTTCGACAAGCCGTTTCGATTTCAGCCGCCGGAGATTTCACCCGGCTAAAGATTCGAATTAAGTAAAATTTCTGGCGTCGCGTGCTCTTGTCTCCGTGGTGATTTTGCGGATAAACGGAAAGCTCGCCTCATTTAAATTTTGATGAACTTCCGGGTGGCGCTCGTTCGTCGATTCTGTAATAGGGAAACAAAGGTGTTAACGCAGATATCCTCTTAAAGTGATTCTCGTAGCTTTTAACGGGAATGTCATCAGTTTTAAGGTTAAAAAAAAAGAGAAATTTCTTATGCAGATGTGAATCCGTTATGCAGGTTCTGAAGGAACACTCTCTGATGCTGTAAGTCCATGTTTGAACGCTATACATTTGATTAGACGTAACCTGTTTTAAACGATAATATGCTGATTGTTTATTCCTTGTGAAGAAAATTTTCGAATAAAGTGATTAAAAGGGTGATGTGTCGATCACGGCGTTCAAGTCATTCTCATGCCTTATTTTTCTCTTTTTTACACTCATAATTATGATACTGGTTAATAATACTCTCGTTATAAAAATATAACTGTTTGATGAACTAATTATTTGGTTTGAGTTCAAATTTAGTATCTTTAGTATTTATCCGCGTTTGCAAGAATTACATTTGTAATTTTTTTAACTTTTGTAGATTGTGTAAATCGATAAAGGCTTTTTCTTCTATTATTTATCATTTTAATGCACGGAGTACTTCCTCATCAACGAAACTTTGGATGACATTTATTCCGTATCTCAACTCGGTATGCTGATTTGTTTTGCGTTTATTTATGTCACGCTTATCAAATGCATTTCTCATTAATATTTCGATAAACGCATGATTCATCCAAATCGATATCGTCGCATGAGAAATGATCCAGCGTAGCCATCCGATAATCGATTATTAAAATTATTACGAAATAATAAATTTAGCTCTTGAGACGCAAGATAAATGCTCGTTCGGAAGTTCATCCTGCAGCACCTCACCACGCGTGACGCGGTTAACCCTCAACGTACCGACCCCTTCCCATTTCTCACATCGTAAAAACCTCGAGAAGAAAAATTATTCATTAACATAAGGGGATAAAAGAACCCATTAGTCAATCCCCTCCACGAGAAGCGCTATATAAATGCTTATCTCCCTTCAACCTTCCCTTTCGAGAAATGAATAAAGGCAAGTTTCACGTCTTTAAAAACAAAAAGAAATTTCGCAAAGTCCAACAAACTGACAGGCTACATTTGTTAAGTTCCCCAGCGGCCACCTGCTCCCTTTTATTTTTATTATTATTATTTTTTTTTTGGAAGGGAAAGGCTGCTAAGGAACGATAGCGTGGAGACGAGCATCGCTCTTACTTAAAGACTATCTCTAAAGGATACCGAAACACGGCATCTCTCGTTTCCTTGACGACACGTTCATATCCAGGAGAGAGAATGGGACCGCGGAGATGAAGAGTTTGGCTGGTAAAAGGATGGGAGGGAGTCATATATCGCGGCTAGGTGATTATTACGATTTTGCTTCATAGCTTGTGTTAAATAAATTTTTTTAAAAGTTCAAAACAACATTTTTTATCCTTGTCTCGCGCCTCATTCTTTTTGAGTCTTGATCTCTAATTGAATCCTTTTTCCACGAAGGAAGTCGGGTCTTTTTTTAAAAGATCTTATGATATTTTCGACTCGGGTCGCATCAGTCTTCCGAGACAGTACGAGAAAGGTGTTTTGAGAAAATTCGCCTGAGAAAAAAGATGCCGGCGTTGTGTTATTATTTTAAAAATTATTGTAGGCGTTACATGTCTCGTGAGGTAGGAGAATGAGGAAAGAGAGCAAATGGAACGAGTTCTCCATCCTTCCCATTCTCTTTTTGTTTTCCTATTTTTTTTTTCGTTCCCCGTCGGATTAACTGCGTGCATCAATTCCGCAACTCGAGTACCCCAGGGCAATACTCCTCCCGTCTCGAAATGCGAAATCTCTTTACTCGACTCGTTGTACATCTTCCCCGGTCACCTTTTTTATTTAGGCGCGTTTCGCTTACAGCGTGAGCGCCTATTATCATCGTTCGGTCCGTCCGTCCGTCTGTCCGTCCGCATGTTCGTTCTCGGTTTCTACTGAACGGATTTTCATGAAATTTGACATTAAGGACTTACAATTAAAGATAATGAGAAAATCTCAAAAATGAATCACGTACGTCAATCAGGGGTACCACTTTACTGGTGACAAAAAATGAAATTTTCGTCATATCTCGTAACGTATTGCTCACATCAAAATATTTTTCAAATAAACGTTGTAGAACTGGTAAAGAAGAGTATTTCCTTCCCTATACATTTTTATCGTAGAAGTAGCCGTTATCGAGAAAATCAAACACAAACGTCTTAAATCGAGTTGAACTTCGAAAATTTCTTGCATGGTTACTTCTATAGTGTTGCTAACATAAACAATCTCACAAGCAAACGTTTAATTTCCTTACCTGTGCGTGCAATATTATTAAATAGGAAGATAATGGATTATTTATGAAAAAGAAAAGAACTTTAAAATGCTATTTCCCTTACGTACAGGTATATATATCATTTATTTCTAATACTCCACTGCACGGAACGCCGCCCATTTGTGATACGTTGCACACTTTCCCAACTTGTTTTTAATGCTGTTACTTACTGTCGTAGGTGAAATGAACCTGTAAATAAATGAGTCGCAAGACAAATCACGTGCATTAATACCCGAACTTTTTAGAAATTTACCATACCTACTCGGGCTGTAGGATGCACCTTATTTCTCATCATCCACGGAGGTGGGCCACATAGATATCAATGCATTAATTTCCAGTGATCGTTGATCGCTAGCGGGAATGAAAGATCCAATATATGACGAAAGAGATCGCCCATAACCAGGAGATTCGACCGCACAGAATTCCGTGACTTTTGCCCATTGAGAACCGAGTAATTCGAGATAAGAATCCACCGCAATCGCATTTTTTTGGTTATCTCTCACCAACCATATCGGAATAATGCGCCCCCTTTGCTTTTTTATTCCGCATTTATTTTCCACCACCGACCGGCGAGGACTTGGAACGAAATCCTGAAGAGGGCGATTGACGCGATCCGACGGAGTTTCAGGAAGGTGTTAACGCGCTTTCTCCGTTTCCTTTTAATCATCTGCGGAAGTGGTGATTTCAACTAACCTTTTTTCGTGGGTCTTTAATCAGGAAGTTTCTAATCTAATCGAACAAAAGGAGCTCTTTCATTTTAAAGGAAGATATGAACGGATCTTTCGGAATGTGAAATTCGCGTCCGTGGGTTCTTGGCAGGGTCGTTACTCAAATTTCCTAATCGTGGTTGAGTTTATCTGAAGTTTAGTTATTTTAGTTACTTTTAAAGGTAGTAGGTTAGGGATAAACGTTTTTGGCTGCTTCGCAGATCGATATATGTGAATTGTCGAATGATCTCGGGAGCGATACGATATTCAGGCATTCGGATATTTGAAACTCAGTCATTTTGCGGAAATCGGTCGTCATGTTTTTCTTCTAATGGGCCGTAAACCAATTAGCGATGTTGTGATTTTCATCATCATAGGTAGTCTGTCCATTGACAGGTCCGTGATTATTCTAGGTTAAACTTGGTTTTCCATATACTCCTATTTTCCGCAGTTGTGATTTTAGATTGCCTTAAAATATTCACTTTTGTAATGTAAATCATTGGTATGAACTTAAAATGCTCATTACGTCGCATTTTGTATAATGGAAGGGTCAGATTGTTTCGAATCATCAAGAAGCGCAAGAATGGGAAGCTACCGACTAACCCCTTGCGCATGGACTGTAATTAACCAGTTAGGATGCCGATACCGTCGTCATTGGTGATTTATTTAAAATTTCTTTCGCAAAGTAATAACATGAACTCAATGTGTTAATCTTAAGCGTATTTATTTATTTATTATCTACGTATTTTCGCGTTTTATTGATTTATTATTATTAAAATAGTTGAAATCGATTGAATCACTACTAAATGTGTACAGTGAAGTGCAGTGCAACTTATTTGACGAAGTAATGGACCTTGTGAAATTATTTTGACCAAATTTCGTTAGGGCAAAATTTCAGTGCAACGAAATGATTCACGCTCGCTGAGATATTGTTTGTAACTGGTTTGTACTGTATTTATTTTTCTCAAAAAGTAGAATTTTTTTGAAACCACTCGGAATCTGATTGGCTGCACCACTGGCATCATCGTATTGAAAGGGATTTTTAGTGAATTTCACCGAAAATTTCATGCAAATAAAGTAAGCAAAATATCTTTAACCACTCGGGACTTAACTTGCTTAATGCGACATATCGAGGTACCTGGAATTAATCGGCATCCTTAAGAGAATCGTAGTTACTGCCGCCGGATGAAGAGTTAATTGGTCATATTAAGTGAATCATAGTTACTACCACTGCATGAGGCAATTGGCCGCCTTAAGAGAATTAGTGTTACTGTCGCCGGATGGCGAGTTAATTAGGCACCTTAAGAGAATCATAGTTACTACCACCGCCATTCATAGTTTTTATTTTCCTTTTCTTTCATCATTTTCCATAGTGGTGTATTGCTTTGGTCTCGACCTCCGTTGGCATTTCGCCTTTCGTTTCGTAATCTAGGAGTTTTTACTTTTCTCTTTTTGATGCTCAGCTATTTGTCTTTCACTTCTTTCAACGCCCTCGCACGCCCGTCATATCTTCATCTCCCTCCTCCTTTAAGTATTTGGGGTCGTCTGTGTAAAATGTCCAATTCTCTCTCCGTTAGTTTCGTACGTGAAAGACTTCTTCGATGAAGTTGTTAATTCTCACCTTTCCTTCTTCCTCCCACCAATTCGCACTGTCAGGTTATTCATTTGCAGTTTTCGTCCAATTCCTCCTGTTTAAATCAAGCTCGTCCATCGCCTCGTCGCTGTCAAGGAGGGAGATGCCCATTCTCCAGAGCGACTTCTTTTGTCATGAGTTCGTGTTTCATTTCATCAGCTCCAATTTTATGTTCAGTAGTGCGAATGGACGGTCTGAAGATTGCCGGCCGTACGTCGTACTCTGCGAGCGATGACGGCAGTTCATTCGCCCTGAAATTCTGCTCATTTATTCAGCAAAACTTATGCCGTATTCAAGATCTACGTACGAATCAAATTTTGTTTTTTACGTATGTTTACATGAAAATGTTTCGCCGTCTAGGTGATTGCGTTGTTACGGGTTTCGTGTAATTGCGTCTGATTGATTGGGATTATAATTAGGCGTCTCATCTTTATACATATTCACGAAATTTCCACGCTATTTTGAAGTTTAATCAACACCTTTGCCGCGATAAATAATACGATGTAACGAAAGTAAATATAGAAATATCCGCTATTCGTTGAGTTGAAAATGGGGTTTGCATTTCTTTTTCAGAGATTTTTTAATATATATTCATTAATGTACCAGGTAATATGCGTAGTTTACGAAATATTTCGTAGCGTTGTAGCTTGTGTTATTCGTAGCGTACGAAATGAATCGCGATTATTATAGATTACCAATATTTTTACTTTATGGAACATTCGGTCACGTGGATATTATATTTGTTTACTTTTTAGTACTAGTAGTAGTTGGTTTCATCAATTTTCATTTAAATTTTACTTTAAACATAATTCACGTAAACCGATCGCATTTGGCTAGTAATTGCACAAGTATGATAGTATTTTGCTTTAAAATTCGTCAAGGTATAAAAACACTAAAGATAGAAAGGTAAACGTCCTTTTACTTAACATTCTTAGTGTAGCATCAAAGATAAAAAAGTAAACATTCATTTGCTTAACATTCTTACTGTAGAATCAAATTGGTCTATGCCAAATTTTTTAAATTAAAATTAAAAACTTTGAAGTAATTTTTCAACAATTAGTATTATTGAAAAACGTGTACCATAGATACAGACAATATGAGAATATTGATGATATTTATATAAAAATCAAGCTTTGAGGAAGAGGTAACAGAATGTAATTAGCACATATATACAACTAAGACTACCATATGCAATTTTGATAAGTGAATAAGCAACTGTCACACAAAGAGAATCATCAGTAAAGGCTGCTGAAAAAATGGCAAATAAAGCAAAAATAACATCAGGATCTAGAAGCAGAGAATTTCAGAAGAAATATGGCAAATCTCACAAGCAAAAAATACAGGAAATTTTGGCAACCATGCCTAAGTTAACATCCAAAGACATACGAAGGTATGATGAAACATCATAAAAACTATTCTTATAGAGTTTACGTTAAATTTTAATGTGATTTATCCAAAAATCCACACATTATATACTAAAAGAAAAGCTTTTGGATTGATAGGCATAGAATAGAATATTATAAGGCTCTATGCTTAGAACTAGAAGAGGAAGGTTATGATGAAGCTAATAGGTTCATGCAATTTTTGATGGATTTGCAAGAAGAAAAAAGAAATTCTGCTGGGCCAGATTCTGTTCTATGGTATAAGCCAAGGCTAAAAGATCAAAATATTATGCTTGATTCCCTTCAGTCTGGCTTGAAACAAGCAGAAAAAGAAGAAAGAGCAGGTTATCTATAATTTAACCTTATCTGATGACTTTAAAAATATATTATGAGGAAATGAACAAAATTTGCATGACATGCTCAATTTACACTTTGCTGAAAATCAATTTTAGGGCAGTTAGGAAAGGCTTGTTTTGTCTATTTGAATCTAGCACTTTACTTTCAAGATAAAGGTGAAAATTGGTATTGGGTAGCAGATGTGTTGTTTCATAGCAGTTGCCAAATTGGAGACAAATATCTCAATGATGGAAAAAGAAGGGCCACTGTAGCTCGTTATGCCTATGGAAAGTTTCTTATGGAAAAGTGTTAAGTATTTCATTGTTATTCAGGTATTTTATATCATCAATGTCAGGCAGAGAGAGGATTTTCTATGGTATCTCATATTAAACAATAGGGAAAACCTTTGTTTTATTCAAAATTATTTTTCACTTCTCAAGAGAGACTTTTATTTTATAACAGTTGATAATAAGAAAAAATCCCTAAGCATTTTAGAAACTGCTAGATCAGCATCAATGGGGAAGTTTTGGAATTTACCTGATTTGACTCCTATTGATCCGAATAAGGATATTCCAAAGGTATACCAAACATTTAAAAAATAATTTGATATTTTAATTATTTTCTTTCAGAAAAATTGGTGAAATTGTATTTGATATATTTTGTTTTTGATACACAAATCACTCATTTTTCCCACATTTATTCTTATTGAAGAAACTTTATTGATGTTGTGAATCTGTTGAAGGTACAAGACACGACTTCAGAAAAAGAGAAGGGTGGCATAAAAGATAAAATTTGGACAAGAGAACTTTCAGCTGAACCTGGCACCACTGGAACTGTTTACCAAGAAACATGTACACTTCTCCAAAAATTATATTGCCAGATGGCAAAAAATATAAGGGAACAAGCTGACCATGATTTAGCTATCAAACTGTGTCAAAAATCATTAAAAAGAGCAGTGGAATGTAAGTTGCATTGTTTCGCTTTATCTATGGTTATGCTCAATAACTTAAGTTCATATAAGTTAAATATACATATATACAGGCTTTTGTGGTAACATGTTTTTCATTCTGATAACAACTGCAACAATAAATAGTCCATGATTTTACTTTGTCTGGTTAAATTTGAGTCATTATTATATTATTTTTAAATTTCAGAACTCAGATGAAAATCACTGATTATTGTAGCAATAGCAAGAAGCTATCTTTTCGTAAAATATTTTATAATAATTGTTTTCTAATGGTTTACATGTTCAGTATTTCCTCTTGTGAAATATCTTGATTTCCAGCATTTTTCTTGTCTATGATTCTCATTCCCTTCAGCGTTTGAGTTTCTTTTCTATTATAAGCTGACTGTAGATAATTCCATAACATTTTCCAATTTTTTAGTTTTGGCATACTGCCAGATTATGGAAAAAATCATGAAAACTAACTCACTGCATTTCACAATACCACACTATGTTTTTAGTTGCACTCTGCATTTATTTTTGTCAAAGTGTAAGGAATTTTTTGAAAGTTTTCCGGGGATTACCTCTTTTTCTTCATTTATATTTTTTCAATTCTGATTCAGTTGCAAAAATTTTGTGGTGAGCCCCGCTTAACAAGGCCCTGGCCAATGCGGATTCTGTTTCAAATTATTTTTTTTAAATATAGACATCTTATGCACAGTGTGACCACAGTCTAATATCTTATGATTTTTTACTTTCTCCATACGTAGTAATGGGAAAGTATTGTGATCACGAAAAAAATTGACTTCGAGATTTCAACGGAAATACACGTTTTGAGGTCCCTAGAACACGTTTAGACTATTTTCGGAATGATATATGTGTGTGTGTGTGTGCATGCATGTGTGTGGAGACCTGGCTTTCTTGAGCATGTTTCACATTAAAATTATGTCTCCTTTCCGCTTCCTTTTAACTTCCAGTTAGAGCACACTGCACAGTTCTTTCTTACTTTCCCTTCATGGGCCACCACCCATTTTACTTATTGTTAGTATGTCAGTATTATCTTCAAATTCTTCCAATACTTGCTGTTCAGAAAACTCACTATTTTGATAAGATGAAAAGAAAATTTTATTAACCCTTTCACTGTTAGGCTGGTATGCTACCTGCAGTGCCCCCCAGTATTGGGTTAGTTCAGGCTCACCAGTTCCCACTTTCTTTCACAGTATTTACTTATATTTGCATGCTTGTACTTGTATTTAATTTGCCCCTTTTTATATACAACTCTTGTTTTTAAATTCACTCTGTGTAAGAAACACTTGAACAAACAAGTTGAAATGCATGGTCAGACCATGAAAAAACAGTGTCCAAAATTTTCATTTTCTTCTATTTGAGCAGGTTTTCCTTTTCACTATCACATTCGGATATTTATAATATAATAGCCCAGGTATGTTTGATGGTTGTTTGGTCACGCTATTACATAGGTATCTGGCGGCGAATTACGGTGTAACGCGAATAACTTGAGAAAGAATCGAGATGGAAACTCTAAATTTGGCAGGAATGCTCGCTTCATATATTTTAAGGTGATGACGAAAATAAATCTTGAAAAAAGTCCTGGGTTGGACTCCAAGAAAGACATTTCCATTTCCCGCAAGTTATCACGTAAAAACTGGTTTTTCGACAGGCTTTTATTGTTTCAGAAATTAAAATTAGAAGGAATTAAAATATGATCTTTGGATAAGAACCATTTTGAAGAAAAAACTATAAAGTTTCTTATTCTGTTCATCTCTTTTCACTTACAGTTCGAAATCACTCATGTTAAACGTTTTATTTACATATTTTGTGGAAATCTTGCCATTTTAATGGGGTGTTGCCTTGCCTACCAATTACATTGTTAGACCTCAAAATCCTATTTTTATATCAATCCTTATGGGTGTAAGTGTGCTTTGAATGCTTTTAATACAAGAGAGAGGAGGAGAAAGAAGGGAGGTGAAATAAGGGGGTGGAGGGAGAGAAGGGAGGGAGAGAGAGGGAGGGGGAGAAGAGAGGGAGGGGGAGGGGGGGAGGGGGGGAGGGAGGGAGGGGGAAGGAGAGAGAGAGAGGTAACTATTTTAAGTTTAACTAAAGACAGGCAATCATATTGATGGGCCTTTATACTAATTTCATTATAATATTCACTTTCATTAAAACTGAAGTTTTCATCGGAATCTATTTCATCTATAACCCTCAAAATATCTTCATCAAGCATGTTTTATGTAGTAACGCCAGCCATTTTGGCAGAAACAGATATAAAAACAGACATATGAAAAACGATCATTTTTTGTCAAAATAACTGAAAAATAAGATAACCATGGCATGAAATACATTTACTTAAGGTGGTTCCACCGTGACTGAAGGGTTTTAGGAGAAGGAAAATACTTTTTTATTAATTTTACGAACATGTGCAAAAAAATTACTTCAACTTTTCTAGTACATAGAATATTAAATTTATTTGTGAATGTATTAACAAACAATATAATATTAATTACGTGTAATTATTGGTTAGCATAATAATTTTCGCAAAGACTGAATTTTGACTCATATTTCTCCAAGCCATGATGACGAAAAAATTAGTTTTTCTTAAAAATAAATGATTCCATAAGTGTAATTAACTATATAAATATAAAATATTGTTATTACATATCTATTTTTAGTTTGAAAATATGTATTTTCTTTTATAATAAAAGTATAGCAGCAGGCGAAATCCTTAAATTTGGCAACATCATATACAAAGATTGTATACTTCCGGTTTCCGTGAGCGTCAGTAGTAGTTATTAGCGTTGGGAGTTTGCTGCGATTACTGTGTTTACTGTATCTTGTTCTTTGAGCAATATATAGTAATTTCTGCGTGAGGATTGTGTTTTTCCCCGTTCCCTGTGCATTTTACGGCATTGGGGTTTTTATTTTCTTTTTAATTTTTATAGTGATTTCTGTTTTCGTATACGTGGTGTAGAAAATGTCGCGATACACTCGTTCGAAGTCAGGCAAGTTCATGAAGAAGAGCGCAAAAGAGAAGCTTGATAAAGCTTTGGCATCTAAACGAGAGAAGTTGAAGGATACTTCGTCAGCGCCTAACGTTTGCAGTGGTAGACGCATAGTCGAAGTAAATCACTTGGCACAAGAGCTATGGTGTTCCTTATGTGATATTCCTCTATCATTAAGGGATATAGAAGAGGAGCAGAGGAAAGGCTTAATTTCTGTGTTGAAGATACAGTGTCGGTCCTGCCAGGCGATGAAATTAATTTCTACTGGGAGACGAAGTTTGGTGGAGGGGACCAACGCATACGATACTAACATCAAAGCTTCTATTGGTAAGTGACGTGATATATATTCAATTTAAAACTTATACATGTACATCGTAATATATTATTTCCAGTTGTTTAATTGAGTCCTGCATTTTTTACACAATTTTATTTTGTATAAATTTATACACATGAAGAAAATATATGTAAGTTTTTAAGATATTAATGTACTCATACTAACTTCATGCTAATATTATTTCTAAAATATAGGTTTGCTTGATGCTGGAATAGGTCCGTATCAATTCCATACTCTGCTCTCTGCTCTAAATATACCTACTGCATCGGAAGGGCTATGGAAAAGGCATGAAAGACTTGTAGGTCCTATGATGGAGGAATTGGCTGAAGAGAGCTGCAAGGAAGCTGTAGCTTTGGAGAGATCTCTTACATTATCATCTTCAATGTAAGTTCGGAAATAGTAAATAATAATGAAATTATATGGTATACTTTGTATAGTATAGTAATTATGATGGTGTATTTGGATTTACAATGACTTGTATGAAAAATTGTAAGATGTATTTCTTTCATTGGTGAAGAAATGTATATCTGATTCATTCATTCGTTACAGCTCAAGGATTAATACTCCTGGGGAATCTTCATTGAATGAGATGAGGACATCAACTCCTTTGGTTGGGATTGCTGCCTCATATGATATGGGGTGGCAAAAAAGAGGGAATGGAAGATCATATGATAGTATGACTGGTATGTATTTCCTAAGTAATTCCTTCATTTTGTTTATTTAGTTGCATTTGAATTGCACCTGTCTTCAGTATATTACAACTTTTGAATTTATATGTTATTTATTCCATAGGTCATGCTTCTTTGATAGGTTTGAAATCAAAAAAGATTTTGAACTATGGAGTTAGTTCTAAGACCTGTAGAAGGTGTAATGCCGGCAATTCCAAAAAGGACCATGACTGCCGTAAGAACTTCAGTGGGAGTGCTAAATCCATGGAGTCTGATTTAGCAGTAGAGTTGGTAAATGCACCAACATTAACAGAGTCTAATGTTCAATTGGCTGTCCTTATTGGTGATGATGACAGCTCAACAATGTCAGCATTAAAAAAATCATGCAATTCAGACATTGAGAAATGGTCTGATATAAATCATGCGAAGAAGAGCTTGGTAAGAATGCTGTATGGTTTGGTAAACCTAGAATTACAAAAAATAAAAAAAATTTATCCTCTATTTTCAGTTTTTTAAAAAATTTGTAATCTGTATTGTAAACATACTCTTTCGTTATGCATTTAGTACACATGCAATGTAATGCATTATAGTTGCCTTTATATCAATAAATATCTTGAATCTGATTGTTGACAGTTATTAATACACTGGTGTTTATAATTTTGATCCCCTTTCAAATGTAGTGGTGTCGCCATTTATGCCAAATCTGGTTTTATTTTATCTGACCTAAATTTGAATGCGTCTTCTGAAAAGGTTTTTGAGTGTTGTGCTGCCATTTTAAAGTCAAATAGTGTAAGATATGCTTTACTTTGTGTTTATCGCTTTCCAAGTGGTTCCTCTAGTGATTTTCTCTCTGCTTTCAACGAAGCTGTTCAATATATACTTGGTAAAAAGGTGGACAAATTTATAATCTGTGCTGATCTCAATGTAAATCAGCTTAACAATACAAAAGAAAAAAATGATTTACTTAATATGTTATCCAGTATTGGCCTCTTATGTTCCTTAACCTATTCGTGTTTCCTTGCAATCCTGTTCTTTTATTGATTTGATAATATCAAACTTGTCAGTGAATGATATCTCCTGTAAAACTATATATACTGAATTTTGGAATCTGGTAATACATTATATATTTTCTTCCCATTTAAACATTAAATTCCTCAAATAAGAATGAATTTCTTTTATGACAATGAATTTTGGAACTTTACTAGTTGATTTGCCTTGGGTGCAAAATTTGTATGGTTTCAATAGGAGAGTGGTTAGAGAAGGGAGGTAGCAAATTAAATAGAAAAAATAAACAAAGTAAAGAATATAAAGGATGTGGAATATAAAAAGTAAATATACCTAATTGAAATAGAGGTATGGAATTGGGCAGAGTTGAAATTGACGAAATGTAGATAGGGGTAAAGAGAAATTAAAAGAATGGAGAATAATTAATTAAATAAAGGAAACAAATTACAAATATTATAAAAGTGATAAAATGATGACAAATTAAAGGGAGATTAAATTTTTACCATTTTGTTTATTGATATTTTGAGTTTCATTTCGAACATTGTTCAAGAACTAATTTGTTATGTTATGGGTAAGTTCTGCCGTCCTTCTCATTTTATAACACTTAAAACAAAATGAACAATAATAATGTTTTGTAATTAGTGTCTAAATGAAAACTAATACATGCGAAGCAGATAACTAGCTCTCTAACAATTTCTAATGCTTTTCGTATAAACGAGAATTTCTACATGCGACGTATATGTCACGTTAGACGGAAAGAGATTAAAATTAAAACTTTTATTTCGTTTTTGAAATTCATGAGTATCACGATAGTGAAGATAAGTTCTTCAAGAAACTCGTTATTAAGCAGCAAAAGTACATTTAGCAGACTAAAATTCTAGCCGGAAATATTGCTACAGCATAGTTGCCACATTTATTTGAGCAAAGGCGCCATTTTAAGCAAATGGCGAGAATTTTGAAATAAACTGAATTTCAGGCAATGATATCTCAAAAACGAGTTCGGGTAGAAGCGTGTATTTTTCCATAAAACAAATTAAATAGCACTGATTATTTTAATGAAGTATTTTTAAAGGCGGCGTTGGATTCCCTTCACCCTCAAATAAATATTTTTATACTTGTCGGTGAGGAACTACTCATAAGGGCCCATGTTAAATATGTCATTTTTAAGGACGATTTACAGAAAATTTAGCTCGGTAAGATCAGGTTTTTTTTAATGCAATGGATAAACTGAGCGTTCAGGAATGCATAACGTGATTTTCAGAATTTTCTTGGATAATCGACTTTATGGAGGAACCACCTTAAATATAAAAGAAAGCATTGAAATTTATTTCGAGGAAATTAAAGAAAGGATTGATGATGAAATGAAAATTCAAACTCGAGCTCGAGTATACTCAAACTCAGCAAGGAAGGACCACTTCTGGTTGCTCGAGTATACTCAAACGCAGCAGTGAAAGGGCTAAGTCTATGCTCAGCTGATAAATATGTACATGTTTTCAAGCAAAAAAGAAAAGAAACAGGCGACATTAACACACTACATTTTCAGACATAGATTTGCATAGCAACAATGCTGGATTAACCGGGGCGCAGTGGTGCAGTTTCACCAGGGCCCCAGAATTAGAGGGGCCCCATGGAGGCCCCAGACATTTTGTGTGGTGGTGGAGGAGGACCATCTTCGAAAAATTTGTGCCAGGATCCCTGAGTCCTTTAATTCAGCCTTGCATAGCATCTCATAAAGACATCGTATACAATATGGTAGACTCAATTCAACGAAGGACTGCAAAAGAGATTTAGCATGGAAGAATCAGTCTGACAGAGGACTGCAAATGGCAAAATCAACAAACCTTATTAAAATGATTAACTTACTCTTGAGGCCCATTCCTTTCATGGAACCCGAAGCACAGAATACATCATAACTCCGGCAATGGACATATTATGAATGACATACATATGTAATCATAAATATTAATCTCTGTAGTGTCAAACAATGCTTATTCACAAATCTCATTAATATTACTTTGGCAATAAAATATTACAGACGTAAATGGATTATCTGTTTTCTGAACATATCTGCCACCTCTGATAACAACTCATAAAATATTTATGCTTTTGTGTTGTTTTTTTATTATTACATCATTTTCATTATAACAAAACCAGGGTTGCTGCTAGGAAATCTGTCCCCTGAAGCAAAACACAAGATGCTGCCCCGTTTTATGACACAATCTCAGTTTGGCAGCAATATTGCTGTATTGTGGCCCTTATAAAAGTACCACCTGAGGCTCCCCAAATGCAATGGCTCTGAGCTATAGAGTAACTTTTACTGTCCTTTTTATCATATTTATAAACTGCAGTTTCAAGTTTTTGAAATACTCAAATATCAATGGATATAAAGGCTACTCCAGAGATTCGACAGAGATGCGTTCCTGAAAAGGTGGTCAAATCTCGAACAGTCGAATGTCGAATCAGCACAAATTCAAACAATTAGAGCAGAAATAACGATGTCTAGAATAAAACTAAACCTCTCGTGGTCAGGCGGGCTGAAAATTACTTCGCATAAACTAATTTCTTATTCGACCGATCGATTGGCTGGGTTGATTCGACCGGTCGAATTCTCGAGTTTGTCAAATCTGGAACGGTCGAATCTCGGGAGTCGCCTGTATTTCTTTATTACTAACTAGCTGAAAGTACCCAGTGATGCCCGGGTTATGGCAGACATCATTGGTGAATAAAATTATGTATTATATGGTAATACAATCATTTCACCTTTTGCGCATTTTTTACCAAAGGATGAAGGCATTAAAATTAGAAAAATATGTTTTAATAT
Organism: Uropetala carovei; assembly: GCA_036926305.1. Classification (NCBI taxonomy): domain Eukaryota; kingdom Metazoa; phylum Arthropoda; class Insecta; order Odonata; family Petaluridae; genus Uropetala; species Uropetala carovei. Next base: position 2,837,996 of record JAXCHB010000325.1, read on the forward strand.
TTATTTCAAAGCTTGCTTGTAAACAATATTTTTTGGCACGGGCCATAATGTCAATGTCGTGCTTATATACTGCCTTCTGTCCCGGCAGCAACTCCATTATTATTTCTGGCCACTTCGGGTTGCACGTCAATGTGATGAAAAGGTCAGGCCGGCCGTAGTACCTCACGTAGGTGAGTGCGTCCTGCGCGTGCTCGCGCATGTTGTGCAGGCTGCCCATGAATGTGGACGGCAGGATAACCATTTGGCCCAGATCGTTTGCATTGGCGGCGGCATCGCTGGCCACCGCATCCATCAAGTACTCTCGTGCTCCCTCCACTGGCCCAACCACCATCGGCAATAGGATCGGACTAAACTTTTCTAAAATGGCACGCTGCCATTTTATGTCAAGATGGTGGATGAAATTCAGAATATACTTTTTACTATTTAAATAGGCCCACAGACCATCTCATCAAATTTGGTTAGAATTGGACTAACCGTTTCTGAGATAGCAGGCCGCCATTTTTTTTCAAGACAGTGAACAAATTTTGTTTAAAGCCTATGTGTTAAGTGGGTGTCCCAGCTATGTCAGTGCAAAATTTCAGCACTATCGGTGCAGTAGTTTTTGTGTGATTGAGTAGCAGACAGACAGACGCCACTTCATTTTTATAATAGTAAGATATTTATGATTCAATAATAATTGTAAATTTCTATGCAAACTTTTGTCCTGAAAATTTATAGTCTTTTCTATCTAAAGAATCAACCCTTCTATATAATTTACTTGTTTATGTGTGATGGTGTAATAACCTAGCCAGCATTTACATTGGTTGAATGGCAAGCCAATCAGGGTTCAGGGCATCACTGATGCTAGTGACAGTTGACTTCAGCACCATTTACTAAGGAATTGAAGGAACACGAACTAATAGAATATACATATGTGATGATATAATTAGATGTTATTTGCCACTATAATTTTGAATAAATTTTTGATAATTGAAAAATATGAATAAATTGTTTATAAGAATAATAAATATGAGATTTTAAGTTAAATAATATATTCCTTCCCATCATATTGATGGGCTTATATACTAGTAAATAAATAATGAATTATTTAAAAGACTACTTTCAAAAATTATTAGCTAAGATACTTAGATAAAAGAATCTTCATTATATCTGTGCATATCATTTTTCTCTTGGAATGAAGAAAAAGTTCATAAAGTAAGTTTGGTTTTGAAGTAAAAGTAAAAGGAAATTATCCTTATATGAAATAAAATATCATATATTCTTTGCTGTATTAAATTTATACTTGTTGCATGGCCAAATTTATAGTATTAATATTTCATCCAGAAATGTAGATTACCTTCAACTTTGAATAAAATGAATGTTCAGTTGACTGATAAACTACATTTTAATTTAATAAATCATAATAAGAATTTTTAATTTTAATTTGTTCTCTCCAAAATTATAGCTGAGAAAACAATTTTGCAAGCTGAAGCTCTGAAGGATTTGGGAATATGCTATATAGAAAAAGGGAATTTAAAATCAGCCATAATTTACTTTGAACAGCTGTGTAAATTTTCGTCAAAACATGCAATATGGACCAGCATTTGTGAAGCTCATGAGCAACTAGGGCATGCTTACACAAGGTATGTAGTTATTTTTTATAATTCCTTGATTTCAGGCACGTTTCATTAACTCAGTTACTACCGTATTCACCTGAATCTAAGACGACCTTTTTTTCCAAATTGTCAGCTGTAAATATCAAGAGTCATCTTAAATTCGAATACGAAGTATATTTACACATTTAATCGATGTTTTTTACAACAAATGGTATGTAAGAGTAAACAATTCACAACAGAAAATTCAAGTACTTACATAAACAAGTGAAATAAACAAATAGTAATAACAATAAGTAAAACATAACTGAATAATAATTATTTAGACTAATAATCATCGTCAATGATCATAAGACAGACGACGTACTTTTATCTTGTAGGTAATGGCAACCGCAATGTAAAAACAAATGAGAGCGGAAATCATTGGGATTCCCCTTTCAAACGACTCACTAAGTGTGACAGTAATTTTGAGTTGTGCATTCTTGATTTAAATGCACAACCCTTAAGTTAAAATGACAGATCATGTTGAAGTACGTGGCACGAGTGCAAAGGGAAAGTTAACAAAAGGAATTTTAAGCTGATCGTGATAAATTACGCCGAAAAAACTAATAACTGTGATGCGAGTAGAAAGTTCGGTGTATCTAAGGCAAATGTGCGTTGATGGAAACTCTCAAAACAGGAATTAGAAAAAGCCAAAGCCACAAGGAAGTCGTTCAGTAGTCCAAAATTAGGCTGATTACATGGCATAGAAGAAGAAGTAATAAAGTTTGTGCGCACCACGAGGCAGAATGGTATGCCTGTTTCGACTGAAAGTATTATACTTAAAGCTCATAAAATTGCTAGAGGACTTAATATATCATTGCAAGAATTCAAGGCCAGCAGAAGTTGGCACGTGAGAATGATGCAACGAAATAATTTTTCTTTACGGCGACGAACTTCACTGTGTCAGAAATTGCCAGAAGACTACATTGAAAAACTTCTCGCTTACCAGAAATACGTAATTGGACTTAAAAAAAACAATAATTACCTTTTGAGTCAAATAGGAAATGCCAATGAAACTCTGGTTTTCTTCGACATGCCATCTAATTATACTGTGAATGATGAAAAAGGTGCGAAGTCCGTCCTAATCAAAACTACAGGCAACGAAAAAATGCGAGTCACGGTAATGTTGGCTCTTTTAGCAGATGGGACTAAATTACCACCATATGTTATTCTAAAGCGGAAAACAATGCCTAAGGAACATTTGCCAAGTGGGATAATAGTTAGATGTCAAGAAAAGGGATGGATGACTAAAGAACTAATGAGAGATTGGTTACGTGTGGTGTGGAATAGACGGCCAGAAGCTTTACTAAAACAAAGAGCAATGCTTTCACTGGATGCATTCAAAGGACACTTATCTCCTGAAATTAGAAACATAATGAGTGCGATGAATACTGATCTTATTGTAATATCTAGAGGAATGACATCGCAACTTCAAGTTTTAGATGTTGCTGTCAATAAGTGTTTTAAAAATAATTTAAAGGTTTTGTATTCTGAGTGGTTACAAATTGGAACTCACACTTTAACACCAAAAGGAAATCTTAAGAAACCTGAAATTTCAATGCTCTGCCAATGGATCAAGGCATCGTTGCAACAAATAAATGAAAAAGTAATGGTGAAAGGATTTTAAAAATGCTGCTTATCTAATGCCATGGATGGGAGTGAGGATGATGTTTTGTGGGAGACTGATGATGAAGTTGAGAGTGATAAAAATAGTGAGTGTGAGGAAAATAGTGAAGGTTGCATAGACAGTGATGATGACTAATACAATAAAATGATTTTATGCAGTACTTGGATTGAAATATTTTTTTGTTGTCCTGAAATGAGTATATTCTGTCAATGTATTTACTTTATTTTTAATGTTATCTTAAAATGAATGCTACGATTTAATTTGTTTGAAAACCTGAATGGTTGTATTTGTGATGTGATCTTATGATTTTAAAATGTTAAAAGACAGTGACATTCAAGAAAAGTATAGGAGAAAATAAATATTTGAAAAGATTTATAATTTTTGTAGTAATGAAGGTCAATTGGAGCTTTTTTCTGTTTTGGAATCATTCAAATGGGGGGTCGTCTTAGATTCAGGGTTGTCTTGGATTCGGGTGAATACGGTATGTGATTTAGTTGGACCATTAAATCTTATATTTAGGAAAACCTACAAAAAAAATCTTTTCACTTTACAACCTTAGAAGACTTTTGTAATGTTCCAAATATCCACATTGTTTATATCTGATTTACTCTTGATTCTAATAATTTAGAATAATATGAACCTTACACAAAGCATCAATTGAAAAAAAACGGAAATCGTTCCTTGTTCCAAACCAGAACTTTCCGGGCTATTATTCCACTATTTTCAATAATAATAAAACTATATTAATGGAGAAAAATAACTTTAAATTCCACAATTTTTTATTTCACGACTAGTTTCACTAAATAACTAGCATCATCAGGTGAGAAAAGTGCTCAAAATATCCTTTATATGCTATCATAGATTGGCAGAGGGGAGGAAAGCAAAGGAGGGGGAGTAAAAAAAAGAAAACAACCATGAGCTAATTGGTAGATCATGAGGGCTGGGTAGGGGGGATGGTCCTTAGCAGTGAGGTGAGAAAAGTGCTAAAGAGGGGAGGAAAGCAAAGGAGGGGGAAGAAGTAATAACAACCATGGGGTAATTGGTGGATGATGGGAGTGGTAACTGTTAAGGACCCCCCACCCCCATTAGTTATTTTTCTCCTTTAATATGGGTATCAATTACTGCAAAGTTCAGCCAAATTCCTTAGATTTTAATTATATAACTATTGCATTATAAAACTATTGTTAATTTAATATATTTTGCAGAATTATGTTATCAAATATTTTTCTGTAATTAAGGGTTTGCTCATCAACAGCTGTAAGAAAGATCATTTTCTACTTTTTATAGGTTAAAAGAACCAGTTTCAGCTTTACATCACTTTGATGAATTCTGTAAGGCTGTAAAGAGTTTTGAAGCCAGTAATCTTCTTGGAAGAGCTTATAGATGCCTGGGTGTATACCACTTGATCAATGTAAGAGCAATAGAAATTTATTATAGAACATAGTAATATTTATACAGTCGAGCATCCACAGTCTGGACATCCGTAATCTGGGAACACCCATGGTCTGGCAGTATTCGCGAAAATGACTAATTTGGGAAATCTAAAGAAAAATTCTGTATGTCAGTTGTTCTTAAACCTCTTGGTACTGCATACCAATCCTGAAGTGAATTATACATTATCTGGCCAGAAATCGGTAAAATTTTGATGTATTTAATGAAAATAATTGAGAGTACTAAATGAATTTATACTATATATATATAGTATACTATACTATCCAATTTTAACAAATTATCCACTTAAGTGGTTGGATGACGAGTGAAATTACAATGGATTGGTTCGAAAATCATTTTGTAATCGAATCTCGATGTCACTGTAACAGTATAGGTTTAGACCCAAAATGCAAAATATTACTCATATTGGATAATTGTTCAGCTCACCCTAAACCAGAACTTATGATCAAAGACAGTGTGTCTGTGATTTTTCTACCTCCAAACTGCACTTCTGTAATACAGCCTCAAGATCAAGGCATATTAAGATCGCTGAAGTGTCAGTATCTAATTATATGACGCAGTTTCTCATTGGTTTAAATTCAGGGAAATCAGTAACAGAAATGATGAAAGAATACAATCTAAAAGATGTAATTTGGGCATTTTCTCATATGTGAGAAAGTATTCCAAAACTCATTTTAAGAAATGCTTGGTTTAAGTTATGGCCTGCTTTAAGGTTTCATGATGAAGAAGTCACAATTGTGGATTTCAAATATTTCCAAATTTCAGAAGAAAAATAGATGATGATGGAGTTACTTCACTATGCAAAAGGTATGCATAACCCTGAGTTTGAGAAAATGGAAATTGAAAATTTAGAAGAATGGATAGATGCTGACCAAGCTACTCCATTTGTGCATCATTTTACAGACCAGGAGGTAGTAGAAATGGTGCAAAACAACAATAAAAGTGAAAGTGAAGCCAAAGATGATGAAGCTGAAGTTATTTGAGAAAGAATATCCATTGACGATCGCATTTATCATGTGACTTGGGTCATAGCAGTATTAGAACAGCATAGTTTTATCAGTGAGCAACAAATCATGAACAGTTACATGCTGCAAAGTCAACTTGTCTGTGAAAAAACAAAAAAACAGGCAAGCACGTTTAACAGATATGTTTAAAAAGTTATCAAAGGCTACTGACACAGAAAATCTAAAAGCTACCACTTCAGTCTCCCGTGACGTAATGCCTGACGACATGCCTAGAAGTAACCGAGATGCATCAGCTGTTCGCAAACCGAATGCTACAATTTAATGTACATAATTCCAAGCTCTGCTTTCAATTTCTATTATTTCATTATTTCTGATATCCATGTGTAATAATTGGATAACTTAATAAAATTTGTTATTAAAACGTCAGCTACTTGATTGAAAATACCAATGAATCTAAAAAAGAAAAAGTTACCTCGTAGCATCCAAGGTCTGGAAAAATCCGTGATCCGGCTTAGCCCATATCCCGATGATGCCAGATTAAAGCTACAGCGCCACTGAGACTGGACTGGACTTGACTCGATTTGACTGGAGTCTGGTCTGAAATTCCATCTGCCTGTTTCCGATGGGGACAGCGCCACTGAGACAAGACTGGACCCGACTTGAGTGGAGCTGCCGAACGGACTCCAGTTGGATTCGGTCTCTGTCGGGAAACTCACATTACTCCGTTTCCCACACCTCGCCCCCACAGTACATTTGTTAGTCCTAGTCAGTCATTTGCTTGGTGTAGACGTTGCATTACCGATCATCAATGATCAGCGTCCAATGACAGCGTCCATCATCTGCAAGCACTACGTATAGCTCCGTAGATTATGTAAACACTACTGAACCTCAACCTTTGCTTGACAATGGAGCTAGTGAACTACAGTTTGCCAGTGTTATAAGAGGTCACATGGATAATGTGCAGAATTGTAATTATGGTGACATGTAACATCTGCTTAAACTCTGGTTTTTTTATTTTTGAATATTGTATTATGTATTGTTTTCATTCCTTAGAAAAATGAAAGCTTGATTAATGTTGACATTCCTTTCAAATTCACTTAATGATGAATGAATATTAATTATAGCCATATTACTTATCAAGGTTTCTAACCATTCGTCGGATTCTTTGATTTATTATCTTAAGATTTGATGAAGCAGATTTGATTTCTTATCTTAAACTGATGGGTTTACGCCAGTTTGTCTCCTGATTACTTATGTCAGCAGCAATAATATCATGAACATTTTCAAACTGGGATTTGCTTAGTCAGAAATAATTCTTAAACTGCTCTTCTGTCAGGCCCTTAACCAACGTATGAAATTCCCCAAACATTTCCCGTTGTCTCACGCATGGACTTAGCCATATCCTTTTCCTTTTTGCCAATAACACACAGTATTCAAACAGTTCATCATCTGAATCAGATTCAGAAGTGAAATCTAACAGAGCAATTCTAGCAGACATCGTCACCACTCGGCTGATGATGAAACACTGAACCCAAAAAGGATATGCCTCCTGTCCATTCTGGTCTGGTGGCTGAGTCGCATACCCACCGTAGTCAAGTCAAATCCAATGCAGTCAGGTCAAGTCAAGTCCAGTCCGGTGTCAGTGGCACCTTAGCTTAAAGGTGCTCGACTGTAATAGCCATCAGTTAGTTTTTTATAAATCAGCATTTTTTGTGATGATAAAAATTTGTGTAATATTATTTTCTTTCCTTTAATAGTACATTTACTTTTAACAGAAGCAAGCAATTGTATTATTACTTGAATTTTAAGTTAAATAAAAATATAATACTTAGTAGACATTTGTTTTACTTAGGTATTTATATGTTTTTTCTTAAAAATATATGCATAGTGTGATTAGCTCTTTCATATGCAATTACAAATTTGAATTCAATATAAGTCACCATTCAAGAATTAAATCTGTTAGTAATATGGAAATAAAAGTACCATATATACTCGTATATAAAGCTCAGTTTGAAGACCAAATTTTCAGGTCATAAAGTAGGGGTGCGAGTTATACATGGGTAACATTTTGTGCACTTAAAACCGGAAATTAAAGTGAAACTACCTTGCACCAGATTCTAGCTTTTTGGGTGAATTAAGAGGAAAACCATAATAATTATCGATAATCCAGGTTATACATATATTAATTATATGTATAGGACACCTAATTACTTCTATACAGTTATAATTCCATTCTCTCCAAATATTCCGCACTTCACTAGTGCATCAGCTAACTGCTGTAATTTTTGCCAAATTGCCATATAGACTTCCCGCAAAACATGCATTGAAAACAAAGAGACATAGAATAAGCAAATTCAAATAATTTTATTTAGTTGATGATTCTAGTAGGTACAATTAACAATGTAAGTAATTTAAAACCTGTAGAATGATGTGTATGAACTTAATCTTACCTGTCGTGTTTCCTGTTTTTAGATTTCTTTCTTATATTTTTGCGTTATTCCTTCTAATAAACAGTTTTAGAAAGAGATAGGAAAGAGAGAACCAAAATCCACTATAAATCAATACTCATTCTAGATCCTTTTTGTCTGATTTAAAAGGATTGACAACAGTGGCACTGCAGTGATGATGATGAATTGATGTAATAAAGCTTTTCTGTCATTGCAAACATATGAAGCCATAAGACAATATGTAAAACCTTAATTTCTCCATTCCTGATTGAAAATATGTTAAAAACCCTAAAATTCATTATTTTGGTAAAATTCCAAATTTAGATAATATATTTTACCTACCAGTGGATCAGTCTGTATTTTATGTAAATATATAATGCCTGAATGAAAATTATAAATGATTTGATAGAAGTGAAACATTAAAAGCATAATTTTGCTATCATTAATTTATCTCTGTCATTGTCTAATTCTAATTATTACTAAAGCTCACGTCTATCCATTGGTTTAATAGTTGATTGGTTGGTCGCACTATTGCATAGGTATCTGGTGGTGAATTATGGTTTAATGTGAATAACTCGAGAAAGAATCAAGATAGAAACTCTAAATTTGAGATTGAGACTAGGAAGTCCCATCTTCCACCTAAGGAGAGGGAGAGGGGGAGAAAGGGAGAGGGAGGAAGGGGGGAAAGGGAATAGAATAGAATGTCATCTTTATTTCTGGGTGAGATTGTAACTGTACAGTCCCTTCTGGCATCTCTCATCAGGGAGAGGGAGGGAGGGGTTGGAGGGGGAGGAAGGGAGAGGGAGTGAGAGGGAGTGATGGGTAGGGAGTGAAGGAAAGGGAGTGAGGTGGATGGAGTGAGGGGGGAGGGAGGGAGAGGGAATAAGGGGGTGGGAGGGGGAGAAAAGAGGGAGAGGGAATGAGGGATAGGGAGAAGGGATGGGGAGAGAGGGAGGAAAGGAGGGAGAGAGAGGAAGGGAGGGAGAGGGAGGGTGGGAGGCCACTATTTTAATTTAACTGAAGATAGTCCATCACACTGACGAGCTTTAATACTAGTATTAGATACTTTTCTTGATCCATTCACTTTGTCATAGATGCTGCCATAACTGTTTTCCATGTAAATAAGAATAATTCTGTTTTAAAATTTGAAAGGATAATCCTCAAGAAGCAGCAAAGCATCTTGAAAGAGCTTTTAATGAGTATCACTTTCTGAAACAAAAGGAAGTCATTATGATGCTACCGATTAATGATCAACTTCAGCAGCTAAAAAGAAGTCCAATTATAGCTCAGGTAAGAAAAGGCAAACAGTTACTTAAAACAACCTCACCTTTTGTGATATACAAGTTTTTCCAAAACCAAAGTAACAGATTCAATTTAGAAACTTCATTTTTTTATGCACATCATTGATATTACTTTAGTCTCAGATTGTTGCTCCGTTATTGATTTTTTAATAGCTGCATAAATAAACTGATTTTGGACAGAGTTGATATAATGGCTCTTGAGTACATTTCCTTTGCCCTATAATGTTATGGGTAGGTTATATAAACATTTTGATAAACTTAAATAATCTTATTATGGCCATATGCACAGGAATTCAAAATTTGTAATAAACTCATACACCCAGAAAATAATATAAAGCAATATTGCTGTATTAAATTTAACAGTTACCTTATATTCCGGCATATAAGTCGACTTCTGAAGCCTAAAAAAATTTTCCTAAAACTTAGTCGACTTATACACCGAAAATAAAATGTGAACCTTAAATTACAGATGAATAACATTGATATTTACGAAGACCGTTGATCTTTTGGTGGAGGTAATCTCTATTTTGAATCAGCTGTTCCAGTGTGTACATTTTATGACATTTATTTTAGAATATTAATAATAATTAATTTTAATACTGTATTTACTCACATAATCCGCGTCCTCATGTATCATGTGCGTGCCTATTTTTGGACCAGTTCGAGGAGAATAAATAAATTCATGCTTTAATAAATTGACATTTACGGCAGCGGAAATTAGAAAAAAAAATCAAAAAAGCGTGGGGATTCCACACAGGTGTGTTTTCTCCATGGTTCCCTCTAAGCTGCATAACTGCGCGGCCACGCAGCAGTTTTTGAAGTGCCGTGCACCAACTTTAACTTTTTCAAGCGCACACGATTGTGTATATCTTAGAATATATCAGAACAGGACCGCATCAACCTCGGTGCACATCCACACCAGCACCGGCTCAAGACATTTTAGCATCCCAAGCAGATTTCAATTATGGCGCCCAATCAATACATAAATTTTACATTAAAATTTGATAGTTTAGTAGTATAATAGGATATAACTATTTTGAAGTTTTGTGTATTTTTATGATTAAACAGTTTAATAAAAAAACAAGATTTTATTCGCAGAAAACTAAATTTGAAATGTCACAAAGAAATTATAAATTGTGTGATATTTATTTCAATGACAATGAGATTCATTGGAACTATTGCATCGCTATACATATGCACAGATGGGGCTCAATCAATGGTTGTCAAACTTGCTGGTGCAGTGTTTCATAAAGAAGGCATCAAAAAATTCAACATCGACACATTGCCTTATTCATAGACGTGTTGCAAAACGCATGAATGAAGGCAGCGACGAACTTATCTAAAGCTGATGGTACAAATTGCTCTTTGAATGAAATAGAAAGGATGAAATTGATTCTTGATTGCAAAATGCACTTGGGAGTCTGTGAATACTGTGAAGGAAGGACGCAGAGGAAATAGAAGCAACGAAACGAATGGAATCAAGCCTTCTCTTGGAAGTGATCTTGGAAAGACGTTCCGAAAAAAATGATTTAAAAAATATGGATTTGGATGAAAAGCGGGCTTTATCATGAATAAATGAGACTCCAAATTTATGACTCATTACGAACTTCAACAGTAACATCAACATCATCTATTACTTGGAATCATTACAACAAAGGACAACTTTCGTTACAGAAGCAGCTTACGAATTTGTTACCAATTTAAAAATGAAAATTTAGAACGACCTTCAGGATGAATTTCTTAAAAGGAAACAAAATTGCCCAATAATAGTGTTAATTAGCTCAAATTTTAAAGAGAAAAACCTCTACATTAAACTACTTATCAAAAGTTGGTTCAAGAAAGAGTATATTAATAGAAATAAATTTATTTGAATTAAACTAACAAATAATTTAACCATACAACCTGAAAGATGTACTGTATTTAATCAATTGTAAGCCGACCTTTTTTTTCTTTTTTACCACCTTAAAAATTACCACTCGGCTTAGAATCGAATATTAAAAATTGAAATAAATGTTTCGATAAATTCACTCCTGAGCCATCTCTAGTATGTGCGCATGTAATCTTAGGATTCCCTGAGTCAATCAATTTCCTCGTTCCTTTGGAAGCATAAATTTTTATCATTTACTTTGGCGTTTTTCAGTTTTTCTTAAAAAACCCATAATGGGACGAACGCATTATTCTGTAGACTTTAAGAGAAAAGTGATAGCATATGCGGAAGAAACATCAAATCTTGCTGCACAATGGTGCACGGGATTGATGAGTCGAATGTGAGACGTTGGAGAAGGAAAACAGAGATTAAAAATCTGGGACATAACCGGGACAGATTACATTTAGTAAAAATTGTATTTAATGCTTGAATATAACGTACTATGTAATTTGTGTTGTCCTAATTTTAGTTGATACCTTTTTTATTTAATTACGAATTGAAAAAACCGGGGCATTCTTACTTTTTGGTATTTTTTGCAACAAATCCCGGAAAACCAGGATGTCTGTACAACCAACATGGAATTTTACTCGCGTGCCCTTGTGAAAAATAGGGTTCGGCTTACAATCCATTAAATACGGTATATAAAAAGATCAAATAAAAATGTATATACTAACTTCCTGGTTTAGAAAATCTTCGTTACTAGGTATAGCTCCAACCTCAGGGTGAAACACCTGCTTTTATCAATGGGAAAAATAATATGTACACTAAATATTGATGTCATTTCTTGGGCAAAGACAAAAACAAATCAATTATGCCCAAGGAAAACCAACCTGCTATAACTTGATAACAGATTCTTCAAACACTAAACGACGCATACCACTCGTCTGACGTTTCCACAATGATGGACGTATTGGAACTAATATGGACAAATATGTACTTCTTTTTCGATGTTACCAATGCAAAATGTGAGGGAAGAGGAAATGTTGAAGGAGAAGGGGTTGAAAACAGCAGTGTACCCCGTCCTCACACACCCTAACACAGCGTAGCAATTACTAAGAAGCAGTAAAAGAAACCCAAAAGATATTTATATTTCGTCCTCAAACAGGAGCCGCAACTAATCAACCAAGAATTTTGAATGTGCCTGAAACAAATGTGTACATGGAAACAAAGCAGAACTGCAGGAGGGAGAGTCTTGGGATATCCCATATCCTCCTCGGACTTTCTAAAGATTTCCTTGCTCTTGGGCACCCTTGAAAATGTCTCCCGCTGGCCAACTTCTAATGAGACTGCAGAGTAATAGTAATAGAGTTATAGTAAGGCAGTGGCATGGCCTTTCCCCCCAACCTGGGAATGCTTCTCTCTTCAAGCCTTTGGTGCAAGGGGTGCAATGCACCCGGACAGAAACCCTCGGGGGCGGCAAATCACAGAGGGAATCAGCTAGAAATATTAGGGGCAGTGAGAACTGCTTTCACCCGGTTGGCAAAGATCCCCGGCCTGTAACAGCAATAAAATGACGGAAAAACCACATCTGGCCATCTGTATTTGGTAGTTTTCTTGACAGTCGCTTTCGGAAATACTATTGTACCATTCAGAGTAGAGCTGCCCCTGAACATTCATTTGAAGTCACATTTTCACATTTATTCGCAACCTGCAAACACTAAACATGTCAATGGAAAACCAAATGGGAAAAATAAATTAAGGCATTTTCCGAAAATTTTTCCCAGAAAAATTTGGCGCCCCTAAAATTCGGCATCCCAAGCGGTCGCTTGGTCTGCTTGTATTGTTGAGCCGGCCCTGATCCACACACTAGCATCATGCAGGTATGCATAGCAATATTCATTCTGCCCATGGATGAAAAAAATGAGAGGGAACTACGGTTCTCTCCTGGGTTAAAGGAGTGTCAGCAGCTCACGATGAATTCTGCGAATACTGTTGCCAAATTATTCCTGCAAAAAGTGTAGGTAGACACTAATAGTAAATTTTTAATGACAGATCTACTTATTTTGAGTGACAATAATAAACTTAAAATTCAATAAAAAGGTACAGCTTTAATATTATAAAAATATTATGTCATCTCAATGTTGAAGATGCACCAACGGCAGTATAAACCGTGAATTTAAACCCTAAACGTTTCTTGGTCGTGTAGATATGCGTAAACTTTGTAGAATTCTGTCTTTTGTGAGTATAAATGTAGATGCGTGTTGCAGTAAATTTACTATCGAAACACAATTTTTAAAACTTGGTCAGAAATCTTCATATATGATGCGCTGTCTCATTTTTTTAACTGACATTTTGGGGAAAAGGGTTTGCAGGGTACACATTTGCGATATTTTATTAAATTTCACCACCATAGAGATCAATTGTGATCACTAGGTATAGTTCATTTCGATAGTATCATTAGCATATGATATCACTCGAATTATGGGAAACTTTATCTAGTGGTTCATGCTTTCCAAGAATAACAGTTTCGTATTGGTTGAAATTAAAACATCTGTCACATTGAATGCTCATGATAAATAGAACGGACTCTAAACAATATTTATATATATTTTTATTATTGTTTATTTCTGTTTTGTTAAATTTTGGATTGTACATGACTGTGATTTTGTCTGGAAAGGATTTCATGAGAAGTATTTTAAAGTGAAAAAGTGGAGGTCGACTTATATGGTGAACATATGCCTAATCATGTATTTTCATTTAAAAAATCAAGGGTCGACTTATATGCTGGGTCGACTTACACATCAGAATATACTGTACTTGCTGTAATAGTATGTTACCCCTATTTAGTGTTTAACCTTATTTAGTGTACAATAAGTTATTCCCCCATAAAGACATTAAATATTGGTTTTGCTATACATATGATCAGTACTTAATTTGTAGCCAAATAAGAAAAGGAACACCTAACCTTACATAACCTAATCACTCAGTTCAAAACTGAATACACAATGAAATCAACGGTCTTTAATAAATATAAAGTAACTTGGAAAGTGTAAAATAAAAAAACAATATTGTACAAATCAGATGTTGTCCCACAAGAGGGAGTTGCAATGTACAGACATTCATAAGCCTTTAACTTTAAATTTTTTATTCATAACATTTCAGAAACTTCTTCCCAAATAAGTGAGGGAATGCTGTTCCCTTGTGTTTCTCCAGAAATTAAGCACTGCATATGATCCATGTTTACCTTAAATCTCATTTAGACTTGATTTTCACAAACATGGCATCTCAGAATGTATAGATAACTTTCAATTAAAACTTTAAATAATTGGCAACATCCAATGCAACCCGCAAAGGGATTCACAACCACCAATGAAGGGGTGCCATGGCCTAGTGATGAGGGTAGGATATTAGCCTGCTACATTGAGTATACCTGGTGCAAACTGGGTATGAACCCTGCGAAAGTAGGATTTTTTCAGAGGTTGCACAGCCCCCTATTTGCATGGTTACGAGGAGAAAACACAAATCAGCACTCTATCCTTCAGAAAGGACATAAAGCCGCTGGTCCCCTTGGTGCTCCTCTGTAAAAGTAGTAGGCTAATATCTGTTTTGTGATTTACACTGAAAATCCTACTAATGCTGGACTTGCTTGGAGTCACAACATCCCCCAATTGACCACCAATGTGGTCCACCATGTACAAAAGGTTGGGCACCACTGAATTAGACTATTATGATCTACAGACAGATGGACCGACAAACTGAATTAATGAGTGATTTTTAGAAAAAGTTCCAAAAATGGGGCAGAAAAATAATTTGGCCTAGGGGAGGAAAGTTTCCAAACCTGCCACTGCATGTCATACGCTAAATAGATATTAAATGATAATCCCAACATTTTTTTCTCCAAATCATTATTTCAGGTATTTCAAATGTTTATAAGAACATTAGTGCATTCTTATGCCAATTAATGTTCTGTCTTTGTAGTGAATGGAATTTGATTTTTTAGTTTTCCTCATCCCCTGTTGATAAAAACTTGAGTTTGGAGTACGAAAGGTTGAAAGAAAAAGAAAAAGAGATATACAACCCAGCCACAGGAATAGAATTAGAACAGACAAGAGTTCTAGCAGCTATTGCTAAAGGGCTTAAGGTTAGTGCTAAATTCTCTTACAATTAGTTTATCTAATACCCTGCATAAAGATAGATCATGTGAAAATAATCATGAGAATTCTATTTCTCTAATTTCCTGAGATGTTAAATTGGTGAATATTAAGTTTCGTATTCTTAAATTATGAGGTCGATGTAAGATGCTTCTACATCATCACTTCATTTAAACTCAGTGAATTCAGTTCATAAGGTTCTTAAATTTAATTGCAAAATAGTTTCTTTATATGTATTACATAAATCAATTTATTTCATGATTAAACAAAAGACATTTACAAAATCCATCAATTATTCCACATTTTTTAATTAAAGCATCTACCATCATATGCTGAAATTGTACTTAAAAGTTGTGTTAGCCGTGAATGTATGAATATTTTAATGGAATGGAGAGGAACTGGAAAGCCATTTTGGAGTGAATATTCCATGGAAAGAATACCTAAATCTTCTTCAATGGAAGAATATGTCATAACATCTTCTGAAATGACTATGTCATCTCTTGCATTACCAGCATTTTCATCTACTGATGAATTCAGTGATTATGCAACAGAGGATGATGCAAGCTATTATTCCCCTCAAAAGGTAAAGAGGATGGCTATTTTTATTTCAATGTAAATATAACTTCAATTTCAAAATTGACAACACATTCATCAAACCAACTCTTAAAATTTTAGACGCAAGGTGCAAAAGCAAATGCAGAAGAGGAAACATAAGTTTTTGATGATGAAATATTTCAAACTCAAAGATTTGAAATCAAAATTTTCTCACTTATTCATTATATTATAGCTATTTATCATTATGTATTTGCAATAAAAGCTTTGAACAAATATTTAGTCTACCTATATAAATATATAAAGTGAACAATAATGATTTAGAATCCAGTGCCTCTCTGCATCCAAGTTGTATCTTGGCCTATGCATTTTGCACCAAGTGATTAATCTAGTACTGTCTGGAGGAGTGCATATAGAATTCCATTGGAGGTTTTATACTATGGAATTGCATTTGGCTTCAGTTTAGTGATTTAACTTTGTTAGTTAGTGTGATCAGGGTCACAGCAAATAATAATAATAAATAATTTTGCTATCTGAAATGAATAGACAAATATGGTGAGATTAACAGCAATTGCAATGAAATTTTGGTGCATGGCCATATGTGTTGAAAATGATTCTCACCACAGAGCACTATGCAATAATGCAGGTTCAAGATAATGGTGCATCATTTTAAGGGGTACCAAAATTATGATTAGGTATATGTTTACATATTTCATATAAAAATTTTATCTTTTACAATAATAAAATTTATTGAAATGACGGGATAAAGTGAGGTTGACGGCAATGGGCAGGCAGTAATAATAATTATTATTTTTTACGTTATAATATACAGGGTTTGGGCTAGGGGCACGATTGATGTAGTTGCCCTGGTCGCCAAAATACCTAGTCTCGGCTCTGCAATAATGAGCGGGTGTCAGAATTAATTACCCATTGTTAATGATTAAATTCTGTAAATGTCTTTTATTCATGTGGCACTATAAAAGAATTGGGGACATCTTATTTAAAACGAGTATAGGAAAAGTATCACATAGGAAGGGAAACCATTTTATGGGTTTGTACCAAAGAACATTAGGTAAGTCTTAATTCGACCTTGAATGATACTGTTAGATTAGTAATTGTATAACCTTGAAAAGGTGATTCTTTTATGTTAGTACATCTAGTCATTTGAAGCAAATAATATTTATTGAATAATTGTTAATAATATTTGAGCACATATTTAAAGATATCCTTCTATGTACTTTAATTTTTAATAGAATAACATAAAACTACTGAGTAAACCAGAAACTACTTGAATTTAGTTTCATCAACAATTTACCTATTTGGGAATTCTTCTGATGCAGGATAGAAAAAAGAGAGTGAAAATTTTACTATGAAAATTAAATAGGTACTTGTGGCAACACAATATATTGCATATGGAGAATTTGAAAATTTTGATAGTCATATTCATTATATTCACCCTGTAATGAAGTTTTTATAACTAAACCAAAAACCCATATTTGTGCCAAATTTAAGTTTCTAGCTCATCTGGAAGTGCCTCATAATTTGTATCATCCTCCTCCTCCTATATCCTATGTAAGAAGCAGCTATATATTATCAACCCTTCTATTCTGTAATTTGCTTCCAGATATAATATATGAAAAAAGGCAATTAGGTGAATTTCATTGATGTGTACTAAAATGTTTTGTCAGAACATTAAATGTAGGTAACAAAAACAAAATTTAGATTTGAGTGTAAAGAAAAATGATATGTTTCAGCGTAATGTAAGGTTTCCCAAACTTTATTTCACAAAACCCAAGGTTTCTGCAGAAACTAAATAGGGTTCCATGATAGACAGAGAAAGAGACCTGTAATGCTCTTCCTTCTCTTATTTACAGCAGGACACATGAGCCTCAATTGTAAACTGTATACTGTAAGATACATAAGGTATGTACATAATAAGCATTACAATTATTTTAATGATAATTTCATTTAGATGTGGCTTATCACTTCATATTTAGGGTTCTACAAGAAAAAAATATTTGAATATATGGGTTCTGTGTCTTCAAAAAGTTTGGGAATCCCTGCCATAACAAAACATTTTTTTTTCAACTAACCCTTTGACTGTGCACCCTGAGGCAGCTGCCATCCTTGCCTTTTGTGCCTAGTAAATAGAAATAATATGAGATTCTGAAGAAGTTCATAGCTTGTGGAATTCTAGGAGTAGCAGCAAAGAAATAACAAAGATTTTGTTTGTCACAAAACTACTGGTATACGTATATAATTTAGTCACTAAATTACAGTAAAAGAAGAAGTTGTTCACTTTTAACTGAGATATGTATCATTACTTTTATTAAAAAATTAACAATGGCTTGGGAGGTCTGATTGTAAGGTAAAACTTTTCACATACTTTAATCTCTAACATAAAAATTGCACCTTGGGTACGTGGCCTCCATTGCATCCTCCTGCAATTCTTCACATTAATGTTGCAACTGCATATTTTGTTGGTGTATGTGTCTTAATTATTAAGGTAACTTACTGTATGAAATGATTTTTGAACTTTGGGAGAATTGCATTACTTCATATTACTTGGCTATTTTTATGTGGTGCAATGCTAATTTTGTTCCCTTAAATAAAGCAAGTCTAAATAAATTCATGGTAATATTTTTCTGAAGCTGTTTTAAATCTTGATGCATCTTATAAATTGGTAAATATGTCGCATGCAGATTTTGATAAAATTTTCTAAAAATGGATGGATGTATTCTTCAATCCATCAAAATCTACCTTCACAGATGTGAAAGTAATTTTATTTCTTTGCATATAAAACAATTCAGAGTCATTTTGGAAAATCGCAAGGTGCAGTGGGAGTATGGGGCCTCTTATGCTTAAAAAAATTTTAAAAGTAAGTTTTAATAAATAAAATAACTTTTCTGTCATTATGAAAGTGTTTGACATTTTTTCTGATATTTAAAAAATGTAATTCAAATGTACAATAAATAATTTTTTAAGAGCACAGTGCCTGTGCAAGCATGGGGCCTGGTAGAGTCACACCGATGGCCCTGAAACAAGTAAACCATTTGACAGAACAGAAAATGATTAGTTTAACTGCTCACTCACTAAGTAGGTATTTATTTTGGATCTGTTGCTGAAATACAGAAAATTAAATAATAACACTTAGAACAGTGGTTCCCAAACTTTTTATAGGCACCCTTTCAAAGGTAAGCCAAGTTCCACGACACCGTACCTTTAAGAAAAAGAATTTTGTACTTTTAAAAATGGGTATTACATCTTTTGGATGCATCAATTTATTAGTACTTCACAGCAATTAACTTAATAGTGGAGATTTTTCTGCCATAGTTACCTGTTCACATTACCAAAACTTTGATTTTAAAAAATTTTTGTGGTACCTCTGAAAATCAGCTGTGCACAATTTGAGAGCCACTGACTTAGAAGAGTAAATGTTGGCACAAGTGTTTTATTCGTCTATTTAAATTACATTATTTTTTAAATAATATAGAGAATATGAACTTCCATAAATTATTCTGCCTTTTTCATGAAATAGTTCAAATAACTTGTCATATTGAAGTAGATGGGACTGAGGAATTGCAGATGTTACTGCAGGTAGAAAAGCTTTTTCGAGAAATTTGAAATTGAATCAAAATTACAAGATGAGACGTAACTGTAGCAGCCATCTAGAACAAAAAACAATACATATACACTATTTAAGTAAGTAGAATAAATGTTTAAATATCTCTTTTGTCACTCACTGAAAAATTAGAGTATTGGCAGAGATTTTTGTGCAAAAGATATGATACCTTAACACAGAAATGATTATAATGATTTTTTGTTACTGGTTGTATAAGCTTCAATACTGTCAAAGACAAATTACTCTTGTAAATAAAACATCATCTCAGGGAAATTTAAAAAAATATTTACATTCTGGACGAAATTTCTTTGGTATTGAAACTTCGGGGAAGGGGAGGGGTGGGAGCTTGGCGGGAAAGACCCCCCTCCCTCACAGCCAATCACAGGCGGAGGGGAGGGAAGTGTTGCTAAGAGCAACCATGTCGCACTGCCACTATGTACACTGCAAACAAAATACTTACTCGGGACCGCTCCTGTGTCTCCGCTGCTAGGAGGTTGGGGCACGTCTTCTGGGGAGAGAACTCAAACGGCATTGCCATATCTACTACATTGAAATGCACCTTTCGGTGGACTCGCGAAGCAAAAGGCAACACAGGACAGAGAGACTGGAAGTGGACAAGACGGAGGCTTGAGAGTGAATGAAATTGAGCCCAGTGACGCTCCACCTTCTTCATTCCTATTGGTTCTCGTTGGTCACGTTTTGGGATGCTTTCTCTTCTCTCTCTCACTCAGTCACAAAGATATTTGTGTTTGTTTTTAGGGAATTAGTGGACTGTATAAATTGAAATAGTGGCGCTGTATTCACAATCACAGGATCGTTCAACCGAAATATGCAACTGATAACACAACATGAGGCACTTATATGAAATACACAAATAGCATTGAGAACATAATAGCACAAGAAATACAATTAACACTGGGAGCACAGTAACAAAGAAATGCACAATTCACATTAATGATGCTCACTATAAAGATGAGTACGTGTTGTTTTCAAATCACTCGAGGAACAAGAAGTTGTTCAACACAATTAAAGAACTCATGATTTTGCACTTATTTATGAACAAACTTATGACGGTTTTAACACATAACGGTTTTTCACAAGATAGGATTCACAGGATAGGAGCTCCGTAAAACGTGTCCGTCCCGGAAGAGAGTCTTTTCGAACTGGGAACTGTTCATCACGATGGCAGCGCCTGAGGTAATGCAGCCAACCATCACGTGACCGAAAGACATGACACACAATACAAAGTAATAGTACAAAAAACATCTTTGAATTTTAAACAATTTGAAATGTGGTTTTCGTGCGGGTTTGGGGCCTCTGTTATGCACATGCTGGCAACATCACACCCGAGCCACCTAAACTGTCAATCCCAAAGTAATATCGTCCAGACTGTAGTAGACGAGTTTAAACAGATGTGAGAGGATGATTTAATGCCTCTTGCAAGCATAAAGCTATCTTGGAATTATTATCCATTATAGTTACCGTATATATTTCTGTATAACGTGCTTTTGTGTATAACGTGCAGCTGTACTTTTTGCCAAAAATCTCAACTTGTTCTTATACATATTTATAACATGCACTCTTGATTTTTGTGGGGTATAAGAATGAAATTATATTGTCATGTTCAATATTACTAGAGTACCATAAATAAATATGTAAAGCATTAAATTATCATGTTAACAATTTTAAAACACTTGGACTTGTCCATAAGTATTACGTTCAGTAAGCTCCACATTATGTCTTAGGGAGACATCATTAATAATGAAAGTGATTGAGCAGAGATAGCAGCTACTTCATACAGTAAGTTGGCCAAACTGATGCCGCATAGAAAACTACAATGCCACTACTGCCAATCCTTTTAAATCAGCCAAAAAGAGATTTATAAAATCGATCGAGGTTTGATTTATGGTGAATTTAGGTTCCCTCTTTCTTATCTCATTCTATAACTGTTTAATACAGGGGCCCCCAACCCACAGCCTGCAGGCCACATGCGGCCCCCGAACCAATTATGTGTAGCCCTAGGCTCCCCCAGAAACTAAGTCTCTTTGCCACGTTTTATACACGTTTGACAATGTCGTCTTGTAGTTAGTCAATGCGAATCGAATGCATGATCGCTAAGAGCTATGGTGTTAGATTTGGTGGCAAACTTGTCCTATCAGCAGGTCTTTTTCTCTCTAGCCGCTGGATAGCGGGGAAAAGCGAATTCAGACTAGCATTCCCTCTCAACACGAGTGAAATATTGTGTGTCTCAATGTCGGTGAGATTGTTGAAGTACTGTTGCTTTTGTTGCTTTTACCTGTTAATTTTGAAGTGTATTTGATGATTACATGATTCCACAAGGATATTATAGACGGCGATAACCAAATTTCAACATTTTACGAATCCAAACCGAGGTATTATTTTGGGTGCAAATGACTTTGTGCAGAAAATGACAATTGATGTGTTTGATATGATATAATCTGTGCAGATTTGTAGATACTATTAACACAAAACTCCCACAGTAGAACAATTAAACGGAGAATCTGGGGATGTGCTGTACCATGCCGAAGTTAGGTGGCCTAGCAGAGGGAAAGTTCTCAAACGTTATTTTGCTCTTCGTCATGAAATTGTTATTTTTCTCACTGAAAAAGGAAGATCTCAAGAAGCATTTTCTGACCCAAAATGGGTTTGGGATTTAGCTTTTTAAACTGATATAACAGATCATTTTAATTTAAGATTACAAAGGCAAAGGAAAGCTAGTGTCAGGCATATATGTTGAGATGAAAGCTTTTGAGTGGAAGTTGAACATTTTTGTGAAACAGGTTAGTGAAGGTAATTTTTCACACTTCTCTTGCTGTAAGGCACTAGCATCTGACAAAAAAATGGTTTCACATTCCCCTACAGAAAGATGCTCAGAAGTACAATCTCTTGCAGGAAGAATTCAAGAACAGATTCTGGGATTTTCACAAATATGCGAAGGAAATAAGAATATTTCAGAATCCATTTCAAGTACCACCAGAAGACTCATCTGAAATGTATCAGATGGAATTAATTGATCTGCAAGCCATTGATGCTTTGAAAGACACCTACAAAGAAAATAGTCTTTTGGATTTTTATTCAGGGTTATCGGACACATTTGTGAACCTAAAGACATTTGCAGCGGACATGTTCTCCATTTTCGGCAGCACACATATTTGTAAAAAACATTTTCATAAAAGAAAATAATCTAGTCGAAGTGTAGGAACAGGCTTTCAGATGATCATTTGCATAATATTTGAAGATTGTGTGTCACGAACATTGAAGTAGATATTAATAACTTCGTAAATAAAGTGCAGCCTCAAGTATCACACTGAATATGTTTATATCTTCTGATGAATAAATGTCTTAATTTCATAAATTTAACTTTAATTGCTGATTAGGTCCGTAATTAATTTTGTTTATTTTTTGTTTCTAAGTGCGGCCCCCATTGCATTTGTGATCATATTTGCAATGCAGGCTCTGCTCAGTCCATGATTATAAGTAAAGCACAAAATGCCGTTGTTGAAGAAATGGAACGGTGTTCAACAATTTGAATTCAGGATCAAAAAAAAACAACGCTTCAGTACTGAATTGATTCTTCTCTTCAATCCACTCATTTGGGTAAGTTTTTTAAAGATAAAATATAAATTTTAAATTTTCCTTTGAAACTAAGTACGGCAATACAGTATTATTTTATCAGTAGTCTTTGCATTTTCCACTAGTTAGCGTGAATTTTTCATTCTAATGCACTTCAAGGTCAGTCAAATGTTTTTTGCCAGTCATATTTAATTATTGACACAGAAAAATGTCCATCTAGTTTTTGACACAAATATAAGTCAAAGGTAAGGTTTGATTGCCCTAAAAAACAAGAAATTTCTCGACTTATACTCGAAGATATACGGTAGGTGTTTCTTTGGTAACTAATAGGTAAATACGTTGTTTACTTCCTCTAAAAATTTAATTTCCCTATGATGCGTGATTTCATATTTATAACTATTTTAAATACACATTGCATTTTTCATTCACATCACTTGACACATTTCAGATATTTTTTTCATTTGTCTTGGCACTCAATAGGTTAAATCCACCACTGAGAAGAGGGTTGGATATTAAGGACAAACAGACTGCATATGCGCTATCCACCCTTGTGTTAGCTAGGTAGGACTAATATGCCTCCTAGTGGTCTCTGTCCATATCATAGTTGCCATTTCATTGTAAAAACAAACGGGATCATTTCATGTGTCACCCTGTATTATATGTTTTACGAATGTATATCACAGTTGATGCACTGAATGAATGAAAGTCCAATAGTAAAAAGCAACAAAACAATATAATTTACAATTTGCATACCTTTATTTCGATATAAATACCACAACTTAGGTGCGATTACAAATTTCAGTCATTGAAAGTGCATTATCAATAATGTCCTGCCAAAAGTAATCAATGTTGATTATTTGGTGGAGGATGTATTTTGGTAATATTATGGTCATTATGTTGTTATTAAATTATGCAACAAAATGCAAAACAATTTTATCTAATATAGAAATGCATGTCCAGGTCCAATTTCTTTCCACAAATATGGCCAGTCTCACAATTCTTCTTTTCGGAAGACAGTATATTTTAAATTAAATTTATATATATATAAAAAAATTTTATTTCTAAGTTTAGCTCATATTAGTTAGGCTAAGTCTAAAGAGGTCTTACAATTAGACCTTGTCTTTAGAGGTGAAACCAGGGAATCTGTAACCCAATGCCCTGCAGCCTCATGTTGAGCCCTGCAGATGCTAACGCTGGCCCTGACCATATCTCAATAGATATTTTAAAATGAATGCCTCAAACCATACCTATTGGACATGCTTTGGGGTTATACACAAGAGGCTCTGTAGTAATAAATACTTTCATTATTGCACCTACCGTAGTCAGCAAATTAATATCCAAAGGAAAGAATCCACAGGCTGTGAATCTAACTTCAGTATGCTGGATTTGTTGAGAGAATAAGTGTAGCTATGGAAAAATATATAGGTTGATTGAGTTTTATTGAATGTATTACATAATATAAACCAAACCTATTTGTCATAAAATCTTTTTAACCAAGAAAAAAATCATAACTTTTAACTTATAAGACACTTTTCATATTAGTTTAAATTTATATAAATTGAATTTTAATACCACAGAATACATAAAAAATGAATTATCTACACAAGTACATTAATTTACCTGATGCCTGTCTGGTAGTTTCTTTACTTTTAGAATTGCTTCTGACACTAATACTCCTGTTAGATTTGCCTTTGGAAACATGCAATTCAGAGAATAATAAAACAACAAGTTTTAGTTCCTGATACATGTTATGAACATTTTATTACATAATGTTCAGTGGAGTGGATAGACCATTAATTGGAAATTTATTTGTTTAAAAATCATGCAATATAAACAATCTTTAAGAAAATATTTCAATAGCTTAACAAGACCATGTGGTTATATAAAATCAAGGCCGAAGACTAAAAATGCATAAATGCATATAAAATTTAGGAAATTTCAATTTACTAAAATCTTGAAAAGTTAATTGTTGTGCCACTGTTTAATATGCTGAATTTGAAATTATTACTGTAAGTTTATGAATTCCATAAGATAAAATTTAATAATTTTAACAATTATCAATCATTCTTGTTTGGTTATATTTTCTATCAAATTAATATAAAACCAATACAATAACTCCATGATACATCATGCCATTTTAGATCATCTTGCTTATACATCATCAATAATTCAAGAAGAATTTCATTTAGTGTCATGTATATCTTGATTGTAAGGAATCAAAGGCAAAATTCCAATTACAGTAACACTGTTGGGTACATAATTTCATAGTGACTATTTGTGCATTTGACATGACTAAGTATGTGAAAAATTGCAAGAATGATTTAGTCTTTTCCATGCTTTTGATCAACTAGTAAAAAATTATGAAAATGTTTCTCCAGTCTGATTATTAACCCTCGAGTACTCGTGTCAAAAATACTCATCTTGGGTTGAATCGACCCAATGTATTTTGAACCTTAAAAAGAATGACTAGATTTCCAGAACATTTGAAAAAATTATTAGAAATGCTAAAACTATTCCAATAGAAAAGAAAAAAAATTAAATTGTTTTAAATAATTTATTGAAGAATGTTTATGCAAATATTTATTTCAAACAAAAAATGTTAATTCACATCTTCATCT
This sequence comes from Uropetala carovei, assembly GCA_036926305.1. Classification (NCBI taxonomy): domain Eukaryota; kingdom Metazoa; phylum Arthropoda; class Insecta; order Odonata; family Petaluridae; genus Uropetala; species Uropetala carovei. Next base: position 2,863,826 of record JAXCHB010000325.1, read on the forward strand.
GAACTTTCAACCTCCTGAAATCTTGTCCTTCGAAAACAATTTACACAAATGGTAGAACAACGCTCTTGGAAAACATATTTACTACAATTTTGACAAATTGTTTTGGTTTTGCTGTCCTTTTCCGTCTCGCACAGTTGGCACACTTATCCTGATAGCGCTGGAGAGAAATTGCTTTTTCGGGTACCCTTTCGGTTACTCTCTGGAGACCATCGATTACTCCCCCTCTTTCTTCAGATAGCCTTGCCAGTCGGTATACCCTCAGTCAAAGGAAATATGACAAACATTCCCCTTCCATTCCCATTTACCTCCGAATTCCTTTGTTGCGGACGCTACGTCAAAATTTTACCCTCGAACACGTGCACCATCAAATTTTATGATTGGAAGCATCCGGGAAAACCGAGGCAGTGACAGAAAAGAAAGTGGGTAAAAGGCCTTATCTCTATCCGTTACTCTCGACGGAAATTTTCTGGCTCCAATCCCACATGGATTGCTGCAAGGGTGCAATGCACCTCGGGCTGGCGCTCCCTCATGCACTGACTACATACTTATAGATGCCACTACAAATATATGGTGATTTAGCGAGTTTGCTACTAATACTACTCGTCAGTAAAAATTGTATGGTAAAAATGACATAATATTTACTCTTCAAAACTTAAAAAATGGTTAATATATGAGAAATGTTACAAATAATAAATATATAACCATAGCAATTAATCAGTAACATTACAAAATATAACAGGGCATGAAAATATTTTTTTAAATTTTTCTATCGAGTAAAGCGCAAAATAAATCAAGGGCGCAACATTTTACGTGCGAGTTTCTAGCGTCGCCTATTAGTTATTTGATCTTAATCATCATTAAATTTTCAGTGCCGAGTCCGTGGACACATGTGACATGTATAAAAAATTGTAAAAATCAGCTTCTATGTGCATGAAGTTAGTTGCATTTTAAAATAAAAAGACATGGACGTTTAAAGTTGATCTGAAGCGAGTACTCGAGGGTTAACGTTATTAGTTATCAATGCTACACTTTATGTAAAGTTCAATAATAACTTTCTGTATTATAAATTCAATTTTCTGCTTTTTATGTAAAGGTAGCGGGTGGCGTATAATATGGATGGAGGGAGATGTGGAGGGAGAGATGGAGGGGGAGATAAAGAGAGCGAAGAAGAGATGGAGGGGGAGTTGGAGGAAGAAAGAGATGGAAAGATGAAGGAGAAGTGTAAGAATTTTGATGTGGAAGTGAAGGAAAAAGTGTAGGAGAGGTGGGGGGAAAGACCGAAGGAGAGGAGGAGAGATGGAGGCGGAAATGGAGGGGGAGATGGGGAGAGTGAAGGAAAGATAGAGGGGTTTGGGGGGAGGGATAGAGGGAGGGAGAGATGGAGGAATTCCAGAAGATAAAATCTAATGATTTTAACCATTATCTTGAGAGATAGAGGGAGTAATAGAGAGAGTGGGAGATGAGGGAGGGCTTAATTTCAGATGGGCTTAAGTTTTCATAACGATAAATATAAATTCATTGCTTGATCATGTATGTTTTAATACAGTGAGTTCGAAGCATAGGAAAAACATTACGTACATATAAAATCATTAAAGGATAGTTATTCGCTAAAAATATGTAAGAACATCTGAAACTTTCAATTAAATATAAATATTTAATAAATAATCGTTGCTAAACTAAGTTTTTATTGCCATTTCAAGCCAGAGCCGGGACTAGATATTTGGGCGCCCGGGGCAAAGAACGTGAATCGAATCCCTATCCAAAACCGTTTTATGAAGTAAAAAATATTAATTATAATTACTGTCTGCCCGTCGCCGCTAATCTCACTTTATCACTCAATTTCAATTAATTTTATGATTGCAAATATATATGTTTATATAAAACTAGCTGATCCCGCGCAAAGATTGTGCGGTGAATTTCAAAATTGATTTATAAACAACATCGAGAAAATCTGATGTGGCCAACACATGACTTTCTCCATATTTGGGGTATAGATATTTAAATTATTACGAATAGCATTATAAGGCAAAGTTATTGCTTCCGTATCGTAGAAGGATGCAGTCGTCCTTATTGCCGTAAATTATATTTTGAATATGTCTACAGAATTCACCGCTACATGGTGGTGGCACTGTATACTGGAAATTTACGAATAAGCAAAATATTTCCGAAATGGATGGTTCTATGAAAATTTGTTTCAAACAAAACTTGGAAGAAATATTATTCTCTACAACTTTGGTCATCACGAAGATTACCAGTAACAACGTTCTGAAGGAGATATTTTACGGAAACCAAAAACCGATTTTTTATAAATAATTCCTAAACAATAACTGCTATGGAAAATTGTTCCAAATGAATGTTGTAGGAAATTACATTCTCTATAACATTTGTATAGAATTGTATATACAATAATGTTGTTTTAACGGAGAAATATCGCAAAAACAGAATCGGGTTTCTAATAAACCTCGATTTTCGTTTAACCGTTATTGTCCAAAACTAATCAGTTCTTTCTGCTCATGTTAAAGTGTTACATATGAAGTTTGGTAACGATATGACAAGTACTTTTTGAGTTAGAGCGCCCACAATCACATACACACACGCGCACACGCGCGCACACATACACACACATACACACACATAGACATCATTCCGAAAATAGTGTAAACTTGTTCTAGGGATCTCAAAACGTGTTTTTCCGTTGAAATCTCGAAGTCGATTTTTTTCGTGAACACAACACTTTCCCATTACTACGTATGGAGAAAGTAAAAAACAATCCCTTTCCACGAACAAATTTTAAGCTACACGCATAATGGAATTTCTAAATTAATTTATACGTAAGTTCACACCTTAAAGAGTTTATCAGGAATGATGTGCTTACCTGTTTATGTATTTCCTCTATCACGAAGATGCTACATATTAACACACCGAAATGTAGCACAGCCCACGCAGCATCTAGCGCCCATAACAGCACAACATCAAGCTCAACGTATGAGTCATATCTACTGAGGAGGTAATAAGTTGTAAACGTCATATTAAGGAGATTAGTCAAAACTTGAACGAAAGTTTGGATGCCACCAACGTTTCTGATATCTCGAAAAATGCATATCAGCGATAAGTGAACGGAGGCCCATAACCTTATACATCCCTCTAATCGAGGATTTTTCCCCGAGTGAGACTGCGACGAACGGGCAATATTTCCTTGGCCTGCTGCCACGTTGCCAATTTTTTCTCGTATAATTCCATTTAAGTCTTTAAACCTTTCTCCGAAGACTATATAGAGTCGAAGGAATACATGGTTTACGGTTATGCAAGCCACCAGCCAATACAAGGTGACGACGCTATACAAAATATTACTTGTATCTGAACCGAGGATTTGGTGAAAAGTCTCAGATGCGACGTATACGATGGCGTATATGAGAACGTGAACCAACTGAAGTATTACGGTAAAGTCCGTATTACCGCTCTCACCCTTGCTTTGTATCTTCAGATCATCATCTTTCCCAGCGATATCCAGCAACATTTTCTTGAAACGATATCTATTATAGACGAAATGCATAATGCTGAAAATATTAAGTGACCAACCGCCTATAAGCCAAGATGTGTTAATTAGAAATGCCATCGTCACATCATCTTGAAAGGGATAGACTCCTGTCGACAATATAAATTTCAGTATGGTGTATATACCCATAAGAGAAAGAAAGGTTATCATAAAAGAACAATATCTAGACAACGCCGCGTGGCTTCCACCGAACGTGAATGGTGCCACACCTAACACCCTGCTGAGATTTAACAAGGGTCTAAAGACAACGATTACATCTTTACCCTTCCAATCGTATGATTTCGAGTAAGTTTTCTGCATCGCTAAGCACGGGAGACCGAATGGTAAGACTTTTTACGGGAAAGTAGTCGCCGCGCACTGATCGATACAACCAGCTGAACGGGGCGCTACCCTGAATAAATACAATGGTTGAAATAACTCCTGAAACGATATGGTGAAGGATTTGAGCATCAATTATTAAAGAGAGGGTCCGGAATGTAAACATCTCGGGAGGATTTCTGAAGGTTCTTATGCGTATTTTTCCTTTTTTCTGCCGGTCGCCAAAAGAGCGCACCCCATATTTACTCAAAAATGGAAATTTCTTACTACTCAGAAAATCAGTCAAAATAAGACGAGAATTTCAAATAAATTGCTGTAGCTTTCAGAGAAATCGATTGAAATTCACCAAAAAATTAATTAAAAATAAAATGAAAACCCCGGAAATTAATGAAAATGGAAAGATAAACATTGATAAAATTATTATATTATAAACAAGTTAGGAAAGTCTACAACGTATCACAAATGGGCGCGTTTCGTGCAATGGAGTATTACAAAGAAATTATATACCTGTACGTAAGGGATATATCGTTTTAGTCTTTTTCGTCCTCATAAATAATCCATTTTCTTCCTATTTAATAATATTACATGCACACGTTAGGTAATTAAACGTTTGTTTGTGAGATTTTTTACGTTAGTAACAAGAAGTAACCATGCAAGAAATTTTGTTCAACTCGATTTAAGATATTTTTGTTTGATTTTCTCGATAAAGGCTACTCCTATGATAAAAATGTATGGGAAAGGAAATACTTATCTTTACTAGTTCTACAACTTTTATTTGAAAGATATTTTGATATGAGCAATACTTTACGAGATACGACGAAAAATTAAATTTTTGTCACCAGTAAACTGGTACCCATGTTTGGCGGACGTGATTCATTTTTGCGATTTTCTTATTATATTTGATTGTAAGTTCTTAATATCAAATTTCACGAAAATCCGTTATGTGGAAACCGAGAACGAACATGCGGACGGACGGACGGACGGACAAACCGACGATAATAGGCGCTCACGCTGGAAGCGAAACGTGCCTAAAAATTAAGCGTTACATCACTGTTGAAGGAGTTGAATTGGATGTCGCTAGAGGACCGCAGACTTAGCGCTAAATAATCAATTTTCTGGCTGTAGTTGCGTATTGCCCCCCACTCGGTTTCTATGGACTCATTGATATAAATAAATTAATAATAACAATTGAGGGAACTACGTTTTATTTGTAGATCGAGTTAATATCAGACCTGATTGGCCGGTCTCGACATTTACAAACCCAACCACCGGACAACGGGGAGGGATACTTTGGTTCCGGGCGGGGCGAAGGGCGCGGTAGCGCCCGGAAACGACTACCAATTAAAACAAAGCGAGCAGAAGGTTCGCCAATATACACTTTCAATGTTACATCCTCTTGACTAAAGTACTGAATAAAATAATGATTTTTTACATATATTTTCTTAATCTTAATATTATTGTTTCAATATAGGGTGGGGGGCAATATGGAAGTGGCCCCATAGCAGTGAGGGGCAATACGGAACTGGCCCCCATTTTCTTCCTATTTAAAAGTAGTGCATGCACACGTAAGGAAATTAAACGTTTGTTTGTGAGATTGTTTATGTTAGCAACAATGAAGAAGTAACCATGCAAGAAATTTTCGAAGTTTAACTCGATTTAAGACGTTTTTGTTTGATTTTCTCGATAACGGCTACTTCTACGATAAAAATGTATAGAAAAGGAAATACTCTTCTTTACCAGTTCTACAACTTTTAGTTTAATAATATTTTGATATGAGCAATACTTTACGAGATATGACGAAAATTTCATTTTTTGTCACCAGTAAAGTGGGACCCCTGATTGGCGTACGTGATTCATTTTTGCGATTTTCTTATTATCTTTAATTGTAAGTCCTTAATGTCAAATTTCATGACAATCCGTTCAGTTGAAGCCGAGAACGAACATGCGAACGGACGGACGGACCGGCCGACGGTAATAGGCGCTCACGCTGTAAGCGAAACGCGCCTAAAAAATATATATAAATCGGTTTTTTCGGTTTCCGTCAAATATCTCCTTAAAAACGTCGTTATTGGTAATCTTCCTGAGGACCAAATTTGTAGAGAATAATATTTCTTCCAAGTTTTGTTTGAAAGAAATTTTCGTAGAACCATCTATTTCGGAAATATTTTGCTTTTTCTTAATTTCGAATATACAGCGCCAACACCATGTTGCGGTGAATTCTGTAAACATATTCAAAATACATATACCTAATTTACGGCAATAAGGACGACTATATTCTTTTATTATACGAAATGATAATTTTGCCTCATAATGCTATTCATAATAATTTTAATATCCATACCCCAAATATGGAGAAAGTCATGTGTTGGCCACATCAGATTTTGTTGATGTTTGGCACCATGTTTGTGAAGGAGAACTGAAAGGAAAGATAGCGAGGATTGACAGTGGTTTTAATATTGAAGAATAATGTTAAGAGGTGGAGGCATCTCCTTGCTTCGAGCTTCACGCAGGACGTGATTGCTTTTTTTAATATTGCAGATTAATCTAATGCAGGCATTTTGTGTACATAGACGTCAGGGGCAAGTTAATCAGAGAGATCTTGATAGACATAGTCAAACTGATGGATGAGAAGTGTGGAGGTGACGTGCTTTTTCAGAGAGAAGTGTAAAGTCTTCGTTTGGAGGTTTTCGCAGCGTTTGATGATGTGGGTTTATGCTTTCGGGAGGCACTGCGTGGACGGCATTACTGCTCTCGACGTTTCGCCTTCGATGCTGATGGCTTCTTCTGGAGTGAAGTGCAGGGGCAGTCCTGCTTCGTCTTATATACATATACTGGAGTCGCCTATCTCTATTGACGGTTGGAGTCGTCGCGGCCAATGGCCGTCTGTCTGAGAGTTTCCTTTCTCTTTTTTTTTTTTTTTTTAGCCGTTATTTTCATTGCGGCCATTGGGAGAGTGGTCGTTCCTTTCTCTATCGTCCGTTGGTCTGGCGCCCTTCACCCGCGGATCGAAGAAGGGTAAAGTGTTCTTTAAGGAGAAATGGTAGCAGAATTGCAGCTGCTGTCACAATTCTGATGACTCAGGCATTTTATGTATCTCATTACATGTTATAAATCAATGGACTGCATGATCTGAAGATCCTTATGCGCAAGGACGTCGACAGAAAATTTTGCAAGGGGGGGCAAAACACAAAAATGCCTATTACCCAGGGGCGGACGCAATTTTTTCCAACCCGAGAAAATTTTACTTAACCGGCCCCCATCAGACCACAAATTCACACCAATGAATCACTATGAATTATATTATCACTGTACTGAACATCCGCTTGAAATTAATTTAAAGTAAGTAAAGTATTTTAAATGACTAATTTATTCCGCGCGTGATGATTGGCCTTTCCCTTGAAGCAGGTTAAAATCTGTGCTTGAAATGCAAAATGTTACGAAACGGAACGCTGGTTATAAGGGACGGTATTTCTAAATGTCTGAGGAAACGGAACGGTGTGACGAGCCGGAGCAGCGTTCCGGCTCATTCCGAACACTGGTTAAAATCCATTCCGATCGGCTAAATACTTCGACACAAATAACAAATATGTAGGTATTAATCTTTTATTCACCTTAATTTTTAGGAAGCGATTAACGTCCAATAAAAATATTGCATGATTATAATATATTAAAAACATCCACCTTTAACAAACGACAACGAATGGGCCATATAACCCAATCCTTGGCATCGATAAGGCATGCTTATTCGTACCAAGCTTTCAATGGGTTGAAAACTTGAAATCAGAGTCTGCTTAATGGGAATGTCAACGGGGTGAAGGTCAAGGTGGATAATTTACTTTCAACCCCTTCCAACTCCTCCTAGCTAAAGGATTTTTATATAAGTTGATGGAAGAAGAGTGTTATTAGCCCCTTATAAAGACTATCCACACTCCTCCGTATACTTCTCACCTCCTCTACTTCTCCAACTCCTCCCTTTCACTCCCCAATCATTTCAGCTTCCATCTATTAAATATCGCATTCCGCCAGCATTATTTTAATCGAAAAAAATGAATTACGCTTACCTGAATGAATTATCCGAAACGTCATAATCCGGAGTAAATGCCCCTGTATTGCGCCTTGGCATTTACCCGAGATATTGGATAGCAATTACCATTCGCTTCAAGGAGGCCCGAGAAATAACGACCTTGGGTAGAAATGGAAGATTTTCCTGCAGCGCGGTATGCAGACGAGTGGATGTTGTTGCGTCTGCTTGGTAGGTCCTGGTGATAGGATAGAATACAGAATTGAGAAAGCTACAAACTCACCGTTTGGTGTACAGTTTGCGAAAACACCCTCACTTATCGTATTCACAGGGGTGTCCGACAGACAGACCACTTTAGAGGGGCTGCAAAATCAATATTTCGAATTTTTACATTTTAATCTTTTTTAAGGTTTATTGCACAGAACTTGAAAACGTCGGGAAAAAATTATATTTCATTCCATGATATATTTCATTCCATGATATATTTCATATACATTCAGGGTCGGTTCAAGGTGTAAGCGAGGCGACGTAACCTACTGCTTACAGGTGTCACCTTTAAAGTTTTGCATTGTCTAAAACACGCCGATACACTGTGTAGTTTCCTTAACATCGTTAGCGGGGTATATACCTACACGCAAAAGCAGTAACAATAATGCTAAGTTTCACGTGCTTTTAGGGATAACGCATTGTAATTTCAAATAACCTTTCCGCTCCAAATACAGCGAACCTTCAACACTAGAGATTTTGGTTACTCAGGGCTTGTTATTTATGCAAATATTTTACATTCGGCATCTCTACCTATTGCACGTAGATTCCCTCTCTGATCCGTGATACATCACTTTGCAAAGAAAAAAGCCCTAATTTCGTAGTTTTCGAAAGGTGGGTCGTAAAGTTGCAATATAAATATATTCGGTAATGAAATCATTACATAGTAGTTTTCTTATAAGGTCAGTGAATGTTTTATTCCTATTTTCCGAAAGTATTTAGCTGAATATTCCTTTTTAAATAAAGGCCGATTAAATAAGTTTATTTTCTTTTTTTTATTATATCATTAATATTATTTCATGCCTTTGATATCCAGAGGGGCGGCATAATTTAACCTCGCACACGCAATTTATTTAACTGGAACCGGCCCTGACCAGGGGTGTGCTGCCAAATATATAACAACCGGGTCGCTATTATCGCCAAGCATACCATCCAGCATCGGGCTTTTTTTGCTGCTTTGAGATCGCGTTACCTGATCTTTGCGGGAATGAGAAGGGATTTCGATAAAAAACAAGGTAATATAGTAAAAACAATTTAATTGTTATTTTAAATGTTGAAATATTACTACTGACTAATATATCAAGGTGGTATCTTCGAATAAGCGCATTCCATGTAGTTGTTTGGCGTCCTTCAGTTTTGGCAACCCATTATTATCAGACCGTTATGCGTCGCTAACCTCCGGATAATATGGAATGCTTAGCTCGACAACCGGATCGCCGAGTGTCAAAGAATTTATGAAACGGCTCGTGTGAGCCAGGGGGAGCCGGCTGTAGCATACTCCTGCATATAACACCGTTAATAGATGTCATAAAAATTTGTATCACTCTCGAAATTAGTTTCTAGTTTCAGCCGCGCATTAATGGATCGACATAAGAAGCAATAGGCTCATCAAGAATGACATTTATTACATAGTGTCATGTATTAATTGAATTGTCCAAGTTATTGTTGCTTCAGGAATTTATTTATCATTTTTACAACAATATTCAGATTGCATCAATACATTTTGTTAGTATATTAGCAATTTATGCAAAATTATAATTTTAGTAGCTTGATGGGACGTGCACGCGCACACGTCTTATTCCTTACTATCACATTTTGTTTTACATTTGCAAGGAAGTTAAGCATGCCATGTAAATAACTAGAAAATATTACAACAAATTGGAATGAAATTTATGAATATGGCAAAAACATTATTTTTTCATAAGGCATTGAAATTACACATCCATATTCCTAGACCTATGTCAAAATTCCATCAAACTGAATACATGATGCTGCTAAAGGATGAAAAAATCCTCCTGGGCACAGTGAATGAACCCATTCAATAAAAACATACACGCACAATACAAACATTTATCCTTGTCACAGTCGCATAAACCATTTATAAACCATAAAGTTATGTATAAGATGAGAACACAATTAAGTCCTACAAATGTTCCATGAATGATTGGAAGAAATCGTAAAGGTGATTTCTAAGAAATACATAAGACAGAGGAGCTGCTTCCAAGTCTTCACATAATATGCCTTCCACCACACACTCTCTGTTGAAAATGAAAGCTGCCGAATGACTTCGTGCACGTTTCCAAATGACCCGAATGGGGTAGTGCATTCCATTCGTTAACCTTTTTTTGAAATGGCTTTTCCCCCGATATGATCGAGGCCTATTCCATTCACGAGAACCCTGCAAAACGATAAGAAAAAATTTAGAATTGCATATACGTAAAAGAAATGAAACATTTTTTCCTCCTGCATCTCTGAAAAAAGAGCAATAAGAAGGAAAACGAGTGGACCAGGTAAATAATGAATTATTCATTAGGCACATTCACAACATGCATATAAATCTGAAATAATTTCACTCAATATTTAAACACAACAGAAAAGTCAGTAATAAGGCATAACAGTCCAAATAAAATTGTGAGCATTGACATAAAACATAGCATAGCAATACAGGGCATAGACAAATAAATTTCTATACATAAAAATTCGTCAGAAAGGCAATTCGTCAACGAAACACATAAAATATAAAAAAAAACCAATTCAGTCTACAATGTCATAGTAAAGCATTAGAAAAACAAAACTAAGACACTCGAAATCGATCAATCAATACAATCAGTCCCGAGCAACAAACGTCTCGTCACGCAATGTTAAAGTCACGTCTGCACAGGCCTGTGCTGTCAAACCACATAGCGCTATGGGTAGTCAGTCAGTAGCATCAAAAGGACAATACTATTTCAGATAGAAATGCGAGAAATTAAGCATAAATAAAAACAATCGTAAAATATCAGCTAGAATTTTACACCGTACGTCGTATACCTCAACTTCCGGAGCACCTGTTACCCATTCCAGGATCCCCCTTGTCCCGATCATCAGCAGTGTGTCCTTCGCCGCGTTGCCCTTTGGTTCCACGATGATCGGTCCCACGGCCCTCTGTCCACTGCACAGATGTACAATGGCGCCTGTAAAACAATTTCTTCCAAGTCAACGTTCAACGTAGGTTAGCTTATTATATCTGAAACTCGGTTCGCGATACGTTCTAGAGCACTGTGTGTCCGTGCAGGACAAATATGTCACATGTATTAATGAAATTTGGATGTATTTTTATGAGTCCGAACAACTTTCCATTATTCGCATTGTTTCGCTATACCAACCCGGAGATATGAATAATGTGAAACAATGCACGTGAAAGCATGACGTATGGAACATATCATTTTGAAGGATCATGATTTGAGAGAGTTTGAGTATAATATTTTGATGTATTTTAAGTTGAAACACACCCTGCAAATTTTTTCATAACTTCAACACGGATGCAAAGGAGTAGGGCCACTTGCATTATTTATTTGTCTATGGCAACGCGAATATACCGAGAAGACACGCTGAATATAAGTTGTAAGGGAATACATCGTGAAGGGAAATCCAGCTATCTTACCTATACTGCTTTCCGGTAGGCACAAAGGATCAGTTGGCACACCATCGACAACTGTCGCTGATAGAAAACCGATTCCCTATCTGAGAACAATTTGCTCCAGCCCCAAATCTTTGAAAAACTATGTTATCTTAAGCAAAAGCTTTAACGTGAAATTTACTGATGTTAGCAAACTTCAGAAATTTAAAATAAACAAAGATGCATAATGCCTAGGTTTAGTCAGTCTACACTACACTACCAAAGGCAATTTGCATCTATGGAAGTAGATAGAAAATATCATAACAACGGAATCTTACATGAATACCGATAGAATCATCGGCCGAACTGGGAATTCTATTCCAAGTGAAACACACTACACTATCCGCAGGTGTATGTATCTACGGATAGCTTCTTTAGACTTCCCCTAGGAAGATGCCTAGACCGTTGTATCGTTCGCTTTTAGTACGATACACTTTGAACCCGGACTCCAGTGAACGGTGATGAATTTAGAGAATTGAACGAGAAAATTCGCGTCTACTGAAACTTCTTAATGAGAGAAATTTAGAAACAGGCACAGGCTGGTGTGTTAGTGTTAGTAAAGATAATCTACGCTAAATACTAGCCAGAATGCGCCTTATTCCAAAGTAAACTTATTAACTTTTCGCCTACCACTGCCTGATGGAAATACATAGAAACAGACGCGAACTGCGATGTTAGTAATAATAAAAGGGAATGATGTCATGCTCTAAGAAGTTTGCAGAACGCGTCCTTTCTATGTATTGCTTGTTATAAAAAAATTGAAAGCTAAGGTTAACTAATAATGAAAATAGATGTGAAGCCAGAGCAACTGTTCTCTATGCCTATTATGAAACTGAATAGGGAGAGCTACTTCGGTATTCGATGGTGGTGGAGATGCCAGCCGGAATGGGTCGTATGCCTCCCATGTCCTGAAAATTAAAATACGAACGTATAAGATAAGAAACCACGAAGCTCCGCAGCCACTAGACGATTTTAAGGATCGGGTGAAACGGGGTGTCGGTGTGATACCCCTTTAACATTAATATCAAATGCAGTGTTTCGAAAAGAGGCGGTCGACCCGTTTCGTCCAAGCCACCGTGATCCATGGCAGGAAAATTCGGGAAATCATTACGAAAGAGCGAAACGTTATTACGTATACATCTGAGAATGAATCCATCGGAAACATCGATGTCAGATAAATAAAAATATGCACTGCCTTCTATTCCTGGAAAGCTAAGAACATCAGTTGAAATTCCTTTCACATATTGTCCCATCAGGAAATTGAATGGTAATATTCATGTAGAAACAAAACAGGAGCATATCTATCTTTATAAATTATTGCTTAGGATTTTATTTTCCTCTAATATAATAAACGAACGTGCGAAACTCACTGTGTAGTAAATTCCGAATAAAATCGTCCGGCGAAATTTTAAAAATATACAGAGAGATTTCGGGTGGTTATAAATATGCACTATCAGTTGCGTTTCATAGCCAATGCGAGGGAAAAATCTAAAAAAAAATAAGATAACCGATGAGTAGGAGGATATGGCGTTCTCAAGATAGGGGGCACCACTTAAAATTAAATTGCTACTTTCCCAACATAATGTGCCGACTACAAAATTGGCAACCTCAAATTGATTAGACATCTTCAATTCATTCTGTTTTATGGCAAAAAAACTCTTTTTATACCAGGCATTGAAATTACACATCCATATTACTAGAAGTATCTTAAAATTCCATCAAACTGTAGGATCAAACTAAAGGCTGAAAAAATCCTCCTGGGCACAGTGAATGAACCCTTTCAATAAAAACATACACGCACAATACAAACATTTATCCTTGTCACAGTCGCATAAACCATTTATAAACCATAAAGATATGTATAAGATGAGAACACAATTAAGTCCTACAAATGTTCCATGAACAATTGGAAGATATCGTAAAGGTGATTCCCCAGAAATACATAAGAAACTTGACACCCATCAGAGAAAAAATTCACTTGCCAGACAGAGGAGCTGCTTCCAAGTCTTCACATAATATGCCTTCCACCACACACTCTCTGTTGAAAATGAAAGCTGCCGAATGACTTCAATGACTTTGTGCACGTTTCCAAATGACCCGAATGAGGTAGTGCATTCCATTCGTTAACCTTTATTTGAAATGGCGTTTCCCCCGATATGATCGAGGCCTATTCCATTAACGAGAACCCTACAAAATGATAATAAAGAATTTAGAATTGCATATATGGAAAAGGAATGAAACACTTTCCTCCTACATATCTGAAACAAGTTAGGAAAGTGTAAAAATGTAGAGGAAAGGAAATACTCTAATTTATTATTTCTACAAGTTGCATTTGAAAACTATTTTGATATGAGCAATACTTTGCGAGATATGACGGAAAGTTAATTTTTTTATCACAAGTAATGTGGTACCCTGATTGGCTTACGTGATTCATTTTTGCGATTGTATCATTATATTTGATTGTAAGTTTTAAATTTCATGAAAATTCGTTCTGTAGAAGCCGAGAACGAACATGCGGACGGTCGGACGGACGGACCGACCGACGATAATAGGCGCTCACACCGTAAGCGAAACGCGCCTAAAAAGAGCCATAAGGGTAAAATGAGTGGACGAAGTAATAAATGAGTTATTCATAAGCACATTTAAAAATGCATGTAAATCTGAAATAACTTCACTCAAAATTTAAACACATTAGAAACGTCAGTAGTAGCAAATACCAGTCCAAATAAAACAGTTAGCACTGGCATAAAACATATCACAGGAATACAGGACATAGACAATATATAAAGATTGGTCAGAAATGCAATTTGTCAACGCAAACACATATATAAAAAAGCAGCAATTCAGTCAACAATGTAATAGAAACACATTAGACAAACAACACTAAGACACTCGAAATCGATCAAACAATACAATCAGTCCCGAGCAACAAACGTCTCGTCACGCAATGTAAAAGTCACGTCTGCACAGGCCTGTGCTGTCAAACCACATAGCGCTATGGGTAGTCAGTCAGTAGCATCAAAAGGACAATACTATTTCAGATATAAATGGGAGTAAATTAAGCATAAATAATAAAAATCGTAAAATATCAGCTAGAATTTAACACCGTACATCGTATACCTCAACCTACGGAGCACCTGTTACCCATTCCAGCATCCGCGTTGTCCCGTTCCTCAGCATTGTGTCCTGCGCCGCGTTGCCCTTTGGTCCCACGATGATCGGTCCTCCGGTGCTTGGTCCTCCGGTCCCACGGCCCTCGGTCCACTGCACCCTGTCATGGAAAATGGCTCTGAAAAAGAAACAGCAATTTAAAAGAGGAAATAACCCAATTCGGACGGAATAACATCGAAAGAGACTTACTATAGAATGCAGTTGTCCGTGAGTCGTCTTCTTCTTTGCCTAGAAAAGAAATTTGCAGCACCTGTTTGAGGAGGAAAGAGGTTAATGGTACACATATAAAGGTAAAAGAATACAATAGAGAATATTCGCAAGTGTATCAATCGCTTCGCCTGTACGTAAATATTCGCATCGAAACGTGAATCGTCGTTAGGGGGATTTTGTGTGACTGGCCAGTGAGGTCGACCTCTGGGGGAAAGGGACGGTTTAGAGAGAGCTCTCTCTGTATGCCACGGCCGGGCATTTGTGTTGTGTAAACACCTTAAAATACTATATTAATGGGTACGTGGCATGCCATAGAAAAATCGATCGAATTGTATAGGTAAGCATACGAATTAAAAAATGTGGACAAATGCATATATGTAATGCGATGGTTGTCAAAAATGGAATTTCAGTGTATACATAAGCAAATAAAGTAAATAAATATGGACAAATGCACAAATGTAATACCATAGGAATAAAAACAGTAAGGAGAAGAAGGAAATCGGGAATGGGTAAAGAATAGGTAGGGTGGAGTTGGGAAAGTTTTGCCTTGTTTGTGGGAGTCCTCTTCTTGACGATTGCGTAGGAGCCCCTGAAATTAATAGAAATACTAGGATATAAGAAAGGCTAGTGTAATTTGCCCGTCCAAAATGTCGGGTATACATGAATAAATTAAATTTAAGACGGTTTCCAATCCCCCCTCTCAATCCCCGTCGCTATCTCAACGCATAATAAGCACAATCTTACATACAGAATGGCGATAAAAAAGGACATCGACGAACAGTAATTAAACACGTAAAATAAACTTAGATGCATTTGTTGTGTAAGAAACTGTTTCATCAACGGTAGTTACGTACTTAAAATATCAAATAACGAACGGAAATCGTATACAAAAAGTAATCACACGCTTTCGGACGGCTGTTTCCATGTCCAGCCGTTCGAACAAAAAAATAGTCATCGTTGCACTTATTATAATAGAGAGAGTACCTCGCATGAGCTAGAATATCACTTATCCCACCAACTTGTAGTATTAGAAACTTGTTTGTAATGTTACAACGCTTTCAATGAAATGGGTTCTTTAAAGTCATCCCGTTTGCATTCAATGTAGCAACTCTCAGCCGGCTCAAATATAATCCCCGAAAATTTTCGGAGGAACGACTTAGCCTTAGGTTAATTTCTAAATTCGAGAGCATGCCACTATCTTCGCACACATTTCCATTGAAGGCATTCAACGTACAAGAGTGAATAGTCACTTTCTGGAAGGGTGGTGACAATATAACGACACTACGATAAACTATGCCTATTAACATCGCGTCGGAGATGATACGTAGAAGATTTTCAGAAGGCACTTTTGTATATATTACTGGAATTTAAATAACTTCCATATTTAGTTTTAATGTATGTAAATCAGTATATGAAAAGTTACAAAAATGGAGAATAAATGGTTTCACGTACGCGACAATTTCGAATATACCTAGACTTGATAAGCGAAACATTTAAAGAAATGCAGTGAATTTTATACTAACACCATCGCAATGGAAGAAAGTTACTGACCTTCGAAGTGTGCCCTCGGACACCCCGAAGTGGGCTCGTCGAACGTCGGCCGTAGAATGAAAAACCTCAGTTCCGGTATACGAATGGCAGCTCAGCGCGATAGTCATTTGTCTAAATGCTAAAGTTCAAATTCATTTTTAAAGACGTTAAATACAGTAAAGTTGTTATACAAAAGGATTTTTAATATAAAATTGTAATAATATGCTTGTTTTCTTTTTTAAATAATATTTTATAATAACAATAATAATTTTCTTTAAATAAACAATAGTTCGTTAAACCGACAAAGTGGCATCTATTTTCAGGTGACAGAAACTGTCGAAATTGAAGTGCGATATGAAACAGGGAATAGTGAGCTGTAAAGTAAACGTTATTCCTAGGAATTCTTACATATGACATTATTTTTGTGGTTTAATTTATCAATATAATACCAGCATTAATTACAACCTGCTTAAAAACTCAGCATATCAATGTAAAACGCCAAACCAACAGTACTAACCCTACCGAAACTATAAATACGGAGAAAGGTAATTCTCAAATACCAATTTCTCGCGAATTGATATCTGCCATTCATTTCCAGTGTTCTATTTATTTATGTATGTATAAAACATATTGTAAAATAATCAGCCGATTTTAATTTTGTTACACACCATTCTATTTAACCCTTTCGTAGCGGAATGTATATCCGAACCGTGACAACCATCCAGGTAATATCCAATTTTATATTTATAGATTTATATAGTGGAAATACATCCAACAAAATTTCAAAATCCACATTTGGAATAATTCATAATAAAGTCATGATTATATTGCAAAATCATACATTTGTTAATACGTTTACAACTTTTATAGCAATAAATGTGTTTAAGCATCTATGAGACATATTAATATAATAAAGATTAGATCAATGCGAGTTATATTAAATATCCGACTTCAAATCATCTAAAATGAATGGTAATATAATTACAAAAATACGAAAATTTTCAACGAAATATTTACATGGGACATATGGTGCCCATGTTTACAAAGTGAAGAGCATTCGGTGGTTCGGGTGTGTTGTTGAGCAGCAGTAATAGGAGAAAGTTTTTTCAGGGTTTGTGGGTTAAACTGGAATGTCGCAGTGTAGGGGCAGAGGCTAATTCGATTATATGTCAAAGCGTAAGGATTAATTCATCACAATTATGAAGATTGACAGCAGCTATGCTATTAACAAGGGCCACTTACGCTGAGTAAATCAACAACGACCACGAAAGTGCATCTATTGCAAATTTCATCCATCAACACTGCAGCTCGGTGGATGACATGAAAATTATTATTTATTAACGTGAGAAGTGTGAATGCAATTTCTTGATTTCCACGAATGTATTTTTTAATGGCATTTGCGGAGACATTGCTGGTGATACCGTGCTGTCTTCTTATTTAACAGATCATCGAATTTGCAAATCTGCAATAACTGCTGTTTGCAATGAAATGTACATACTATACGATGGATTGCCAACTTATGTGCAATAGAAGCAGTGGCGGATCCACAGGAGGAGGGGGAGGGTGGGGGAGGAGAGGGGGCGACCGCCCCTCCTTGAAAATTATCAAACCATAAGGCGTTTATTTATTTTCGGAATGAACACCTAAAAATGGCCCTAAATGAGAGACTTGCACAGGGGCGGCGAATGAGAGACTTGCACATGGGCGGCCGTGAGGTTACAACTACTACATATATATTATTTTATTCTTTCGATGTTTAATGTTATACAGTCGAGGTTTTAGATACGCTAAATCCGTTGAAATTCAAAGGGCACTTCCTCTAGTATCTAATAGAGTATTTATATTTTTACACATTTCCTGGGAGGACTACTGCACCCCACCCCTTTCCCCCTCTGCCGACGCCAATGGGCTAGAATACGATAAGTCTTTAGGTAGCAGTTAGGTTAATATTGTCGGTGATCATATAAACACTGAACCATCTAACCCAATCCTTGGCATCGATAAGGCATGCTTACTCTTACCAAGTTTTGAATGGGTTTGAAAACTTGAAATCAGAGTCTGCTTAATGGGAATGTCAACGGGGTGAATGTCAAGGTGGATAATTTACTTTCAACCCCTTCCAACTCCTCCTAGCTAAAGGATTCTTATATAAGTTGATGGAAGAAGAGTGTTATAATCCCTTATAAGGCTATCCACCCTCCTCCTTATACTCCTCACCTCCTCTACTTCTCCAACTCCTCCCTTTCACTCCCCAATCATATCTGCTTCCATCTATTAAATATCGCATTCCGCCAGCATTATTTTAATCGAAAAAATTGAATTACGCTTACCTGAATGAATTATCCGAATAGTCAAAATCCGGCGTAAATGCCCCTCTATTGCGCCTTGGCATTTACCCGAGATATTGGATAGCAATTACCATTCGCTTCAAGGAGGCCCGAGAAATAAAGACCGTGGGTAGAAATGGAAGATTTTCCTGCAGCGCGGAATGCAGACGAGTGGATGTTCTTGCGTCTGCTTGGTAGGTCCTGGTGATAGGATAGAATACAGAATTGAGAAAGCTACAAACTCACCGTTTGGAGTACAGTATGCGAAAACACTCCCTCACTTATCGTATTCACAGAGGTGTTCGACAGACAGGGATTCACAAGGCAGTGGGCGTCCTGCGCCATCACCGCAGTACTTTTGCGCTCTCCTTAGGTCGATCCACACTCGGACAAAACACACGCTGACAATTAAATGCGATAATTTGCCTTTGTGTAGGGCAGACTATCTGTTTATCATGCTCCGTCATCACTTCGTAAGAATATTATTCCTCGTAAGACGACTATGGATATACGAGCCACTCTCGGTTCGGTCGTCAACAGTTTAATTATTTTGGATCAATATGGAGAACAATGTGGATGGATTAAATTACCATTGCAATTAACTTAGAGACTCGTGCGATTAGCATTTAATCCAATAGGACATGACCTGACACGATCCTCTTCGTTTCTTATCCATAACGCTCAATCATTCCTATAGAAAGCCAACCGTTTTCTTTTCTTGTAGTACATACGCGTGGAACTAATGTGTTCAACCAACCAATTCACTCACTTTCAATGCTATGCCTTCAAGGAAGAGGATGTCGGAGGTATGAAGGGTGGCACGAAAAAAGGGGAGAGGAAAGGAGGAGGGTGGAAGGAAACACGGAAATATGGAGGATGAGACGCAAAGTTTTTTCCCGCTCGCGTTCAACAACTACAGCTTAGGTCAGCGGTCGAAAAACTTTCAAAGTAGATGAAGAAATAGTTTTTTGGTTGTTTGTCTAATTCTAAAAACATTTGGGTCCGGAACCGCGCGAACCATATAACTATAAATTATAATATGCATGACAATATTCTTTCATAAAAAGCTGATAGAACATTGAAATGCATCCAATAAAAAATTATTGCTAAGTTAATTACTTGCACTCTTTCTCTTTCGTGAGGGAACGTGTTGTTATTTGATTGGCAGCATCTCTCTGATTAGAAGTGTATGTTGCATTTTTCATCAGCCAGCTTCTGGCTTTGTTCGATGCTTTTCTTGGTTCGGATACTCACATTGATAACTCCTGGAGTAACAAGCACCTTCATGAGACCTAAGAAGTGAATCACCATATAACCATATAACCAGGGGGAGGTATCAGGTAAGTATCACGTAAGCGGTCGCTTTCAGGCGGCACTTTAGAGGGGCGGCAAAATCAATATTTCGGATTTTTACATTTCCATTTTTTAAGGTTTATTGCACAGAACTTGAAAACATCGCGTAAACATTATATTTCACTCCATGATATTTCATATACATTCAGGGTCGGTTCAAGGTGTAAGCGATGCGACGTAAACTACTGCTTACAGGTGTCACATAAGACATATGCTTTAAAGTTTTACAATGTCTAAAGCACGCCGATACACTGTGTGATCTTTCCTTAACATCTTTAGTGGGATATATACACGAGAAAGCAATAAGTATAATACTAACTTTCACGTGCTTTTAGGGATTATGCATTGTAATTTCAAATAACCTTTCCGCTCCAAATACAGCGAACCTTCAAAACTAGAGATTTTGATTACTCAGGGCTTGTGTAATCCTACTTTATTTTGATGCATTTTAGCGTAAATATCGTGTCGATAACAATTTTAAGCTATTTTAGAGAGTAAAAGATAGAAAGCCTTCAAACCAAAAGTTGATTATTACGTGTTACCTTATGGGAAGCAACATTCATCCTCTGGAGACGAACCAGTCACCTTTTTCTAAATTTTTTTAGTCATAACTAAGAGATTCATTAACACTTAAATCCTGAGAAATCTCAGTTTTCTAAGTTTATTTCTAATCGAGTTGTAATTAGAGCGTTAGTCATCATGATGACCATTGCGATTTCACAGTACAGAGAGATTACACCTTGGAAACTTTTAGAATAAGTGGATAGAATAGGAAACAACATTTATTCCAGTAAGCATTGCACAAATCAAATCTTTATAATAGGAACGTTTTTTATCCTTTGTTCAATAAAAAATTATAAATTTATTTCTCTATATATTTTTCCATAATTGCTGTAGAGGATTCTACTTCAATTTTAACGCCCATTTCCTTGATTGGTTGTTTTTATCTGATCCATGTTAATTATTCCACGATTCAACATGCCTGGCCGGAATAAATTTACCCAATTCATCTTAATCGTTAACAAATCCGTTGCAGTCAGATTCATTGCAGAAGACCCCGTGTCACTTTCAGCAGTGCTGCAAGGAAATGTTTTGGCTAATTTAGTGAATAACCTTCAATCATCAGAAACAGTGTTTGTGTCAACATATTCTCACATTCCATTGATTAATTTTTTTAGTAAGGAAATGAAATCGTTATTTGTATGTGATCGATCTCACTCACCCTATATGTAATAGATGGATAATCAGGCCAGTAGACTGTATTGAATACCTTACCTTACTGCAAACTTAGTAACCGTCGGCAGACACTATAAACATCCGTCTACCAAGCGGTGCTTTCAATAATATACATATCTATGTTAAATATATGCTTTTTACGTGGGATATAGAAAGATATAAATATTTAGGCACTTCTAGAATGACTATAAATCTGAAATTTGACAGGATAATAAAGTACATAGGCAGAAACATTCATAGAAGACAAGCACCATATACTCATCTTGCATGTAATATATTTTTTTAAACTGCTATGTGGATAAGAATGGCCCAAACAAAGTAATCCATACAATAATAATACCATTTCCTTTAACACAAACAGTTTTCCCCAATTGTGTGTTATAACATATTTATATACTCTGCAGGATTCGAACCCCTGATCCTTTCATTTGGAGCTAGTAACGCCAGCCATCTCTCCACCAAGGCTGGAAAATGATCTTAACCAAGCCGTAGAAATAACCTAGTTTAGTTCAGTGTGGTTTCTAGGTTTAGTTTGTAAAATCAAAACTCCTAATTAACACTTGTCATGTCATCTGTGAATCAGACAAAGAAATGTGTTAGACAAATAAAGACAGGAAGCAGTTATGGCATGATAGAGTTTTGATTACAAGTTACATGTTTCAGCAGTGTCATATAAAAAATAAATTATAAATATATTCCTATATTAAGATTTCTCCTTAGTGTTTATGAATATTATCTTTATTTAAAAACATTAAAAGTGTCTCTTTAATACATACACTCCATCAGTTCCAATATAAAATTAAGTGCCACTTAAAGATGGCGTTAGCTGATCTTTTCAGGAATTAAAGCAGATTTCAATAAAAAACAAGATAATATTGTTAAAAAATTAAATTCTTATTTTTAATGTTTAAGTATCATTAATGACTAATATATCAAGGATGGTAGCTTTGAATCCATGTTCAATTGCTTGGCTCCTTTTAGATAATAAATTGTTGCACAACATGAACTAGAAAGCACCCTGAAACTTTTGGCATCCCACTATTATCATAAGGTGACGCGTCACTAACCTCCTGATGGTATGGAATTTTTATGGATTGGAAATAACATTTGGCACTTAAATCACTGTAGTTTTTCAAAATTTTATTATAAACACCATTATTACATCATTAATATTATATTATTTAGTAAATTAAAGTAGAAAAAATTAAGAAATTATTATTATTCGAATTACATACTTGGATGACATATTATATTGTAGGGTTATGTACAAGTTAACATGGAAAACATTCTCCAACATAGTGGTAATGATAGCTACACTTAGTCAACATGCCATTTAAATGAATATCTATACAGGATCAGCCTTAGTAATCATATTCCTAAAACAACTATATGCAACTCTATACGGACTTTGTTATTTGATAGATGTTTAACTGCAACATTTACTTAGAGCAGTATTAATGTAGCTAATTTGAAATCGTACATAAGAATGGCTTAATGATTGTGATGTATTCCAGGAATTAAATGTGTCGCGTGGGAGGTATGCAAATGATAACATATACGAATGACAGAGAATTTCAATTAATTAACTAATGCTGTGAACAGAAAGCCATGGTTTCATATAATGTATGATTGCCAAACTAATTAGATAATCAGGCAATATTTGAATCATGTGGTTACATACTGGTGTGTTAGTCTTATTAAAATTATTCTGCTAGCCAGGAATCCTCCTGATTCAAAAGGTAACTCATTATTTGGCCAACACTTCCTTAATAATAAACATAGAAACAGATGAAAACTTCATTAGTGTTACTAATAGAGAGGCATGCCATTAGTTTCTCTGTATCACTTGGAATACAAAAATGCAAAGCCAGAATATAATCTTCTAAATGAATATAAATATGAAACCATGGCAAAACCCACTCTCATTAAAATGCATCTTATTCCTTACTACCACATTTTGATTTCCATTTGCAAGCAAAGTAAGCATTCCATGAAAATGACCAGAAAATATTACAATAGAAATGGGTTGAAATTTACGAATATAGCAAATAAATTCTTTTTAAACAAGTTATTGAAATTACACATTTATATTCCTACAGCTATTTTAAATTAAATCAAACTGAATACATGATGCTGCTAAAGGATGAAAAAAGCTTCCTGGTCACCGTGAACTATTTCATTCAATAAAAACATTTGCATAAAACAAACATTTTTCCTTGTCAAGGTTGCATAAACCATTTATGAACCATAAAGATATGTATAAGAGGAGAAATACAATAAAGTCCTTCAAATGTTCCATGAATGATTGCAAGAAATCGTAAAGGTGATTCCCAAGATATACATAAGAAACTTAACATCCATCAGAGAAAATATTCACTTCCCAAACAGAGGAGCTGCTTCCAAGTCCTCACATAATATGACTTCCAACACGCTCTCTCTGTTGAATATGAAAGCTGCCGAATGACTTCGATGACTTCGTGCACGTTTCCAAATGACCCGAATGGGGTAGTGCAGTCCATTCGTTAACCTTTTTTTGAAATGGCGTTTCCCCCGATATGATCGAGGCCTATTCCATTCATGAGAACCCTGCAAAATGATAATAAAAATTTACAATTGCATATATGGAAAAGAAATGAAACATTTTCCTCCTACAGTAAAATGAGTAGACAAAGCATAAATGAATTATTCTTTAGGCAAATTCACACAATGCTTGTAAAGCTGAAAAAATTTCACATGAAAATTAAATACATTAGATGCATCAGTAATAACACATACCAGTCCAAATAAAATTGTCAACACAGGAATAAAACATAGCACACCAAAACAGGGCATAGACAAATACATTTCTATATATATAAATTCGCCAGAAATGCAATTGGATGTGCAAACATATAAAATATAAAAAGAACACCAATTCAATCAACAATGTCATAGAAAAACATTAGACAATCAACACAAACATACCAAAAATCGATCAAACAATACAATCAGTCCTGAGCAACAAACGTCTCGTCACCCTATGCCATCCCAGGACATCATTCTAAATGTCACGTCTGCATAGGCCTTGCAGTTAAACCACATAGTTCTATGGGTTTAAAATCAGAATCATCCAAAGAACAAAAATTTCAATCAAAAGTTAAACACATTAGAAGCGTCAGTAATAATGCATACCAGTCCAAATAAAATTGTCAGCATAGGCATAAAACATAGTTTAACAATACAGGACATAAATAAATTTCTATATATATATAAATTCGTCAGAAATGCAATTTTTCACGCAAACACACTAAAGACAAATAAAACCAATTCAGTCACCAAAGTCATAGAAAAGCATTAGACAAACAACACTAAGATCCTCAAAATCAATCAAACAATACAATCAGTCATGAGCAACAAACGCCTTGTCACACAATGCCTTCATAGGACGTCAATGTATATGTCAACCCTGCACAGGCTTGTGTGGTCAAACCACATAGCACTATGGGTTTTCATTCAGTATAATCCGAAGGACAATATTTTCACTCAAATTTCTACATATTAGAAAGGTCAGTAAGAGTGCATCCCCATCCAAATAAAATTGTCAGCACAGGCATAAAACATAGCGTACCAATACAGAACATAGACAAATAAATTTCTATATATATATACTTGTGAGAAATGCAATTTGTAAACGGGACCACATTAAATATAAATAAACACCAATTCAGTCAACAATGTCATAGAAACACATTAGACATACGACACTAAGACTCGCTCAAAAGCGATCAAACAATACAATCGGTCCTGAACAGCAAACGTACCTTCAAGCAATGCCATCATAACACGTCAATGTAAATGTCATGTCTGCACAGGCCTGTGCGGTCAAACCACATAGCACTATGGTTTTTCAGTCAGTATCATCCAAAGGACAATGTTTTCACTCAAAAGGTAAACACATTAGAAAAGTCAGTAATAGTGCATACCAGTCCAAATAAAATTGTCAGCACTGGCATAAAACATAACACACCAAAGCAGGACATAGACAAATAAATACCTATATATATATATATATATATATATATATATATATATATATATATATATATATAAATACTAAGGGAGAGGAAATGTAAGTTAGGATATTTTGGGCAACTAGGTGTTAAAGGAAACCCACTGAACACTTACCGGAAGTAGAGCCGCTGGGGTTTTGGAGAGACACATATGTACAGGTTAGAGCTTTCAGGATGATCCCTTCGTCAGCACAGGAGAGACACAACAACACCTAGTTGCCCAAAAAAAAAAAATATATATATATATAAATTCGTCATAAATGCAATTTGTCAACACCAACCCATAAAATTTTAATAAGCACCAATTCAGTCAATAATGTCATAGAAACACATTTGACATACAATATTAAGACTCACTCGAAACCGATCAAAAGATACAATCGGTCCTGAGCAGCAAACGTATCATCAAGCAATGCCATCATAGGACGTCAATGTAAGTGTCGCATCTGCACAGGCCTGTGTGGTCAAACCACATATCTCTATGGGTTTTCAGTCAGTATCACCCAAAGGCAATATATTCACTCAAATGTTAACACATTAGAAAAGTCAGTAATAGTACATCCCAGTCCAAATAAAATTATCAGCACAGGCATAAAACATAGCATACTATACACGACATAGACAATCAAATTTCTATATATATATATATAAATTCGCAGGAATGCAATTTGTCAACGC
Organism: Uropetala carovei; assembly: GCA_036926305.1. Taxonomy (NCBI): domain Eukaryota; kingdom Metazoa; phylum Arthropoda; class Insecta; order Odonata; family Petaluridae; genus Uropetala; species Uropetala carovei. The sequence continues at coordinate 2,889,978 of JAXCHB010000325.1, forward strand.
AAACCCAGAAAATACAAATAAACTCCAATTCAGTCAACAATTTCATAGAAACCCATTAGAGAAACAACACTAAGACACTAAATCGATCAAACAAATCAATCAGTCCTGAGCAACAAACGTCTCGTCACGCAATGCCTTCATAGGAGGTCTACGTAAATGTCACGTCTGCACAGGCCTGTGCGGTCAATCCACATAGCACTATGGGTTTTCAGTCAGTATCATCCAAAGGACAATACTATTTCAGATACAAATGCAAGTAAAATAGGTATAAAACATCGCTAACAACAATCGTAAAATGACTCAGCAAATACCACCTAGAATGTAACATCATTCATCGTATACCTCAACCTCAGGAGCACCTCTTGCCGATTCCAGCATCCCCATTGTCCCGTTCCTTAGCCGTGTGTCCTGTGCCCCGTTGCCCTTCGGTTCCACGATGACCGGTCCTGCGATGCTTGGTCCTCCGGTTCCACAGCCCTCTGTACACTGCACAGATGTATAGTGGCGCCTGTAAAGTACGAGTACGAGAAAATTAGGCATAAATACATCGCCAATAATAATCGTGAAACGACTCACGATATAACACCTAGAATTTAACATCGTACATCGTATACCTCAAACTCTGGAGCACCTGTTACCCATTCCAGCATCCCCGTTTTCCCGTTCGTCAGCAGTGTGTCCTGTGCCGCGTTGCCCTTTGGTTCCACGATGATTGCTCCTCGGTCCCACGGCCCTATGTCCACCGGACAGATGTACAGTGGCCCCTGTAAACCAATCTCTTCCAATTTAACATTCAGCGTATGTTAGATTTTTATATCTGAAACTCGGTTCACGAAAGGTTCTAGAGCACTATCAGTACGTGCAGGACAAATATGTCACATATATTAATGAAATTTCTTTGTACATATTTTATAAGTCCGAACAACATTCCATTATTCGCATCATTTTGTTAAAGCAACCCGGAGATAAGAATAATATGAAACAATGCACGTGAAAGTACGACGTATGGAACATAGCATTTTGAAGAATCATGCTTTAAGAAAAATTGAGTTTAATTTTCAGATGTATTTTAAGTTAAAACACATCCTGCAAATTTTTATCATAACATCAACACGGATACCATGGCAACGAGAATATACCAACAAGACAATCTGAGGGAAAGTTGTAAAGGAATTAATCGTGAAGGGAAATCCAGCTGACTTACAGATACTGCTTTCCGGTTGGCACAAAGGACCTGCTGGCAAGCCATCGTCAACTGCCGCTGCCAGCTAACCGATTCCCTATCTGAGAACAAATTGCTCCAGCCCCAAATATTTGAAAAACTATGTTATGTAAACGAAAAGCTTTAACGTAAAATTTACGGATGTTAGCAAACTCAAGGAATTTAAAATAAACAAAGATGCGAAATGCCTAGTTCCAGTCAGTCAACACTACAGTACACTACACTACCAAAGGCAATTTGCATCTATGGAAGTAGATGAAAAATGGCATAACAACTGACTTTTACTTGAATACCGGTAGAATCATCGACCGAACACGTAATTCTATTCCAAGTGAAACGCACTACTCTAACCGCAGGCGTATGTACCTACGGATAGCTTCTTTAGACTTCCGCTAGGAAGAAGCATAGATCGCTGTCTCGTTCGTTTTTAGTACGATACACTTGGAACCCGGACTCCAGCGAACGGTGATGACCCCTCCTGCTGAATTTAGAGAACTGAACGAGAAAATTCGCGACTACTGAAACCTCTTAATGAGAGAAATTTAGAAACAGGCACAGGCTGGTGTGTTAGTGTTAGTAAAGATAATCTACGCTAAATACTATCCAGAATGCGCCTGATTCTAAAGTTGATTTATTAACTCTTCGCATATCACTGCCTGATGGAAATACATAGAAACAGACGCGAACTGCGATGTTAGTAATAATAAAAGAGAAAGATGCCATGCTCTAAGAAGTTTGCAGATCGCGTCCATTGTATGTATTTTTTGTTATAAAAAAATTCAAAGCTAAGGTTAACTATCAATGAAAATAGATGTGAAGCCAGAGCAGCTGTTCTCTATGCTTATTATGAAACAGAATAGTGAAAGGTACTTCGGTGTTCTATGGTGGTGGTGATGCCAGCCAGAATGGGTCTCATGCCTCCAATGCCTTAAAATAAATATATGAACATATAAGGTGGGAAACCACGAAGCTCGGCAGCCACTAGACGAATTTAAGGATCGGGTGAAATGGGGTGTCGGTGTGATACCCCTTTAACATTAATATCAACTGCAGCTATTTCGAAAAGATGCAGTCGACCCGTTTGTCCAAGCCACTGTGACCCCTAGCAGGAAAATTCGGTAAATCATTACGAAAGAGCGAAACGTTATTACATATACACCTGGGAATGTATCCATCGGAAACATCGATGTCAGATAAATAACAATATGCACTGCCTTCTATTCCAGTAAAAATAACAGCATCAGTTGAAATTGCTTTCACATGATGCCCCAGCACAGAATTGAATGGTAATATTCTGGCAGGAGCATACCTTCCTATAGATTTATAAATTATTGCATAGGATTTTACTTTCCTCTAATCTAATACACGAATGAGCAAAACTCTTGGTGTTATAAATTCCGAATAAAATCGTCATGCGAAATTTTTGAAATATACGGAGAGATTTAGGGTAGCTAGAAATATACCACAATCGTTTGGGTTGCATAGCCAATGCCAGGGAAAAATCTAAAAAATTATAAGATAACCGATGAGTAGGAGGATATTGCGTTCTCAAGATAGGGGGCACCACTTAAAATTAAATTGCTACTTTCCCAACAATGTGTCGACTACAAAATTGGCACTCTCAAATTGGTTACATATCTTCAATTCATTCTGTTTTATGAATATGGCAAATAAATTCATTTAACATAAGTTGTTGAAATTACACATTTATATTCCTACAGCTTTGTTAAAATTCCAACAAGCTGAATACCTGATGCTACTAAAGGATGAAAAAATGTTACTGAGCACAGTGAACGAATTCATTCAATAAAAACATAATACGCATAAAACAAACATTTTTCCTTGTCACGGTCGCATAAACCATTTATGAACCATAAAGTTATGTATAAGAGGAGAAATACAATAAAGTCATTCAAATGTTCCATGAATGATTGCAAGAAATCGTAAAGGTGATTCCCAAGAAATACATAATAAACTTGATATCCATCATAGAAAAAATTCACTTGCCAAATAGAGGAGCTGCTTCCAAGTCTTCACATGATATGCCTTCCAACACACTCTCTCTGTTGAAAATGAAAGCTGCCGAATGACTTGAAGTTTGTGCACGTTTCCAAATGACCCAAATGAGGTAGTGCATTCCATTCGTTAACCTTTTTTTGAAATGGCGTTTCCCCCGATATGATCGAGGCCTATTCCATTCACCAGAACCCTGTAAAACGATAACAAAAAATTTAGAATAGCATACATGGAAAAGAAATGAAACATTTTCTCCTACTACTCTGAAAAAGAGTCATAACAGTAAAATGAGTGGACAAAGTAATAAATGTATTATTCATTAGGCACATTCACAACATGCATGTAAATCTGAAATAATTTCATACGAAAATTTAATACATTAGAAGCGTCAGTAATAACACATACCAGTCCAAATAAAACAGTCAGAAATCGATCAAACAATACAATCATTCCTGAGCAACAAACGTCTCGTCAGGCAATGCCATCATAAGACGTCAATGTAAATGTCACGTCTGCACAGGCCTGTGCGGTCAAACCACATAGCGCTATGGGTAGTCAGTCAGTAGCATCAAAAGGACAATAATATTTCAGATAGAAATGCGAGTAAATTAAGCATAAAAAATAAAAATCGTTAAATATCACCAAGTATTTAACACCGTACATCGTATACCTCAACCTACGGAGCACCTGTTACCCATTCCAGCATCCGCGTTGTCCCGTTCCTCAGCATTGTGTCCTGCGCCGCGTTGCCCTTTGGTCCCACGATGATCGGTCCTCCGGTGCTTGGTCCTCCGGTCCCACGGCCCTCGGTCCACTGCACCCTGTCATGGAAAATGGCTCTGAAAAAGAAATAGCAATTAAAAGAGGAAATAATTCAATTCGGACGGAATAACATAGAAGGAGACTTACTATAGAATGCAGTTGTCAGTGACTCCTCTTCTTCTTTGCCTAGAATAGAAATTTGCAGCACCTGTCAACGCTGTTGAGGAGGAAAGAGGTTAACGATACATATATAAAGGCAAAAAATACAATAGAGAATATTCGCAACTGTATCAATCGCATAGAACATCGATCATGTATGTACGTGTATATTCGCATAGAAGTGTGAAACGTCGTTAGGGATTTTGTGTGACTGGCCAGTGAGGTCGACCTCTGGGGGAAAGGGACGTTTTAGAGAGCTCTCTCTGTATGCCACGGCCGGGCATTCGTGTTGTGTCAACACCTTAAAAACTATTCTAATGGGTACGTGGCATGCCATAGAAAAATCGATCGAATTGTATACGTAAGCATACGAAATAAAAAAATATCTACAAATGCTTATATGTAATGGGATTGTTGTAAAACATGGAATTTCAGTGTATACATAAGCAAATAAAGTAAATAAATATCGACAAATGCACAAATGTAATACCATAGGACAAAAAACAGTAAGGAGAAGAAGGAAATCGGGAATGGGCAAAGAATAGGTAGGGTGGAGTTGGGGATGTCCTCTTCTTTACTTGACGTGTGCGTAGGAGCCCCTGAAATTAATAGAAAGACAACGATATCAGAAAGGCTAGTGTAATTTGCCCGTCAGAAATGACGGGTATACATGTATAAATTAAATTTAAGGCGGTTTTCAATTCCCCCTCTCAATCCCCATCGTTATCTCAGCGTATAAAAAGCACAATCTTACACATAGAATGGCGTTAAAAAAGGAAATCGACGAACAGTAAATAAACATAGATACTTATTTGGTGTAAGAAACTGTTTCATCAACGGTAGTTACGTACTTAAAATATCAAATAAAGAACGGAAATCGTATAGATAAAGTAAACACACACAACCTTAAAGTTATCCCCATATATATTAATATATGATGGATGAAAGCTAGTGAGAATTCTTGCGCAAATGGTAATTATATTAAAAGGTCCTCAACTGCCACTCATGTAGAGAAAATCTGAAAATCACTTTTTCAATTTAAAGTCTGAAAAGATTCAGGGTCGGAAAGGAATTTGTAACTCAAATATGTGATGACCAATCTAAATAGCGATTGCGTACGACTGTTTCCATGTCCAGCTGTTCGACCAAAAAAAAGACATCACCACCTCGTTTCCCTTATTATAATAGAGAAAGTACCACGCATGAGCTGGAATATTCACCTATCCCACCAACTTGTACTAGTAAAAACTTGTTTGGAATGTACCACGCCTTCTTTAAAGCCATCCCGTTTGCATTCAATATAACAACTCTCAGCCCCTCTAATATAATCAATCCCCGAAAATTTTCGGAGAAATTACTTAAGCCTTAGGTTAATTTCTAAATTGGGAAGCATACCACTATCTTCGCACACATTTCCTTTGAAGGCATTAAACGTACAAGAGTGAATAATCACTTTCTGGAAGGGGGGTGACAATACAACGACACTACGAAAAACTATGCCTATTAACATCGCGTGGGAGGTGATACGTAGAAAGGCCTAAATTCAGAAGGCAATATTTCTATATATTACTGGAATTTAAATAACTACCGTATTTAGTCTTAATGCCGGCCAGAAATCGCGGAGACTAAGATGTGAAGCTTCAAAACCGAAAGGGAAGACAGGATTTTGGTCGGCGTACGTTACGATAAAATTCACTCGCGGAAACATATGAAAAGTTACAAAAATCGAGAATAAATGGTCGTGGTTTCACATACGCGACAATTTCGAATGTACCTAGACTTGACAAGCGAAACATTTAAAGAAATGCAGTGAATTTTACACTAACACCATCGCAATGGAAGAAAGTTACTGACCTTCGAAGTGTGCCCTCGGACAACCCGAATTGGGCTCGTCGAACGTCGGGCGCTGATTGAAAAACCTCAGTTCCGGTCTACAAATGGCAGCTCAGCGCGATAGTCATTTGTCTAAATTCTAAAGTTCAAATTCATTTTTAAAGACGTTAAATACAGTAAAGTTGTTATACAAAATGATTTTTAATATAAAAATGTAATAATATGCTTCTTTTCTTTTTTAAATAATATTTTATAATAACAATAATAATTTTCTTTAAATAAACAATAATTTCTTAAACCGACAAAGTGACGTCTATTTTTACGTGACAGAAAATTTCGAAATTGAAGTGCGATATGTCATAGGGAATAGTGAGCTCTAAAGTAAACTTTATTCCTGAGATTTCTTACATATGACATTATTTCCGTGGTTTAATTTATCAATATAATACCAGCATTAACTACAACCTGCTTAAAAACTCAGCATGTCAATGTAAAACGCCAAAACGACATAACTAACCCTACCGAAACTATAAACACGGAGAAAGGTATTTCTCAAAATTTCTTAATATTACCAATTTCTCGCGAATTGATATCTGCGATTCATTTTCAGCGTTCTATTTATTTACGTATAAAACATATTGTAAAATAATCAGCCGATTTTAATTTTGTTACAAACCATTCTATTTAACCCTTTCGTGGCGGAATTATTATCCGAACCGTAACAACAATCCAGGTACTTACATAATATTCAACTTCGTCAGGTAGCTAATTTTATTTTTATATAGTGGAAATACATCCAAAAAAATTTCAAAATGCACATTTAGAATAATTCATAATAAAGTCATGATTATATTGCAAAATCATAATAATGTTAATACATTTACAACACTTTTATAGCAGTAAATGTGTTTAAGAATCTATGAGACATATTAAATATAATTAAGATTAGATCAATGCGAGTTATATTAAATATCCGACTTCAAATCTTCTAAAACTAATGGTAATATAATTACAAAAATTTTCAACGAAATATTTACATGGGACAAATGGTGCCCATGTTTACAAAGTGAAGAGCATTCGGGGGTTCGTGTGTGTTGTTGAGCAGCAGTAATAGGAGAAAGTTTTTTCAGGGTTTGTGGGTTAAACTGGAATGTCGCAGTGTAGGGGCATAGGCTAATTCGATTATATGTCAAAGCGTAAGGATTAATTCATCACAATTATAAAGATTGACAGCAGCTATGCTATTAACAAAGGCCACTTACGCTGAGTAACTCAACAACGACCACGAAAGGCATCTATTGCAAATTTCATCCATCAACACTGCATCTCGGTGGAAGACATGACAATTATTTTTTATTAACGTGAGAAATGTGAATGCAATTTCTTGATTTCCACGAATGTATTTTTAAAATAATTTAACGGCATTGCGGAGATATTGCTGGTGATACCGTGCTGTCTACTTATTTAACAGCTCATCGAATTTGCAAATCTGCAATAACTGCTGTTTGCAATGAAATATACATACTATACGATGGATTGCCAACTTATGTGCAATAGAAGCAGTGGCGGATCCACAGGAGGAGGGGGAGGGTGGGGGAGAAGAGGGGGCGACCGCCCCTCCTTGAAAATTATCAAACCATAAGGCGTTTATTTATTTTCGGAATGAACACCTAAAAATGGCCCTAAATGAGAGACTTGCACAGGGGCGGCGAATGAGAGATTTGCACACGGGCGGCTGTGAGGTTACAACTACTACATATATATTATTTTATTCTTTTGTTGTTTAATGTTATACAGTCGAGGTTTTAGATTCGCTAAATCCATTGAAATTCAAAGGGCACTTCCTCTAGTAATTAATAGAGTATTTATATTTTTACACATTTCCTGGGAGGACAACTGCCCTCCACCCCTTTCCCCCTCTGCCGAAGCCAATGGGCTAGAATACGATAAGTCTTGAGGTAGAAGTTAGTTTAATATTGTCGGTGATCATATAAACACTGAACCATCTAACCCAATCCTTGGCATCGATAAGGCATGCTTACTCGTACCAAGTTTTGAATGGGTTTGCAAACTTGAAATCAGAGTCTGCTTAATGGGAATGTCAACGGGGTGAATGTCAAGGTGGATAATTTACTTTCAACCCCTTCCAACTCCTCCTAGCTAAAGGATTCTTATATAAGTTGATGGAAGAAGAGTGTTATTAGTCCCTCCTCCTTATACTTCTCACCTCCTCTACTTCTCCAACTCCTCCCTTTCACTCCCCAATCATATCTGCTTCCATCTATTAAATATCGCATTCCGCCAGCATTATTTTAATCGAAAAAATAGAATTACGCTTACCTGAATGAGTTATCCGAATCGTCAAAATCCGGAGTAAATGCTCCTCTATTGCGCCTTGGCATTTACCCGAGATATTCGATAGCAATTACCATTCGCTTCAAGGAGGCCCGAGAAATAACAACCTTGGGTAGAAATGGAAGATTTTCCTGCAGCGCGGTATGCAGACGAGTGGATGTTGTTGCGTCTGCTTGGTAGGTCCTGGTGATAGGATAGAATACAGAACTGAGAAATCTACAAACTCACAGTTTGGTGTACAGTATGCGAAAACACTCCCTCTCTCATCGTATTCACAGGGGTGTTCGACAGACATGGATTCACAAGGCAGTGGGTGTCCTGCTCTCATCACCGATGCACTTTTGCTCACTCCTTAGGTCGATGCACACTTGGACAAAACACGCTGACAATTAAATGCGATAATTTGCTTTTGTGTAGGGCCGACTATCTGTTAATCATGCTCCGTCATCACTTCGTAAGAATAATATTCCTCGTAAGACGACTATGGATATACTAGCCACTCTCTCCACACTAAAATCCCATTTATGGTCAATATACGGGAAGTAATATATTTATACATATATTTAAAAATATATGGATTCTATTAGAATTTCATATATAGTCACATATATTGAGCCATATATGGGCAATATATGGAAAATAAGTGGAGCCAAGAGAGCAAATATATATGTGAAATATATGGATCCATATATGGAGATTATATTTAGCCATATGGGCCCATGTATGGAAAAGTATATGGTCAATATATGTTAAATATATGGATCCATTCTCTATAAATATATGGGGCAATATATGGGAAATACATGAAGCCATATGTGTAAAATACATGGATACCTTAGTTGTCAAAAAGGAAAAAAATGAAACAACAACATATTCAAGTAATTTATTTATTCACTCTTTTCATTTGGTGGTGGATTTCAGCCGCTTTTGAGTTAATAACTGCCCCAAATGCAGATGCAGTTATTGCGGGAAATCTCTTCATTGTGGCATCTGTGTAAAATAAGAATCTCTGTTAAAAGTACATATTTTATTATGAAGAAATTCTGCTGTTCCCATAATTTACTCATTGTTAACTTTGAAACTCCTGTGTTATGGTTATTCCTCCATTCAGAGTGAATCAATTGACATGTTGCTATGGAAAAGTAATTTTATATTCCTTGCAAAATGTAATTACTTATCACCAGACTCTTTTTGTACTTTTAAAAATGATTATTACTCTTAAACTAATTGGTATTGGCAGAAAAGAAATTGTATATTTCTATAGATTTCAACTATCTTCTGGTATAGAAGGTAGTGTTAATAATTCTGAAAATGGTTTAACCAATAATATTAAGTAGATTATGAACTGAATTTGTGAGTTACCATCCTCTCTCTTCTCCTTCTAAGTTACAAAGAAAAATTAGAAATAAAAATTTAAAAGAGTTTGGGTAGAGTCACCATAACAAGAAGGAAGTGCAAAACTATTTAGAGGCCACCTATAAAAACTTATTAAAATGGGACATAAGAGGGCCACATAATAGATTATTCAAATGTACCGTGAAAAGTACCAGCAGTATTTACTTACCTAGAAGAGCTTCAATCTTATTGTCATCAAGTTTCTGGCGGTGAACCCCACCAGTGTCAGCCCTCTTACTCTTGCCACCACGGTAATTGCTTTCCGCAAGGACCTCTGTTGGGAACAGGTGTACTAATAACGTCCTGATAAAACTAGAAGCATTCTTCATACTACTGGCCTGCACCCATACATAATTTGAGACATAAATCCCTGATCCTGGGGATAGTTCAATCTATAATAATAAAATAAGATCAAGAATTAATGTAAAATGCTCATGGATTGACTAAAACCCAATACATTTGAGAAATTATCATTAAAATTCAATGTGACATTGAAATATACTTACTTCAGATGACTTCTCATTGCTGGGTCTTTTACTACAGCCTTCATTGGCATCCAAAACTTCCTTCACACGTTGAAGGAGTTCAGGAACATCTAAAGTAATGAATCAGTCTAGTTACTATAAGGCTTCATAATGTTATGTGACAGCAATACATTCAAGCAATGGTTCAGACATACCTCTTAGAATCTGTGCTTTAAGGGTTTCATTTTCCTTCTCCAATTCTATTAACTTTTCCTTCAACTCCTTCAAGTCTTTCTTGCGGTCACCACTGCACACACCCTCTTCTTGACTCTGAAATAGAGAGTTAGTATAAGAAACATGCTACAGAGAATACAAAAATTCTAAAGAAGTAAACAATTTCCTTGTTCTTACATTAGTCTTTTCTCCTTTCGCACCTGCTGAATTTTCATATGAGCTTGAATGCCCCTCTGTTTCTTCTGGTACATTCTGCTTATATCGTTTCTTTGGCTAAAATAAGAATTTAGCATTAATGAGACAACAGCCGCCTTTTTATCTTGAGCAGAAATGGTTGGAAAAATGTTGTTAATACAATGGAATTCATTGATCAATGTATTGAATTTAATTTACCGTTAAAATATGGATATTAATTTGAAATCTCTGCATTGAATCACCATAAGTTTTGTCCTTTTCTTATTTTTTTGATGTCACAATGGATTAGTCAAGCCATTTACATGATCCTGTCATGACAGAAATTAAATTGGATACTAAGGACTTTAGCATAGATAACAGAACAGAGATAGGAAGAAATTAAAAAACGAACTGTATCCAAGCGTCAGCAAACCAACTCAGAGAAACACTATCTAATGAATTCTTCTGCCTCTATAGTATTGTTGTGAATTTATTTACTTTAACTACCAACCTAGAATGCTGAATTAAAATCAATAGATGAAGAATAAGGCCCTATGCGTTAATAATATTTTGACGGTTAATTAATCAAATCTAATTTTAATCAAGCAAATTAGTAATGTTGACCCCTTTTTTTACCATTTTTTAGATAAGTTCATCAATCCAAAGTAATCCAAACGCGTGTCATATTTTTAAAACATGTTTATATTAAGTACAAAAGCACTCAAACCATCCAACTTCAAATATGCAGGTCTCATAGTAACATTTTCAAAAAAGGATTGAAAAATACCCCAAAACCCTGAATTTAAAGCAAATTGCGAACAAGTACGAATATGTATAGGAAAACATCTCGATAATTAGAATCCTTATAAAATGACTCATAGATTGGTTTAAGTATCAGGTTTGTAACTGAATATTGAGGTATTTTAAAGAACAAAATAAAAGGTGTGCACCCAAAAATCCAAACTTCCATTTGATTCAATGGGAAATAATGATCATTGCCCATAATCGAACTGTCTATCATTAATGAAAAATAATAAAAATGGGAGTACCTCCAGGTTATCCCGAGTACGCTTGCAAAATTTCAGCCTTCTAGGTCTTTTGTTTTTGTTGTTATGGCGTTAACACATACACACACAGAGTACCTTTTATTATAGAGAGTAAAAGGGTAGATGTAGATATGAAATCAACCACTCTAATAGTGTTCAATATGGTCAATTTTTTTCTTTGCCTAAGACATGAACATCATATCTTATCAACTAATGCCTGATAATGGTAAAGTAGATATACTTACGTTTGCAATTTCCTCTTGGACGTTAGGAATCCTCACTACATTAGCGTTTTCATCGCCAAATATCATTCTCAGGTATTTTTCTACTTTTGCTTCGGAATCTGCGGTTACAGCAAAGAGAGCAAATATTTTCGTTATCACGGGTAACAAACAACAAAATACACAAATATTTTACACAATCATATTAAATATACCTATATAAAAATCATACCTGCCAGGTAGATCACATGGCCATCGAACACTGGCCATCCTCCAAGAGGCGCCTTTTTCGTGGCCCTCCATTGTATTACGTAGGAGTCCTCCGTAACATTGGCGTCTAAGTTTCGAATCCACGAGGAGGAGATTATCGAATACTTTCCGCAGTCCACTCCAGATGCCCACTTTACCAGCGCGAACTTCCCCATATTTCACGAAATAATGGTAAAGCTTATTCGAGATGGTCTCGGATGCAACGCACGTACAACGCCGTTTTTTTATATCAGTGCACGCGGATGCTAACAGCGCTAACAGCCCTAACAGCATATAATGGTTTCTTTAAACAGCTGAAAAACGAAAGAAAATGGCGAACGTACCGTAGGCAATGCTCGTGCGCATTTCAGGAATCAAATTTCAAACCCCGTGCTGTCAGTCAGTGCTGTGGAGAATTTCGCACCCAATAGCTAATATTTTTAGCCGCTCTTATACAATGCCGTATTCAAAATATAAAAGATATTTACGCTATGGTGAATCGATGAAATCTGTTCCCAGAAGAACAACTTCAAGATGGAAAAAAAGGTTAGAAAATATTAATAAATAATTCTTAATGATATTTTGTTGGTGATTAACTGCATAAATAATAGTGTGGGTACAGTCACTTTCTTGATTAACGATTTAACCGAATATGATTACTAACACGAATAACCTGATAACTCTAACATTCTTCTACTCATAATTTATCGGCCATCGAAATTTGAATTTTTTGTGAATACGATTGACATCTTACCTGGATGCAAGTTATACTTGAAAATGCTGTGTATTAGTATCTTTTCAATTGCTAGTTCACTGATATAATTTTGCGAAATTATTTTTGTAGTAATTTAGTAAATTTTTACTTCAGACAGTTAGAAAAGTTGATAGAAGAAACCGATGTAGACTTCAGAGAACAACTGAATAAAAGGCCTTCAGTAAGTAATATTTTTCACTTTTGCATGTCCATTGCTTCATCATCTGATATTATCCAATCTCTTTTCGAAAATGTATCTATCATTTGATATAATTTGCTCTTCTTCCTAAATCAGATTGCCAAAACAAAAACTCCTAATGCATCCAACTCTAAAGAATCATTTAAAAACGTTGATTCATGTGAAGACAATGGTTCAACAACAGTTGAAGAACCATTAGAAATTAGTAATGCATTTGAAGAAGGAAGTCCATCACAAGATGATGACCTATCAGAAGTTGATAATTCATATGAAGGTCATCCATCAGATGATGAATGTTCACCAGAAGTAGCTGATTTATCAGAGAGAGGAAATTTGTCAGAAGATAAAACAATACAAGCTGTGCTGATTCCAGAAGAACCATGTAACCAAACTTTTGACAATATGAATGCTAGTGAGAAAAATCAGTTTTGTAATATGATGCTGTTATTGGCAGCTCAGCTTAAGAACAATCTTTCAAATTCTGGTCTGCAGGACTTTTTGCGTATTTTCTCTACAATTTCTCCCAGTAGCACAGGTAATTTGTCACTTTTCAAATTCAAAAAATCATTTGATTCATTTATAGTTGAGGATTTTATACACCATATCTGCCCAGAATGTTTGAAGTACAATGGGATTCCCCAAGGTACAAATCACATTTGCCATTTATGTAGTAGTACTTACAATGTAAGTAGTAATCAAACTAAATTCATATATTTGCCACTGGCCAACCAAATCAAAGAGATCTTGTTGGACCCTGAAGTTTGGGAAAGTGCAGGAATTACCCACAGCAGTACAACTGGTAAGGTGTTCATTGATGATATACATGATGGAAAACTGTATAAAAGAGTAATGAATGGTCATGATAAATTGTCATTATCATTTAGTTGTGATGGTGTCCCTGTATTTAAATCATCAGGCTACAGCTTATGGCCAATTATATGTACATTGAATGAATTGCCTCCCATCCTTCGTAAGAGGAACATCATGCTAGCTAGTCTTTGGTTTGGGAAAAAGAAGCCAGCGATTGAAGAATATATAATTCCATTTGACAAGGAATGTAAACTTCTGGCAAGAGAAGGAATTGTTCTTTCAAGAAATGGAGTAGATTTAAGATATTTTAAAGTGTTTACTCTTTTTGGTGTATGTGATTCTGTTGCAAGGCCAATGCTGCAAAATATGAAGCAGTTCAATGGAAAGTATGGATGCGGATATTATTTAGCTGAAGGAACTCTGATTGAAACAGCAGGTTCAGGTAGAGCTAGCATTTATCCAGATATTGACACTGAAAAACGAACTCATGAAACAACACAGGAAAATGCCAATATTGCCGTCAACACTAACCAGATGATTTTTGGAGTGAAAGGCCCTTCTGTTCTGTCATCAGTGCCTTATTTTGATATAATTGAAGGCATGATTCCTGATTATATGCACTGTGTTTTACTTGGAGTAGTGCGTCAATTTTTAAGCTTATGGCTGGATTCTAAAAACCACTCAAGAAGATTTTACTTGGGAAATTCAAGCCATACAATTAATAAAAGACTAAAAGGTATTAAACCCCCTTGTAGTGTTACTTGAATTCCACATTCAACTGAGGACAGGAAATATTGGAAGGCTCATGAGTACTACGCCTGGTTGTTCTATTACAGCATACCAGTTTTGAAGGGAATCATGCTTGAAAAGTATTTAACACACTGGTCATACTTAGTGGAAGGGATTTACATGTTAATGAAAGACAAAATTTTGAAAAGTGATGTTCATAAAGCAGAATCTCTGTTATTATGTTTTATTAGCTCAATAGAATGTTTGTATGGTGATAGCTGCTTGACATTTAATTGTCACTTGTTAAAGCATCTCCCACAGAGTGTTCTTAACTGTGGGCTCATTCTGCTTTTTTGTATGAAGATTATAATTATGAATTGTTGAAGACCGTGAGAGGTTCACAGTTTGTTCTCAATCAAATGTGTGATTTCTTTAAATTAAAATTTGGCCTCAGGAAAATGATTAGGTTTGCTAATCAGTTTTTCACTGCTGAGCAAAAGGCCATTATGGATACCTTAATTCCTTAAATGAAAAACCAACAAGGCTCCAAAGGATGTTTTGCTATTGGAGCACAGAAAACTGAGAAATTGAGGAGAGAACATTTCCTTGCTCTTCAAAGAAGCAATGTCCATGTTGATGTTGAGAGTTATGTGAATTATATTGGCAAAGTTTTTGTAAATGGGGAAATTATTTACAGTAGTAGGTACTTAAGGGTTAAAAAAAGGAATAGCTTTACCGTTAGGTTGATTGGGGGTGAATATTTCCAAATATGTACATATGTTAATGTTGACGGTAGTATTTGGGCCATTGGGAATTACCTTATTATTAATAAAAGATGCTTAATTAAGAGTAGACATGTGTACTCTAAACTGCAGCATCTAATTATATTTGAAAGTGTGCAGAATGATCTTGCATGTGTGAATGTAAAAGAAATAGAGGGGAAAGTCATTATGATGGAAAATCTTAATGTTGTTGCTTTACAACCAAATAAATCAGAATTTTGAAATAATAAGCATAATTTCATTGTCAGCATCATTCCATTTCAGATTAATCTAAAAGTAGCCCAGAAAGGTATTGAAATAAGTGCTAATCATATCTGGTGTATGAAAAATGGAAACTAAAGTATGTATCATAATGTGCCAGCAGGTCTTTAGAATGGTTGGCTATATATAGCCAACCTTGTGTCTAGAGACATGATAGATAGATAAGTTTATTCATTCATAGTAGCTCATTGAGGTAGTCCAAACATCTTACATTCATTTTAGAGTCTAGAGACATGATAGATAGATAAGTTTATTCATTCATAGTAGCTCATTGAGGTAGTCCAAACATCTTACATTCATTTTACAAATCATTGCAACCATACATATATAATAAAAAATACTTAAAAACAACACATACACACATCAAATCCTACAGGCATCAGTTATTTTACCTATTATTACATGCTAAAAACAAACTTTTTTCACAAATGTACTGGCATATTAAAAAAATAAATATTCAGACTTTTCCTTCTCACCCTCAGGTATCTTATTGTAGAGTTTAATACCATTCACAAATAATGACTTTTGTGCACTGCTATTATTTTATATGTCCAAGTAAAATTTATTTGCGTTTCTGATTTCTTACCTATGTTTTTCTACATTTCTTATCAAAAATTCTTTAAAATAATTATCCTCCCTATCCTTTATTATTTTGTGCAAAAATATAAGTGAGTTATATATTATTCTTTGTTCCACACTAAAAAAATTTAGTGCATTTAACATATCACTCCTATGTGTTCTTTCATCACATTCCAATATCACTCTCATGGCTCGTGATTGCAGTTTCTGCAATCTCTCAATATTATATTTTTTTGTACTGAACAGTAATGATGAGCAATACTCAAAATGAGGAAAAATAGTTGTTTTATATACCAATAATACTACAATAGATGTTTACCAATCCTGTTGATGATGATGGAACCAAGTTAGGATTCTTTGTGCTGACAATGAGACATATTGAAAGTATATTTTCATTCCAGATATCATGCATAAATAGTCATATACTGTAAGATATATAGTTTATATTTTGAAGGCATATATTTAAATATGTGTTAACGAAAAAGTCATATTTTTCATACATGGAGAATGTATGAAATATTTCCGAAATTCACATATATTATGAGTCATGGTAAATATATGGATTTCAAATATATATATATATTCAACATGTTTCCCATATATGAAACCAATATGAAATATTAAATATATTTACATATATTTTAAATCCATATATGTATCCATATATGGAAGGAAAATATATTTTTTTCCCACATATTTCCCATACATGAAAAATATATAAAATACTAAATATATTTTCATAATTTTAAATCCATATATTTATCCATATATGGTTGAAAAATATATTTTAAATCCTCATATTTCCCATATATGTAAAATATATGTATACAAAATATATGGTAATTCCATATATTGTTGCATATATTTGACATATATTGGCCGCCCACATATCATAAGCCCATATATCTACATATATTGACAGTGTATGTTCCATATATGGGGCTTTAGTGTGGGTCGGTTCGGTCGTCAACAGTTTAATTATTTTGGAGCAATATGGAGCGCAATGTGGAGGGATCAAATTATCATTGCAATTAACTTAGAGACTCGTGCGATTAGCATTTAATCCAATAGGACATGACATGACAAGATCCTCTTCGTTTCTTATCCATAACGCTCAATCATTCCTATAGAAAGCCAACCGTTTTCTTTTCTTGTAGTACATACGGGTGGAACAAATGTGTTCAACCAACGAATTCACTCACTTTCAATGCTATGCCTTCAGGGAAGAGGATGTCGGAGGTATGAAGGGTAATACGAAAAAGGGGGAGAGGAAAGGAGGAGGGTGGAAGGAAACACGGGAATATGAAGGATGAGACGCGAAGTTTTTTCCCGCTCGCGTTCAACAACTACAGCTTAGGTCAGCGGTCGAAAAACTTTCAAAGTAGAAGAAGAAATAGTTTTTTGGTTGTTTGTATAATTCTAAAAACATTTGGGTCCGGAACAGCGCGAACCATATAATTATAAATTATAATAAGAATGACAATATTCCTTCATAAAAAGCTGATAGAAAATTGAAATGCATCCAATAAAAAATTATTGCTAAGTTAATTACTTGCACTCTTTCTCTTTCGTGAGGGAACGTGTTGTTATTTGATTAGCAGCATCTCTCTGATTAGAAGTTTATGTTGCATTTTTCATCAGTCAGCTTCTGGCTTTGTTCGATGCTTTTTTTGGTTCGGATATTCACATTGATAACTCCTGTATTAACAAGCACCTTCATGAGACCTAAGCAGTGAATCACCATATAACCAGGGGGAGGTATCAGGTAAGTATCACGTAAGCGGTCGCTTTCAGGCGGCACTTTAGAGGGGCGGCAAAATCAATATTTCGGATTTTTACATTTCCATTTTTTAACGTTTATTGCACAGAACTTGAAAACATCGCGTAAACATTATATTTCACTCCATGATATTTCATATACATTCAGGGTCGGTTCAAGGTGTAAGCGACACGACGTAAACTACTGCTTACAGGTGTCACATAAGACATATGCTTTAAAGTTTTACAATGTCTAAAGCACGCAGATACACTGTGTGATCTTTCCTTAACATCTTTAGCGGGATATATACACGAGAAAGCAATAACTATAATGCTAAATTTCACGTGCTTTTAGAGATTACGCATTGTAATTTCAAATAACCTTTCCGATCCAAATACAGCGAACCTTCAAAACTAGAGATTTTGATTACTCAGGGCTTGTGTAATCCTACTTTATTTTGGTTCTTTTTAGCGTAAATATCGTGTCGATAACAATTTTAAGTCATTTTAGAGAGTAAAAGATAGAAAGCCTTCAAACCAAAAGTTGATTTTTACGTGTTACCTTATGGGAAGCGACATTCATCCTCTGGAGACGATCCCGTCTACCAAGCGGTGCTTTCAATAATATACATATCTATGATAAATATATGCTTTTTACGTGGGATATAGAATGATATAAATATTTAGGCACTTCTAGAATGACTATAAATCTGAAATTTGACAGGATAATAAAGTACATAGGCAGAAACATTCGTAGAAGACAAGCACCATATACTCATCTTGCATGTAATATATTTTTTAAACTGCTATGTGGATAAGAATGGCCCAAACAAAATAATCCATACAATAATAATACCATTTCCTTTAACACAAACAGTTTTCCCCAATTGTGTTATAACATTTATATACTCTGCAGGATTGGAACCCCTGATCCTTTCATTTGGAGCTTGTAATGCAAGCCATCTCTCCACCAAGGCTGGAACATGTTCTTCACCAAGCCGTAGAAATAACCTAGTTTAGTTCAGTGTGGTTTCTAGGTTTAGTTTGTAAAATCAAAACTCCCAATTAACACTTGTCATGTCATCTGTGAATCAGACACAGAAATGTGTTAGACAAATAAAGACAGGAAGCGGTTATGGCATGATAGATTTTTGATTACAAGTAACATGTTTCAGCAGTGTCATATAAAAATAAATTATAAATATATTCCCATATTATGATTTCTCCTTACGGTGTTTATGAATATTATCTTTATTTAAAAACATTAAAGTGTCTCTTTAATACATACACTCCATCAGTTCCAATATAAAATTATGTGCCACTTAAAGATGGAGTTAGCTGATCTTTTCAGGAATTAAAGCAGATTTCAATAAAAAACAAGATAATAATGTTAAAAAAATTAAATTCTTATTTTTAATGTTTAAGTATCATTAATGACAAATATATGAAGGATGGTAGCTTTGAATCCATGTTCAATTGCTTGGCTTCTTTCAGATAATAAATTGCTGCACAACATGAACTAGAAAGCACCCTTAAACTTTTGGCATCCCACTATTATCATAAGGTGACGCGTCACTAACCTCCTGATGGTATGGAATTTTTATGGATTGGAAATAACGTTTGGCACTTAAATCACTGTAGTTTTTCAAAATTTTATTATAAACACAATTATTACATCATTGATATTATATTATTTAGTAAATTAAAATAGAAAAAATTAAGAAATTATTATTATTCGAATTACATACTTGGATGACATGTTATATTGTAGGGTTATGTACAAGTTAACATGGAAAACATTCTCCAACATAGTGGTAGTGATAGCTACACTTATTCAACATGCCATTTAAATGAATAACTATACAGGATCAGCCTTAGTAATCATATTCCTAAAACAACTATATGCAACTCTATATGGAGTTTGTTATTTGATACATGTTTAACTGCAACATTTACTTAGAGCAGTATTAATGTAGCTAATTTGAAATCGTACATAAGAATGGCTTAATGATTGTGATGTATTCCAGGAATTAAATGTGTCGCGTGGGAGGTATGCAAATGATAACATATACGAATGACATAGAATTTCAATTAATTAACTAATGCTGTGAACAGAAAGCCATGGTTTCATATAATGTATGATTGCCAAACTAATTAGATAATCAGGCAATATTTGAATCGGGTGCATATATACTGGTGTGTTAGTCTTATTAAAATTATTCTACTAGCCAGAATCCTCCTGATTCAAAAGGTAACTCATTATTTGGCCAACACTTCCTTAATAATAAACATAGAAACAGATGAAAACTTCATTCGTGTTACTAAAAGAGAGGCATGCCATGCTCTAAGAGGATTAGATCTGTTTCTCTGTATCGTTGGAATAAAAAAATGCAAAGCTAAAATATGAAAATAAATATGAAACCATGGTAGAACGCACTTATTAAAATGCGTCTTATTCCTTAGTACCACATTTTGATTTCCATTTGCAAGCAAAGTAAGCATGCACTGAATATGATTAGAAAATATTACAGCGGAAATGTAATGAAATTTAAGTATATGGCAAATAAATACTTTTTAAACAAGTCATTGAAATTACACATCTATACTCCTAGAGCTATGTTAAAATTACATCAAACTGAATACATGATGCTGCTAAAGGATGAAAAAAGCTTCCTGGTCACCGTGAACTATTTCATTCAATAAAAACATACATGCATAAAACAAACATTTTTCCTTGTCAAGGTTGCATAAACCATTTATGAACCATAAAGATATGTATAAGAGGAGAAATACAATAAAGTCCTTCAAATGTTCCATGAATGATTGCAAGAAATCGTAAAGGTGATTCCGAAGATATACATAAGAAACTTGACATCAATCAGAGAAAATATTCACTTCCCAAACAGAGGAGCTGCTTCCAAGTCCTCACATAATATGACTTCCAACACGCTCTGTCTGTTGAAAATGAAAGCTGCCGAATGACTTCGATGACGTCATGCACGTTTCCAAATGACCCGAATGGGGTAGTGCATTCCATTCGTTAACCTTTTTTTGAAATGGCGGTTTCCCCCGATATGATCGAGGCCTATTCCATTCACGATAACCCTGCAAAATGATAATAAAATTTTAGAATTGCATACATGGAAAAGAAATGAAACATTTTCCTCCTACTACTCTGAAAAAGAGTCATAACAGTAAAATGAGTGGACAAAGTAATAAATGTATTATTCATTAGGCACATTCACACAATGCATGTAAATCTGAAATAATTTCACATGAAAATTAAATACATTAGATGCATCAGTAATAACACATACCAGTCCAAATAAAATTGTCAACACAGGAATAAAACATAGCATACAAAAACAGGGCATAGACAAATACATTTCTATATATATAAATTCGCCAGAAATGCAATTGCATGTGCAAACATATAAAATATAAAAAGAACACCAATTCAATCAACAATGTCATAGAAAAACATTAGACAAACAACACAAACATACCAAAAATCGATCAAACAATACAATCAGTCCTGAGCAACAAACGTCTCGTCACCCTATGCCATCCCAGGACATCATTCTAAATGTCACGTCTGCCTAGGCCTTGCAGTCAAACCACATAGTTCTATGGGTTTAAATTCAGAATCATCCAAAGAACAAAAATTTCAATCAAAAGTGAAACACATTTGAAGCGTCAGTAACAGTGCATAACAGTCCAAATAAAATTGTCAGCATAGGCATAAAACATAGCTTAACAATACAGGACATAAATAAATTTCTATATATATATAAATTCGTCAGAAATGCAATTTGTCATGCAAACACACTAAAGACAAATAACATCAATTCAGTCACCAAAGTCGTAGAAAAACATTAGACAAACAACACTAAGATCCTCAAAATCAATCAAACAATACAATCAGTCCTGAGCAACAAACGCCTTGTCACACAATGCCTTCATAGGACGTCAATGTAAATGTCAACTCTGCACAGGCTTGTGTGGTCAAACCACATAGCACTATGGGTTTTCATTCAGTATAATCCGAGGACAGTATTTTCACTCAAATTTCAACATATTATAACGGTCAGTAATAGTACATCCCCATCCAAATAAAATTGTCAGCACAGGCATAAAACATAGCTTACCAATACAGAACATAGACAAATAAATTTCTATATATATATATATATAAATAAACTTGTGAGAAATGCAATTTGTAAACGGAACCACATTAAATATAAATAAACACCAATTCAGTCAACATTGTCATAGAAACACATTAGACATACGACACTAAGACTCGCTCAAAAGCGATCAAACAATACAATCGGTCCTGAACAGCAAACGTATCTTCAAGCAATGCCATCAAAACACGTCAATGTAAATGTCATGTCTGCACAGGCCTGTGCGGTCAAACCACATAGCACTATGGTTTTTCAGTCAGTATCATCCAAAGGACAATGTTTTCACTCAAAAGGTAAACACATTAGAAAAGTCAGTAATAGTGCATACCAGTCCAAATAAAATTGTCAGCACTGGCATAAAACATAACATACCAAAGCTGGACATAGACAAATAAATATCTATATATATATATATATATATATATATATATATATATATATATATATATATATATATATATATATATATATAAATTCGTCATAAATGCAATTGGTCAACCTAAACCCATAAAATATTAATAAGCAACAATTCAGTCAACAATGTCACAGAAACACATTTGACATACAACATTAAGACTCACTCGAAATGGATCAAAAGATACAATCGGTCATGAGCAGCAAACGTATCGTCAAGCAATGCCATCATAGGACGTCAATGTAAGTGTCGCATCTGCACAGGCCTGTGTGGTCAAACCACATATCACTAAGGGTTTTCAGTCAGTATCATCCAAAGGCAATATTTTCACTCAAATGTTAACACATTAGAAAAGTCAGTAATAGTGCATACCCGTCCAAATAAAATTATCAGCACAGGCATAAAACATAGCATACATTACAGGACATAGACAATCAAATTTCTATATATATATATATAAATTCGCAGGAATGCAATTTGTCAACGCAAACCCAGAAAATACAAATAAACTCCAATTCAGTCAACAATTTCATAGAAACCCATTAGAGAAACAACACTAAGACACTAAATCGATCAAACAAATCAATCAGTCCAGAGAAACAAACGCCTCGTCACGCAATGCCTACATAGGACGTCTATGTAAATGTCACGTCTGTACAGACCTGTGCGGTCAATCCATGTAGCACTATGAGTTTTCAGTCAGTATCATCCAAAGGACAATACCATTTCAGCTACAAATGCGAGTAAAATAGGTATAAAACATCGCTAATAACAATCGTAAAACGACTCAGCAAATACCACCTAGAATGTAACACCGTATATCGTATACCTCAACCTCAGGAGCACCTCTTGCCGATTCCAGCATCCCCGTTGTCCCGTTCCTTAGCCGTGTGTCCTGTGCCCTGTTGCCCTTCGGTTCCACGATGATCGGTCCTCCGATGCTTGGTCCTCCGGTTCCACAGCCCTCTGTCCACTGCACAGATGTATAGTGGCGCCTGTAAAGTACGAGTACGAGAAAATTAGGCATAAATACATCGCTAATAATAATCGTGAAACGACTCACCAAATAACACCTAGAATTTAACATCGTACATCTCAAACTCTGGAGCACCTGTTACCCATTCCAGCATCCCCGTTGTCCCGTTCGTCAGCAGTGTGTCCTGTGCCACGTTGCCCTTTGGTTCCACGATGATTGGTCCAGCGGTGCTTGGTCCTCCGGTCCCACGGCCCTCTGTCCACCGGACAGATGTACAGTGGCGCCTGTAAACCAATCTCTTCCAATTTAACGTTCAGCGTATGTTAGATTTTTTATCTGAAACTCGGTTCACGAAAGGTTCTAGAGCACTATCAGTACGTGCAGGACAAATATGTCACATGTATTAATGAAATTTCTCTGTACATATTTACAACATTCCATTATTCGCATCGTTTTGTTATAGCAACCCGGAGATAAGAATAATATGAAACAATGCACGTGAAAGTACGACGTATGGAACATAGCATTTTGAAGAATAATGTTTTAAGAAAAATCGAGTGTAATTTTATTTTTAGTTAAAACACATCCTGCAAATTTTTATCATAACATCAATACGGATACCATGGCAACGCGAATATACCAACAAGACACTCTGAGGGAAAGTTGTAAAGGAATTAATCCTGAAGGGAAATCCAGCTGACTTACCGATACTGCTTTCCGGTAGGCACAAAGGACCTGCTGGCAAACCATCGTCAACTGCCGCTGCTAGCTAACCGATTCCCTATCTGAGAACAAATTGCTCCAGCCCCAAATCGTTGAAAAACTATGTTATGTAAACGAAAAGCTTTAACGTAAAATTTACGCATGTTAGCAAACTTAAGGAATTTAAAATAAACAAAGATGCGAAATGCCGAGTTTTAGTCAGTCAACACTACAGTACACTACACTACCAAAGGCAATTTGCATCTATGGAAGTACACGAAAAATGGCAAAACAACTGACATTTACTTGAATACCGGTAGAATCATCGGCCGAACACGGAATTCTATTCCAAGTGAAACGCACTACCCTATCCGCAGGCGTATGTACCTACGGATAGCTTCTTTAGACTTCCCCGAGGAAGAAGCCTAGATAGTTGTCTCATTCGCTTTTAGTACGATACACTTGGAACCTGGACACCAGCGAACGGTGATGACCCCTCCTGCTGAGAATTGAACGAGAAAATTCGCGACTAATGAAACCTCTTAATGAGAGAAATTTAGAAACAGGCACAGGCTGGTGTGTTAGTGTTAGTAAAGATAATCTACGCTAAATACTATCCAGAATGCGCCTGATTCTAAAGTTGATTTATTAACTCTTCGCATATCACTGCCTGATCGAAATACATAGAAACTGACGCGAACTGCGATGTTAGTAATAATAAAAGAGAAAGATGCCATGCTCTAAGAAGTTTGCAGATCGCGTCCATTCTATGTATTGTTTGTTATAAAAAAATTGAAAGCTAAAGTTAACTATCAATGAAAATAGGTGTGAAGCCAGAGCAACTGTTTTCTATGCCTATTATAAAACTGAATAGGGAGAGCAACTTCGGTATTCGATGGTGGTGGAGATGCCAGCCGGAATGGGTCGTATGCCTCCCATGTCCTGAAAATTAAAGTACGAACGTATAAGATAAGAAACCACGAAGCTCCGCAGGCACTAGACGATTTTAAGGATCGGGTGAAATGGGATGTCGGTGTGATACCCCTTTAACCTTAATACCTACTGCAGTGATTTCGAAAAGAGGCGGTCGACCCGATTCGTCCAAGCCACTGTGACCCATAGCAGGAAAATACGGTAAATCATTACGAAAGAGCGAAACGTTATTACATATACATCTGGGAATGTATCCATCGGAAACATCGATGTCAGATAAATAAAAATATGCAATACCTTCTATTCCTGGAAAACTAAGAACATCAGTTGAAATTGCTTTCACATAATGCCCCAGCACGAAATTGAATGGTAATATTCCTGCAGAAACAAAACAGGAGCATATCTTCCTGTAGATTTATAAATTATTGCTTAGGATTTTTTTTCCCTCTAATCTAATTAACGAACGAGCAAAACTCACTGCGTTATAAATTCCGAATAAAATTTCATGCGACATTTTAAATATATACGGAGAGATTTAGGGTAGTTAGAAATATGCCACTATCCTTTGCGTTTCATAGCCAATGCCAGGAAAAGATCTAAAAAATTATAAGATAACTGATGATTAAGGAGGACTGAATCCATCGTTATTGCGTTCTCAAGATGGCGGGCACCACTTAAAATTAAATTGCTACATTCCCAGTATAATGTGCCGACAACAAAATTGGCACCCTCAAATAGGTTAGACATCTACAATTCATTCTGTTTTATGAATGTGGCAAATAAATTCTTTTAACATAAGTTATTCAAATTACGCATTTATATTCCTAAAGCTATGTTAAAATTCCATCAATCTGAATACATGATGTTGCTAAAGGATGAAAAAATCTTACTGAGCACAGTGAACGAATTCATTCAATAAAAACATATACGCATAAAACATACATTTATCCTTGTCACAGTCGCATAAACCATTTATAAACCATAAAGATATGTATACGATAAGAAATACAATACATAAATGATTGCAAGAAATCGTAAAGGTGATTTCCAAGAAATACATAAGGAACTTGACACCCATCAGAGAAAAAATTCACTTGCCAGACAGAGGAGCTGCTTCCAAGTCTTCACATAATATGCCTTCCACCACACACTCTCTGTTGAAAATGAAAGCTGCCGAATGACTTCAATGACTTTGTGCACGTTTCCAAATGACCCGAAGGAGGTAGTGCATTCCATTCGTTAACCTTTATTTGAAATGGCGTTTCCCCCGATATGATCGAGGCCTATTCCATTAACGAGAACCCTACAAAACGATAATAAAGAATTTAGAATTGCATATATGGAAAAGGAATGAAACACTTTCCTCCTACATATCTGAAACAACTTAGGAAAGTGTACGACGTATCACAAATGGGCGCGTTTCGTGCAATAGGGTATTAGAAAGAAATGATATGTACCTGTACGTGAGGGAAATAGCTTTTTAAAGTTATTTTCTTCATCATAAATAAATGAGAGAATGTTTATGTTAGCAAAAATGAAGAAGTAACCATACAAGAAATTTTCCAAGTTCAACTCGAATTAAGACATTCTTGTTCGATTTTGTCGATTATGGCTACTCCTATGATAAAAATGTATAGGAAAGGAAATACTCTTAATTTATTATTTCTACAAGTTGCATTTGAAAACTATTTTGATATGAGCAATACTTTGCGAGATATGACGGAAAGTTAATTTTTTTATCACAAGTAATGTGGTACCCTGATTGGCTTACGTGATTCATTTTTGCGATTGTCTCATTATATTTCATTGTAAGTTTTAAATTTCATGAAAATTCGTTCTGTAGAAGCCGAGAACGAACATGCGGACGGTCGGACGGACGGACCGACCGACGATAATAGGCGCTCACACCGTAAGCGAAACGCGCCTAAAAAGAGCCATAAGGGTAAAATGAGTGGACAAAGTAATAAATCAGTTATTCATAAGCACATTTACACAATGCATGTAAATCTGAAATAATTTCACTCAAAATTTAAACACATTAGAAACGTCAGTAGTAGCACATACCAGTCCAAATAAAACAGTTAGCATTGGCATAAAACATATCACAGGAATACAGGACATAGACAATATATAAAGATTGGTCAGAAATGCAATTTGTCAACGCAAACACATAAAATATAAAAAAACAGCAATTCAGTCAACAACGTAATAGAAACACATTAGACAAACAACACTAAGACACTCGAAATCGATCAAACAATACAATCAGTCCCGAGCAACAAACTTCTCGTCACGCAATGTAAAAGTCACGTCTGCACAGGCCTGTGCTGTCAAACCACATAGCGCTATGGGTAGTCAGTCAGTAGCATCTAAAGGACAATACTATTTCAGATATAAATGGGAGTAAATTAAGCATAAATAAAAAAAATCGTAAAATATCAGCAAGAATTTAACACCGTACATCGTATACCTCAACCTACGGAGCACCTGTTACCCATTCCAGCATCCGCGTTGTCCCGTTCCTCAGCATTGTGTCCTGCGCCGCGTTGCCCTTTGGTCCCACGATGATCGGTCCTCCGGTGCTTGGTCCTCCGGTCCCACGGCCCTCGGTCCACTGCACCCTGTCATGGAAAATGGCTCTGAAAAAGAAACAGCAATTTAAAAGAGGAAATAACCCAATTCGGACGGAATAACATCGAAAGAGACTTACTATAGAATGCAGTTGTCCGTGAGTCGTCTTCTTCTTTGCCTAGAAAAGAAATTTGCAGCACCTGTTTGAGGAGGAAAGAGGTTAATGGTACACATATAAAGGCAAAAGAATACAATAGAGAATATTCGCAAGTGTATCAATCGCTTCGCATGTACGTAAATATTCGCATCGAAACGTGAATCGTCGTTAGGGGGATTTTGTGTGACTGGCCAGCGAGGTCGACCTCTGGGGGAAAGGGACGGTTTAGAGAGAGCTCTCTCTATGCCACGGCCGGGCATTTGTGTTGTGTAAACACCTTAAAATACTATATTAATGGGTACGTGGCATGCCATAGAAAAATCGATGGAATTGTATAGGTAAGCATACGAATTAAAAAATGTGGACAAATGCATATATGTAATGCGATGGTTGTCAAAAACGGAATTTCAGTGTATACATAAGCAAATAAAGTAAATAAATATGGACAAATGCACAAATGTTATACCATAGGAATAAAAACAGTAAGGAGAAGAAGGAAATCGGGAATGGGTAAAGAAAAGGTAGGGTGGAGTTGGGAAAGTTTTGCCTTGTTTGTGGGAGTCCTCTTCTTGACGAGTGCGTAGGAGCCCCTGAAATTAATAGAAATACTAGGATATAAGAAAGGCTAGTGTAATTTGCCCGTCCAAAATGTCGGGTATACATGAATAAATTAAATTTAAGACGGTTTCCAATCCCCCCTCTCAATCCCCGTCGCTATCTCAACGCATAATAAGCACAATCTTACATACAGAATGGCGATAAAAAAGGACATCGACGAACAGTAATTAAACACGTAAAATAAACTTAGATGCATATGTTGTGTAAGAAACTGTTTCATCAACGGTAGTTACGTACTTAAAATATCAAATAACGAACGGAAATCGTATACAAAAAGTAATCACGCTTTCGGACAGCTGTTTCCATGTCCAGCCGTTCGAACAAAAAAATAGTCATCGTTGCACTTATTATAATAGAGAGAGTACCTCGCATGAGCTAGAATATCACTTATCCCACCAACTTGTAGTATTAGAAACTGGTTTGTAATGTTACAACGCTTTCAATGAAATGGGTTCTTTAAAGTCATCCCGTTTGCATTCAATGTAGCAACTCTCAGCCGTCTCAAATATAATCCCCGAAAATTTTCGGAGAAACGACTTAGCCTTAGGTTAATTTCTAAATTGGAGAGCATGCCACTATCTTCGCACACATTTCCATTGAAGGCATTCAACGTACAAGAGTGAATAGTCACTTTCTGGAAGGGTGGTGACAATATAACGACACTACGATAAACTATGCCTATTAACATCGCGTCGGAGATGATACGTATAAAAATTTTCAGAAGGCACTTTTGTACATATTTCTGGAATTTAAATAACTTCCATATTTAGTCTTAATGTAAATCAGTATATGAAAAGTTACAAAAATGGAGAATAAATGGTCGTGGTTTCACGTAGGCGACAATTTCGAATATACCTAGACTTGATAAGCGAAACATTTAAAGAAATGCAGGGAATTTTACACTAACACCATCGCAATGGAAGGAAGTTACTGACCTTCGAAGTGTGCCCTCGGACACCCCGAAGTGAGCTCGTCGACCGTCGGCCGTTGAATGACAAACCTCAGTTCCGGTATACGAATGGCAGCTCAGCGCGATAGTCATTTGTCTAAATGCTAAAGTTCAAATTCATTTTTAAAGACGTTAAATACAGTAAAGTTGTTATACAAAAGGATTTTTAATATAAAATTGTAATAATATGCTTGTTTTCTTTTTTAAATAATATTTTATGATAACAATAATAATTTTCTTTAAATAAACAATAATTTCCTAAACCGACAAAGTGACATCTATTTTGACGTGACAGAAAATGTCGAAATTAAAGTGCGATATGACATAGGGAATAGTGAGCTCTAAGGTAAACGTTATTCCTGAGAATTCTTACATATGACATTATTTCCGTGGTTTAATTTATCAATATAATACCAGCATTAATTACAACCTGCTTAAAAACTCAACATATCAATGTAAAACGCCAAACCAACAGAACTAACCCTACCGAAACTATAAATACGGAGAAAGGTAATTCTCAAAATTGCTTAATATTAACAATTTCTCGCGAATTGATATCTGCCATTCATTTCCAGTGTTCTATTTATTTATGTATGTATAAAACATATTGTAAAATAATCAGCCGATTTTAATTTTGTTACACACCATTCTATTTAACCCTTTCGTTGCGGAATTTATATCCGAACCGTGACAACCATCCAGGTAATATCCAATTTTATATTTATAGATTTATATAGTGGAAATACATCCAAAAAAATTTCAAAATCCACATTTAGAATAATTCATAATAAAGTCATGATTATATTGCAAAATCATAATAATGTTAATACATTTACAACACTTTTATAGCAGTAAATGTGTTTAAGAATCTTCGGGACATATTAAATATAATAAAGATTAGATCAATGCGAGTTATATTAAATATCCGACTTCAAATCTTCTAAAATTAATGGTAATATAATTACAAAAATTTTCAACGAAATATTTACATGGGACAAATGGTGCCCATGTTTACAAAGTGAAGAGCATTCGGGGGTTCGTGTGTGTTGTTGAGCAGCAGTAATAGGAGAAAGTTTTTTCAGGGCTGTGGGTTAAACTGGAATGTCGCAGTGTAGGGGCATAGGCTAATTCGATTATATGTCAAAGCGTAAGGATTAATTCATCACAGTTATAAAGATTGACAGCAGCTATGCTATTAACAAAGGCAACTTACGCTGAGTAACTCAACAACGACCACGAAAGTGCATCTATTGCAAATTTCATCCATCAACACTGCATCTCGGTGGAAGACATGACAATTATTTTTTCTTAACGTGAGAAGTGTGAATGCAATTTCTTGATTTCCACGAATGTATTTTTAAAATAATTTAACGGCATTTGCGGAGATATTGCTGGTGATACCGTGCTGTCTTCTTGTTTAACAGCTCATCGAATTTGCAAATCTGCAATAACTGCTGTTTACAATGAAATATACATACTATACGATGGATTGCCAACTTATGTGCAATAGAAGCAGTGGCGGATCCACAGGAGGAGGAGGAGGGTGGGGGAGGAGAGGGGGCGACCGCCCCTCCTTGAAAATTATCAAACCGTTAGGCGTTTATTTATTTTCGGAATGAACACCTAAAAATGGCGCTAAATGAGAGACTTGCACAGGGGCGGCGAATGAGAGACTTGCACACGGGCGGCCGTGAGGTTACAACTACTGCATATATATTATTTTATTCTTTCGTTGTTTAATGTTATACAGTCGAGGTTTTAGATTCGCTAAATCCGTTGAAATTCAAAGGGCACTTCCTCTAGTGTCTAATAGAGTATTTATATTTTTACACATTTCCTGGGAGGACAACTGCCCTCCACCCCTTTCCCCCTCTGCCGAAGCCAATGGGCTAGAATACGATAAGTCTTGAGGTAGAAGTTAGGTTAATATTGTCGGTGATCATATAAACACTGAACCATCTAACCCAATCCTTAGCATCGATAAGGCATGCTTACTCGTACCAAGTTTTGAATGGGTTTGAAAACTTGAAATCAGAGTCTGCTTAATGGGAATGTCAACGGGGTGAATGTCAAGGTGGATTATTTACTTTCAACCCCTTCCAACTCCTCCTAGCTAAAGGATTCTTCTATAAGTTGATGGAAGAAGAGTGTTATTAGTCCCTTATAGGGCTATCCACCCTCCTCCTTATACTTCTCACCTCCTCTACTTCTCCAACTCCTCCCTTTCACTCCCCAATCATATCTGCTTCCATCTATTAAATATCGCATTCCGCCAGCATTATTTTAATCGAAAAAATTGAATTACGCTTACCTGAATGAATTATCCGAATCGTCAAAATCCGGAGTAAATGCCCCTGTATTGCGCCTTGGCATTTACCCGAGATATTGGATAGCATTTACCATTCGCTTCAAGGAGGCCCGAGAAATAACGATCTTGGGTAGAAATGGAAGATTTTCCTGCAGCTCGGTATGCAGACGAGTGGATGTTGTTGCGTCTGCTTGGTAGGTCCTGGTGATAGGAATACATAATACGTGAATATCAAACAAATTATAAATTCACATGTATATAATATAGTACAAATCACAATATTTCATACATGATTTAATAAGTAAAAGCTTTAAATTAACCTCAGTCGCCTTTGTTTTCTCTTAGCATATGTGTCGATAACTTCATCTATTAATGTAGCTAGCAACTCATTGGGTCCCTCGTTGGCAATTTTCATACAGTCCTGCAGAGTTTCCTGATCCATGCTATTCCTTAATATTAAATAAAATTTTAATAATTTTCCCCTGGAAGAAAATCCTCCCCCCTCCTGGTTTCAACAGTGGTTGAAAAATGGGAATTCTAGAGGAGTTTCACGTGATTTTTCTAATAACAACAATGTTCCCTTTTAGAATCTGTATCTAGCTCTTCAGGATTCTCAACCACCTTGATACCTATCTGCCCAATATCCTTCTTGATTTCTATGTGGCACTTTGTGAAAGGTATACATTTTAAAATGTAACTTAAGATTTGGAATAATAGTGTGATATAGAGAAGAAAAAACATAAAAGTGACTAATTAGTGAGAAGAACGTGACAGTAAATTGTAGGAAGGGAATGTGATTGCAGCTGGTGGAATTATAGCAAAGTTAAATCAATATTTCTTTTAATCCTATATGCATAGCAGTTTTCAAATGGCTGACGTACCATACCGTATTTTATTATTACTGTAAGAGAAAAGTATATATATGTTGCCGGCACAGCTGAGCAGAACAGAGATCGAGTCGTATTGGGTGACTTTGGCGCCCTGATGGAATACATACATATCTCCCTTTGCATTGGAGTAGCGCAACACTGGAGAAAGAGATCCTTACTGCTACCATTAGGGGCGTCACAGGCATGTAACCTATTCTAACTTTAGCCCAATGGGGGAAAGTTTACTTTTCAGTCTTTCCTTATATATTTTAACTAATGCAGCACGAACAGTAGCCTAAAGACAAAATACCTTGATTTTTAAATTTTACAAAAGTCAAATTCCTTCGCTTTTAAAGGCAAATTTTTGTTATTTTATAACTTAACGAACATTTACTTTAGATTATTACAATTGCTGTACCAGAGTTAATGCTGAAAAACATCGATGTTTTAGTTCTGATGTTTAATTATCACTGAAGTTAGGCTCTGGATAAATCATACGGTGCCTAAATCGATATTCATTTCATTTAATATCACTAATCGAAAGTGGAATGGAAATTGGCACTCTGCATTCGCAGTGCCATATATAAAGGTGTCTAGCAACTATTAGAATTTGGTCGTCGTTCGAATGTTTCACTGGTAAATTACTGTAATTCTTCGTTTCGATGTGAGAAAACGTTTTGTATTGTATTGTAAAATGATCTAAATAGTCATGTAAGAATATCTTTATGTATTAATGCATGGTTGCAATGATACGATTACTGTCGAGGAGCGTGATATATGGACTAAAGTAAATAATCGGGTTTCAACCCTTAACGAAGCAGGTCATTTAGAATAATTTTCAGAATATCTGATATTAAATCAAATATAAATGAAATTTACTCTACATTTATTCACAGAGTTGCTGAAATTTAGATGTTAATGCATTTTTATCTAAACAGGAAAATCTTCGCTTTCATCAGAATTCTTTGGGCATGTGCAACAAATTTGTTGTAACATATACCTCTAATGAAAAAGGAGGAATTCTGTGAAGATGTATTGTTACAATACTATGCAGATAAATATAATTTGGTAAAAGACGAGTATGAAGAAATTCGTATTATGAAGAAAACTGGTGAAATTTGAGTTTCGTGTTGAATACATGACTGACGAGGTATATCTGATTACACGTAATATTTGGAGTTAATTAGACATTGTGGTTATCACATATAAATATAAACTTAATAAACTTTTGTAAGTAATCACAAGAATTTAAGGTCTGTAGAACAATATGTAATTAACTGAATTTTGTAATAATCACTTTATAAACTAACAAATATTTTTTGCTATTTTAAGTATTAAAATTATAATATGTATGCATTTTTGTGCGACGAAGGCAAATTGGAAGTACTTAATAATAATTATACAATTTAGGAACTATCAACTATGCAGATTTTTTGAATAGAGGAGTTTAAGTTAGAATTTTTGCTAAATGGGTAAATTATGGGAAATGTTAATTTATGTAATTACTGATGTGGAGATTATTCGAATATAATTTTTCATTGTTTAGAACAAGAGTGCCTAATATAACATTTATAATTATTTCACAATCCTGCTTTTATGCAGCTATAAATGCACTACATTCCATTAATTCGTTAGAATCTCATTTTATTATGTCCATTAAAAATCAGCAATGTATATAAAAGCAGACAGTAGTCTTTGAGCATAGACCTGTAGAGTAGGGCAGAGCGAAAAAATGTGTTTTTCGAATTTCGGTACGTCTGGCCCGGGAAAGTCTGCCTTTTTGGCCCCAAACCGTGGCATTTTTTCCGTCCCGCTGTCAAAAAATTTTTAAAGGTGCTGCATCGCTGTCAGAGTTCCGAATTTTTAGTATGTTACACCTTTAGTCCACTTTGTGCAGCTCTTTGCTTGCTCTGGATATTTAGCATCCAAACAACCCAGAACTCACTCATTCTCAAACTCTTTACACTTGCATGCACAGATATCAAACAAACTCTCTCTTGCAGTTTTCACAAAGTCTTCCACTGTTTTACTTCTACGGCGCTTCACAGATTTCTTTATGTTTCTGTATTTGTCATGGAGAGGTTGAAGTAAACTCAATACTCGTTGATGTGACACTATCGGTAATGACGCTCGGATCCAGATCTCTTTGATCTTCGGGACAACAATATCTGCCACCTCCTTGCAGCTTGGATCCCATTCGTTGTCATTCTTGGACTTTATGTCATGAATAGTAAACAAATACTTACTTAGCATGCACGATCCTATGCTGTGTAACCTTTTGGTGAATTTTAATGAAAATTCGAAATTTTGAGAGCGATGTGGCACCTTTAAATATTTTTTGACAGCGGGACGGAAAAAATGCCATAGTTTGGGGCCAAAAAGGCAGACTTCCTGGGTCAGGCATACCGAAATTCGAAAAACATATTTTTTTGCTCCGCCCTACTGTAGAGCTTAGGCCCAAAGTTTATGTTTAGTACGCTGGATGCATTCATATGGTCAGTTTGGTTTCAATGACTTTTTGCTAGAGTTAATCTTCTTATCCTCAAGGCATGAAAATTAGGAAAATGAGGAACACTTTTAGAATTATTAACTCATACTATCCAACAGCCGTTTGATATTTTTAAATGGATCTTTGGGTGCATAATCGATAAAAAGCCTACAGATGGTGTTGCATAAAATATTCAAAATTTTACTCCCTCTAGGTTGAGTGCAGTTTCTTTTACTTTCAGGTGCCAGCTACTTAAAATAAATTGCAATACAAAATCAACTGTCAAAATCAGTAGTTTAAATAGGGTTTATAATCTCACCAGTGCCATTTCAGGGATGAATGTATTTAAATATAGGAATTTACAGATTTATGAATGTTCTATTTCCTAATAATCACGATGTTCTATGTGCATCTAATCATCTCTATTTATATGTCATACATAAATGTGCTATGACCTAAAATTAAGATAAGGAAAAGGTTTATTTGTAACTGTGTACATTTTGCTGGTGCAATTCTGTTGGCTGTAGGAAAAACATGCAAATACTCTATTAATAAATAATACTTATGGAGAATCCTGGAAAGCAAAATAGCAACATCTGAACCACAGACAGTATTGAGGTTTCAGCATTCAACTGGATAACCTGATTTTTGGTTGGCTAGTTAAAAGTTTAACCTACATCTAAGTGACATGGAACCACAATGTGGGGTACATGGTTACTGCAGTTAATGGTAGGTGGGGTTGTTGATAATCCCATGCAGTGGTTTTAGCATTAATCTTTGTAGTTTTATCTCTAGACCAGAGGCGTAGCCAAGGGGGTTCAAACCCCCTCCCCATGAGAAAATCGAAAAATTATTTATTATTATTTTCTGCCTGTTTTTATTACAACTATGACATCCAGTGAAAAAATTGAACTTATTAGTAAAAATAATTAACAAAATATTAACAAAGAATGCCGTGTAAATATGAGACAAAAACAGCAAGCTGATCATCTATACTTCAAAGTGAAACAAGTGCCGCACTTGAAGCGTGTACAACCTTAGGTGTGAAATTATTACGGAACGCTGATTCTTGCTTTATTTTTGCTATTTATGGATTATTTTTGTCTACTGTACACATTTTTAAAGGTAAAAATGGGAGCAGGGTCGGCGCCAGGGGTGAGGCGACCACCTCAGGCGGTGTTTAGCTTGGGGCGGCATTTTCAGACGCATATTGAGACAAAAATCAACCGCCAATGCGGATTTTCAAAAAAGAAAAGGGTGCCCATACATTGTTGTTCACCACTTCAACATCAACTAAGCGTACATGATTTTGCACTCGGAGCAGTAAAAAAAATAATTTGAATTTTTTAAATATCTCCCTTGGACTCAGGATGTTTAGATTAGAGCTTCCTTTCCCTTCTCTGTATCTTTCTATGGCTTCTGTTTCATGTTCCGCTTAACTAAATTCTTAGCATCTATCATGCCTTTCTTCGCTTGCAGCATCTTAGTTCCCAGTCAGAATTACGGGATCACCGGACTCAGTCGTGTTAGAAGATAACTCTCCAAAAAGTACGTCTGCAGGTATCGTCTAATGAAGGCAGCCTGTCCGAGTGTAATTTTACGGTTACACTCAATTTCTGCAAAGGAGTCCTAAGTGCATCCTTACCACTGTTTCAGCCAGTAACACTGACATCTTCTTCCTAGATCAACTTTACATCTAGGTACGTAATCACTCATCAATATAATGGCAGCATTTTTATCAGAAAATTGGTATACATGATATCGTATTTTGTAGAAAACAGAGGAATTCTAAAATACTAATATTCATCATAGAAACGTGGAATTTTAATCATAACATAAATTAAATAATAGTAATTAATTTTCAAATCGAAAAACTACCTAAGGTCCACCATTGGCCAAGATCAGTGCGTTCGCGTTATTTATATAGCTTACAGTATCGTGAACACTAATGAATCTATTGATATGCAATCTTATTCAAAGAAACGTGAACATTTCTAAACATTTCATCCACTGGGTGTACCTCTCTGAAACAAATAGGGGAAGAGTTTACGACAGGTCAATTTTTTGACGTTTCGACTGGAAATTTTCAAGAAAATGTTGCGTTGCTGATATTTTTAAAAACAGCTCATTATTAATATAGAAGTTATAGTTACAAAATCATTATTCATAAACATTTCAGAAGACATACAGAAAAAATTGTTGCATTTTGTTTATTAGAACTGGAGATATGGCGACGGGAGAGGGTTTTCTATGCAACTTGAACACGAGAATCTTTCCCTCGCATCTCGGATTCACTCTCGGTCAAGAGATAAACATCGTAAATTTCTTTTAGGAGTTTCATTGTAACTGACATAAGATACGTGTGGACAATGGCTCCTTCCTTTTGTGCCGAGATAAGATTCGTCTCAGAATTATATGGGGTTTTTACGCAGATGAGTTCCACATTTCGTTACTTGCATGAAAATATAAACGCAAAAATTAATGTACATTATATGCACTAAATTGTAGAATGGAGCTGAAAAAGTAAAGGCCAAAGGTTCCCCTTTTGAAATATATCAAGATTTTTCAGAATTAAAAAAATTCATTGGGTCTAAAAAATATAAATGCTGTTACTGTGCAAAAGGGCGGCATAAAGTACATTCGCCTCAGGTGGCAATTTTTGACACGACAACCCTGAATGGGAGTTATAAAATTTAATGAATCTAGTAACATTATATAGCATTTAATATTTCATATTTTAATAACAGTATTTGTAGCAATGAGTTTTTAAACTAAAAATTTATGTCTCGGATAAATGACAATGTGACTTATTGTTAGTATTTTCCAGAATCCTTAAGATGAAAATTTACATAAATTAATTTTTATAGCTAAAGTTTATATTTATTACTAACGTTACATCAACCTAGCATACAAGATATTTTATATTTAAATCATACATTATGCATTCAAAGGTAATTCGCTTGATCGTTTTTAGAAATAATACATAAATGCTACTATAGAAATACTTGTGTTATAAAAAGGCGAATTTTGATAACTTGGCCATAGGCGCCAATATTCCTAGCTATGTCTTTATTACTAACGTTGTATAAAATACATTTATGATAGGAAATGAATGTACAGTAGTCCCTCGCCATTCGTGAGGGTTAGTAGGTTCCTGAAAACCCTCGCGAATGGAAAATTTACGAATGGCAAATTCGCGAATGGTAAGTAATTGGGAATATGGAAAAAGTAGGTTTCTTAGAGTCCCTATTCCAGCATGTAACTTTCATTTTTGCCCTTCAAAATATAATAATGCAATACATACTGAGGCGTTCTGAATAAACGCCACATTTTATTAAAGAGCAAGGAACCGATCTACACACGCTTCGATGACGTTGGCGATATCCCGTTTATTAAGTATAAATCCCATGAATTTCATTATATTTTGAGAAAATTTTTAATTTCGGTGATGCAACAAAATTTATTCATTTTTAACAAAAAAATCTATATAGGGATTTACGGAACACGTGTGTAAATCATTAATTAAAGTACAAATGTTTTACCTCTGGCGTGTCGTGGCAGTATAACCCCCCGTCCAGTACATAGCTCTGAACCTCAACCTTCCCCTTGGTCAAATCCTGGCTACGCCACTGCTCTAGACAATGGATTTTCCATGAAACATTAGTTTATTATGAATGTTCTCAATGTAATCACTTTTCGTATGTTGGGTTTATCCAAGAGTTTTTCTAAGTAAAATCTAGAGATTAGTTGATATACATATAATTTCACCTTGTCAATATGAGAAAGTTGGTCATTTTTGTAAATGCAGTCTATTAAAGTTGTAACATTATCTAGTTATTAATTAGATTAATTCAATCTGTCGAGAAATGCTTCAAATCGAGATCTTATCTGTGTGTTGCTACATGTAAATGGTTTTTCAAATTAGATATTTTCAAGCTTATCGCTCAGTATTTTCCATTCAGGTGCCTGAATCAATTCATGTAGTATTGATAGATTTCATACTAACATTTAAACAACTTGTATCATGGTATTCAGTGCTTGCATAATCCTGAAAAGAGATTTATCCAACAAATTAATTTTCATGAATGAATGAAAGTTAATTTAACATGATTTACAATCACTCATTTATAAATATCAAGCAAATATAAGATTTAAAGTGAATTTTCTGTCACCTTACTGGTTTATCATAACTGGTAATGTCAAGTAGAAGCTATTAATGTTCTATCAGATAAACTAAATTTATACAGTCTCTTTCCAGTCGCCGTATAATTCAGCATTAAATATGTATTAATTCAGGTGTTCCCAACCTGGTGCTCGTGAGCATCACTTTACTCTTTGGAAGGCTGATGGTGCTCTTTGACAGCCTCTGTGCTCTTCTACGGTGCTTAATATTCTGTTTTTTAGGACTAATAATTTAATTTGCTTGGTTGATTTCTTTCTTTACGCATTCAAGATCATTCACAATAACTTTGATGGTGGTTTGATTTTATTCATTATCATTACTATTCTTGATGAATTCCAGGATACAACTTGGTGCTCGCTTGATATGCTAGGATACAACTTGGTACTCGGCACATCGAACAGTTTGGGAACCCCTGTATTAACTGATGCCGATGGAAAGATAATGTTTATTATTCTTTGTTGAAGTAATACAGGCATTAATAGTGGAATTTTTTAGGTGGATTGTTGTAGATTCATTTTGTTATTTGTAAGTATACATGGTATAAAATATTTCAGTTACATTTTGGATCATATCTTCTCTCCAACTGGCTTGATCATAAGCTCATGAATCTGCAATAAAAATAGGAGTTTGTATTAGGAGAAATATATGATAAAAATATATTACAAAGTGCTTACAGAATTATCAAAGAAAAAGATTTGAAGAGATTTTTAAAATGATTATTTTTTAATTTAATATTTCATAAGGTTAATGTTAATGATAGCTGTTATTTACATGTTTTACAAAGAAAAATAGATTAATCGCAAGAAGTGATCAATTTATTTGTTATGGACATTATTAGATTATTCATTATCTTAGTATTAGGTTCATGAGAGTTAATTTACTTCAACTCTTACCTGCACATGAGGTGGGGTTCCAAGCACATAAATTAAACTATCTGCAATATCTTTTGGATCCAGTGCTGGATTTTCTTTAAATATTGTTGGTGCTCTAGGATCATTTCCAACTTCAAAAATCTCTGTATTCACGACTCCAGGGCTGATACTCTGCAGTAGAAACAAAACAATCCCATAATTATAGTGTTAGGATCTTCAAGCTCTCATAAAAATTAGTTTATACATTAATTTGGAGGGATTTTTCTAAGAATGTTTAATACATTAATTTGTTTTTACAAGTTGTTTTACACTAAAAAATAATAATTGACAAATATTAATGAAAATTAAGGAAAATAAAACTTCATAGCTCAATAGTTTGGTACTTAGTATGTAAATTGAAATCTTTTGTTGTGCCCTGAGAAAATGTGTTACTTGTGCTGATATACACGCGTACTTAACTGCATTTTAACTTGCTTCTATTAAAAGCTTGATTTCAAAATATTTTAAATATAGCTAGATAGTTATTAAGAAAATGTAATGAAAATATTCTTTATTTATAAACATTGTAAGCAATTTACGTTAAAAACAAAATCATATCTTTATTTCTATTCTCTCTGATGTAAAAAAATTAATTATCATGTAGTGTGGAAATTTAATATGAAATAATATTCGGTTATCAGCTAAGGGATATATTTTTGTACGTAATAAAGATAATTCAAAAAAAAAAGTTCCAAGGTCCTATAGGTTGAATTTACCTTTCCTTGTTATTCAAGTCAGGAGCTTAATTTTGTGGGTATTCCAGTATTTTTTATTACCTATATTATTATAATAAAATAAAATTTTCTATATTGCCTCAAGCCATTATTTAACCATGCATGTCTTTTTATAATTTAATCCATTTAGTGAGATGCTCAGCAGAAAGTGATGACGTTTTTAATACATATTGCTGTAGAAAAATGCTTCCTACTGTAGCAAATTGTTGTATTTCTTGCTTTCCTTTTTTTGTCTTACATTGAATTGCATCTTCTGTATATCTTGAAATAATTTCATGCACATTAACCAGTGCTATAGTTCTTGCACTAGAAGGTACTTTTCATTTCTCTTTCTGGTTGCAGCAAACTACAAATGTTTTGTTTGGTTTTGACTTATTTCCTGATGAAGTAGTAATCTCAATGGGTACATTAGAATAAGCTGATCAGGTATTCACAAATTGAATAGCTGATTAGTTTCCATGGTTTCCTTTCATCTTTAACGTACTCATTAAAGAGTCAAATCTGAATACAGTATTTTATGTACCATAAAAATCAATGATTTTTATCCCCCACCAATTATTTTGTTTAAATGCCCTTAGTCGTAATCAAAATATCAATACAAGTTCAGCCATTAATGAATGGCTCATTTATTGGGATCTGCTCGTTAACCTTTTTAGACGCGTTTTGCTTTCAGCGTGAGTGCCTATTATCGTCTGTCTGTCAGCATGTTCGTTCTTGGCTTCTACCGAACGGATTTTCATGAAATCCAATCAGGGGTACCACTAGTGACAAAAAATTACATTTTTGTCATATCTTAAAGTATTAGTCATATCAAAATATCTTTCAAATAAAATTGTAGAACTACCGTATTCACCTGAATCTAAGACGACCTTTTTTTCCAATTTTTCAGCTGTAAATATCAAGAGTCGTCTTACATTCGAATACGAAGTATATTTAAGCATTTAATCAATGGTTTTTACAACAAATGGTATATTAGAGTAAACAATTCTCAACAGCAAATTCAAGTACGTACATAAAGAAGTGAAATAAACAAATAGTAATAACAATAAGAAAAACATGACGGGAATAATAATTATTTAGACTAATAATCATCGTCGACGATCATAACACAGACGACGTTCTTTCATCTTGCACGTAATGGCAACCCAATGTCAAAACAAATGAGAGCGGAAATCATTGGGATTCCCCTTTCAAACGACGCACCGCGATTCACTAAGTGTGACAGTAATTTTGAGTTGTGCATTCTTGATTTAAATGCACAACCCTTAAGTTAAAATGACAGATCATGTTGAAGTACGTGGCACGAGTGCAAAGGGAAAGTTAACGAAGGAATTAGACGGAGCTAAGATACAAATTTTAAGCTGATCGTGATAAATTACGCCGAAAAAACTAATAACTGTGATGCGAGTAGAAAGTTCGGTGTATCTGAGGCAAATGTGCGTCGATGGAAACTCTCAAAACAGGAACTAGAAAAAGCCAAAGCCACAAGGAAGTCGCTCAGTGGTCCAAAATTAGGCCGATTTCATGGCATTGAAGAAGAAGTAGTCAAGTTTGTGCGCACCGTGAGGAAGAACGGTATGCCTGTTTCGACTGAAAGTATTATACTTAAAGCTAATGAAATTACTAGAGGACTTAATATATCATTGTAAGAATTCAAGGCCAGCAGAAGTTGGTGCGTGAGAATGATGCGGCGAAATAATTTTTCTTTACGGCGACGAACTTCGTCAGAAATTGTCAGAAGACTATGTTGAAAAACTTCTCGCGTACCAGAAATACGTAATTGGACTTAGAAAAACCAATAATTACCTATTGAGCCAAATAGGAAATGCCGATGAAACTCCGGTTTTCTTCTACATGCCATCTAATTATACTGTGAATGAAAAAGGTGCGAAATCCGACCTAATTAAAACTACAGGCAACGAAAAAATGCGAGTCACGGTAATGTTGGCGGTTTTAGCAGATGGGACTAAATTACCACCATATGTGATTCTGAAGCGGAAAACAATGCCTAAGAAACATTTGCCAAGTGGAATAATAGGTGTCAAGAAAAGGGGTGGATGACTAAAGAACTAAAGGGAGATTGGTTACATGTGGTGTGGAATAGACGTCCAGGAGCTTTACTGAAACAAAGAGCAATGCTTTCACTGGATGCATTCAAGGACACTTATCTCCTGAAATTAAAAACATAATGAGTGCGATGAATATTGATCTTATTGTAATACCTGGAGGAATGACATCGCAACTTCAAGTTTTAGATGTTGCTGTCAATAAGTGTTTTAAAAATAATTTAAAGGTTTTGTATTCTGAGAGGTTACAGAGTGGAACTCACACTTTAACACCAAAAGGAAATCTTAAGAAACCTGAAGTTGCAATGCTCTGCCAATGGATCAAGGCATCGTGGCAACAAATAAATGCAAAAGTAATAGTGAAAGGATTTAAGAAATGCTGCTTATCTAATGCCATGGATGGGAGTGAGGATGATGTTTTGTGGGAGACTGATGATGAAGTTGAGAGTGATAAAGATAGTGAGCATGAGGAAAATAGTGAAGGTTGCATAGACAGTGATGATGACTAATTTACTTTATTTTTAATGTTATCTTAAAATGAATGCTACCATTTAATTTGTTTGAAAACCTGAATGGTTCTATTTTTGATGTGATCTTATGATTTTAAAATGTTAAAAGACAATGACATTCAAGAAAAGTATAAGAGAAAATAAATATTTCACAAGATTTATAATTTTTGTAGTAATGAAGGTCAATTTGAGCTTTTTTCTCTTTTGGAATCATAAAAATGGGGGGTCGTCTTAGATTCAGGGTCGTCTTGGATTCGGGTGAATACGGTAATAAAGAAGAGTTATTTCCTTTTCTATACGTTTTTATCGTAGGAGTAGCCATTATTGAGAAAATCAAACAAGAATGTCTTAATTCGAGTTGAACAAATTTTCTTGCATGGTTACTTCATTGTTCCTAACATAAACAATCTCACAAACAAACGTTTAATTTTATTACATGTGCATGCAATATTTCTAAATAGGAAGAAAATGGATTATTTATGATGAAGAAAAAACTTGAAAGCTCTATTTCCCTTGCGTACAGGTACATATATAATTTCTTTCTAATACTCTGTTGTGATACGTTGTACACTTTCCTAACTTGTTTATACAAAAATAAAGCTGTCCAATGGATTGGGAAGTACCTCAAAAATCATTCAAGCAAGCTACTTAAAAAAGTTCAAAACTCTCCAAATAATGCAAAACAATTCCTCAATGTGACATAACAAGAAAGTTTTCTTTTAAAGCTTGCAATCAGGGCTCAGGGGTTAAATATTGTAAATTAAGATGCAGAAGAATCATATTCAGTGTTTTATGTTTATTACTTATTTTTGAGATCTAATTTTTGATGATTCAAATATCTTACCGTAACACGAATCTTTGATTTCTTTTCCACAAGTTCTCTTCGGAGTCCTTCAGTTAGTACCGTAACAGAATGCTTTGAGGCAATGTATGGGATCCCTCCACTTCCTGGTATTGGGTAAATTGAGTGTCCTAAAATGCTGAGAAATCATAACTTTCACAGTAAAATTTAATTATATCTGATGTTTTAAAAATAATCCAAAGGTTATGGCATGATCCACTGAAATGTTGTTTTGAATTGATAAAAACTTTAAATATAAGGAAATGGGATGTTGTATACTGACTCAGCTGAGATTATTTCTATCA
Source organism: Uropetala carovei (assembly GCA_036926305.1). NCBI lineage: Eukaryota > Metazoa > Arthropoda > Insecta > Odonata > Petaluridae > Uropetala > Uropetala carovei. The sequence goes on from JAXCHB010000325.1 coordinate 2,934,702, forward strand.
GATAATGAAATAATCGATATATGTATGTACTTTAATTTTCTTGAGCTATTTTCAAATATTGTGAACATAGTCACAGAAATGTTTTTTTGTGCTTCTGGTTTTATTAGAATACATGTCGAAGCGTTTCATTCAACAGAGACTAAATTATCAATTTATGTTTATTAAAAAAATTACATTTCTGCAAATTCTTGCATTTATAACCCCAATAATACATAAAAGCAACAGTAATGCAACCATGAAAATCACATGAAATGTATTTTTTCCGAAATTCCATGTTGGCTGTATGAAAATTTAATCTGGTTCATATTATATATTCTATACTTTAAAGTTGAGGTTTTATTACATGGTTCTTTGATGCATATTTTAGATTGATAAAATGAGGTATGTCTATATTAAATACTATAAATGATGTTCAGAGACCATTTTCTTGAAATAGAGAAAATTTTGTATCAGTTCAGTGGTGGTATTAAACATGTCTTTTAAATGGTAATTTTTAAAATAAGTCAAACTGTTATCATTGATCTTATGAACTGGTAATGATTCTAAAGGTTAACTTTTTTGAGGGGCTTATACAAATTAGCTTTTTGGAATCATTTCAGCTCAAATACATAGGCATCATACAATCACTTCTAATTATTTTTTGTAAGCTAAAATGCAACTTTGAGTTAACATACCTATTGGACTTATCGCTTTTATAAAATATTACTTTTTTAATTTTACCATTAAAAATTAATTATATTTTTACTTCTATAATTTCTATTGACACAAAAAACAAACCTACTTTCAGAAAAATTCCCGGAGTAGTTCTTGAGATACACTCTACACCCAAAAGTAAATCATACTAGGAGGATTCCTTAGAAATTGCATCAGTGTTATGTGTTTTTTTTTTCAATTTTATTGTCAAGGCAATCCATGAATATCTCAGAATTATGGTGAGTGATTATGCAATTTTCTATAAAATCTAATATTTTTATTTATTTACACTTATGGGAAATTTTTATTAGAGAGCAGTATTAAATTAATAAGGTTAATGAAATAAATTCTCATAACCTAAAAGTCAAGATTCACATAAATATATTCTTAAGCCAAGGAAAATCATAGATTTAAAACTTTGAAACTAAAGTAATTTAAATGTAATTATTTGAAAGCTTTTCTAAAAAAATAAGTCATTGCTAACAAATATTAAAAAAGTTGTTCTATTAAAGTAAGATTAACTCTTAAAATGTTTTAATTGATGAAAATCATATGCTAAAAATTACTACTATCCTATAAACAATTATCTATTCTCAGTAGTCAGTCAACTATAATGAGTATAGTTTGTTATAAAACATTATAGAATAGTTGTTTTACATAGGTAGGGTTATTAAAAGAAATATCGAAAATGTGAGGACAATTTAAATGGAAGAACTTCTGATTCGTTCAGGTTTACCAGTTTTGATTTTAGTTTACAAGCATCAAAGACAGAACTAGGGCAGTTTTTCTAAATCACCAATTGTTTATCTATTATATATAGATGCTTCTTACATAGGATATAGGAGGATACAAATTATGAGGCACTTCCCAATGTGTTAGAAACTTGAAATGTTGCACGATTATATGCATTTGGTCACAACCAAAGGAAAAACTCCAAAATTGTTGAAATTCCAATTTTGAAGGGCCGTTATGGCCCCATAAGAAAAGCATGTAAAACTGTAGAGGTTTTTATATTTGCTTTTTAAAATTATTTCTCATCAAGATTCGAACATGGGACTTGAACTATCGGAAATTATGCAAAATGTAGTTTCTTATTCTTGAAGGCAGAATTCAAATCCAAATAGAATTAGCGTAAATTTATAGTTTTTATCGGAAAAAAGTGGTAATTTTTCTGGATTGCAACAATCAGCTGCCATGGCAACAAGCTCGATGCTTCTATATGGGTAAGCTTTTAATGGGAATCAGAGGCTTATGTTATAATGCCATTAATATTAAACTATGACTAATGAAAGAAATCCAATATTGTTATAATTCTCATTTTTGGGGCTTTTCTACCTCATTATTGCCCCATACGAAGACAAAAAACTTATGAGGCAGTCCCATATGAGCTACTGCCTTGAAATTCGGAACTATTAGAGGTTTTTGCTTACAACCGATGGATAAATAATAGATATTATATGAATTCCAATTTTTCGGGACTTTTGCCCTGTATGAGGATAAAAATTACGAGGCACTTTCAGATGAGCTAGAGACTTGAAATTTGGTAAGACTGTATGTGTTTGGTCACAACCAATGAAAAAAATCCAAAATTGTAAAAATTCCAAATTTTAGGGGCTTTATTGCCCTTTACGAGGATGAATGTTATGAGACCATTCCAGATGACTTAAGAGTCTTGAAATTTGGCAGAGTTTTGGGCCAAACCTGATGGGAAAAATATGAAATTGTAAAAATTCCTAATTTAAAAAATGCTTGCAGAATGCAAGCACCATCTACTAGTTTAATATAAATTTAAACAACTATTATAAAATTAATTAAAATATATAGAAGTACATATCTATACTTATAAAGCAGAAAGTGTGTCCAGTAAAGTCTAGGGCACTTACGCTTTGCCTAAAAGGTTGAAATTTTGCATGTGGGTTCCTTTCTGAAATAATAACAGAAGTCGTGTTTGACAGAATGAACACTTCCACAGGCGGTACACTTGTTAGGATTTCCAAGTTCTCTGGGGGACTAGGACCGTTGTCAATCACTAACAAAAATTCAGGCTCCAAGTTATTAGTCTCACAATAGAGCTTCACTTCTTTCTTTGATGGGCCATACCTGGAAAAATGTCTCTTTTCATCCACACTTTTGAGTTTGACCTCTAGACAATGGTCAGAGGCTCTTTAGAATACCTCCTCATTGCTTGAGGTGCCTGCAAATGGTAGATAAACAAGGGTTTCAGCTTTAAATCTCCTTAAGCACTGTCACCCAGATAAGCGTGAGGTTCTCTTTGGTCACTGCTACACTTTATTTTATCAAACCTTCCACAACTGGCTGCAGATGTTTCAGTTATTGAAGCTTTGCTTTGTTCTTGAACATAGGTAAAGATGATTTTTGCCTTCTACATGATGATTAAATGGCTCAGAGGTATCTGGCGCTGATTGTGTTCTTTCATCTACATGCTTAACAGTCTCTCCATTTTATCCAACAAATTACTTCTTGAATGTATAAACTTCGTTGCAGTTAATGCAGTTGTACACTTAGCCAATGTTTTGATTTACTGATAATTTTAGATGATCATTCTGATGCTTGAAGTAGCTGGACCAAGAGTATGGCCCATATCCACTTTAACGCTTTAATTTTAAGTTCGAGTGTTATATGTTTTCTTGTCTTTTTATTGGGACTTACATGTCTTTTGTTAGTCATTATGGGTCAAAATATTTCACCAAAACACAAAGAAGTGACAATGCGCAGAAACCACCTACAGAATCAACTAACTGTCTTGGCCCAACTGACTGATGTGATGATCAATGGCTGGGAGAGTAAACAGTGTTACTCTCTCGACCGTGACAACACTTCATGTAGTGGCGTCATGTCATGAGGTAGCTTTTTATTATATTTTTAATAGAAAAATTGGTCCGAGACTAAAGAGCGTTATAACGATTCAGCGCTATATGGGGCAGTGTTAAACGGGGTATGACAGTAACTACATGGCATTTTATAGTTATATCTAATCAAAATTAAGCCATTAATTGCATTAATCTGTGGTTTGTTATGTTCTTTTGTCAACTGCACATTCGTCAATGAGAAAATTAATTTGCATTGTATGGAGAAATACAAAAGAAACAGTAATTTTCGTTGACTCTCATCAGCTGAAATAATCCTGTTAATTTCTTTGAAAATATGACATAACTATAAAATCAATTAAACCATCATTCTAAATACTCATAGAGAGTACTGTACATGTTTTCAACATCTATTTTAAATTGCTGAATTTTTAGTCCATACCAATATTTGTTGCTTTATTTAATATTGCTTGTAGTTGAAATGGTATAAATAATCCTAATTCTATTGTCCAATGATTTGAAAATATATCATCCACTAGGGAAGTTGTGATTTTGTGGAATAATGTTGAAGCGACGAATAATAACTGTAAAAATTCAACTTTATAGAAAGAAACATGATCCAGGATTCAATGTAATATCATCACAAAATCACTAAGTACATACCGTATTTACCCGAAAGGAAGACGAGGTTTTCAACAAAAAATGCCCGTAAAAAAATTAGGGATCGTCTTAAAATCGAGTTCGAAGTTTTAGGTGGGAAAAATGCGTGCATTTAGACACCACACGGAACACCCGGATTTCGAGTATATGTCCATGAAAACGCATTTATAAATGCATACAACAATACATTACATTTAATTAATTATTATCATACATTAAAAATTCGTATCACAGTTCTTAAAGTTGCACATAGTATGAAAGATTACCTCTGGGCTACTGATGGAAGGGGTGTGTTTACGGCTGGGTAGGAAATCTGATATGTGCGACAATGTAGACGGTTAAGCAAGGATTGGCGGCCGTATTTGACGTATATTGTTACATTTTAAACATGTCTATGTATTACAATTTAAAAATCTGCTACCTTTCGATTGGTGCTCCAGCAGCAGACGAAAGTACACCTGAATTTTAAAGAGTATAACATTTATGAAAGCACTCCATTAGTACTCACTTCGCCAAGTTTTAATGTGAAGGGAAGACTAGTCATTATTTTTAAGTTTAAAATAAGTTACCCCAAAGATATAGTGTCACTATAAAAACTTCCGGGAATGAAAAGTTACGGTAATGCTGGTTGCGTTAGCGGATGGCACGAAGATGCCGCCGTATGTTATTTTAAAACGCAAAACAATGCTTAGGGAATTGCTACCTAAAGGAATAATTGTTAGATGTCAAAGCCAATGCCTTTTTACTTTCTCATACGAAGTATTGAGAAAGTATTGTTATCGCGAAAACATTCGACCTCGAGATTTTTACGGAAATATACCTTTTAGGTGTCGCTGAATCTGAAAAAGTGGTTTTCCCAATGCCGTCTAGAGCCCAAACGGTATAGCGAAAATGAATGAAATCTCGTACTTAGGCATTTTATCATACTGAGCAGAGTTTATGAAGAAATGGTTGACATTGCTCAATAATTAAGGGAAGTTTATGCTACGCATTTTTAACAAGAATTTGATTTTCTCAAAAACGTCTAACGATTTTGATCAAATTTCATTCAGTTATTTGAGTTTACGTCATCAGTAATACTGTATAGTTCATATTTCTCAAAAAATGAATATAAGGCTAGTTTATTCTATGCAACTTTAAGAATAATTTGATTTTCTCAAAAACGGCTCGAACGATTTTGATCAAATTTTGTACAATTACTTGAGTATACTTCTGCAATAATATTTCATTTTTCTCAATAAATGAATATAAGGCTAGTTTATTCTTGGGCAACTTTAACAAAAATTGGATTTTCTAAAAACCGGATGATACGATTTTCTTAAAGATAACTAAACGACGCTTTATTATATGAGAAAGTTTGTACAATGTATGTTGTACCAATTTTTTATTCATGCTTTTAGTGTCTTATTATTTAAAAGTTTTTCGTAAATAGACCATGGTTTTTTTAGGGGTCGTCTTAAATTCGAGGTCGTCTTCCTTTCGGGTAAATACGATATATATGTTTGGAGAGACACCAGTAATCAATAGGAAAAGGGGTGTCACAAACAAAGTTTCCTTTATTGTGATTATACCTGCTGATAGGTTTTAGGCACACCTAACTGATTCTGTACTATCCAAGGCCATTCTATTCATATTCTCATACCCAAATCCTTCTTATAACACCATAAGCAGGACTTTTTCCAAGGCAGTTAAACCCCTCAGAGCAACTTTTATTTGACACTGCCAATATCCTTATGCATATATTACTTAATATTATTTAACTAATTAATTGTTGAATAAATCTGAAGAAATAGCGTTAAGGATGTCATACATTATCTTATATCTTATCTAATATATAAAATTGACTTTGTCGTCATCGGTGGGAAATCTGAATTGTAATGTATTGATTGTAGTGAGTAGCGATATTTTTTTTTTAAAACTCACCTGTTGATATGTATGATTTGCCCGTCATCAACTCCAGTCTCTCGCATTAGTTTTAGAGCCTCACCGGTGCATATGGAAAGTCCGACCACATTGACATCGAAAATACTCCGAAAAACTTTTGTATCGATTGGCTCTAGGAAAAAAAAAGAATCAGTCCGCGTCACTAATATCTAAACACGAATAATTTTTTAAAGTAACTTTTATATTAATGTACTAAAATTTCTAAGTATAATTTTTAAAAGTGAGGAAAGAATTGCAGAGTAATTATCATAAGATGTTTTTTTCGACAATTTAGTGAAAGACGTTCTTTTGCCATTTACTCCCCAGGTAATAATCCTGCACCCACAAAATTTTTACCATATGTAGCTCGAATGTAGAAATATTTAAGCTGAAACTTTGGCGTTAGTAACTTACGTAATTTTTAGTTATTTTATATACGGACGGACAGATTGACGGATGAACCGAATACATAAGCAATTAAAAAAAAGCTCCAAAAATAACTTTAATGCCAATGCGCTAAAAAGGAAAAATATAAAAAAATTTCAATTTTGGGGTTATATATTTTTTAAAATTTGAGGTTTGTTAGCGACCAGAAGTTAGTACAAAAGATTTATGGCGCACTTGAAACAAATTATGGAATCAAAAGGATGAGTTACCATGAAACATATATTTTGCGATGCGTTTGGTGATTCTGCAAATACTACCCTTAAGCAATTATCCAAAAGGTCGATTTTGGAGCTTAAATATATATTGATGGTTTTTACTCTTTTTGCTGATCTCGATAGCGGTTTAACGTCTGTCTCTGGGTACTAGGTCGCGTGTTCGAATCCGAACTACATAGTGTATTGACGTATGTGTTTATCGTAGCACAAGATGAGCAGCCTTTTCGTAAGAATGTGGTCGAAGTTATGGTGTACGGTTCTCGACGCTACCCTTCATAATTTCCTTCTAGACAACAACGGGATGGATGTGACTTGGCAACTGTATTAATCCCGGGAGAGAATGAATGTAATCAATTTGACAGTGAGGGTAGTATCATGTGTTGAACCATCTTCAGATCCTCCAAATACGGGTGATTATGGAAACATTTCGTCTGCAGTTATCGCATAAATAAATACTTGTCGGGAAATAGGTCTCACAAGGGGAGGCTCACCTCTTCGGGTGACGCATTTCCTTAAAAATTGGTAGGTAGGTAGCCCTCAACTCCGCAACCACGAATAACCCCCTCTTTGGGCGTATATATCCAGAAAGATAGCAACAAAATGGATTTACAATTTTCGGTTTCGTGGTTTGCGGCAGAGGTCTTAATTGTAGAGGTGGTCCAGCGGGGTTCTACGACAATTCATCGCAGTCAATTCGTCGCGCGTCAATTCGTCGCCCTGCAATTCGTCGCAAGACAACTCGTCGCACGCCAATTCGTCGCACGGCAATTCGTCGCATGACAAACTCGTCGCGCGTCAATTCGTCGCAGGACTAACTCGTCGCGCATTGCCCCATAAGGAAAGCCCGTATATCGGTGTAGGGGTTTTTAAGTTTGCTTTTTTTATTCCAATAAAATTTAAGAAATCTGTCTTTGACAAAAGATAATCATGAATGTAGAATGTGTCGACATATTCTTAATACATGAAGGAGCGCGTCCCACGTCAGGAGGGAAAAGGAACGGTACTTCCTATGACATATGGTCAGAATCCGCAACGGAAAAGAAAATATCTAAAATAGCCTCCTCACGGGTAAAACTAATTTCTATTGAAGACAGAAATTAAGAATATGTCGACACATTCTACATTCATGATTATCTTTTGTCAAAGAGAGATTTCTTAAATTTTATTGGAATATCTGATAAATATAATACAGTTGAAAAAGAATAATACTTTTAATAATAATGTATATTATGATGTTTTTAATCATATGTTTTAAAATTTTTTGCTATTATTTCTATTTTCATTGTGTACCGCATGTTTTGATATTAGATTTTATGTAAACTGTGTAATTTACGTACATCAAAAAACATATCCTATATATAAAAAGTGCCCTCTTATTCAAATTAATGTCCTACTTTTGTCCTACATTTTCATCACTTTCGTCCTACAAAAACCTCAGAAAATCTGGTAACCCTACATCAGTGTAGAGGTATTTATATTTCCTTTTTAAAATTATTTCCCGTCAACATTCGAACTCGGTACTTCCACTATCGGAAGGTATAATATACTAGTATTAATAATAAATGGTTTTAATGATATTTTCCTGTGGCATACAGTTCTCCATAAGCAAACAGTTTTTAAAACTGCGACAGTAACGTAAATAATTAGACGTCGATTATCCACAAATTGTGATTTCCACACCCTTGAAGGTGTCGTCACCACACTTCGCAAAGATCTATAACTTACGCCTGCGGGTAACATAGGCTATATGACGATAAAACAATTTGGGGGCAGGGGGTGCTTGATTCAATAATTATTTTCCCATAAGTTTACACGTAATTTTAGATTTTTCACGGTGCAAGATTTTGTTCCTTCAATCATCAAAATACCTAAATATGGACCGATTTTCTTCATTTTAGCTTTATTCGACGGTTAAAACTGTGCACTATCTTATTCTTGCGATGTTTACATATTACACGGTCGAAGTTGGAATTCAACGGGCACTTCCGCTAGTATCATTATAATATTATCAAAAGTATGCATCAAATTGCGAATACTTATTTATTATTATAACTTGGCATTATTTTTCTAGTGAAAAATTAAAATTAATAAGGCTCGGCTTTTATTAGTTGAATTATAAATCGGGTTCCACAAAATATGTTGGGTGGCTTTAGACAGCCTCGGTTTAAAAAAAGTTAAGGAGGCAGAACGTGAAAATATCGCTTCGGTCAATTTCTCGGCCGGAGTAGACCGCGCTTTTGTTTATACACCCATATCATGAGAACTACAAATGATATTTGATTAGTGTTTTCTACAAAAGTAAATTTAAACATTTACGCACATTTTCCTAGCTTAATATATCACTAACTCAATTAGGGAAAAAGTTTTCCGCAGACTGACTTTTTCATGTCCCAAGCAAAAATTTCGGTGAATAAGAAAAGTTATTCGTTTTTCAAAGGCGTTTGAGTAATAATATATGTTTTTGATTTCTGCCTTTTTTATAATCAATTTATCATGAGATATAATAAAAAAATTGTTCCTATTGGATTACTAGAAGCCGAGATATGACATTTTATGTTTAAAGAGAAATAAAAACGCAGATAGCGGAAGGTTTTATGAGTGAAGTTATTAATTTTTCAAAGGCGTTTGACTGATAATATGTGTTTTTGATTTCTACAGTTGTTATAATCAATGTCTCGAGAGGCACATTGAAAATAATTGTCCCCATTGGATTAATAGAAGCCGAGATATGACGTTTTATGTTTAAAGAAGTGTAAGTGCCCGTTGAATTTCAACGGATTTTCTGACTCTAGTTTCGCTGACAATTCTAGGGCGTATGCAGAATATACAAATACACTTTCTTCTACGAAAAACTGAAAACCACCTATAAAGAATACTTTTTCACTAAGATTTTCTTAACAATTAATCAAATTTGTTTATAAACAATCCGCTTCCAAGTGTATTGCATTCAAATATAACGATAATTTTATTTCCTATCGTATCACTTTCGTCAAATCCAGCTCCATTTCTTGTGTAATTACGCCTTTCTGAAATGTTTACTTTTATGTTTTGTAAGCATGAAACTCGTGAATGGGCAACGTTGTCCATGATTGAACACTGGCTTTGGTTCAGATTCTTTCGATAATAACTAATAATTAACGCTAAATCTTTACGATAATTTAAAACACGAATTCGGAACTTGACGGGAAATAATTTTAAAAAGCAAACATAAAAACCCCTACACCGATATACGGGCTTTCCTTATGGGGCAATGCGCGACGAGTTCGTCCTGCGACGAACTGACGTGCGACGAGTTAGTCCTGCGACGAATTGACGCGCGACGAGTTTGTCATGCGACGAATTGGCGTGCGACGAGTTGTCTTGCGACGAATTGACGAGCGACGAATTGCCGCGCCACCGTCTTCGTACGTATGTATATATGATAATCTTAGAGTAGTGCACACCCTATTATTTCAATTGCGGGAATTCCAAATTTGTACATATTTGATCACCGAAGAAAAATACACGAGGAAAATGTAGTTAAATCTTTTATTAAATATCCGAATCGGCAAAGTTACTAATGAAAACATAATGAGTTAATGACTTATTAGTTTGGTTTGTACATTTTTTATTCGATTTCTTTTTTAAGATTTGACCCCCTCTACCAACTGTGCGCTCCTTCAATTTTATAAAACAGGAAATAATATTTCAATGGATATATATGTTGCTTACCCGTCAACGGCAAATCTCCAAGCACGCCTGCGTTGTTGACCAACACGTGAATCGTTTTGAGATGTTCCTTTACCCATTCAAAAGCAGATTTCACTTGCTCCTCGTGGGAGACATCGGCCTTGAAAGCGTGAAGTGTTCCACTCTCGTTGGATAATTTTTTTGCCATTTCCTTAAGAAAAGTTGAATGTCGTTTTAGTTTTTCATTGAAAATATTTTTTTTTCAGTAATACAACATTATGCGACGTCTTGCCAAAGAATATAATGGAATTATTATTTTTCGGTATTGTAACGTAAAATTTCAAGTATACAGAAGGCCGGATTAAGGCCATGATGGAGTTTAAGATGATCAGGAGCGAAGGCTGCTACCATCGCTCAGCTCTTACTGCAATATGGAATTTTAGAGCCCAAAATGCGAGGGCCCAAGACTATAAACCTTTATTTATAGAGAATTTTTAATGCGAGAAATGTACGAACATACCTTTACTCTTTCTACCCTCCTAGCCAGACCGACGACTATCATCCCATGATGCACTAGGGCTTCCACTATCGCGGCACCAATGCCCGCGCTGGCACCAGTCACCACGGCAACTTTTCCCGCCCAACGTTCCATTTGATCAGTCGCGTTTAGAACGACTCCGTTATGAATGACGACCGAGAAACGACTGAGCGATTCGTAAGTGGAGCCGCCAGTACTTGCAACTCTTTCGTCGGGGTCAAGGGTGCCGTGAATAGTAGTCGCGACACTCAACGGTAGAAAACGAGGCACAGTACCCCTCCTACCCCTCCTCCGCCTCAGTGCGTTTTGTGAGACGGTCCTCCGTCCTCATTCTGTAAACCCAGTGCCAGGCCCATGATGCTGTCGGAGTGAGAGAAGACGAGAAGGGGGCATTCACGTTTTCATGCCTAATTGGCGAGAATAACATCTGTTTTAACCCTTAAGTGGGCGCGCTGGTGTACGGAGTACGCCAAATATTTTTAAAATGCTGTCAATTTGTAAAGAATGCTTCGTATACATTGTTCTCTTATCCATCCTATCGTTACTGCCTGAATAATCGAACAAGTTGTTATCAACCTTTTATCTATTGTTCTTGAGGAGTAAAACAGACGCAAAGCTATGTGCGTCGCTTCCGCTGTGTTAAACACGCATCGTGATTTGCCTGTGAAAGTTTAAATATTTCTACAACGTAATATTTTAGCATTATTCAATTTTTACACCTTTGTGCTTAAAATGACGCTTATGATAAAAAATTTTAATGATATTCTTGAAAATTTAGTTCTTATATAATGTAGAAAATCCTAACAATAACTTCAACAATGAGAACTATAAATCATAACGCATTAAAAGGCTAAATAAACAAAATTTAGAATGAATCTATCGTTATTATTACTGTTTACGTTCGCATTTTCCACACAGTGCAGCGGCGCACTCAGTACGCCACGCGCCCAGTTGCGTTAAGTTAAGGTTTAAGTCAAGATTACACAAGATTCGATAATGAGACATTGAGGTGTTTGCGTTACTTCTTTCCCGCATCACCGACGCGATGGGCTTGGCGTTTTCTGATTGGTGTTTACCGAGTCAAACTGTTTAACTTTCAGTACATCGTACGAAGGTTGTTTGCACTAAGTTAGCACGCGTTCTTTCTTCCTTTGTTTGGAGATGGGACGTGATCCAATGGGGGGGGGGGGGGGGGGGGGGGGGTTGGGTATCACTAATAAAGAAGAGTATTTATTTTCCTATACATTTTTATCGTAGGAGTAGCCGTTATCAAGAAAATCAAACCAGAATGTCTTAATTCGAGCTGAACTCTTCTTCATTGTTGCTAACATAAACAATCTCAAAAACAACCAATCTCAAAAACAAACGTTTAATTTCCTTACGTGTGCATGCAATATTTTTAAATAGGAATAAAATGGATTAGTTATGATGAAGAAAAGAACTTGAAAACACTATTTCCCTTACGTAGAGGTACATATATCATTTCTTTCTAATACTCCATTGCACGAAACGCGCCCATTTGTGTTACGCTGTACACTTTCCTAACTTGTTTACTGGGCTGTGTAGAGGTTAAAGATAACAAGTATTTATGTGGACCGCTCGGCGGGAACTCCGCCCAGCAACTACATATCTTGTGTAAATTCGCCTCAAGGAATTCTAAACCACGTGGAAAGACGGTGAAGCTGAGAAAAGAAACTTATGTTAGATCGAGAAAAAAATGAAAATTATTTCTTACATTTTCAAGAAAAAGCACTTAAGTATAAAAAATCCAGAAAATGAGTGATTATCTCAGGTATCTCCAATAGCAGTAGCTAGGTTATAAAAATAAGATGCGGATTTCGGCTACAGTGCAGCCGCCTTCAGTGGTGTTTCACCGAAAATATATTCTATTAGAGATACATAAGATAAACATTTAATTCCCTAACTTTTTGTAATTAGTAAGAGCCTGTTATTTAATTTGTTGTCAGGCGTAAGCCTAACTCGATAATTCTTGATTCTTACGGTATATATGTATCTAAAGATCTATCGACGCTAGTACAGAGGAATTGTGGTGCGTGTTCAGGGATATGATGCGAGAGGGTACGGATAAATTCATTCCACATAAACTTAAACGTGATGGTGCGGAACCAAGATGGTACAACCAGAAAGTTAGATGCGCTCTTAGACGGCAAAGAAAACTTCACGCTCGCCTAAATAGTAATTCTTCAAAAGTCACAGAGGAACAGAGGTCAATGATACGGCAACAATACAGAGAGGCGCGGTCAAGAGCTAGAGTAACAATGCGAGAAGCATTTAATGATTACAAAAAGAAAGTTCTGCATAGTAATTTGAAAGAAAATCCGAAAGCATTTTGGTCGTACGTTAGAGAGGTTCATGGTTGGGGCCCCACCATAGCGTCATTGAGAACGGAGGCAGGTGATGTAGTACATGACAGCGCGGAAAAAGCGAACTTGTTAAATGAACACTTTCAGAAAGCGTTTACTTCAGTGAGCAACGGTGAGGGAAATTCGATGGAAGATTTGATATTCTCGGAAACAGGTATCGCGCACCAGCTAGAGTCGATTAAGCAAAATAAGTCTCCCGGGCCGGAGGGCATACCCGCGCGTGTGTTGAAAGCCTCGGTAATCGCACCTTACTTGAAAATAATATTCGAAAAATCCGTTGCACATGGTACCGTTCCAAAAGACTGGAAGCTAGCATACGTAATGCCCATCCACAAAGGCGGTGATAAAGAGAACCCCGAAAATTATAGACCGATTTCCTTGACGTCATTATCGTGTAAGATTCTAGAACATATAATCGTTAGCTCTGTTCTGCGTTATTTAGATGGTCGTTCTTCACTAAGCAAAAACCAACACGGGTTTCGGAAAGGTAGGTCATGCGAAACGCAGCTCGCCCTGTTCGTAAACGATTTGTTACAATGCGGAGAGAAAAACACTCAGGTTGATGCGATTTTCATTGATTTTAAAAAAGCGTTTGACAAAGTACCCCATAATAAATTAATAGGAAAACTAGGAAAGTACGGCATAAACCCTCATAACGTGAGTTGGGTAAAAGACTTCCTCTCAGACAGAAAACAGATAGTAGTTATTGATGGGAAATCTTCATACCCGGTAAAAGTCGCATCAGGTGTTCCACAGGGAAGTGTCATAGGCCCACTACTATTCCTGATATATATAAACGATATCTGCTCGGTAGTTCGCTGCAAAATAAGACTTTTCGCAGATGACACCGTTTTATATAAGGAGATAACGAGTCAGGAAGAGCAAAATTCGCTCCAGGAAGATTTAAACGCCCTTTCAGCATGGTGTCAAGATTGGAAAATCGAAGTTAATCACAGCAAATGTTCCCTATTGAGTTTCTGGAAGAGTAAGAACAATGAATTAGACTCGGAGTACAGAATTGATAGACTGAATATCCAATCTGCAGAGTACGTTAAATATTTAGGAGTCACCATTTGTCGTGATCTATCATGGAATATGCATATTCGAAGGATCGTAGGCGCAGCTAATAAGAAATTGGGCTTCGTAGGCAGAATAGTAAGAAGTAGCACAGAACAGGTACGAGAAACGTGTTATTTATCATTGGTCAGATCTCAGGTCGAATACGCTTCCAGCATATGGGATCCGTACGAAAAGGGACAAATTCTTGAGTTAGAAAGAATCCAACGCAGAGCAGCCAGATTCGTAAAGCAAAAATATGAGCAAAAATTAAGCGTCACATCACTCTTGAAGGAGTTGAATTAGATATCGCTAGAGGATCGCAGAATTAGCGCTAGGTTAAGGCTTCTGGAAAAATTTAGGTCGGAAGTTCTCTTAGAGGAGGTCTCAGGAATATTAGAGGCACCTACGTACATGGGCAGGCACGATCACGAGAATAAAATACGAGAGATCGACTGTAGGACCGAGCGATATCAGAGCTCGTTTTTCCCAAGGACCAAACGGGATCATAACAGGAGAGTGATTCCCACGAGGGATGTTATTAGGTAGGTTTTGGTGTGCTGCACCCCCTGCCACCCACCAGTCTGGTGATTTGCAGGGTATCATGTAGATGTAGATGTAAAGAAAACTGAAAAAGTTGAAAAAAATTTAATTCCAGCTGAAAAGTAGCCGTCATCAGTGGTGTTTATCGTGAACATTTATAAAATATTTCTATAAGCTTTGAATTGCCGTTATTTTAAACTGAAATGCGTATTTTCTTTACAGTTTTCCCAATATTTTTTATGCGTGGACTGACACGGTTGGTCAGTTCGATTTCATCCATGAGACGAACTGTGTGATTCTCTCAGATCCTCATTCGCTCCTAACGATCTTTAAAAGAAATCTCTATGGAAAACGGAAAAATCCTTCGGAGAGTACTCTTCTGAATGCAATTAAAATTTCAACCTCCCCTCCCCCACAACCACACTTTCTCGCGCGACCTCCGTTCATTAGTGCTATATTGTGTCGGCCGCGTTGACTGTTGAAGAGAGCGGACGTGCCTTTCACTGCCTTCAGTGGAGCCCAACGGACTTACGAGCGACCATAATAGCAGTAGCATTAGAGTAGAAGTAGACGTACTGTTAAGTAGAACTAACTTTTCTTTTATATTACTTGTCAACCTTTCTTATAGCTTATTTACTTATTTACTTTAATTTTTATTATTATTATTTTTTTTTGCATGCCTTAGATTATTCGTCTTAATTGTAATCATTATTCGGAGAATACCCGGAGTCCACGTTTTATTTGTAGTTTATACTTAGTGTTCCCACTTATAATATCCTACGTTACCAAATCCAAATAGATACTTTTATATTCTTAACTAATATTTAACTAACCTGATTAATTTAAGGCTAATTTAGTTTCAACTTTGTTGCATACTAGATGTAATGCTGTTTATTCACTTTCGTGACTTAAGTTTTCGTTTCGTTAATTTAAGGCTAATTTAGTTTCAACTTCGTTGTTCATTTATTATATGTAGTGCTGTTTATTCACTTTCGTGACAAAGTTCTCGCTTTTCCCTTCTGAATTTTATACACGATCTTTATTGTTTTATTAGTTCTACTATCCTAAATTTCTGATAATAAGTGCTTAAGCTCTACTAACACCTACTATAGGGATGAGTTAACTTATTTAACATTCACTAGTATTATTTTCTTTCTCGTAGATGTAATATTTGGTTTTAACTAACAGATATTATTCCTGTGCATAAAATTTAGTAAAGCAAAGGCTTTATATTTTTACTTGTGTATTTCGGAACCCTCCTTTCACTTCCTATTCTTATAGTCGACCTTGACTCAAGGCTTGCAGGTCGATACTAACGTTGTTTGTGTAGTGAATCACCCCCTCCCTTTCACTTTTTACCTGCGTTAACCTTAGATTACAGCGCTTGTCAGCCAACGAATAAGTTAGCCCAGTATTTTAAGTTATATTTTAAAAAACATTTAGCTAGTTCAGATTAGTTTAGAGTTTAGGATGGCTACCCCAAGGACTCCCGTTTCCTCCTTTTTGCGCGACGCTGGTTTGGAGGCCATGAGGTCTCGAATCACGGAGCTTGAGAGGGTGGTTGCGGACCTCCTTCAGAGGGTGGAAAAGTCCGAGGCGGCTTTGGTGCGTGTGAGGGGTGCGGGGTCATCCCTGAAAGCAAACGGCGCCAAATTGGCGGCTCGGGTTAGCCTGGGTGCGGAAGCCGGTAGAGCGATCGGGGTTGTCCGTCACTCCTTATCGCGGGCTGAGGGTGTTCGGGCCGGGAAACCCGATGATTGGAGAGTGGTGTCCACTCGGGGGGATCGTGGGGTGGTGCTGCGGAGGCAGGGAGCTGGGAACACCTCGGTGGACCCTCTTCCTGTTCGTAATAGGTTTGCGGTGTTGTCGGAGGACGACTCCGAAGCCGTTGCGCCCGCAGCCGCTCCCGTCTCCTCGGTGGGGACCGAGCCCAAGGGGAGCTCGGGGGGAAAGAGGGGGCTGTTAGTGTTAGGGAGCTCCAATGTCCGGCGTGTGGTGGCGCCTTTACTGTCACGGGCCCGCCGGGAGGGTGTTCATGAGCGGGTGTTCTCCAGGTGTATACCAGGAGGTACGGTGCCCCAGGTGACGAAGGAGGTCAGGGCGTCGGTTTTGGGCACGGGTTGCTCCTCGTTGCTAGTGGTGGCCCATGTTGGGACCAATGACGCCTCGAAGCGCGGCTCCGAGGAGGTTTTAAGTTCTTTTAAGAACTTGGCCGCTGAGGTTGCTCGTGTCCGAGAGGAGTCAGGTTCTGATGTGCGGCTTACTATCTGCAGCATTGTCCCTCGGACGGACTGCGGTTCTATGGTTTGGAGCCGTGTGGCGGGCTTGAACCGTAGGCTGTGGGACTTCTGTAGGGGCAATGGAGTGGACTTCGTTGACCTGAGACTGGTGCTGGACTCATGTAGGGTACCCCTAAAGGGTTCTGGTGTCCACTACACGGCCGAGGCAGCGGATGCGGTAGCGCGTAGGGTTTTTGAACATGCTAGGGTTTTTTTAGGTTAGACGAGGATAACACCAATATATCTGTTAGAAAAGAGTCCGCCAACATTAACCCTAGGGAGTCCAAGAATAGCGGTAGAGTGAGAAGTAGAAAAATAAAATTGTTAGATCAAGTGGCGGGGAAATCCAGAACGGAAATATCCGTAGAAAACACAATAAAAATTATTATTATGAACTGCCGAAGCATTCGAAGGAAACAGGCTGATTTTTACCACTTAGTTAAAAGCCATCGTGCAGACGTTTTATTGGGAACCGAGAGCTGGCTATCGGGCGACATTAATTCTAACGAGATTTTCCCACCAGATTACGTGGTGTATCGCAAAGACAGGAGGGAAAGAGTCGGAGGCGGAGTTTTCATCGCCGTCAGAAAGAGTATATCAAGCCAATTAGAGGAGATTAATGTCAGCGAACACTGCGAAACGATATGGTGCTCCCTTCGTACGAGAAATGGTAAAAAATTATTTTTTTGCTCATTTTACCGCCCACCTGACTCGGGAGTCGAGAACATTAGAGAACTCAGTCGTACAATGCAGGTGATAGCTAGGAGAAAGAACGATCCAGTAATCATTCTTGGAGGAGAGTTTAATCTTCCATCGATCGATTGGAAATCCGTAACCTTTGTTAATGGTGGAAAAAATAGAGAAGCTTGTCGTGAATTAATTGAAGCATTCACTCTAAACTCGCTAGAGCAAATCGTCAACGAGCCGACGCGATATGACAACAACGGAAACGGAAACATATTAGATCTGCTAACCACTACCCACCCACTATCGACTAGAAACCTACAAATCGACGACGGCATAGGTGATCATAAAATAGTAATTGCCGACTTCAAATACACCCCTGCGACAATAAATAAGCCAACGCGATTAGTCTATATCTTCCGTAAAGCAGATCTCCCAGGTTTAAAAAATTATGTTACAAACCAAATAGCGACATTTATCAATTTTGCGAATAGTAACAGCGTAGATGACTCTTGGACGGAAATTTTGCGAATCATTCGAGAAGGGCTAAAAACGTTTGTCCCAACTAAAGTAATTCGTGATCGCAAGGATCCGCGGTGGCTGAAACCGAAATTCCGTGCCTTGCTCAAGAAACAAAGACGGCATCACGCGCACACAAAGCACCTTAAAGAAGTTGGTAGGGACCACGCAAACGAGTATTTAATATACAGAAATAGTCGTAAATCTGCAATAGACGAAGCGCGTAAGGAATTTGACGCCTACCGATCCACGACACTCTCGGATTCACTCAAAAACGATTCATACCTTTTCCCTATTTTCAACTCGGCGACCGCAACAGAGGGGCGTCGGGGAAACGCTCCATGTGGCCTCGAACCCTGGAACGTTATCGCCACGCTTTCGAAACGCGCCCTGGCCCATCCGTCCGGCGCGCCGCGGCTTTCGACCTTGAGAATGGGTCCCTCCCCCTCTGGTCAGGCGGGCAAAAAACGCGTGTGGCATATTCGATAAGGAAACTAAAGACCTATTTTGTAGCGTTATCTTGACGCCAGTCTTCGGCCCGAAAAAACGCCCTTGTGGTCCTAGCCTAAGAGGAGAAGGACGGTGCAAAGGAAAGGGCACAGGATAGAGGTTAGGATCGTGATAGGGAAGAGAAGCGGGTTTAAACGGAGTTAGTCTTTGTGGTGGTCGAAAGGGAGTCGATGGGTCGGAAAAGGTCTGGAACTTCCACCAACCTGCCCTTTCTCTTTCCTTTCACTCCTTCCGCGTCAGTTGGGACGAAATCGCGCTGACGGACGGACGGCGATGAGGAAAAGGGCTTTTGAGCCGTGGTGGAAGAGGAAAATTGCGGCAAATTGCGCGTTGCGATCCTTATCGAAAGGAAGAAAGGACGGGTGGGAATAGGAGGGAAGAAAACAATGGGAAGTAGGTTGTTAAAAGCCTTTTCTCTAGGGACCCTGCGGGCGTAGTCGATCTTTCTCAATCTTCTAGGAAAACAAGTGCGGTTCTTGAAGAGACGGGAAAGTATCTTCAGACAAAACGTCGGTTCCTTAGAATTAATAAGGAGGGACCTACTATCGATTCGTACCCGAAATAACGAACGAGAGCGTCGTAGGAAGAAGTTTCCCCAGAAACGTTCCTTATCTACGATTTTTTTCTTTTCTGTAATGGCCTCATTTATTTGTAGTGACCTTTTTTTTCTGATATATCCAGCCGCAATGGAAATTGAAATTGTTGAATATAATTCGAGGAGGGAGCATCAAACTGGGGGTTGGATTAGTTAAATACTGCAACCCACTTGCTAGGTTTTTTTTTACTCGAGTAAGTTATTATGTTTGCAAGAAGTTCTTTATAATCTCGAAAGTAAACGTTTTTTCCTTTAAATTGTAATAAGGTGAATTTTTTTACCACTAACAAGTAGTTGCAACATTATCTAATGTCTCCCTCCTTTTATATCCATAATTCCACATTTACCTTACAAGAAATCTATTGTACAATCCGAAATAGGCATGCCTCTAATCAGAGCTGTCTCTAGGATCCGCGGGGCCCCGAGCGAGAGGGTTTCCGCGGACCCCCTACTTTTCACAGAAAAATCATATTTCTCGTCTACTTACAATTTTATTTTTGTTTTCAAGTTTACATTAGTATTATTCAGTATTATTATTAGTATTTTTCAATGTAATTATTAGTATTATTCGGAAATACATATAATTATTAGTATTATTCAGAAATACATAAATTTTAAAAACTAGTAATTGTTAAGGGTTACACAAATAAACAAAATAATAACCAGCCCACTGCAATTTTAAAAGTTTACTTTTCTAGCTTTAATATGTGCAAATATGTCGATTATTGTTGATTTCTCAGTCTTATCAACTTCCTCGTGTTCAACTGACAAAAGAGATAATCCAGTCAGTCTCTCTTGTGACATCGTCGATCGTAATTTTTTATTAATTTTAATTTTGAAAACGACCTTTCAGCTGATGCAACCTGTCACTGGCATTGTAAGAATTATCCTACAAAGTATTTCTATGTTTCGATATATTTCCTGCAATCTATTTTTGTGTAGGAACTTCAAAATATCAATTATGTTATGATCTTCTGGCACAACCGTTGATAACATTTTTAACTCTTCACTAAGTTCAATTCCATCTATGTCGCTCTCTGAACTTCCTTCATCCTTCAAAAATTTCTCTATATCGCAGCAGACTCTCTGTAAATTAGATAAATCCCAATTTTTAATTTGGCTTATGCTGTTCATGAAACCAAATCTAGAAATGTACTCAATGAACTGATCAAAACGCCACGACAGAGAGGTTAGTGCCATGTCTATCACTCGCAGAAATAAATCCGTTCTAAACCTCTTCTTCGAGTTTTCCTGTGCATCGTCCTCTCTTGCGCAATCAGAATGTCTCCTTTTTACATTTTTAGAAAACTCCATATCAATTGACATATCATTGGCGACTGTTTCGGCTACTGATACGGCTTGATTAAACCCTTCATTTCTGTATATATTTAATGATGACTTCAAAGCATCCAGATGTTTAACTGCAATATCCAACGGAATTTGAGCAGATTGTAGAACCTTACTTACTTTATTTACAGTTTGTAATATGTCACACCAAAGAATAACAGATAAGATAAATTCAAATCTGTTTAATTCATGGAAAAGGAGTGAATTTGCCTCGCTTTTTGTCTTCGGATCTTTACAAACTTCAGCTATCTCAAGTAAAGCATTTTTTATTTTTGGTAAATGAAAGCGTACAGCTTTTATGCTTGCGAGTCGGGACTCCCACCTAGTGCTAAACAAAGGTTTTAGAGATATATCTGCATAATTCTTTAAGATACTCCATCTTGCCGGTGAAGCTGCGAATAAAGTATAAAATCTTTGAATTATACAAAAAAATGACACCGCTCGTGGACAGGAGTGAGCCATATCACTAAGAACCAAATTTAAGTTGTGTGCTCCGCATGGCATGAAAAAAGCTTTATAATTTAAAATTAAAATTCGTGAACTCCTTGTTGATGACCTTTCATATTCGCACCGTTATCATACCCTTGCCCTCTGCAATATTTCAATGAAATTCCCATATCATCTAATTCTTTCAGTAGAGCTTGGCTAAGTCCTTTTCCTGTAGTATCTGTGACTTCAAGAAAGTTTATGAAGTGTTCAACTACTTCTACATTTCTGTTTTCAATATGAACTATTCTTAGAATTACTGACATTTGCTCTTTGTGGCTCACATCTGGAGTACAATCCAGAATAATAGAATAGTACTTAGCATTAACTAAACCCCTCAGACGCCAATGCCGACTTTGACTCTGATGATGGAAACAGTTTACAGCAGAAACAAAAGACGACATATTTTTCTTCACAATAAAACAACCACGTCCTTCTCACCTTCTCCCCAATTTTCAAAATCCTATAAAAATGGTAGTCAGAAAAGCATCTGTGCTCTGAGTTGCGTGGATAATTCCTCATTTTTTCTTCAGTGTACTTCGGACCCATTTCTACTAAAAGATCCCTATAAGAAGTAGTAATAAATGTAGGCCATATACCGGGGTCTGACGTAAAATTAAAATTTTCAGAGCTTACAGCAAGGTGACTGTGACTAATATTTATGAAAGCGTTATTCACATCACGGGAAGAAAAGGATGGCGTACTCGGTGATGGAGTCACAACGAAATGAACGTGTTTGGCAAATTGCTGTTCATTTTCACTATTTGTTGACACCTCGATTCCTACGTCTGAAGAAATCAATGCTTTACTTTCACTTTTACCCGATATGATGTCACTTAGCGCTGGAAACGTCTTGATGAACTTTTTTAATGTTCCGTTTTGTTTCTTCAATTGTTCTTGTACTTCTTTCACCCTTTTTCTTTTTTGTGATCCACTCTTCTATTTTCTTCCTATATCTCTGTCCCTGGAGGCACTCATTTTTTTGTGATGGGATACTAATGAATATAAAATATGCGAATTTTATTTTAAAAGTCGTATAAAAAGAGTATCATATTCTTATATTACAATAATGAAGAGATATCGGTACTAACCTTTAAAACTAAAATGCTGAACTCAATTCCCAGACTACGTCTAAAACTTCCAAATAATAAAAGGTTCATTATTTAACAGAGATAGCATTCTAAATTAATTTAAATGACCCATGAGTACGCATACTGAAATATTAAATAATATAAATGAATGCACTAACCTTCTATGTTAATGTCAAATTCTTCATGAAAATGTCTAATAAATCCAGGTGCCCTTTTGTTTGCAGATAAGATTCACATGCCACAAGAAAAAGTTCTCACAGTTGATGTTCCTTCTACCACAGTTTTAGGAGAACTGAGGAGATGCGTTTCACTGTTTTCCTAAGTTCCAAAATGACACCAGAGCTGCAAGCAATAAACCGAACCGAATGCGGCTGAAAAATTTCGCATATCCCTTCTGAATTCTAGTACTATATGGGATAAAGTGCCGCTATGCGCGTTCTGCACTACTTTTCGGTGGACAATCCCGTTAGGGAAAGGGAAATGAGTCTATAGGGGTTCCTGGTGGGAACCTCAAAGCTCGGGCGGCACTTCTTACTTTGTAAGTGACCTTGTTGAAGGCAAGATAAAAATTTTATTGTGCATGTCTTCCCTTTCCCGAAAGGAATTAGGATATGGAAAAGCAGGCAAGATCTCCGAAAGAATGCCTGGGAAACGGCGTTGTCGGGGTCTATGTCGATGTCCGCCAGATGTTTTCAAAGGCCGAATTTTGCAAATGACGTCCACATGTCTGTCTTGGAGGCAGGGACATAGCTTTCTCCTAATTCTTGGACGAAGCGGTCGCATTGCCGACTCCTCTATCCCCAAGTTCATGCATTGTATCGACTTTTTGCGTGGTTTCCCAAGAGATGTTTCTTGAGATTCTCCAGAGAATTCATAGAGAAGCAATATTACCGAATTATTTTAAAAAAATGTTTTTATTGGTAATCGAGAATATGAAATAACAAATTTTAACGAGAATTTTCGAGACAGAATTTATCGAGCATAATCTCTACTAGAGTTCCTCGTAGGCGCGGGGCCCCCCATAGGCGCGGGGCCCGAGGCGACTGCCTACCCAGCCACCCCCTTAAGACGGGCCTGCCTATAATGCTAAACACTAACCATATAGCTCAATAAACCTTTATTTTTGTTATCGGGTAAGAATAATAATTTATAGTCCTCCAGATTTTTCCCATTGTGGATTTTATAAGAACTCTCAATATTCTTTTTCCCATTTCTCAAATATTCTTTTAATAGTCGTAAGGTCCCCTTGTGAGTCAGAAAGTGTTTTTTTGAAAGTTACAGGCTTTTTTTATCCGTCTATACATTATACCTTGGCCCAGCTCAGTAACATTTAATACACTTAAACCGTAAAACTATAAGAAGTCAATGCATATTAGAATAATTATTGTTTAATATTTATAAAATCATTGAATAGTCGACGTAAGATAATTTTCGAAATCTGTAATATATACTCGTTAATGCTGATATGCAACAAATTTTTTACCATCTTGTTTCTGACTTTCTGATAATTATCAACATGATATTCTACATCCTTGTTTTTATTCAGCATATGTTTGTAGTGCTTACCATTGGCCGTTCATATAACTGGACAATATCCCATAGGTAGCTCACAATGAATTTTACTTCAAGCTAATTTTAGAACCGGTGCGCTAAGGTGCATTCAAGATTTATGGTGGAGTCCGTAAACTGTCTGAAATGTCAGAAAATGTACAATGCACTCCGAAAGAGCACAACTAATAAAGTGTTTGTCTGCCTCCGGCCGGCGGTATAAAACGCCGTGACCAGTCGCGCCAACCACTACTTAGTTCTCTGGTAGTCCAACAGATAACGCTAATCTCCCGGTCACCGACTTGATTTCAAAGGACATTTAATCTCGTCACGGTGTGACATTTCCTCTATTTCGTTAAATTGCATCATTATAAATATCAGTGAGTTATTGCACTGAATTTTATCGTAATTCTCGTAGACATATTAATTCATTAATATCCTTATACCTACGTAATTAAAAACCCGATGTTTACTGCTCTTACAAGAAATTATTAATATTTTTAGAAATCTACTAGCAATTATTTGTTTATTATAAACATAGTAGTACAGACTTGGAATTATTTAGGCAATGAACATGTTTCTTTCAAAATGACTGTGAAAGTAGTCACTTAGTAAAGGTGTTGGAATACAGTTCCATAATTGTTTAAACTTAACGATTAATTCCAATCATTAATACCTTTATTATCGGGAAAGTTTGGAAGGAAGTGCTTTATCACCCACGAACTATATATCTTTCTTTAGGAAAATACTCGGCTTTAGTACGTATATTTACCAAGGTATTTGGACGAGCGTTGTAATAAATAAAATGACTCAAAAGTTCCAATAAATCATATTAAATAAATGACGTGTTTTCCAAAATAAATGTTGATTTTTAGGGATTTCAGCCTGAGATCGAATGAAAAAAAATCTTTTCTTAACAGCTCTTTTCTGGTTTTTAAAATGCCATTCCGTAAACAAAATATTGGTATGAATTAATGTCTATCTAAAGTCAATCTCACAGTAGAAGCTGACTGAAAAAAATGGAGAACATCATTCAAAAAATAACAACGGGATTGGTATTTAAAGAACAGGTCTGAATATAACTCAAAACACCATTCTTGTACGTTCTTTTGCCTAATTTAGGATTTATTTAAACACTTCGACCGCTTATGCTTTGTGTTATTGAAGCGCTCGTTCGGTTTGAGCTTTATAAAAGAGACGCGTGGCGCGTACCATTTCCCTATCCTATGCAAAATGAGGACTGTAGTTCAGAAAAACGGTCGAAACGTATGCTGGAGTAATCAATGTAAGAATGAAAGCTGGAGAGATCAATGTTAAAATGGAGGCTGGATAGAAAGCGAGCTCTTTCTGATAGAAGCTATTTCTTCGCCATAAAAGCTTGACCGGCTGATCGCTAAAAATCGCCCAAATTATTCACAAAGGACGGAGAAATTTGGATGTTGTCAGAAATGCGTCTGGAGGAAAATAAGGAATGGGCAATGGAAGTCAGAATGTCGGTAAAAAATAATTTTTGGTGTATTTCATTTTTTTGCGAGTTTCGTCAATCGCAGTCGTTCCCAACGGGGACGTTGTGGAATTTTTGGGGGAGATATACACAAAGGGAATGGCATGTGGGAATTTAAGAAACAGTGTTATGTGTCAAAAGATCAGGGTCTAGACAGACTATGGAAGCTCAAAAGTGTTAATTGGATACTATAATAATGCCAACTGTAGAATTGTAGTGTATGGTATTACTATTATGTAGAAGTGTATCTAGCAGATATTTTCGAAAAGCTTAATGATGTCACCGTGAAGATTCAAGAAAACAAAATGAGTATAATCAGATCAATAGGAATCATGGCTTTCATCAGAAAATTGACTTAGCTTAGAAATAACCTTGGCCGTCGAGAGCTTTGCCAGTTTCCATCATTGCAGCAATTGGAAAGTGTTAAATTTTGGATAGTGAATTAGAAATTTATTGTGCTCATCTTGATTCACATAATAAAGATATGTTGATAAGGTTTAAGGATCTGAAAGAACTTGTAGTACCTTATTGGGTTATTAATCCATTTGTAGCAGATGTGGAATGTGTGCATCAAGATTTGCAGGAGGAATTCATCGATCTTCAAAATGACTTTGAGGCTAGGGCACGGTTCAACCAAAATGGTTACGAAGAGTTCTGGATAATGCAATGATTAACATATCGTCATGTTTGGCAAGAAGTAAAGTTATTTCAAACTTCTTATTTGGTAGAAAAGGGTTTCAGTGCTGTAGTTCAGCTGCTAATTAAGCAGAGAAATCGATTGAATATAAATGAGAGAGGTGATTTAAGATTGATTTTGTCAAACATAGAGAAATTTATTTGCTTAAATAAGTTTTTCGCAGCACCCATAAAAATACACGGTGGCATCCCAGAATGTAACGGCATATAGCTTGGAAATCACTTGCCTTAGTAAATTCGGATTCCAAAAAATGTCAAATTTAGGAAATGCCACTCGTGCATAAATAATAATAATAATAATAATAATTTTTTATTCCATATCCCTTATACATCCTTTTAAACAAAATTTTTTTTTTTTTTTTTACAGCAGATATAATAACAGAGAATATGGAATATAGGTACCCCAGAGGTTACCATCACATACATAAAACAAATTTTCGGCAAATGACATAATTCATTGTACATAATAAATTAAAATCAAGATTAGGCACAAAAAACCAAAAACAACAAAAGTGTGTTCATACATATTTAAACAACAGTTTTCATTAATCCTTCAACATCGGGAGTAGAAAATAACCATTCTTTTACATTATTTAAGAATTTACCCAACGGATTCAGAGTAGCCAAATCAGATGGAATAGAGGAAAATAACTTAGGTGCCATGTATATAAAAGATTGTTTAAAAGCAGTATTATTAGGTTTAGGAATTTTTATTCCATAATTAAGTCATAGTTTACTGGCATATTCATTTGGTTGTTGTCTATTACTTCCCCGATTATAGAACGTTCTCAGTACCTTATATACATAAAGATGTCTTAAGGGGAGAATCTGCAGTTTTTGAAATAATGGGAAGGAGTGTTCAGTTTACGTACACGTGATATCACTCTTACCACTTTTTTTTGAGCAATTATTGTGGGCTTAATGTTTGTAAAGTACGTCCCACCCCAACAAGTTATTCCATACTGAAGTTTTGAATTGACCACGGAAAAATAGACAGCTCGCATCACTGAGAAAGGACAAGTAGATCGTAAGAGGTAGAATTTCCTTAACACCGAAATCAGTTCCATCTGCAATTTGTTGATATGGAGTTTCCAGTTACAATTCTGATCAATTAGTATTCCAAGATGCTACTGACTTGCTCAATTTTTATACAGTTGTTACATGTTGTAGCCTGTTTATTTATACATAAGGAACATTTGTAATAGACATCATTTTGCACTTCAGAGGAACTTTTCAAGCTAAATGTAACATATTTTGTCTTCGCACTTAATGCCATACTATTTGCACAAAACCAGTACTTTAACCTGTCCAGGTCACTTTGCATCTTAAATTGTAAGTCATCATTATTAGTTATAGAGTAGCATAACGCTGTGTCATCAGCAAATGAGGTCAGATTACCATTAAACATACCATTACATAAAGTATTTACATATATTAGAAACTAGCTTTTCGTACCCGGCTTCGCCCGGGACTATTTCGGACTGCAAATAGTTATACTTTTTCCCGCTTACAAGACAGCTTGAGAAAATGACACATACTAAAACTTCTCCTCTCCTTTCTGTAAACTACATTAGGAGTCTTGAAATAAAGTGGAAAGAACACGAAACGAACCAAACGAAAACTACAAAAACCACCATGAAAAAAGAAATGAATTAAACGTTAACCAATACCCGGTAGAAAAGGATGTAAACCGACAAATAGGTAATCAAGGAACAAAAATCAAGAGCACAACCAAAGAATATAAACATAGACTACAAAATGAACAACTAAGAACGAAAACAAAGAAAACAAACAAAGAACACAAAAAATGGACACGAAACGAAAGCAAATGAAAACAACAAACTAACCAAAACCAACCAACGAATAATCTCCTAAAGCTCAATGTATCTGACGATGGCGACTGACGCTTTCTATTCAGTTGCTAAATAAACAACCAACAATCACAAAATAGCGTGTCTTAGTGATGAGTAAATATTGATTACGCGGAATATGAGTTTGTATGTCAACATAATAACAGGAGAACCTAAATAAGAATACCTATTATTACTCTAAATAGATATAAAATTATTGATCTTAATCGTATTTTCCATCGTAATTAATTGAATAATAGATTGAAATATTCGAACGAATCGATTTTAAATAATGTAGTAAAATGTTTTACTTTTCTAACGTAATTAATGACGTGAGTGTATCGGTAGTGTTTACATCTTACCCATGGGACCGCAGACACGAATTCTTAATTTTAGTTCAGAAGACATAATAAAGTTCAACAAAAGTATTATTCAAATAAAATCTTTCGAAATTCACTGCGTTACGTGTTCAAAATGTTACTCTAATTTAGTTCTCGTATTAAAATAACAATTACTCATGAGTGAACCTTATTTCCAATTGATAACACTCTCTTTAATTCAAAACGATATTATATATTACAAAAAAGTATCTAATTATTATTGAAACGCAAAATGGATGAGCATAGGGAAAAACTTGCATGTTAGCATGAAATGCTCAATTCAGTTTTTATTGATAAACTGATAAAACAAAACACAAAAACTTTAACGTAGTAATTTAATCATATATCTTCAGTAATTTTCACTTAAACAAAATATGAAATAAAATAAGACAAAAGGCATATAAAACAATTTAACTTATATCCAAACATACCTATAATGCGAATGACACGATTACAGAAAAAGAAACAGTTCACTAATGTTTATTCGCAGAATTAACCTGTGTATAGAAGACCATAGATAATGAAAGAAAAACATACAATCAAATCAGAAGATATTAAATGAGTATTTCATCAACTATTCTACGTTAACGACATGTTTATAGTTCAAACGTAATTTGTTTACATCGGTTGCTAAGTATATCCAAATGCTGAGCAATAATGAAAATAAGATTTTCCCTTCAAATTGTCTTATTTGATCTGTAAGCCCCTCTTTTAAAAAAATTATTCCAAAAGAGGAGATAATTTACCACAAAAAAGTCTGCGAGAGCATATGTCTGCGATATATATGTAAGGAGTTAAAAATTCGAGAAATTTACGAAAAAATTTTAAATGGAAATCCCATATAAAGGAAAATATTTTATTATAATTAAATAGTACACCGAATCGGTTTAAAAACCTTACTACACCACCGTACACATGATGACGGTTAATATGACACCTTCCTCTTTTTTCTGCGTGTTGTAGTTTCTGAGCCTTAGCAGAACATACATACATACATACATACATACAAACACCTTACTTTATAGATATGTATAGATAATATGGGGCCCAAGACTGAGCCCTGGGGAACACCATACATAAGTGGTACATTTTGACTAAAGCTATTATTAATCCTTACACACTGAGTTCTACCAGTGAGATAACTTCTAAACCAATCATTTGAAACCTCTAATGCCAGATTGCATTAGTCTTCTTAACAATATAATGTGGTCCACCGAATCAAAAGCTTTAGTTATATCTATGAACAGGCCTGCTACTTTGCTCTGGGAATTGATTCCTTCATAAATCGAGGAGCAGAACTGTAGAAGAGCATCTTCAGTACTTTTCCCCTTCAGAAAACCAAATTGGTGTTTACTGAAGAAAGATTGGCTGTTAAGGAATTTTATGATTTTTTCTAGTATTTTTGAGAAAATAGGCAGTAGAGATATAGGTCGGTAATTACTAATGTCTAA
The DNA here is from genome assembly GCA_036926305.1 of Uropetala carovei. Classification (NCBI taxonomy): domain Eukaryota; kingdom Metazoa; phylum Arthropoda; class Insecta; order Odonata; family Petaluridae; genus Uropetala; species Uropetala carovei. Next base: position 2,964,598 of record JAXCHB010000325.1, read on the forward strand.
CTTATCGCCTTTTTTAAAAATTGGTATAACAACAGCGTTTTTTAATTTATCTGTAAATTCACCAGTTTGCATGCTCATATTCACTATATAAGCATATGCAATATTTTCATTTACAGCTTTAACTACCTTTGCAGAAATATCATCAGCGCCAGTCGATTTTTTGGACTCTAATCCTTTTATAATATTACTGACTTCCTCTGAGTCTGTGGGAACCATAAATATTGAGCGCTCTATTATGTTTGTGGGAAACAATCCCTCATACTCTATATAATTAGAGTTTGTATTAGGTTTAGAATTCTCTCTCAGCCCCTCTATAACTTGGCTGAAATATCTATTAAATTCACTTGCAATACCCTGTGAATTAGAGATCACCATATTATTTTCTGTTAATCTTATCTTATCAATATTATTTTCCCTCCTCCTCCCTCCAATTATACTGTCTAATATTCGCCATTGATTTGCTACATCATTATTATTCTTTTGAAAGATATCCAAATAATAGTTTTCTTTTCGTTTTAGTATATCAGTTTCTAAGCGATTTTTATAAGATTTGTAGTAACGTGTTAATTTTTCGTTATAGGGCTGCTTTCTCATTTTTTTGTACAACAAGTTTCTTTTAGCAATACGTTTACATAATTCTTTAGTTATCCAGGGTTTAATCAGTTTGTATCTCCTATATTTCTCTACTGTAAAACTGGAGCAATCAATATAATTTTTAAGAGTCCGTAAAAACACTTCATAAGCTGCAGACACATTTGTTTGGGTATACACTTCACTCCAATCACTGTTAGTTAACAATTCATTTAAATATGAGTAATCAACTTGTACTACTACGTCTGGGGATTCGTTCTCGGAATTGTCTTGTGGATTAAAATTTAATTCACATCTAATTTGGTGATGATCTGTTAAACCTAAATCGATAACTTTTCCTATGCAAGTCAAATTTGTCCTACTTCGCCAAAAGACATGATCTATGCATGATTTACTAAGCCTGGTTATCCGAGTAGGAGTATCAATAACTTGATCAAACCCACAACTGACCATTAGTGTCAGGTATTCATAAACATTATCCGATAACTGTAGTACACATATATTTACATCACCAATAAGCATTAGATTTCTATCAGGCGAATCATCTAGGACATTTTGTAATTCCTTTAAGAACGACTCTATTGGATAAGACTGCTTTCTATAAATGGCAATAATAGATAAAGATTGCATAGAATTAATATCAATTGATACTTTGACAGTATCTGCTGTTAGCATATCAGATATTTCACATGATTGACACGAATATACGTTCAACACATATACAATTACACCTCCAGCTCTATAGTTGTTATTACATTTCGCAAATGAATTGTATCCATTTATCTTATATGCCATTAGTTCAGAATCATTAATCCAAATTTCAGATAGAATTATAACATGAGGTTTAGGTTGGAGAATTTGGAGCTGCAATATAAAGTTATCAAAATTTGACCTCATACTTCTAATATTTTGATGTATTATAATAAATTCCAAAGAACATATATCAAGCTCTTTTTTGAATGTAGAGTCATTACTACTTCTAATTTTAATTTCCAAAAAAATAAAAGGCTGCACGCTAAAAAACTGATTATTACATGTTACCTTACGGAAAATGGAAATGTCTTTCTTGGAGTCGAAATCAGGACTTTTGTGGAGATTTATTTTTGTCATTACCTTAAAATATGTTAATAAAGCATCTTTGCCAAATTTCAATCTTCTACCTATTCGGGAAGTTTGTTAAAACGCTCTATATCGGCCATCGTGAAAGCGTGACCAACCAACTAACCAACAGACCTGGGCTATTATGGTATTAAATGTGACTGAGGAGTAAATTTTATCTACTGCCCCATAGAAAATAGACCTTATAAATATGCTTTATTGATATTAATGCTAATATTACTGCAGTTTTATATATCATTAAGTTTGTATACCGAGTTCAACATACGAGATGTCAAAGTGGCATAAAAATTCGCTGCGGACAGGATTAGAACCTGGGCGGGCATAGCCCATTGGATTTACGAGTCCAACTTCTTAACCACTTGGACACAACAGCATTGGTTATGTTGCAAAACATACCTACTTCCTACGTACGTGACTAAGCCTGAAGTGATTTATTTCCGTGATGTTTTGATTTTTTTAAAGTTCCAACTCTGCGTAACCCTTAATGTTTGAAGAAAAAACTTGACTTGATAAAATCCGTTGTTGTAGGCATTACTTTGTGGAATATATTCAAATATTGGCTTGATAACTTGAGCTCGTGTCATAATTTAGTCGAAGAAAATTTTGTGATAGTAAAATTACTATTTTTATTAATTAAAAAATGCAGAGTACAGAATTATAAATAGAGAGTAAATAATTTAACATTATAACTATGCCTCGACAAATATGATTCTTTAAAAGCCAGTCTCGACCGGGGACCGTCATAAAAAGTCTGGGATTATTGGTCTGTAGTTAGGCCACGACACGAAAGACAACATTTAAAATCAAATAGAAGAACAAGCAATCGAACTATATTGAATACAAAAAATTCAGAATCAAATTTAAGAAAATATTAAGCGCCATTGTGACCTGGCGCCCGTCATTTTTCGAGGCTTTATCGCAATGATAGAAAAATTGTTTTTGTAGATTTTATCAAACTATTAAACACCAACATAGAAATAAATAATTCAGGATAAATTTAATGCAGGGCATATTATGAATCTTTAAGTCATTTGTTTAGATTGAGGTTTGGTTTTAAAGCGTTATTTTTGCCATATAATTTTGATTGAAAAATGAAATTCATCGAAAAATCTGTTGACGTCAAATAGTTTTTTATAAGGATCCTTAAAACCTCTGAAGTGTAATGTTATTACATTCCGCGTCTGTTTTCAAATTTGGTGATTTTTTTCGAAGGCGTTTGCGTAATTGCTAATTTTGGCGCAGGCACTCCAAAATAAGGAAAATCTCTCGTTTAAGTCAGGATTTTTCCATTCTGCAGTATCATTTTTGGTGAGGACCAACATAGCATCAATAGGATAAAAGTTTCATTCCACAACAGATACAGTTAACATAACATTTTTTAATGTTGACTCTGAATGAAACAGGCAAGTTCAGAATTTTTGGATATTCTTTTCTATTGTGCGTAGAAAATAGCTTCGGTGTATGATCAGTCCAATCGGACAAGAAATAAAAGCCTAATAAGTGATCGAATATTCGACTTTAAATTTGTTGCTATGGAGGTTTTATATTTGCTGTATGAATGAACTTGACGTATCACGAAATAAATCTCTTTTATACGGTTGTAAGTTAAATAATATTAAAACAAAACTAGTAGCTATACCCGGCGTAGCATACGCCGATCTAGCGGATCTTAAAGGTTCGTAATTAAACATTCGGACATTTATTTATTTTTTTAACTTATATTTTTTAATCAAAGATTTCTCTAAAGACACAGTTGTCAATTTCTGGGTTCTTTCCTGACATTACAGTAAGTGTATCAAACGATCTGACTCTTGATAGAGCAACATATAATTGTCCATGACTAAAAACAGATTTAGATAAGTAAAGGTATTTTATCAAATGTTTGGCCTTGTGACTTATTGATTGTCCTTGAAAAAGCCAATCGTATGGGGAATTGTTTTCGTTTGAAACTGAATGGTAAATTTGTATCTGAGGGAATGAGTGAGATTCTTGGAATAAGTACCGTGTCTGAGTTTGCTGTACCGATCACTTCTGCTTTGATTATGTGTGTTTGTATTCGAATAACAGTAAGTCTTGTACCATTACATAGTCCTTTCAATGGCATTGGTTTCTAAGGAGCATGATAATGGCTTCAGTTCATGAGGAGGCATTCCGGCTGTACCCACATAACGTTTACGCGGATTTCTTTCAATTAATTTATTAATAATAATGTGAATCAATTAATGGTGCAAATAGAAAACTATTCAATTAAAGACGTATTTTACTATTTTCCTGCATTATTGATACATCTCCCTCTCTCTGTCCCACCTTCTCTCTCCCCCTCTCCTCTTTTTGTCTCTCCCCTTTCCCCTCTCTCCCTTCCAACTCTATCTTTCTCCCTCTCTCATTTCCCCCCCTCTCTCACCGTCTCCTTTTCCCATTACCCTCTCTATTACTACATTCCTGCATAACCCTTCTTCTCCCATATTTCTCTCCTCCCTCTCTCTCCCCTCCCTCTCTCCCTATCCCCTTCTCTCTTGCTTACCCCTCTCCCCTTCTCCATTTCAACTTTGTTTTAAGAAATTTGGGAGGTATTGACAACTTTTATTTAGAGTAACTAAATGAATCAATCCATTTACAATATCTCCAAATTGTGCTAAATTTTCAGTATTACTGATTATAAACGTAATTTGATTAGCAATCAATTTACTGCTAGAATATGAATTTTATTTCTGTCCAAGCAAAATGATTTTAAAATTTTGGAGTATTTAAGATTTTAATTTATTCTAAGAAAAATCTCTTATTACATGTTTGATTAATAGGTATTATTTTCACATTGTATTGGAGATGAATTATTTGGATGGTCACAGTAATTTAGTTTTGTCATTATTTGATAATTGTTTATATTACTGTTTGAACACAATGGCAGTAGGTGTAAACAATGTCACACTGTTAGTAGATTATGCCTCATCCATGAAAATGAAACCATATATTTACAATTCCAAGAATTAAAATCACTTTGAAAGGCTGCTGAAGTACTTCCTTGCAATTTCACTTAATTATCAATAAAATAATATATAAATAGCAGTTATTATTTTGCAAACAGTTAAAATTTTTAATATTCACTCAAAATATATTTCATTTTTTAAATAATTTATTTTATCACTCATTCTACCACTCCTGCTCTAAGCAATACTGGACTGATTTTTTTTATCTTTGAGTAAACAAATTAGGTTGATTTGCTGGTTGACACAAACATTTTAGAGATAGAAAGGGTGTTCAGTTGGAGTATTTATATTCCTAACAAGCACAAAAAAACTAAATTTACCTCAGATATAAATGTAGCTGCTTGTGTAAAATAAATAACAAAAATTGTTTCAAATAATTTTGTAACTCAGCAAAAGCAAAACCAAGTATTTTGGCATAAGTTTGTCATGCTTATTGCTATGCCTTTTTAAAGTTTTATATTTCAATTATAGCTGTATAATGTAATTGTGTGAGAGATGCAAGGGATTATGATCCACAAGCCTTGTTTCATTCAATTTGGTTTCCTAAGGAACAAAAATGGTGTCAGTTAGTGTGTTAATAAATGGCATTTAACTCATCTTCTTGCTTCTGAAGGGAGTAAATTATCTCAAGTCCTGTTAATATGTTCAGAATGTTACACAAGGTATTTAAAGCTGTCAAAAACTATCAGTACACTTTAATCTGGATTTGAACATCTAATCATCTTCATAAAAATGTTGTGTCTTCGAATGATAAAATATTGGATTTATAATAAATAATTTTTAATCAAATTCTGTGTATCAAATAATTTAAAATTTTTTAATTTAATTTTTACCGCCTTAAGAAATCATTATAGTCTTAGTTGGACAAATTATCTCATGACATCATCAAAATTTTTAAGTTCTTCATCCTCACCTCAATTATTGCTGTAGATGATGCTACCAGCTGCTACTGTATAGCACAAAAGTTTTCCGAGCATTTATCTTATGACAGATTAGGATCAGATGCAGTGTTGGGATGTCTCTCCAATCTCCTTTGCATGTTTTGCAATTGGCATAAAAAAACATTTCCTGCTTAGTCTCAAATGAGTCCTATGGATAGAAATATTCCAATGCCTTTCATTTTTTGTTTCTTCCTGGCTCTGCATCAAATATTGAGTGGCGTAATTAATATGATTATAATCTCTCCAAACATGCCACACATTAACTATATTGAAATTATACATTTTTATTTATACATATATCCACTTTTCTGCAAACTAAAATATTTTGACTTTTCTCTGGACCAACTTTCTCTAGTTCATATATTTATATTCATTTTTCTATAAATAAAACGCTGTCGAGTGTGTTCCAATAACAAGAAATTGAAATCCAAAAATTACAATTTTGAAAAATGGGGTCATATTTGATCCCACAATAGTTGTAATCGAATAATAACATAGTAGCATAAGGTTAACGTTAATATACATATTGTATTGATGCATCTAGTTATTGATGTAATGGATTATTCTACATTATTTATAAACAAGGTGAATTTTCACACAAAATATTATGGTGAAATTTTCAAACTTCAATTTATGAAAAAAACATCCCGTTCTATAATTGTGCGATAATTTCTGCATTGTCAAAAATACAGTGCATTATAGTTTCCCTGGAATAATGAGAATAACATTTTATCTTGATGGACGAAGAATGCAGAAATGAGAGGCAAGGAAGAGGCGGTATCATCTATAAATATTTGTAGGCAGGTAAAATAATTATTCAATATTTCCGTCACACACAAGAAGAAAGACCATGAATCTTCATATAGTCGAAAACACGCATTAACGAAGATTACTGCTGATAAATGTTTGATAGCAACTATTTCGATGATTCGTCACCTGTAGCGCTATTCTATACTAAAAAAAATGAGTAACGATTTTTACGAGCGCCGATAGTAGTTCGTGTTTGAACATGTTTGAGCCTGAAATGAGTGTTTGGTGGCAGCTGAGGAATTTGTGCATTAAACTTTTCTGAACGTGACGTCAAATTTTACTGATACGGCGTAGTTTGACAATAGGGAAGAATCGAAGGATAGCACGAGTGAAGAGATGACGGAGGGTGTGCGACAATTTTATTTGAATCTGGCTCAAGTCGCGTTATTGATAGTTACAAGTGGAAAAGATTTTCATAATTTTCAATTAGTTAACTAGGATGTTCAACGAGTTTAGAGGTACGTATTTTTACTTTTGCCGACACTTGTTTACATGGGTACCCCCTACTGCAAAATGAAAGTTAATATATTTTTAATATTCTTCGTTAATATATCATTTAAGGTAAGAGATACAATTCGCTTATTTGAGATAGTACATGATATAGGCAATCAGGACCTGAGAATTGTTTTCGCCAGATAAATTCTTCCATATAGCTTTTAAGAAGTTCTCTGTTGGTTCCGTATTGTTTCTTATGACGTATCTTAACTTTATGCCAGGTGCTTTCTATAGTTTGTGTATGTATTTCTGTTTCCAGAATAGAACGCAAGTGAAGAGTCCGGACCTTATATTCTAAGACCGTGATTCTAACTTTAGCTCAATGGAGGGAAGTTTATTTTTCGGTCTTTCCTTATATATTTTACCTAACGCAGCACGAACAGTAGCCTAACGAGAAAATGCCTTGATTTTTAAATTTTACAAAAATCAAATTCCCTCGCTTTTATAGGAAAATTTTTGTTATTTTATAGCTTAACGAACATTTACTTTAGATTATTACAATTGCTGTAACAGAATTAATGCTGAAAAACATCGATGTTTTACTTCTGATGTTAAATTATCACCGAAGTCAGGCTCTGGATAAATCATACGGTGCCAAAATCGATATTTTCATTTCATTTAATATCACTAATCGATAGTGGAACGGAAATTGGCGCTCTGTATCCGCAGTGCCATCTATAAAGGCGACTAGCAACTATTAGAGTTTGGTCGGCGTTCGAATTGATTCGAATGTTTCACCGGTAATTTAGTGAAATTTTTTGTTTCGATGTACGAAAACGTTTTGTATTGTGTTGCAAAATGATCTAAATAGTCATGTAAGAATATCTTTATGTATTAATGCACGGTTGCAATGATACGATTACCGTCGAGGAGCGTCATATATGGACTAAAGTAAATAGGTTATAATCTCTACGAATCAGGTCATTTAGAATAATTTTCAGGATATCTGATATTGAATTAAATATAAATGAAATTTACTCTACATTTATTCACAGAGTTGCTGAAATTTAGATGTTAATGCATTTTTTATTTAAACAGGAAAATCTTCGCTTTCATCAGAATCCTTTGGGCATGTGCAACAAATTTGTTGTTACATATACCTCTAATGAAAAAGGAGGAATTCTGTGAAGATGTATTGTTACAATACTATGCAGATAAATATAAGTTGGTGAAGGACGAGTCTAAAGAAATCCGAATTATGAAGAAAGCTGGTGAAATTTGAGTTTTGCGTCGAATACATAACCGACGAGGTATATCCAATTACACGTAATATCTGGAGTTAATTAGACATTGTTGTTATCGTATATAAATTTAAACGTAATGAACTTTTGTAAGTAATCAGAAGAATTTAAGGTCTATAGAACCAAATGTAATTAACAGAATTTTGTAATAATCGCTTTATAAACTAACAAATATTTTTCGCAATTTTAAGTATTAAAATTATAATATGTATGCATTTTTGTGTGACGAAGGTAAATTGGAAGTACTAAATAATAATTTACAATTGAGGAACTATCAGCTATGCAGATTTTTTGCATAGTGAAGTTTAAGTTAGAATTTTTACTAAATGGATAAGTTATGGGAAATGTTAATTTATCTAATTACTTAGGTGGAAATTATTCAAATATAATTTTTCATTGTTTAGAACAGGAGTGTCTAATATAGCATTTATAATTATTTCACAATCCTGCTTTTATGCAGCTATAAATGCACTACATTCCCTTAATATGTTTGAATCTGTCATTTTACTATGTTCCTTCAAAATCAACAATGTGTATAAAAGCAGACAGTAGTCTTTGAACATAGACCTGCAGAGCTTAGGCCCAGAGTTTATGGTTAGGATACTGGATGCAGTCATATGGTCAGTCTGGTTTCAACGACTTTGCTAGAGTTAATCTTCTTATGCTCAATGCATGAAAATGAGCAATACTTTTAGAATTATCAACTCATACTATCCAAACTGCTGTTTGGTATTTTTAAATGGATCTTTAGGTGCAGAATCAAAAAAAACTTATGGATTGTGTTACAGAAAATATTCAAAATTTTACTCCCTTGAGGTTGAGTGCAGTTGCTTTTACTTTCAGGTGCCAGCTACTTAAACTAAATTGCAATACAAAATCAGTAGTTTAAATAGGGTTTGTAATCTCACCAGTGCCATTTCAGGGATGAATGCATTTAAATATAAGAATTTTACAGATTTATGAATGTTCTATTTCCTAATAATCACGATGTTCTATGTGCATCTAATCGCCTCTATTTATGTGTCATACATAAATGTGCTATGACCTAAAATTAAGATAAGGAAAGGTTTATTTGTAACAGTGTGTACATTTTGCTGGTGCAATTCTGTTGGCTGTAGGAAAAACATGCAAGTACTGTATTAATTAATACAGTAAAACTGGTTTATAATGATCATGCTTAAAATGAAATCTCGTCTATAACGAAGAAATGTCTCGGTCCCTTGAACTTCTCCATAAGGGCATTGGTTAAATTTCTCTGATGTAATGAACACACTTTTTACGAGTTCTCGGCTGTAACGAACAAATGTTTGGTCCTGTGGCAAAAAATGCCCCATATATAACGAATTTTGGCGAGCAGAGCGATAAGTAATGAATAGTTTCCGCCCGTTTCCCATGCACTTGTCCCCTTCCTCCATCTACCCCTTCCATACGAATTTCCACGCTCCCTTAGTTTTGAAATTGATATTAAAAATGTGAAATGTTTATGTAAATTAATGACCATAATAATAATATTAATTGACCATTTAAAAAATCGTATGTAATAGCAATCGAACATTTTACATTCCGCGAAGTTGATAAGCACCTCTTTGCATATGTAAGTACGGCATTAAAGTCGTCTCACTGCAAATACAGTAAAAGCTGTGTTATCCGGCTATCTTGGGGATTGTGGAAAGCCGATTAGGAGAAATAGCCGGTTAGGGGAGCGATTTTCAATTTTGACATCGCAAATTTAGCAATAACCAAACAAAACTGGGCTTAGGTTCACTATCGAACTCCCCAAACATAACTATGCATGGGGTTTTCATTTTCCATTTTAATTCTTCCACATGTATTTAGATATAGACACTATTTACCCATTCTTATTTAATACGTTGCTACGTTTACATGCAAGACAAATAGACTATTGAAAAGTTTAGGTCGTCTGGGAAGTTTGGGGATTACGGCAGTGAACCTGTTCCCAAAATTGAATTTATTGGATTATATCTTTCTTATTTGTCTTTATTTACTCTATTAGAATAAGACGAAATTATTTAATTCTTCTGAACATTTCTGTGAAAACCAGTCATATAATATTTTATTCAGTTCCTCCATTTTTGGCTTATAAGGCATATCATGTTTATTAATTGATTTACTCGTCTCAGAAGATGACACAAATTTCATTAATTTAGCCTTATGAGCCTTGATATCATAGAGCGTGGAAGATCCGATGTTGAATTCTTTTGCTATGGCTGCTCTATTTTTTCCTTTTTCAATTCGTTTGATCAGCTCCAGCTTTTGTGTTAGTGTTAAAACAACCTTTTCTCTCCTGTTCCTTGCTTTGAGGTATTTATTTTGATGCCATATTCAATGGATGGGTAATTTTTAAAATAATAAAAAGTGATAAAACTGGAAATTGTAGAAGTACACCAAAAACATCTAGACAATGCAAATGGCTTACGTAAAGAAAAACGCCATGCTTACTTGGCAGCCACAGAAGTATACGGAGTAAATACGTAATATATACATCTTATATTTTAAGAAATTTTAAAGTGGAAGTTGTGGTATTACACATATACAATTCATAAAAAAAGAAAAAGACAAAATGAATTGTATTTGTGTAATTGCCCGTATCTAAGGCTGGCCGGTTCTAAATAGCCGGATAGCACAGCTTTTACTGTATGTGTATACGTGTTATATGGGATGTATAGGCCAAAAACTATGTTTCTCGTATATAACGTAGTCACGCTTATAACGAAGCAATGAATCGGTCCCCTCAAATACGTATTAAACGAGTTTTACTGTAATACTTATGGAGAATCCTGGAAAGCAAAATAGCAACATCTGAACCACAGACTATTGAGGTTTCAGCATTCAACTGGATAACCTGATTTTTGGTTGGCTAGTTAAAAGTTTAATCTACATCTAAGTGACATAGAACCATAATGTGGGGTACATGGTTATTGCAGTTAATGGTAGGTGGGGATGATGGTAATCCCATGCAGTGGTTTTAGCATTAATCTTTGTAGTTTTATCTCTAGACAGTGGATTTTCCATGAAACATTAGTTTATTATGAATGTTCTCAATTTAATCACTTTCCTATGTTGGGTTTATCCAAGAGTTTTTCTAAGTAAAATCTAGAGATTAGTTGATATACATATAATTTCACCTTGTCAATATGAGAAAGTTGGTCATTTTTGTAAATGCAGTCTATTAAAGTTGTAACATTATATAGTTATTAATTAGATTAATTCAATCTGTCTAGAAATGCTTCAAATCGAGATCTTATCTGTGTGTTGCTACATGTAAATGGTTTTTCAAATTAGATATTTTCAAGCTTATCGCTCAGTATTTTCCATTCAGGTGCCCGAATCAATTCATGTAGTATTGATAGATTTCATACTAACATTTAAACAACTTGTATCACGGTATGCAGTGCTCGCATAATCCTGAAAAGAGATTTATCCAACAAATTAATTTTCATGAATGAATGAAAGTTAATTTAACATGATTTACAATCACTCATTTATAAATATCAAGCAAATATAAGATTTAAAGTGAATCTTCTGTCACCTCACTGTTTCATCATAACTGGTAATGTCAAGTAAAAGCTATTAATGTTCTGTCAGATAAACTAAATTTATACAATCTTGTTACAGTCACCATATAATTCAGCATTAAATATGTATTAATTCAGGTGTTCCCAACCTGGTGCTCGTGAGCATCACTTTTCTCTTTGGAAGGCTGATGGTGCTCTTTGACAGCCTCTGTGCTCTTCTACGGTGCTTAATATTCTGTTTTTTAGGACTACTAATTTAATTTGCTTGGTTGATTTCTTTCTTTACGCATTCAAGATCATTCACAATAACTTTGATGGTGGTTTGATTTTATTCATTATCATTACAATTCTTGCTGAATTCCAGGATACAACTATGTGCTCACTTGATATTCTAGGATACAACTTGGTACTCGGCACATCGAACAGTTTGGGAACCCCTGTATTAACTGATGCTGATGGAAAGATAAAGTTTATTATTCTTTGTTGAAGTAATACAGGCATTAATAGTGGAATTTTTTAGGTGGATTGTTGTAGATTCATTTTGTTATTTGTAAGTATACATGGTATAAAATATTTCAGTTACATTTTGAATCATATCTTCTCTCCAACTGGCTTGATCATAAGCTCATGAATCTGCAATAAAAATAGGAGTTTGTATTAGGAGAAATATATGATAAAAATATATTACAAAGTGCTTACAGAATTATCAAAGAAAAAGATTTGAAGAGATTTTTAAATTGATTATCTTAATTTCATATTTCATAAGGTTAATGTTAATGATAGCTGTTATTTACATGTTTTACAAAGAAAAATAGATTAATTGCAAGAAGTGATCAATTTATTTGTTATGGACATTATTAGATTATTCATTATCTTAGTATTAGGTTCATGAGAGTTAATTTACTTCAACTCTTACCTGCACATGAGGTGGGGTTCCAAGCACATAAATTAAACCATCTGCAATATCTTTTGGATCCAGTGCTGGATTTTCTTTAAATATTGTTGGTGCTCTAGGATCATTTCCAGCTTCAAAAATCTCTGTTTTCACGACTCCTGGACTGATACTCTGCAGTAGAATAAAACAGTCCCATAATTACAGTGTTAAGATCTCCATGCTCTCATAAAAATTAGTTTATGCATTATTTTGAAGGGATTTTTCTAAGAATGTTTAATACAACTAATTTGTTTTTACAAGTTGTTTTACACTAAAAAAGAATAATTGACAAATATTAATGAAAATTAAGAAAAACAAAACTTCATAGCTCAATATTTTGGTACTTAGTATGTAAATTGAAATCTTTTGTTGTGCCCTGAGAAAATGTGTTACTTGTGCTGATATACACGTGTACTTAACTGCATTTTAACTTGCTTCTATTAAATGCATGATTTCAAAATATTTTTAATATAGCTAGATAGTTATTAAGAAAATATAATGAAAATATTCTTTATTTATGAACACTGTAAGCAATTTACGTTAAAAACAAAATCATATCTTTATTTCTATTCTCTCTGATGTAAAAAAATTATCATGTAGTGTTGAAAATTTAATATAAAATAATATTCGGTTATCAGCTAAGGGATATATTTTTGTATGTAATAAAGATAATTCAAAAGAAAAAGTTCCAAGGTCCTATAGGTTGAATTTACCTTTCCTTGTTATTCAAGTCAGGAGCTTAATTTTCTAGGTATTCCAGTATTTTTAAATATTCTTACTTATATTATTATAATAAAATAAAATTTTCTTTATTCCCTCAAGCCATTATTTAACCATGCATGTCTTTTTATAATTTAATCCATTTAGTGAGATGCTCAGCAGAAAGTGATGACGTTTTTAATACATATTGCTATAGAAAAAAGCTTTCTACTGTAGCAAATTGTTGTATTTCTTGCTTTCCTTTATTTGTCTTACATTTAATTGCATCTTCTGTATATCTTGAAATAATTTCATGCACATTAACCAGTGCTATAGTTCTTGCACTAGAAGGTACTTTTCATTTCTCTTTCTGGATGCAGCAAACTACAAATGTTTTGTTTGGTTTTGACTTATTTTCTGACGAAGTAGTAATTTCAATGGGTACATTAGAATAAGCTGATCAGGTATTCACAAATTGAACAGCTGATTAGAGTTTCCATGGTTTCCTTTCATCTTTAACGTACTCATTAAAGAGTCAAATCTGAATACAGTACTTTATGTACCATAAAAATCAATGATTTTTATCCCCCACCAATTATTTTGTTTAAATGCCCTTAGTCGTAATCAAAATATCAATACAAGTTCAGCCATTAATGAACGGCTCATTTATTGGGATCTGCTCGTTAACCTTTTTAGACGCGTTTCGCTTTCAGCGTGAGTGCCTATTATCGTCTGTCTGTCAGCATGTTCGTTCTCGGCTTCTACCAAACGGATTTTCATGAAATTTGATATCAAGGACTTGCAATCAAAGATAATAAGAAAATCGCAAAAATGAATCGTAATCCAATCAGGGGTACCACTTGTGACAAAAAATTAAATTTTTGTCATATCTTAAAGTATTAGTCATATCAAAATATCTTTCAAATAAAGTTGTAGAACTAGTAAAGGAGTTATTTCCTTTCCTATACATTTTTATCGTAGGAGTAGCCATTATTGAGAAAATCAAACACGAATGTCTTAATTCGAGTTGAACAAATTATCTTGCATGGTTACTTCTTCATTGTTCCTAACATAAACAATCTCACAAACAAACATTTAATTTTCTTACATGTGCATGCAATATTTCTAAATAGGAAGAAAATGGATTATTTATGATGAAGAAAAAACATGAAAGCGCTATTTCCCTTGCGTACAGGTACATATATAATTTCTTTCTAATACTCTGTTGCATGAGACGCGCCCATTTGTGATACGTTGTACACTTTCCTAACTTGTTTATACAAAAATAAAGCTGTCCAATGGATTGGGAAGTACCTCAAAAATCATTCAAGCAAGCTACTTAAACAAGTTCAAAACTCTCCAAATAATGCAAAACAATTCCTCAATGTGACATAACAAGAAAGTTTTCTTTTAAAGCTTGCAATCAGGGAGTACACCCTTTGAACACTTGGCTCAGGGGTTAAATATTGTTGTAAATTAAGATGCAGAAGAATCATATTCATTGTTTTATGTTTATTACTTATTTTTAAGATTAATTTTTGATGATTCAAATATCTTACCGTAACACGAATCTTTGATTTCTTTTCCACAAGTTCTCTTCGGAGTCCTTCAGTTAGTACCGTAACAGAATGCTTTGAGGCAAGGTATGGTATCCCTCCAGTTCCTGGTGTTGGGTGAATTGTGTGTCCTGAAATGCTGAGAAATCACAACTTTCACAGTAAAATTTAATTATATCTGATATTTTTTAAATAATCCAAAGGTTATGGTATGATCCACTGAAATGTTGTTTTGAATTGATAAAAACTTTAATTTTAAGGAAATGGGATGTTGTATACTGACTCAGCTGAGATTATTTCTATCAGATAATGAAATAATCGATATATGTACTTTTATTTTTTTTGAGCTATTTTCAAATATGGTGAACATAGTCACACAAATGTTTTTTTGTGCTTCTGGTTTTATTAGAATACATGTTGAAGCGTTTCATTCAACAGAGACTAAATTATCAATTTATGTTTATTAAAAAAATTACATTTCTGCAAATTCTTGCATTTTTAACCCCAATAATACATAAAAGCAACAGTAATGCAACCATGAAAATCACATGAAATGTATTTTTTCCGAAATTCCATATTGGCTGTACGAAAATTAAATCTGGTTCATATTATATATTCTATACTTTAAAGTTGAGGTTTTATTACATGGTTCTTTGATGCATATTTTAGATTGATAAAATGAGGGATGTCTATATTAAATACTATAAATGATGTTCAGAGACCATTTTCTTGAAATAGAGAAAATTTTGTATCAGTTCATTGGTGGTATTAAACGTCTTTTAAATGGTAATTTTTAAAATAAGTCAAACTGTTATCATTGATCTTATGAACTGGTAATGATTGTAAAGGTTAACTTTTTTGAGGGGCTTATACAAATTAGCTTTTTGGAATCATTTCAGCTCAAATACATAGGCATCATACAATCACTTCTAATTATTTTTTGTGAGCTAAAATGCAACTTTGAGTTAACATACCTATTGGACTTATCGCCTTTATAAAATATTACTTTTTTAATTTTACCATTAAAAATTAATTATATTTTTACTATTATAATTTCTATTGACACAAAAACCTTAAACCTACTTTCAGAAAAATTCCCAGAGTAGTTCTTGAGATACACTCTACACCCAAAAGTAAATCATACTAGGAGGATTCCTTAGAAATTGCATCAGTGTTATGTGTTTTTTTTTTTCAATTTTATTGTCAAGGCAATCCATGAATATCTCAGAATTATGGTGAGTGATTATGCAATTTTCTATAAAATCTAACATTTTTATTTATTTACACTTATGGGAAAAATTTGATTAGAGAGAAGTATTAAATTAATAAGGTTAATGAAATAAATTCTCATAACCTAAAAGTCAAGATTCACATAAATATATTCTTAAGCCAAGGAAAATCATAGATTTAAAACTTTGAAACTAAAGTAATTTAAATGTAATTATTTGAAAGCTTTCGTAAAAAAATAAGTCATTGCTAACAAATATTAAAAAAGTTGTCCTATTAAAGTAAGATTAACTCTTAAAATGTTTTAATTGATGAAAATCATGCTAAAAATTACTACTATCCTATAAATCATTATCTATTCTCAGTAGTCAAGTTAGTCAACTATAATGAGTATAGTTTGTTATAAAACATTATAGAATAGTTGTTTTACATAGGTAGGGTTATTAAAAGAAATATCCAAAATGTGAGGACAATTTAAATGTTTAAATGGAAGAACTTCTGATTTGTTCAGGTTTACCAGTTTTGATAGTGTTAAAGATGTCATACATTATCTTATATCTTATCTAATATATAAAATTGACTTTGTCGTTATTGGTGGGAAATCTGAACTCTGTAATGCTATTTTTAACAAACTTTCCGAGTAGCTAGAAGATTGACATTTGGTAGGAATGTTCGGTTCTTAAAGTAGAAGCCATTTACGAAAAAAAATTTCCAAAGTTGACCCAGGTTTGATTCCCGAGAATGATTTCCATTCCTCATAAGATAACATGGAAAAATCGATATTTCGACCTGCAACCTTATTTTATTTTGCTTATTAAAATTCGCATATTTGACCTACGATTTTCGGACTTGGACTATTAAAGAAAAATAAATGCAGTTTCTTATTCTTATCGTCTTTTATCGCTTTCGAATCTAAATCTTTCAAATTTAACATTTTAATATCATATTTTGACAAAATTTAGCGTTTTTAACATGAAGTTGCCTTGCCAACCGATTACGTTGTTAAACTCGAAATCCTATTACTCTCATGTTTGCTCACGTTCTCTCTGGACCTCCTTGGACCCTCCCGGCCCAATTCATAGGTATCAGAGATATCTAAGAATTAGTTTTTACTTTCTCCACTACATGCAGTATAGAGAAAGTATTGTTTTCTTTAAAGGTGGCTGGTATTAATTTGGAAAATCAATGTTTTTCTCATGGCCAACTCTATATTGCATGTTCACGTGCTGGATCAAGCAAAAATTTGTTTATTTATGTTAATGAAGGAAAAACAAAAAATATTGTTTACAAGCAAGCTTTGAAATAAATATTAAAACATATTTCTCTAATTTATAATGCCTTCATCCTTTGATAAAAAATGCGCAAAAGGTGAAATGATTGTATTACCATATAATGCATAATTTTATTCGCCAAAGATGTCTGGCATAACCTGGGCATCGCCGGGTACTTTCAGCTAGTATATCTATAAAGTGTTTGTATGTAACTTTATAGCTCTGCAACTACAGCATGTAGAAGCAAGGGAAAGGTACCATTTTAAGTGATGTAGTAAGGTTTTTATATCGATTTGATTGACCCATCTAATTTTTAAAATGTTTTATTTTTTCATTTTCTTCATTTGAATAACATAGGGATGAGTGCAGCTTATTTTTCATTTGAATTTTAAAATTACTTAGAAACATGGTACGAACTTGAGACCTGAATGGTTCTATGAAGAAAAGAACAAAGTTTATTTTTATTGAAGACAGAATCCGAATCCTGATCGAATTAGCATAAAAATGCATTTAGAATCAATAAAATACGTGATTTTATCAGTTTTATTACAATACCCATGATAAGCTACCATGACAACTCCCATTGTCGCTGAAATTGAGAGTTCAATGCATTTATATGGGAAAATTTTAACGTAACATAATTAACATAATTTTTGTGTACAATTTTAATTTGTTTACATGGAAATCAAATATTTGTCGTTTTTAATTGAATTATCTTCTAATCTAATATATGAAGGAGAATGTTTGTAAGTTTGTTCACTTTGAATGCTTTTAATATGAGATAGGGAGGGAGAGAGATGGATGGTAATGGAGGGGGGAGATGGAGAGAGGGAATTAGGGGGAAGGGGTGGAGAGAGGGAGGAGGAGTGAGGAGAAGAAGGGAGGGAGAGAGAGGGAGTGAGGGGGAGGGAGAGGGGGAGAAGGGAGAGGGTGGAAGGGAGGGGGAGGGAGTTTATACATTATTTTCGCAAGATTTTCTTCCTTACATGTTACACGGTTGAAGTTTTAGATTCACTAAATCCGTTGAAATTCGGCGGGCACTCCAGCTAGTCTATAATATATTTTGAAGCGTGTGTTTGTTCATGGAACTCCTAAACGATAAAAGCTAGAATAACCAAATTTGTAAGATTCTTCCTTACATCCTAACTTAGTGTATTGTCAAGGTTTGGTCAACTGGAATTAATCAGTGCAGCCAATATAGAGGATTAACATTTTTCCATAAGATAACATGTATGAATCGATTTCTTGACTTGCGAGGTATTCTTCCTTCAAGCATAAAAATACGTAAATATCGACCGATTTTTTTCATTTTTGCTTTATTCGACGAATAAAACTCTATACTATCTTATTCCTGCGAAGTTTACATGTTACACGGTCGAAATTTTCAGAAATACTGTATTTGATACGAAATTTTGTGGATTTTTGTACTCTTTCCGGGCGTTGCCAAGGAGTCTTTCATTGTTGTCTCCGATTCAGTTAGTGCCAATTAAACATTCAAATAGATGAAAGTTTAGCGTTATTTGATTCACACTTCTGTTTAAGCAACAAAACGATCGCTGTTTATGGATAGCAACGAGCATAGATACTGATTATTATTCAGGAAGCGTTTATTGATGAAAGTAATTGAACCTTCTTTTGTCTATTGAACACTGGAATCTTACATTTTTTGTAAGTAAAATAATTATATTCTACATTATAATGTTTATTAACATAAATAGGCTCACGTATCTGGTGTACATTTACCGGAGTCAGTGTTCAATCATGGACAACTGTACATTGCTTTTTCACGGGTTTCTTGCTTACAAGACATAAAAGTAAATATTTCAGGGAGGCATAATTACACAAGAAATGAAGCTGGATTTGGCGAAAGTAATATGATAGGAAATAAAATTATTGTTATATTTGAATGCAATACGTTAGAAATGGATTGTTACAACCAAATATGATTAATTGTTAAGAAAAGCTAATTGTAATTTAAAAAGTATCTAGTATATAGGTATTTTAAAGAGTCTGTATGTTGTGCTGTAGTAACTTCACTAAGTCCGTTGAAATTCAACAGGAAATTCTGCTAGTATAATATAAAATAAATAAATTTATTTAGCTCTGATTGATCAGTCTCTTTATGAAATTTCAGATTTTACCAGTTTGCTTGTGTGTGGTATCGCTCAAAACATTGTGCACAATGAAGTGATTTTGGCCAGTTCTTACACCTATATTTTGTCTTTTCTCTCAAGTTATCTTCAAAATAGACTGGGGCTACTGTGGAAATTATCCATATACACACACTACTGGAATGTAACAACTTACCATACAAACTAAGAATGACTTTTGTTGATAAAGGTTCTACCTCTTTTGTTATCTCACACCCTAATTTTGTTTCTCTGCCATTATAAATAATAAAATCCCGTACATATCTTGGTGAGTCATACAATTCAAACACTTTTATCCCAAATCGAGATGCTTTTATTCGAATATGCTGCATCCACGACAGCCTACCTTTCCACAACAGTAATGACTGGTCAGCAATTTTTTGTTTACCTGGCCTGCAATCTTCTTGAAATTTATTTTTCAAATGTTCACTAATTGATAATATTATATATAATTTAGGATCTCCATTTATAATCTCTTTATCACTGTTATCCACAGAATACAAAAATGTATTCAGCAGAAACGTTGTGCACTGGTCACAGCTTTGTAAGAGGGAGCCAAATGGAAAGTCTTTATTATACACTTGAAATGTGATTACAGTTTTTTATTTCAATCTCTTTGCAACTTATAATGTCCAAACTGAGGTTCAGCTGAAGAGTTGTGACTTTACCAAGTGATAAGTTAATGCAGTGGTTTCCAAACTTTACAAAGCCATGACCCACTTCAACTAACAATAAGAAATACATACCATATATACCTGAATATAAGACGAAGTTTTGTTGCAATTTTTATGACCGCAAAATCGCTAGTCGTCTTATAATCGTGCGGTGCACAATAGTTTGACTGTCATATGAACCAAATCTGGAGATGGGAAGAATCGAATAGCTATAATCAAAATATTCGATTCTTAAAGTCAATCGAAACAATCGATTATTAAAAGTAGTAGTAGAAAATGAATCGTTTCAAATGTATTCAAAGACAAATACTCTTTTAAATTTTATCCTATATATTATGCGCGTAGTGAAGCTGCGTGCGTCCGTGCGTACGAACCTCACGTAATTAATTATATCGGAGTATTTCTCGAGAACCGTTCGTCGTAAAAGATA
Source organism: Uropetala carovei (assembly GCA_036926305.1). NCBI lineage: Eukaryota > Metazoa > Arthropoda > Insecta > Odonata > Petaluridae > Uropetala > Uropetala carovei. The sequence goes on from JAXCHB010000325.1 coordinate 2,985,259, forward strand.
TGCGGTAAATGGCGTTTTGTTTCTACTGGCTATGAAGTCCCTGGAAAAATATTTTCGTTTGCTAAAGTGTCCCGGGTTCGAATCCAGGAGTCAATTATATTTTCCCATAAGTTTACACGGGATTTTCGATTTTTCAGGGTTCAAGGTTTTTTTCCTTCATTGATTAAAATATGGACCGATATTCTTCTTTTTTGCTTTATTCGACGGCTAAAGCTCTATACTATCTTATTCTTGCGATGTTTACACGTTACACGGTCGAATTTTTCAGAAATACGCATCCTTTTTCGAGATTTTGCGGATTTTTCGTATTCATTCCGGGCGTTGCCAAGGAGACTCATTGTTGCCTCAGATTCATTAAAGACCAATTAAACATTCAAATAGACGAAAGAAAAGCGTTATTGTTATCTTCTCTTCATTGATAATCTAAACAAACGCTTACATTGACGTCACCTTTATAGTAGGTCCTGTAAGAAGTTAAAAGCAGTCGTTGATAGACACTTGAAGGAAAGCAACTGTATATGCCAACTAACACTACAAAATTGCTTACCGTATATACTCGTGTATAGTACGAGTTTTTACGACCAAATTTTTATTGCGTCCACTTGTAACTTGGAGCAAGCGCCTTAATCTGGGTAACAACTCTTGAATGTCCTGTCATTGCGGCAGCGCCAACAGAACATACGTCTACACAAAATTTGAAGTCCAACCCACATTTATTAACGATGTATTCGTTCAAAATTTTGAAAATTTCAGAATTACCGTATATACTCGTGTATAGTACGAGTTTTTACGACCAAATTTTTATTGTAAAAGTTGGGGATCGTATTATACACGAGTAATTAATTTGAGGATTTAAAATTCATCTATCTTCACGGGAATTTTCGGTGAAGTTATGCCACGTGCATGCATTCTAATGGTAGGCTAACCTTAACACTGAGGTCCTTTATCGTTGTTATGTTGCTTCTTGAAAAGTAGAATCTTTTTCATATATACAGCTTCAAATTCACAAATACTTTATATAAGTGAAGATTTACAGGCACTTCCTTTCTTGAATTTTATGTATGTACATCTTTGTTTGCGTCTTTTTACAAGGGATGGATTGGAACGAGTTGGACTAAAAGTATCGTAGACGGCGTAACTTTATGGAATTTCGACATCTTTGAAAAAAGAAATTACTTTGTAATATTCAACAGTCTTTATTGTTTCTTCAATCACACACCGATCGGTTTCCACTACAAAGTCATTCTAAAGGTGTTACGTCGGTTAGTAACACCATTAGAATGATTTTGTAGTGGAAACCGGTCGGTGTGTGATTGAAGAAACAATAAAGACTGTGGAATATTACAAAGTAATTTCTTTTTATCCGTTATCCCTACCTATTAAACAGATGAGCGGTTGGAACCATTACATACGCGGAACGTAATCCAGACGTACTAGAATTAAAACGATTTTATTTCATCTTGGGCAATCATGATTCATATCACTTTTTATTAAATGTTTTAGGAGTAAGATACTTAACTTATCCGAATTTTCGTGTACTCGCAAGAAATACTATTTATGACATTTACGGTCTATTCTATGGTGGTGTGGAAAATCAAGGTCGTTCGATATATCTCGCTCGTAACCATCGAGCTATCGAAACGAAATATATCGACCCTAGTGGAAAGCTGGGGTCGTACTATAAACAAGATATATGAAAAAATCAGGTTTGTTCACCAAAAAATCAGAGGTCGTACTATACATGGAGTCGGCATATACACGAGTATATACGGTATTTCAATTGGTTCAATGTTTATTAGTCAATGGTATAATAAACCTCTCATTGTGTGCATAATAAATTTTTTCCTTTTATTAGGAGTTCAAAATGGGGGGTCGTCTTATAATCAGAGTCGTCTTATATTCAGGTATATACGGTATGTCTTTGCACTCCCTTGTATGTTGTGTTCAATCAAAGTTCATAAAAAAACCAATTGGATCTATAATTGCACTGAATATAACCACTTTAAGAAAAACATGGATGCAAATGATATGCCCTAGCTCAGGGGTGCCCAAACTTTTTCATATCATGGGCTGCTTTCATCCTGGTAATTGTCTTGCGGGATACTTATTTTTTCAATAAAAAAGGGATTTTAAGAATGAATTAGACTACAAATTTACCGCAAAATGCATTTATTATACATTGTACTTCAAACAACATTATACAACTGATTAATTAAATTAAATTAAATCTTGATTTGCACGATTATGGGCAAATTTACACTTCATATCTTCAGCTAGTGAATGGTAATTGGGCATGCAACTAGAAAAAGAGAGAAGTAAACAGTCTTCGAGATGTTCATTAGTGAGAGCATTTCTGGTTTTTGATTTAATTAAGTTCATATTAGAAAATAGAACTCCTTACTCAGGATAATAAGCTTAATGCCTTCATGGATGCGTGGGCGACACAGACCCTCCTAAAGGGCGACTGGTTGCCCATGGGAGACGTAATGGGCACCCCTGCCCTAGCCAATAGAGAGCTAGAATTTGCATATTGTAGGTATCACGATAATGGCAGTAAAACCAACAGTAAATAGAATGTCATCTTTTTGCACCTACCACAGTTTGGAAACCACTGGGTTTCTCGCATTCATCCAAATTGTTTTTATACATAGTAGCAGCATTTTTACAGGAATTTAACATTTCATGTTCGGTCATATTATATAAAGAACAACTTAAAAATTTTTAATCATTATCAATTTTGTATAGAGATGTAATGTGCAGATAGTTGCCTTTGAAGGGAATTTATTGCCCAAAGTACTGCATCGTAGATAGTATTTTCTGTTGTTAGAGATATTGAGGGTGCTTCAGTTTCCTTCGTGTCATGAAATTTCCTTTTTCTTCCTCTTATTTTTGAGAGCACAGTAGGTATTCCATTTTCATTGCACAATTTCTTTGCCTCTTACATATACTCTTCCAGTTGTGACTCTGAACTTTTTATGTCTGGTGCCAAATTACGGATCATGTCAAAGGCTCTCATATAAATGAGCTCTTATGTTTTGTGAATGTAGTCCATCCTGTTCCAATTTTTTTGTTATTTCTGATGCCATTTCATCTCCCTTTTAGGATTTGACAGCAATAAAATCAATAAAGGCCTCTTCAATAATTACCTTTTTACCGATGACTTGGATGTAAATTCTGCTTGACTAATGCAATGCAATAGGGCACACACATTTTTAGGGATGAGGGTAAATAAAAGAAATTATGTTCAGAGTGTAAAGAGTAAAGGCAGCCGAAAAGTCGCCAATGAAGTTTGCACACGTTAATGAAAGAAGTTCACAGTTTGAAACACCACCTGCCTTTTGTAAAAATTAAGAAGAAAGAAATATTGGAATTTCTTCACAATACGAGCTATTAACCTTTATTGTACGGCAGTCGTTTACATGGGTCCCCTCACGGCTGGACGTATTTTATGGTATCGGAGCTCAAAGAATGTGTATAAGTTAAAAGAGAAATATCTCCAGATGCAATTGTTGAAATTTATTCAAATAAAAAGCATTTAACAGGAAACAAATTGTCAATATATTTTACAGTATCGATTATGTGTAAAAAATATATGATCATTTTAATCCAATGTAACATTTGTAAATAAACCTAAAGAAAGTACATAGATATTCTCTTTTCCATTGGCATTTGGTAGGAAAACAAGTTGGGAAATCCCGAGGTACAGACTGCCACAAATGTATGCATTGATGTTCCAGCAATGGATATCTTTTTCCATTTCTCCCTACATTTTCTTATGTAATTCTACATTGTCAGAGAGAAAAAAACATGGATCAAGGATATAGTTATATCATAATTTCTTTGTAAAAATGCATCATAAGAAGGATTTATTTGCTAAATATTCAAAAGAAAACTTTGTAAGCATTATCCAGTAAGTAGAATAGGGAATACGAGAATCAAGCATGACAGAGCAATATCCAAATCATGGAACCCCTCTACGTTGCTGAAGTCGTGTGTTTTTTGTTCTCTGTGTGTGATCTTGCTTTTGGCTATACATCTTCAGTTTTCACCATATTTTTATCATTCCTCTCATGAGGTTGCAAAGAACCTTATGCTAATCAGTGATGGTGATCCATTTGTGTTTTTGTGTAGTAGGAGAAGTTTTGTGTTCCCATGCTTTTCTCTTCCCGGCTCCCTTCCCAGCCCATTGTCTTACCGGCGTTCATGCGTCCCTTCGCCGGTGTGTTCAAGTTCCCCATCTACCGCCGGACTCGTTCTATTGGTGATCCTTCTCTCGGATGACGTTCATCTTAATCTGGGACCTAACAAAGACGTTGTTCTTAGTGCATACTACCAAAATTTGAGAAGCTTGAAAAACAAGCTAACGGTTTGTGACTCTAATTTACTCAAGTTATCAAAGTTTGGCATCATCTCCCTTATGGAGACATGGCTATCTCCAAATGTTGGTGACTGTGAACTGTCATTTTCACACACCTACCAGATTTTCAGACGCAACCACAACGCTAAGGTGGGGGTATGCTTCTTGCAATTAAATAGATTTTTCCCGCTAAACGCCGCTTGGACTTAGAAACAAATTGTGAAATTATTTGGTGTGAAGTTTGTGTTGGTGCCCCCAAACGTTATGCTAAAAATAAACTCTTTGTGGGATGTTTCTATCGTCCCCCATCTAGTGATCTTTCAGTGCTTGAAAATTGTTTCTCATCTGTTTTAAATGTTTTACCATTTGGCCCTGTTGTGCTTTTTGGTGACTTTAACCTCTCTATTCTCTGGGAAAATCAGGGTTGTTAAACGAAACTGAACCAACTGAAAAGGAACAGTTCCAGATAGGTTCCGGTTCAAGGAACGGTTCACAGGAACCAAACCAAAAAAGGAACCAAAGTTGTGGAACGAAAGTGGAACCGGAACAAAATGTCGATGGAACGATACTGAACCATTCCAGATCAGGTTCGCACATGAAATAGTTTCGTTCCGGCTTCTTCTACACTGATCCAGCTTTGGTTCCAGCCAGTTTTCAATGGTTTTTACTCGTTTTTACTCTAGCCTTCACCATACTCAAATCTCAAACACCTCTAATTTACTCCCACCTTTTCTCATTGTCCATATCTCACACTCATCAAATGCTCCACTCCATATAAAAATTTTCACTAATCTCTTTTTAATATTATTATTCAGACTGGCGGTCAACAACTCAATGTAAGTGCCTTCGTTACTTTAGCTATCCTTGTCATGATCTCTTTCATACTAATTCCACCCTTCGGCAGAACACTATGAAAACAGGTAAAAGATTCCACTTGTTACAACCTTTCACCATCCACTGTAACATTACCTCAGTATCTTGGAAAATCTCATGACTTTCATTTTATTATTAATCATGCCTTTTCTTTTCACTTAAGGAACTAACTAGCATCCTTAGGTCCCTTTCAGAATTACTCACCAATGCTTTGTCGTCTGCATAGCCAACTGATTTAACAAGGCTCCCTCCTACTTTTACCTGATTCACCATCTTTCAATGTCTTCATAATCATTTATTTGGCATAAATTTTAAACATTGCTGGTGATAGTGGGCAGCCCTGTGTCATGCCTCTTGCCACCATTGTTCAATCTGATTCTCCCTCTGCTACCCTTACATGTGAAGTCTGATTCATATACATATTTTTGATTAAACATCTATATCTCCAGTCTACTCCTATCTTCCTCAACATATCCATTAGCTTAGGCCAGTGGTTCTCAGGAGATATTTTCTTGTGGCCGCATCTGCAGCCACAAGCAAACCCTCGTGGCCGCATCAAGGAAAGATTACCGAAAATGTAATGATAATCATGTAAAAACTTCCATATACCTTCTTGTTTAATGACAGTGGTTACTTATTTATCATAAACAATTGTTTTTCTTTAAATTGAATTATTGAAATTTTCTTATCACCGCAGCAAAATTGTATGGTGGCCGCACTTGAGAACCCCTGGCTTAGGCCATAAAACTCTATCAAAGTTCATTTTGAGGTCTGCAAACCACACAATTACATCCTACTTGTATTAAATGTTTCTTTCTGTCAAGTCGTTATCATCTGATGGCATCTCTAGTGTCACATCCTTTCCAAAATCCAAACTGGTCTATGCCTATATAGTTATTGGCTTTTGCTTCTATCAGAGCTTGAAAGTTGTGGTTCAGTTTCGAGTGTTCAGGTTCCGACCTTAAATTTTCAAATTCATTCTGTTCCAGGTATGGTTCCAAGTGATCAAAAGAGGGAACAGTTTGGTTCCAGTTCGGAACCATTCCTAGTTCTTTAAAAATATTTTCTATTGATAAAATTTTACACGAATTACAACTGTTTTCAGTTACATCAAAAAATGATGAAAGTTTCTTAAAAGTATTGTGACTAATGGTCATCTTTACTTTTTACTTTCTCCATATACAGTGTAGGAGAAAGTATTGTATTCTTCAAAATAATTGAATTTGAGATTTCAATGGAAATACACATTTTGAGGTCCCCTTTGTAAGTTTTTACCATTTTCTCGATGGTGCCTGTGTGACAGAATTTTGTGGGTGCTCTAACTTTGTCATTTTTCAGTATTAAATACGTCCTTTAGAACTTCATTTATGCAAATATTTGTTGCCATTATAGTTGTAGACTGTTATTTCCTATAAGTTTTTTTGGAAGATTTTTTCATAATACCGATTGTTTAAGAGCTGTTTTGATTTTTTGTCTGAATTTATGTTAAGTACTTTGCTAAGTGATTATTTCTAATTTATAAAAATGATATCAGCTTAGAAGTTGGAAGTAAAATTAGGCTTTTTGCAGACAACACCAGCATCTCCAAAATGATTTAAAAAGCTAATTCAGCATGGTGTAAGGCAGGAGTCCCCAAACTACGACCCGCAGGCCACATCCGGCCCGCGCAGTGAGGTAATAATATATTTCTTTAAGTTTTGTGTATTCACCAACAGCAATTTTCATCAAATATCATTTGATCGCCAACTCGTTTTTTTAGGTAGATACCTGGAACTTTTCTCTTTTCTCGATAACCCCCTCCCCCCCGCGCTTTTTTAACGGTGAAGTTGGGCGGTCGAAACTTGCTCTTTGAAGTTTTCACACATTTTTTAGGAAAAAATTTGTAATTGTTGATAGCGATGCGTACGCAGCCAAGGGTGATTGAATTGCACATCGATATTTTTTAAACATAGCAATAGCTATCAATTTTCTTTACTTATTATTTTTTCAACGAAAAGATTATTGAAATTGTTTAAAAGTTATTTTCTCATGGTGCATAGCTGGGACGACGTTCAAAACTGACCTTTCATGAAGTTAAAATTTCCTCACGCTACCTAAGAGATAATATATTGCAGGTCTAAATACTGTCAAAATAAAATGTGGCAAGCAAAGTCGTAAAGTTAGTTGCAAAATGTTTGCAACATTTAGCATTTTTTTAAAACAAGCTATAAACGTCCCACGGATATCATAAGTACTTATTACGCAGAGGTATGTAGTCGTAATTTTTGACATATCATTATATAAAAGCTACTTCAACTTCCGCAAATTTATTGTCAATTTCATTGGATCTTTGGCATATATGTTAGAGATACGTTAGATATTTCAATAAATGCAATTTTCATATTAAATGCGTTACAGTCAAACGCCGTTATAAAGATACAAAATATTCGAGTAACAGTCAGTCTGATATAACGGGTTTTCGTTTTTCCCAAACAAAGTTTTGCCACATTTCCCGGAAATGGCTAAAACATATTTCTTCAATAACTGTGATAATTTTTAAACGGATCAAGTCCTACAGGTGGTGGTCATGAAGAAAAACAAAATAATATTTTCGTAACGTCAAGACCTGATCCTCAGAAAATCTTTGTCACCTTCGGTTTTCAAACGCTGCTCTTCAAAAATCTCCCTTCCATTCATCACTTCGGCAAGTGTAACTTCATTCCAAGTTTTTTTCAGTCAGAAAACCTCTCTTACACTTTCCCACACGTATATGGTGTATTTAATGGTAGTCGCTCAAATCGCTATGGTTGATGTACTCCAGGAATGGAGTAACTACGGCCCGCGAGATCATTATATGCGACCCGCGATGCCATTATAAAAGCGAACCGTGAAGTCTAATACAGAAAATTTCCTTTTCGTTGGTTAAAATTATGGCGGGAAAAGATCTCATTGTGAACTTTTGACTCTAAAATATTATTATTTATTGATTTTCACAGATAGAATCTTTCTCATTCTCTCAAGTAACTTGCGACGTGAACCCTAATGAGGCCTGCCGAGGCAGTTGCAACTGCTAATGCTGTACGTCACGTCAAAAGTTTTCCCATCCCTGCTCTAATCGCTCCAAACTTCGTTAATGCCTCGCATTCCGCCCGTCCGCCCTTAGTCGCCTCCAATTGGGACACTGCCGTGCCAATTCGTTATCTTAATTTTCCGCTCGGTACCTTCCACCGTCCACTTACTGCTTCAACCGTCCGCTAAACGCTTTCACGTGGTACACAGCCTTAGAGATTAGCTGTACATTTTTATATAATTCTGCAATTAAGTTTCTTATGAAAATAGGGATAGACCGTAAAACATACTTTCGCAAACTTTTAATATGTAATTCCCTATATACTGCGGTTTGGCTGTAACACGGATGTTTTTGTGTCCCCCGATACCCGCGTTATATGAGGTTTTACTGTATCTAGAGAAAATTTTAAAAAGAATTTTTATTAATTTAATTACTCCGCTGTGTATATTTCTACACACAGTGAACATTTACTGGTTGCTTTTGTACCCGGAACAAATTTCATAAACATCATCATACGTATGTTTTCATAAGACGATGGTAATCCCGATTGTGCAAAAAATATTTAATTTTAAACGAATATTAATATTTCACTGAAGGACATGCAATTTGTTAAAGTGCCGTTTCAATTTCATTCTATTTTCAGTTATATTACCTACTAAGGATAAGTTCCAGAAAAATAAATTTGCCACGCGCCCACATCTAGCATCTTATTGATTGTAGTGAGTAGCGGTATTTTTTTTAAAAACTCACCTGTTGATATGTATGATGTGCCCATCGTCAACTCCAGTCTCTCGCATTAGTTTTAGAGCCTCACCGGTGCATATGGAAAGTCCGACCACATTGACATCGAAAATTCTCCGAAAAACTTTTGTATCGATTGGCTCTAGGAAAAAAAAAGAATCAGTCCGCGTCACTAATATCTAAACACGAATCATTTTTTAAAGTAACTTTTATATTAATGTACTAAAATTTCTAAGGATAATTTTTAAAAGTTAGGAAAGAATTGCAGAGCAATTATCATAAGATGTTTTTTTCGGCAATTTAGTGAAAGACGTTCTTTTGCCATTTACTCCCCAGGTAATAATTCTGCACCCACAAAATTTTTACCATATGTAGCTCGAATGTAGAAATATTTAACCTGAAACTTTGGCGTTAGTAACTTACGTAATTTTTAGTTATTTTATATACGGACGGACAGATTGACGGATGAACCGAATACATAAGCAATTAAAAAAAAGCTCCAAAAATAACTTTAATGCCAATGCGCTAAAAAGGAAAAATATAAAAAAAATTCAATTTTGGGGTTATATATTTTTTTAATTTGAGGTTTGTTAGTGACCAGAAGTTAGTACAAAAGTTTTACGGCGCACTTGAAACAAATTATGGAATCAAAAGGATGAGTTACCATGAAACATATACATTTTGCGATGGTGATTCTGCAAATACTACCCTGAAGAAATTATCCAAAAGGTTGATTTTGGAGCTTAAATATACATTGATGGTTTTTACTCTTTTTGCTGATCTTGATAGCGGTTTAACGTCTGTCTCTGGGTACTAGGTCGCGTGTTCGAATCCGAACTACATAGTGTATTGACGTATGTGTTTATCGTAGCACAAGATGAGCAGCATTTTCGTAAGAATGTGGTCGAAGTTATGGTGTACGGTTCTCTACGCTACCCTTCATAATTTCCTTCTAGGCAACAACGGGATGGATGTGACTTGGCAACTGTATTAATCCCGGGAGAGAATGAATGTAATCAATTTGACATTGAGGGTAGTATCATGTGTTGAACCATCTTCAGATCCTCCAAATACGGGTGATTATGGAAACATTTCGTCTGCAGTTGTCGCATAAATAAATACTTGTCGGGAAATAGGTCTCACAAGGGGAGGCTCACCTCTTCGGGTGACGGATTTCCTTAAAAATTGGTAGGTAGGTAGCCCTCAACTCCACAACCACGAATAACCCCCCCTTTTGGGCGTATATATCCAGAAAGTTAGCAACAAAATGGATTTATAATTTTCGATTTCGTGGTTAACAAGGTATATACCTATTTTGCGGCAGAGGTCTTAATTGTAGAGGTGGTCCAGCGGTAACGTGGTGACTTGTCGTTACGAAGGTCGTGGGTTCCATCCCATCCCTATACCACCGTACCTCAGTTAATTAAACTACTAGGATTCTCGGAAATTATCTTCGAGGACATTTTTAAGTGATGAAGGTGGTTTAATTGAGAAAAGATAAAAGTACTCCTATTTTCTGCATGTCTTGATAGCTCTCTTTCCCTTTCAAGTCGTCCACCAGCTGAAACCTTTTCCTACCTCTTTCTCTTTTTCCATCCAGTTTTCCTTCTAGCACTTCTTTAATCATGCACTCTCTCCTCAGGTAATGCCCAATCCAGTTCGCCTTCCTCTTTCTGACAGTCTGTATAATCGTTCGCTTCTCTCCTATTCTTCGTAATACTTCTTCATTTTTTACCCTATCTGTCCATTTTATCTTCAGCATTCTTCTCCATGTACACATTTCGAAGCTTTCCAAGTATTTAATATCATTTTTCCTTAGCGTCCATGTTTCTGCCCCATACAAAGCTATACTCCATACATAGCATTTTATCAACCTCTTTCGGATTTCCTGCTTTATATTTCCCGTTAGTAGGAGTTTCTTTCTTCTGAAAGCAGCTTTTGCTTTTGTTATTCTAGTCCTGATTTCATCGGTACATTTTGCTTCTCATATATATATGAGTATTTTGAGCTTCATGAGTCAATTAGAGAGATTATAAAGTTTCTAAAAATAAGAAAATTGTCGGAAACAGAACATTTCCATAGGCCGTATTTACTCGAATGACGAGGCCCTCGAGTTATACAAGCACTGTTTTGATTTTAGAAAGGCATACAAAAGAAAAGAAATTATTTTCAATTTAGTGAGTTCAGATACACATATATTAATGGTACAAGTAGAGGTGGCCGGAGGTATTTTGGACGAGAAACCATTCCCATTAAGTTTCTTTAAGGTATTTGCGTAAGAACTTGGTAATTCATCAGTTGCTCCGTAAAATAGTTGATAATGAAAGATAAAAGGAAATTCGTATAGATTGCTGCTTGTTTTGCGATATAAATTGGTATCCAACATTTTTTCAATTGCAAGTAATATATACGTATAGAAAGGTGTTTGGGATAGCGCCTCTAATACTCTGGCGCCCCGCACAGCCGCCCGACTCGCACGTAACTCGGGTCCGCCTTTTATGTATTGGATATCGGAAATTCTTGCTATGGGAAATGCGTTTTGGTTTGATATCAATGTAGACGAAACGGAATATTGTTTTAGAAATAAAAATTTTGGAAAGAAAGGAACACGTTGCTTTAGAGTGATTAAGGTAAAATTGACATACGGAAGGTTTCCTATTTAAACGTGACCTTTTCCTTCAGAGGTAGTTCATCTGTCGAATGGGGTATTTAATTACGTGAAATAAATTGCCTTAACGTTAAGCTGAAAATTTATCCATCGAGCGACAATAATTATTTTCTTTTAATTGGAACTAGAATTCGTTTCGGCAGAGAAAGGCGTTAAAAAGAGATTATCGAGAGCGTAAAATTTCGAAACCCTTTCTTAGAAGGGTGTTAATCAAAATATCAATACAAGTTCAGCCATTAATGAACGGCTCATTTATCGGGATCTGCTCGTTAACCTTTTTAGGTGCGTTTTGCTTCCAGCGTGAGCGCCTATTGTCGTCGGTCTGTCCGTCCGTCCGTCCGTCCTCATGTTCGTTCTCGGCTTCTACCAAATGGGTTTTCATGAAATTTGATATTATGGACTTATTATCAAATATAATAAGAAAATCGCAAAAATTAATCATGTAAGCCAATCAGGGGTGCCACTATACTGGTGGCAAAAAATAAACTTTCATATCTCGTGAAGTATTGATCATATCAAAATATTTTTCAAATAAAACTTGTATCACTAATAAAGAAGAGTATTTATTTTCCTATACATTTTTATCGTAGGAGTAGCCGTTATCAAGAAATTCAAACCAGAATGTCTTAATTCGAGCTGAACTCTTCTTCATTGTTGCTAATCTAAAAAACAAACGTTTAATTTCCTTACGTGTGCATGCAATATTTTTAAATAGGAATAAAATGGATTATTTATGATGAAGAAAAGAACTTGAAAACGCTATTTCCCTTACGTAGAGGTATACCATTTCTTTCTAATACTCCATTGCACGAAACGCGCCCATTTGTGATACGTCGTACACTTTCCTAACATGTTTTATCCTGTCGTATTATTGACTTTCCCAGACAAATAGAAGGAGCAGCCCCGCGTGGGTTGAAAGCTCGTCGCTGGTGCTGATTATTTAACATCACCTGTCACCCGGCTTATTAGTCCTCCACGTTATCGTTCAACGTTTGTGCTGTCGTAATTAAGATCTTTTCACAATATAACGAAATTCAGCGATGTATCACATCGAGTCTAAGCGAAAATCAAGTATAAACATTTTTTTTGGCCTCGATATTTCAGTATTCAAGGTTTCGTGATGGTTATTTAAATTAAAAATATGAAATAGTCGGGGGCCGCATGCGGTCCTTCCGTCTTAGAACGGAGCTAATGTGGATTTCTTTCAGGCCGCGAACTATACCATAAGATATTATGGCGGCGTTGATGACGTTTCTTTTTTACGCTATAGCATTGCTTGATTATGTCCACTGTTTCTCTATTTACGTATTAAAGAAGCGGGTCTTATAAAATTTCCTTTTTCCCTTTTTGGTTAATATCCTGCTTCCATAAAAAAATCTTATTGTCTTTAAAATTGAGTATCAATCTAATAAGTTAATTTTTCATATAGTCGGTGTTCAATTTAAAGTTTCAATAAATTTAGGTTTTCCCTTCATGAGTTTATGGCATACGTCCTATCCCATTATTAAACGCCTACCTTTAAATTATAGCGAAGAGTCTTTCTTTTCATTTCTTCAAAGGCAGTATTTTGGGTCGTGGCAATACCGCACACACCACGTTAAAAATTCGATCTATTATATCAGATGAGAGGGCTGACAAACGACGCGCAATACGAGACACGCCAGGGGGGAAAATATTCAAAGACACGTCGCCATTCAGGAACTATCGTTGGCGAATGCTGAATGTTATAAATTAAAAGATTTTCGGTACGATTTTAACTTTTTTGCGATAAAATTCCCCGAGGCGGCGACGAGGAGCGGTTGACGTCGCAAATTCATTGCAGCGGCGGGAAAATGCAACAATTGTCTCCAAGGTGCCACGGATGCGTCTCCTTTAATAGCACGAAAGAGCTTTATATCGTTCGGTGGTCTTAAAAGTAGCGGAAATCAAGATTTAAGCCTCCGTACGATGAGATCTCTCGCGTTTTTTTTTTTTTTGCATAATGGCGTAACGGTTAAATCTTACGTAACTCGTAATTATGGGTCGATCGCTTTTTGGGATGCATGCGAAGTTTGGCCTCGTTTCGACCTTAGGTCCTTTTCTTAAACGTGTTATCATGTTTTAGTAGCTTTAAATCATATTTCATGGTTTTTAGCGCGTTTAAAAAATGCGCTTATACGTAGTTTTACTTTGGCCTAAGTATGTCTGTCTGTGTACTTGCTTAAATTGAAATTGTGACGAAACTGTGAAATATGGAGAGCTGACACTTACTCTAGTAGGCTAGTAGTACTATATAGTAGGTAGATTTATGTACTGCTGCCATTTTTTCTTTAAATTTGAGCTTTGAAAAATATACAAATTCGGATTGAGGCCCATTTATAATTTTGTTTTTTGAATATCTCCGAAAGTATAAAAGTCGGAAATCTGAAAATTTGAGCCTAAATTTCCGCATTAATGCCACATATTCTGTAAAAGTTTGAGAAAAATTCAACTAGAAAGCCGTAATTTATTTTGAAATTAGAAAATTTCTTATGAGGATTTATCAGTCGTTGTCAACGAAAACAATCTTCGTGGCAACTAAGTAAACAAGATCTAACACAAGTACGTAAATATATTTAATTTCCTTTGCAACGAACCCTAATTTTCGATGCACAAACTCCAACTGATATGCTATTTGCTAAGGGTATTTTGGAATGAAAGCCGTACACCACTTTCGGTATGGCAACATTTTACATAGTTAACACAACGAACAAATGCAATTTTAACAATATGAGAAACAATCTGAGACGGACTCTTGTCTCGTGTTGAAAGTCAGTAATATCACGTAAGGTATAGTTACAATAAAGTCTTCAACTGCTTGGTACATCACAGCACACGCGAAACCGTGCAAGCCAAAGGGAAATGACGTCAGGCAGGCCTTTTGAAAAGCTGTCTAACGAACCTTGTATCGGTTACCTCTTTTGGAAGATTACATAAGGGAAGGAAAGGGGAAAAGTTAGGGAAGAGGGGGATATTTCATGTATATAAGGCAGGGTGCTAATGTCCGAAGCCCAGGGCGGAGAACGTACAGCCATTCTGTTCGGCAATAATACGATATATCGGCGATCGTATAAATGCGTAACAGGAGAAAAATCGCTACACATTTTTTGCGCAAACAGTGCATAGTAATTGAAAGGAAAGGATTATCTACGACGCAGAAATGAACGTCGGTACGTTAATTTTCCTTTCGCGCACATAAAAGCGCTTTGTAAGTGAAAAAGGATTAATAATTTGCGACGAAGAAATGTACTTGAACGTAAATATTATGTTACAATTATTCAATCTATGTATGTCTCTCTATAATCAATGTTTCCCAACCTGGGTGCCAGCGGTACCCTGGGGTGCCGTGAAGTGTTCTGAAGGGTGCCGCAAAAAATATACTGTTTTCCCATTTTTGGCCTCATTTTGCATCGTCGGCTTTCAAAAATGCAAACAAGAGTTAAGTCGACCTTCATTTCGTCGCAAAGGCTCTTCGAAATGGAAGAAGATATGGAGATTGGGGGTTAGGGGTTCAACTTCACCACGACTATTACTGACGTTGGATAGGGAGGGGTGCCGCCAAATTCTGAAAAGTCACTTAAGGGTGCCACGACTCTAAAAAGTTTGGGAAACACTGCCTATATTATAAAATCGTAATGGTCATCACGATGCGTAACGCTCTATAATTTTGTGAATAACTCGATTAGAAATAAACTTAGAAGTCTGGAATTTCTCAGGTTTTCAGTGTTGATGAATCTTTACGTTATCACTAAAAAAATTTCGGAAAAGGTCACGGGTTCAACTCCAGAGGATGAATGACGTTTCCCATAAGATAATACGTAAAAATCACCTTTTTGGTTTGAAGGATTTCATTCTTTTACTCTTTACAATATCTTAAAATTAAGTTATTCAATACGAAATTTGCGCTAAAACACGCCAAAATGAATGAGGATTCTTATTCTTACCGTCGAATACTCAATCTCATTCGAATTCGCTCATATTTTGAATTTAAACTCGAGTTTTGGTAATTTTTTAACGTTTCAATAATAAGCTTCCATGGTTACGGGTATTGTTGTCCTCGGTAATTTCGGTGCATATTTACTTAAATAAAGGCTTAAAGATAAAAAATAAGATTAAACTTTGCTCGAAATGACCGAAGATATGAATTTAATGCAAATAAATCGAACGCAGTATTCACGTTATTTATATTTTTTATCTATAGTACTAAAATCCCACATCTGGTTGTCTTTCTCTCACTGTCTTTAACGCTCTATACCTCAGCCATTTTTAATCTCCGGGAATTTCAGACCTCTGTTTATTTTTTATTGAGTTATTCAACTAATTTTCTTAATATGTTATTAATAACCAAACACACATCCCTTATAAAATATATTCATTAAAGGGGACAGAGGGGGAGGGGGAGGGAGAGAGAGAGGGTGTCAGAGGGGGGAGAGGGAGGGAAAGAGAGGCAACTATTTTAAGTTTAACTAAAGATAGCCCGTCAACAACAGAATATTCACTAGAAATGTTGTATATGGCAAAATATTTCATACGTAAAAGTGGGATACTAATTATTTTAAATGAAAATAATAATAATCTATCCATAATTCTTCCGTTGATATTTCAACGGGCATTACACTAGTTTTAAATAATTTTCGATTGTGTTACTTATGTCTATAATATATAGATGCTTCTGACGTAGGATATAAGAGGAGGATACAAAATTATGACGCACTTCCACATGTCCTAGAAACTTGAAATTTGGTAGGATTATAGGGTTTTGGTCACAACCGAAGGAAAAAATTCAAAACTTTCAAACTTCCAATTTTGAGGGGCTATTTTGACCCCTTTTTGCACGTTCATCAAGATCTTGAAATATATTATTTTCATCTTATCTATAATCCTCGTTACACGAGAAAGTAAAAATAATTATCGGAATTACATTTAATTTTATTTCTCAAGCTCTTAAAAATCGTTTCTCTCCTTTTACACGCTCAGTGTTTATTAAGTGCTTACAGATTTGATCACTCATCGCTAGAGGAAGCTCAAAAGTCTGTAATCTTTTAAGTAACTTCTCCTTTCATTATTAATATTATATGAATAAACGTGTCCATTATTTATCCTGTCTAATTTTTATGTCAATATTTATTCCCCTCCTTTCCTCGATTCGGATCTTGCCAACCGCTTCCAGTTTCGAAAGCGCTGCCTTTTAAGATATGTGCACTTAAGTATACATACATCCGTCGCTTCAAAAGCTTTCGGATAAACGAATCGTAATCACTTTTCCGCTTTGGGTTCGATATTTCATTTTATTTGCCAAACGAATCCTGAGCTCCCGTGCGTGGGAGGAGGCGAAAGAAGGAAAAAAATCTGATGTGGCCAACAGATGACTTTCTCCATATTTGGGGTATAGATATTTAAATTATTATGAGTAGCATTATAAGGCAAAATTATTATTTCGTATCGTAAAAGAAGAAACGTCGTTGCCGTAAATTGCGTATATTTTGAATGTTTACAGAATTCTCCGCTACATGGTGTTGGCGCTGTTTACTGGTATTAAGATAAAGCGAAATATATCCGAAATGGATGGTTCTACGAAAATTAGTTTCAAACAAAACTTGGAAGAAATATGATTCTCTACAACTTTGGTCCTTACGAAGATTACCAATAACGATGTTGTTAAGGAGATATTTAACGGAAACCGAAAAACCGGTTATTTATAAATAACTCCTAAACAATAACTCCTATAGAAAATTGTTTCAAATGAAAACTGTAGGAAATTACATTCTCTATAACTTTTGTTTAGAATTGTATAAACAATAATGATGTTTTAACAAAGAAATATCGCAAAAACCGAATCGGGTTTCGAATAAACCGCGACTTCCGGTTATCCGTTATTGTCCAAAAACTAATCAGTTCTTTGTGCTCATGTTAAAGTGTTATATATGAAGTTTGGTAACGATATGGTATGTACTTTTTGAGTTAGAGCGCCCACACTAACATACACACACACAGACATTCCGAAAATAGTCTAAACGTGTTCTAGGGACCTCAAAACATGTATTTCCGTTGAAATCTCGAAGTCGATTTTTTTCATGAATACAATACTTTCCCATTACTACGTGTGGAGAAAGTAAAAACATCTCGCTGACTGATTTTCGTGATTAACGAGGACTATCTCCCCATTACGAATCAATTATTCAGGTCTGACCTTTCCTCCACCCCCTCAAAATCCCTCCACCCACTACCCCTTCTCGGGATCAAACTTGATGCTTTTTTAATGGATACGAAATTGAACATTTTTCCGGGAGTTGGGAAGGAGAGAGGGGGGGAAAGATTAATTACGATTTTTTTGAGAAGCGAACTCATTAATGAAACGATACGAGTTTCTTAGTTTATTATTTTTTTAATAGCCCCGCCGAAATAAATGCGGGGGGGGGGGGGGGGGGGGGGGCATTAAGAAAATTTCCAACTTTCTCAACTTGTAGTTATTTCGACAAGGATTCGAAATATTATTTTATTTGAATCTACTTTTTTTATTTATTAGGCATGTTGGTACATTATTTGGTCGTTTTTATTCTCGTTTTATGGAAGATTATGATTAATGTCTCTCCAGTCTCACTACTATAGAGTGTGGTTGTAATTATTCGTGTTTGAATTTCTTGGGAAATCGTTCTTTTAAGATTAAGGCCAAATTGGTGTTATAGTAAACCTCAACTATGCAAAAAAATATAGATGTATCGCGAAAAAGTAGGTTAATGTTAGTATTGTACTAGCTGAGGCCCGTTGAAATTTCAACGGTTGAAAGATGAAGATTGTAAATGAATATGATGTAGTGGAAAGTGAAATGACCTTTAGTTTTTGTATTAGATTTTTTAAAATTTCATCTCCAAAACTTGAAATTGTGTATGAATAATTTCTTTTAGGTTTATTTATCTGAAGTTGAAAAAACGAATGATGTAATGATTAACAACCCGTAGCATTCGGTTAAATAAATTAATTAATGAATCACGTAAGCCTAACAGGGGTGCCACTATACTGGTGGCAAAAAATAAACTTTCATATCTCGTGAAGTATTGATCATATCAAAATATTTTTCAAATAAAACTTGTATCACTAATAAAGAAGAGTATTTATTTTCCTATACATTTTTATCGTAGGAGTAGCCGTTATCAAGAAAATCAAACCAGAATGTCTTAATTCGAGTTGAACTCTTCTTCATTGTTGCTAACGTAAACAGTCTCAAAAACAAACGTTTAATTTCCTTACGTGTGCATGCAATATTTTTAAATAGGAATAAAATGGATTATTTATGATGAAGAAAAGAACTTGAAAACGCTATTTCCCTTACGTAGAGGTATATCATTTCTTCCTAATACTGCATTGCAGGAAACGCGTCCATTTGTGTTAGGCTGTACACTTTCCTAACTTGTTTACTAGGCTGTGTAGAGGTTAAAGATAACAAGTATTTATGTTGACCGCTCGGCGGGAACTCCGCCCAGCTACTGTCCTGTGTAAATTCGCCTCAAGGAATTCGAAACCACGTGGAAAGACGGTGAAGCTGATAAAAGAAACTTATGTTAGATCGAGAAAAAAATTAAAATTATTTCTTACATTTTCAAGAAAAAGCACTTAAGTATAAAAAATCCAGAAAATGAGTGATTATCTCAGGTATCTCCAATAGCAGTAGCTAGGTTATAAAAATAAGATGCGGATTTCGGTTACAGTGCAGCCGTCTTCAGTGGCGTTTCACCGAAAATAAATTCCATTAGAGATACATAAGATAAACACTTAATTCTAAACTTTTTGTAATTAGTAAGAGCCTGTTATTTAATTTGTTGTCAGGCGTAAGCCTAACTCGATAATTCTTGATTCTTACAATATATATGTATCTAAAGAAACCTATGAAAAAGTTGAAAAAAATTTAATTCCAGCTGAAAAGTAGCCGTCATCAGTGGTGTTTATCGTGAACATTTATAACATATTTTTATAAGCTGCGAATTGCTGTTATTTTTAACTGAAAAGCGTATTTTCTTTACAGTTTTCCCAATATTTTTTTGTGCGTGGACTGACACGGTTGGTCAGTTCGATTTCATCCATGAGACGAACTCTGTGATTCTCTCAGATCCTCATCCGCTCTTAACGATCTTTAAAAGAAATCTCTATGGAAAACGGAACAAATCCTTACGAGAGTACTCTTCTGAATGCAATTAAAATTTCAACCTCCCCTCCCCCACAACCACACTTTCTCGCGCGACCTCCGTTCATTAGTGCTATATTGTGTCCGCCGCGTTGGGAAGCAACGGATTATATTCAGGAATGGGCGAGAGCGTAACCACCATACCGCGTGCACACGTAAGCTCACGTGACCCAAATTAACGCGTGCGATTTTTCTCCTGCAACTCTTTTCAGCGAGGAGGGAGTGTTGCAATTAACGTCACCCGCCTCCACCCTATCACTCCCCTTTCATATATATTCTCTCTCTCTGCCCTTCCTCTTCTCTCTCCCCCTCCTTCATTATACGAATACATGCCCGTTTTGCGTCACAATAATTTTTTACACCCCTCCAAGCGCTGTTTTTGCGAGAAGGGTGGGGAAATTAGCGAGGCGAGGAATTGCATACCAGAGCGCTCGATTAGAATTTCCTTCCCTACTAACGCACCCCATATCATGCTAATGGCATTGTTCGTGAGCCATTCTTCGCTTCTTTCACTGCCGTGTCCTCTTTTTTCTCCTCTCTTCTTTAGTTTATTTTTCTATTTAATCCACTTCTTCGTTTATTCTCTCATTTATTCCTCCCCAGCCTCTTCTTCTTCTGTTTTTTTTTGCCGCATGGCGGTGCTCAAAAAGCCCAAAATTTGCTTAAATATGCGGCGTTTTATAATTATCTACTTTTTTACCTCTCTCCGCTCTTCCCTTTCCCTCTTTCCTGTTTCTATTCCCTCTTTTTCTCCGCGTTCATTTTAAGAGGTGGTCCTCGAAATAAAAAAATGCAGCGATCGGATTCGTCCTTTCTGTCCGTCCGTCTGTATAATTCTGCTCACATAACAGGCGTTTTGCTGCAGGATTATTTCGATGAAGTTTGGCGTTTGAGATTTTTGTCAAAGCAGAAAGAGAAAGTGATGCACTTGGATGAAATTGTTCGATCAGAGCTGTTTCTTTACCGCTTACAAAAAATAACTTTCTGATTCGACGAGTAAAATATTCAACTTCACGACGTTTTTATGGCCGTTGGAGATACTCGAGTTTTGGTTTTGTCATGCGTTTAAGTGCGTCATTAACGTTCAGAAATAATTTTTAAAATGTGATATGTTTCTGCAAATAACATATAAGATTAAAGTTTAAGTGTTTTTCCCATTAACCAAACTGAAAAGTCACGGGAAAATATTAAAATAGTTTTTAATATTCCAACAAACCTTGTTCGGTAAAAAAAATATGCCTGAAACGTTTCGTAACATTATTAACTCTTATAACATCAAAAGATTTTATTCGGAAGTCAATCCTAAAAGGTGAAGTAAGTTTTAAAAGTATTATCCAATTATTTTTGCGTATCCCTTCAAAATACTTTACGCACTCGCAAGAATATCATAACCCCAGGTTGAAAACCTCTGCTCCTTGCGAAACCTTTTTTTTTCTCTCGAGTCAGTGTAGTAAAACGGGATCTAATAAGTTAGAAAGAGAGAGCTCACGGGAAATAGTTCGACACATATAAGCTGTCGTGGAAGGCACAATCGGACAGGGCGATAGAACGGTTTTAGAGGGTTTGGAAACGGTAAAGGCTAGGTCCAACGAGCGTTTTTTCGCGACGATGGCGAGCGTGAAGAAACGACCGGTGCAACTAATAGACGCCTAGAGGCGGCCACACGAGGCGTTCGGAAACGATCGTTGAAAAACTCGAGTGTCAGACGGAGCCGGTAATAAAACGACCTACAGATAGCGTTGCACGTGCATACATTCATACTTTTTCCCTATTTTCAACTCGGCGACCGCGACAGAGGGGCGTCGGGAAAACGCTCCATGTGGCCGCCCTCGAACGTTATCGCCACGCTTTCGAAACGCGCCCTGGCCCATCCGTCCGGCGCGCCGCGGCGTTCGGCCTTGGGAATGGGTCCCTCCCCCTCTGGTCAGGCGGGCAAAAAACGCCTGTGTGGCATATTCGATAAGGAAACTATAAAGACCTATTTTGTAGCGTTATCTTGACGCCAGTCTTCGTCGCGAAAAAACGCCCGTGTGGCCTTAGCCTAAGAAGAGAAGGACGGTGCAAAGGAAAGGGCACAGGATAGAGTTTAGGATCGTGGTAGGGAAGAGAAGCGGGTTTAAACGGAGTTAGTCTTTGTGGTGGTCGAAAGGGAGTCGATGGGTCGGAAAAGGTCTGGAACTCCCACTCACCTGCCCTTTCTCTTTCCTTTCACTCATTCCGCGTCAGTTGGAACGAAATCGCGCTGACGGACGGCGATGAGGAAAAGGGCTTTTGAGCCGTGGTGGAAGAGGAAAATTGCGGCAAATTGCGCGTTGCGATCCTTATCGAAAGGAAGAAAGGGACGGGTGGGAATAGGAGGGAAGAAAGAGGGAAGACTCTCGTTATCCGGTTGGAAGAGAATAAAACAATGGGAAGTAGGTTGTTAAAAGCCTTTTCTCTAGGGACCCTGCGGGCGTTGTCGATCTTTCTCAATCTTCTAGGAAAACAAGTGCGGTTCTTGAAGAGACGGGAAAGGTTCTTCAGACAAAACGTCGGTTCCTTAGAATTAATAAGGAGGGACCTTCTATCGATTCGTACCCGAAATAACGAACGAGAGCGTCCTGGGAAGAAAAGTTTCCCCAGAAACGTTCCTTATCTACGATTTTTTTCTTTTCTGTAATGGCCTCATTTATTTGTAGTGACCTTTTTTTCCTGATATATCCAGCCGCAATGGAAATTGAAATTGTTGAATATAATTCGAGGAGGGAGCATCAAACTGGGGGTTGGATTAGTTAAATGCTGCAACCCACTTGCTAGGTTTTTTTTACTCGAGTAAGTTATTATGTTTGCAAGAAGTTCTTTATAATCTCGAGAAGTAAACGTTTTTTCCTTTAAATTGTAATAAGGTGAATTTTTTTACAACTAACAAGTAATTGCAACATTATCTAATGTCTCTCTCCTTTTATATCCATAATTCCACATTTACCTTACAATAAATCTATTGTACAATCCGAAATAGGCATGCCTCTAATGCTAAACACTAACCATATAGCTCAATAAACCTTTATTTTTGTTATCGAGTAAGAATAATAATTTATAGTCCTCCAGATTTTTCCCACTGTGGATTTTATAAGAACTCTCAATATTCTTTTTCCCCATTTCTCAAATGTTCTTTTAATAGTCGAATGACGATAATAATTCGAAGAATCAAAATATTGGATATATATTTTCCGAAAGAAGTCATGTAGATGCACACCTCTACCAATACATGGCTGCACATAATGAAACAATACCTTCGTTTTGGCAAATTGTTGAATACTTCACCCAAAAACTATATTATCTGAGTCAGAAAGTGTTTTTTGAAAGTTACAGGCTTTTTTTATCCGTCTATACATTATATCTTGGCCCAGCTCAGTAACATTTAATACACATAAACGGTAAAACTATAAGAAATCAATGCATATTAGAATAGTTATTGTTTAATATTTATAAAATCATTGAATAGTCGACGTAAGATAATTTTCGAAATCTGTAATATATACTCGTTAATGCCATTATGCAACAAAATTTTTACCATCTTGTTTCTGACTTTCTGATAATTATCAGCATGATATTCTACATCCTTGTTTTTATTCAGCATATGTTTGTAGTGCTTACCGTTGGCCGTTCATATAACTGGACAATATCCCATATTCACAATGAATTTTACTTCAAGCTAATTTTAGAACCGGTGCGCTAAGGTGCATTCAAGATTTATGGTGGAGTCCGTAAACTGTCTGAAATGTCAGAAAATGTACAATGCACTCCGAAAGAGCACAACTAATAAAGTGTTTGTCTGCCTCCGGCCGGCGGGATAAAACGCCGTGACCAGTCGCGCCAACCACTACGTAGTTCTCTGGTAGGCCAACAGATAACGCTAGTCTCCCGGTCACCGACTTGATTTCAAAGGACATTTAGTCTCGTCACGGTGTGACATTTCCTCTATTTCGTTAAATTGCATCATTATAAATATCAGTGAGTTATTGCACTGAATTTTATCGTAATTCTCGTAGACATATTAATTCATTAATATCCTTATACGTAATTAAAAACCCGATGTTTACTGCTCGTACAAGAAATTATTAATATTTTTAGAAATCTACTAGCAATTATTTGTTTATTATAAACATAGTTGTACAAACTTGAAATTATTTATACAATGAACATGTTTCTTTCGAAATGACTTTGGAAGTAGCCATTTATTGATTGATTTAGTAAAGGTGTTGGAATACAGTTCCATAATTTTTTAAACTTGACGATTAATTTCAATCATTAATGCATTTATTATCAGGAAAGTTGTAAGCAAGTGCTTTATCACCCACGAACTATATATCTTTCTTTAGGAAAAGTACTCGGCTTTAATACGTATATTTACCAAGGTATTTGGACGAGCGTTGTAATAAATAACATGACTCAAAAGTTCCAATAAATCATATTAAATAAATGACGTGTTTTCCAAAATAAATGTTGATTTTTAGGGATTTCAGCCTGAGATCGAATAAAAAAATCTTTTCTTAACAGCTCTTTTCAGGTTTTTAAAATGCCATTCCGTAAACAAAATATTGGTATGAATTAATGTCTATGTAAAGTCAATCTCACAGTAGAAGCTGACTGAAAAAAATGGGAGAACATCATTCGAAAAATAACAGCGGGATTGGTATTTAAAGAACAGGTCTGACTATAACTCAAAACACCATTCATGTACGTTCTTTTGCCTAATTTAGGATTTATGTAAACACTTCGACCGCTTATGCTTTGTGTTATTGAACCGCTCGTTCGGTTTGAGCTTTATAAAAGAGACGCGTGGCGCGTACCATTTCCCTATCCTATGCAAAATGAGGACTGTAGTTCAGAAAAACGGTCGAAACGTATGCTAGAGAAATCAATGTAAGAATGAAAGCTGGAGAGATCAATGTTAAAATGGAGGCTGGATAGAAAGCGAGCTCTTTCTGATAGAAGCTATTTCTTCGCCGTAAAAGCATGACCGGCTGATCGCTAAAAATCGCCCAAATTATTCACAAAGCACGGAGAAATTTGGATATTGTCAGAAATGCGTCTGGAGGAAAATAAGGAAGGGGCAATGGAAGTCAGAATGTCGGTAAAAAATAATTTTTGGTGTGTTTCATTTTTTTTTTGCGAGTTTCGTCTATCGCAGTCGTTCCCAACGGGGGCGTTATGGAATTTTTGGGGGTCGCTAGACACAAAGGGAATGGCATGTGGGAATTTAAGAAACAGTGTTATGTGTCAAAAGATCAGGGTCTAGATAGACTATGGAAGCTCAAAAGTGTTAGTTGGATACTATAATGATGCCAACTGTAGAATTGTAGTGTATGGTATTACTATTATGTAGAAGTGTATCTAGCAGATATTTTCGAAAGGCTTAGTGAAGTCACCGTGAAGATTCAAGAAAACAAAATGAGTATAATGAAATCAATAGGAATCATGGCTTTCATCAGAAAATTGACTTTGCTTAAAAATAACCTTGGCCGTCGAGAGCTTTGCCAGTTTCCATCATTGGAGCAATTGAAAAGTGTTAAATTTTGGATAGTGAATTAGAAATTTATTGTGCTCATCTTGATTCACTTAATAAAGATATGTTGATAAGGTTTAAGGATCTGAAAGAACTTGTAGTACCTGATTGGGTCATTAATCCATTTGTGGTCGATGTGGAAAGTGTGCATCAAGATTTGCAGGAGGAACTCATAGATCTTCAAAATGACTTTGAGGCTAGGGCACGGTTCAACCAAAATGGTTATGAAGAGTTCTGGATAATGCAACGATTAACATATCGTCATGTTTGGCAAGAAGTAAAGTTATTTCAAACTTCTTATTTGGTAGAAAAGGGTTTCAGTGCTGTAGTTCAGCTGCTAACTAAGCAGAGAAATCGATTGAATATAAATGAGAGAGGTGATTTAAGATTGAATTTGTCAAACAAAGAGAAATTTATTGGCTTAAATAAGTTTTTCGCAGCACCCATAAAAATACACGGTGGAATCCCAGAACGTAACGGCATATAGCTTGGAAATCACTTGCCTTAGTAAATTCGGATCCCAGAAAATGTCAAATTTAGGAATTGCCACTCGTGCATAAAGAATATTATCATATCACTAGTGTAATGCCCGTTGAAATATCAACGGAAGAATTATAGATAGATAGATTATTATTATTTTCATTTAAAATAATTAGTATCCCACTTTCACGTATGAAATATTTTGTCATATACAACATAGCTAGTGAATATTCTGTTGTTGACGGGCTATCTTTAGTTAAACTTAAAATAGTTGCCTCTCTTTCCCTCCCTTCCCTCTCCCCCCTTTCACACCCTCTCTCCCTCTCCCACCCTCTATCTCCCTCCCCCTCCTCATTTCTCCCCATCCCCCTCTCTCTTCTCCCCCTCTTTCCCTCTTCCCCCTCTACTTCCCTCTCTCCCTCTCGCTCCCGCCTCTACCTCTCTCTCCACCCCTCTCTCTCGTATTAAAAGCATACAAAGTACGCTTATGCACCCATAAGGATTGATACAACAATAGGATTTTGAGGTCTAACAATATAATTGGTAGCCAAAGGCAACATTCCGTTAAAATGGCAATGTTTCCACAAAATATGTGAATTAAACGTATAACATGAGCGATTTCGAATTGTATGCGGAAAAAAATGAACAGAATAAGCAACTTTGAAATTTTTTCTTCAAAATGGTTCAGATCCGAAGATCGTAGGTTAATTCCTTCTAATTTTAATTTCCAAAACAATAAAAGCCTGCATGCTAAAAAACTGATTTTTACATGTTACCTTACGGAAAATGGAAATGTCTTCCTTGGAGTCGAAACCAGGACTTTTGTGGAGATTTATTTTTGTCATTACCTTAAAATATGTTAATCAAGCATCCTTGCCAAATTTCAATCTTCTACCTATATCGGCCATCGTGAAAGCGTGACCAACCAACTAACCAACAGACCTGGGCTATTATGGTATTAAATGTGACTGAGGAGTAAATTTTATCTACTGCCCCGTAGAAAATAGACCTTATAAATATGCTTTATTGATATTAATGCTAATATTACTGCAGTTTTATATACCATTAAGTTTGTATACCGAGTTCAACATACGAGATGTCAAAGTGACATAAAAAAATCGCTGCGGACAGGATTCGAACCTGCGCGGGCATAGCCCATTGGATTTCGAGTCCAACTCCTTAACCACTCGGACACCACAGCATCGTTTATGTTGCAAAACATATCTACTTCCTACGCACGTTACTAAGCCCGAAGTGATTTTTTTCCGTGATTTTTTGATTTTTTTAAAGTTCCAACTCTGCGTAACCCTTAATGTTTGAAGAAAAAACTTGACTTGATAAAATCCGTTGTTGTAGGCGTTACTTTGTGGAATATATCCAAATATTGGCTTGATAACTTGAGCTCGTGTCATAATTTAGTCGAAGAAAATTTTGTGATAGTAAAATTACTATTTTTATTAATTAAAAATGCAGAGTACAGAATTATAAATAGAGAGTAAATAATTTAACGTTACAACTATGCCTCGACAAATATGATTCTTTAAAAGCCAGTCCCGACCGGGGACCGTCATAAAAAATCTGGGATTATTGGTCTGTAGTTAGGCCACGACACGAAAGACAACATTTAAAATCAAATAGAAGAACAAGCAATCGAACTATATTGAATACAAAAAATTCAGAATCAAATTTAAGAAAATATTAAGCGCCATTGTGACCTGGCGCCCGTCATTTTTCGAGGCTTTATCGCAATGATAGAAAAATTGCTTTTGTAGATTTTACCAAACTATTAAACACCAACATAGAAATAAATAATTCAGGATAAAATTTGATGCAGGGCATATTATGAATCTTTAAGTCATTTGTTTAGATTGAGATTTGGTTTTAAAGCGTTATTTTTGCCATATAATTTTGATTGAAAAATGAAATTCATCGAAAAATCTGTTGACGTCAAATAGTTTTTTATAAGGATCTTTTAAACCTCTGAAGTGTGACGTTATTACATTCCGCGTCTGTTTTCAAATTTGGTGATTTTTTTTCGAAGGCGTTTGTGTAATTGCTAATTTTGGCGCAGGCACTCCAAAATAAGGAAAATCTCTCGTTTAAGTCAGGATTTTTCCATTCTGCAGTATCATTTTTGGTGATAGAATAAAAGTTTCATTCCACAACAGATACAGTTAACGTAACATTTTTTAATGTCGACTCTGAATTAAACAGGCAAGTTCAGAATTTTTGGATATTCTTTTCTATTGTGCGTAGAAAATAGCTTCGGTGTATGATCAGTCCAATCGGACAAGAAATAAAAGCCTAATAAGTGATCGAATTTTCGACTTTAAATTTGTAGCTATGGAGGTTTTATATTTGCGGTATGAATGAACTTGAAATATCACGAAATAAATCTTTTTTATACAGTTGTAAGTTAAATAATATTAAAACAAAACTAGTAGCTATACCCGGCGTAGCATACGCCGATCTAGCGGATCTTAAAGGTTCGTAATAAAACATTCGGGCATTTATTTATTTTTTTAACTTATATTTTTTAATCAAAGATTTCTCTAAAGACACAGTTGTCAATTTCTGGGTTCTTTCCTGGCATTACAGTAAGTGTATCAAACGATCTGACTCTTGATAGAGCAACATAATTGTCCATGACTAAAAACAGATTTAGATAGGTAAAGGCATTTTATCAAATGTTTGGCCTTGTGACTTATTGATTGTCATTGAAAAAGCCAATCGTATGGGTAATTGTTTTCGTTTGAAACTGAATGGTAAATTTGTGTCTGATGGAATGAGTGAGATTCTTGGAATAAGTACCGTGTCTGAGTTTGCCGTACCGATCACTTTTGCTTTGATTATGTGTGTTTGTATTCGAATAACAGTAAGTCTTGTACCATTACGTAGTCCTTTCAATGGCATTGGTTTTTAAGGAGCATGATAATGGATTCAGTTCATGAGGAGGCATTCCGGCTGTACCCCCGTAATGTTTACGCGAATTTCTTTCAAGTAATTTATTAATAATAATGAGAATCAATTAATGGTGCAAATGACATCCCCATAGAAAACTATTCAATTAAAGACGTATTTTACTATTTTCTTGCATTATTGATACAACTCCCTCTCTCTGTCCCTATCCCCCTTCTCTATCCCCCTCTCCTCTTTTTGTCTCTCCTCTTTCCCCTCTCTCGCTTCCACCTCTCTTTCCCCCTCTCTCCTTTTCCCCCTCTCTCACCGTCTCCTTTTCCCATTACCCTCTCTGTTACTACATTCCTGCATAACCCTTCTCCCCTATTTCGCTCCTCCCTCTCTCCCCCCTCCCTCTCTCCCTATCCCTCTCTCCCTATCCCCCTCTCTCTTGCTTACCCTTCTCCCCTTTCTCCTATCTCCCTTTCACCTCTTTTCCTTACCCTCCCTCCCCTCCCCTCTCTCCTTTACCTCTCCCTCTCTCCCCCCTCTCCTTTTCCCCTTACCCTCTCTTCATTTAAAATGCTTATAAAATACGTTATTTTTACGCTCGTAAGCTATATAGATGTTCATAACCTGTAACATTAAAAACTTTTCAAATAATACCTATTAGTTAACATGTAATTCTGACACACACGAAAATAAAGCAACAAAACTTTGAAGGAAAATTAATAACAAAAACATTAAAAACACGGTAAATAAAGTTACTTTTCAAATAATAACTATTAGTTAACATGTAATGCTGACACATACGAAAATAAAGCAACAAACTTTGAAGGAAAATTAATAACAAACTATATGCATACATGTTTTTAAACCTGACCTCCACATAGTCTTCCGTGTTAAGCATCTTACCGCATAATTAATTTGTCCATGTTAAATCATTATCTATTAGTTCTAAAATTCATAATATATATCCAAATCACAAAAAAATATTCATCAAAAATGGAAGTAAATAACAATACATTATTTTAAATTGTATTCCATAGAAATGCACATAAGCAAACGCACATTTAGCAGAAATCTTATACATTGAGTTGTTTATTATACTGTATATAACAACCAAGTTTTTCGTTGTTAAGGACGGAAACATACCCAAGCCTTTTAATATATAGATTACATATTCTGAGGGAGGCTTCATTCCTTGGCGCGTTTTTCTATGCACCATAAATACGGTTTGATAAACTGTTACCTTTATTTAGTAAAATGAAAGCTTCTGAAAAATATATCGAATCAGGCGCCGTTATTGTAATTGTACATCCATAAATCCAGTTTTGATATCAGGTTCAGAGTTAATGCGTGTCCAAAAATTTAGTAGTTCGCGGATGATTCACGAAAATTTATTTTAAAAGCACGTTTGGCCTTAAATCTTCATAATAAAATTCGAAATTTATTTATTAAAACATTCGTCAATATTCTCGTCCCGATACAGATCCAAGATATGGCGAAAAAAAATTCGTTTTATTTTCAGGATACCAAGAAATATCTGGGCGTCCCATATACGGGGTGAATTACAATCCAAACCGTAGAATATTTTTCGAAAAGCGCTGCGTGACCTATCTCTTTGCCACACGAGCGCAATGGGGCAATATTTTTCTGTCTATCTCATGGCAATCCCTTTTCGACCTCAATTTTCGGGACGCGTCATCGGCGCGCGATGGACGGGGGCAAGACCTAGTAAAGGAAAACTGTTTAGGTACGGAGAAGGTTTAAATTTCCTCCACATAACCTCATCTGCTTATACCTCTGCTTCGCCCATCCCTTTTCCTCTCTTCTCCTATCGTTGGTTCTTCCTATATCTTTAGATGGAGTCTAGACCAGGAGTGCCGCATTTAGTAGGTATAAGCTAAATAAGCCATGGCTTAGAACCTCGCTATCCGAGGGGCCTCGCCGCCTCCAAAATTATGAAAATAATGCTTGCAACATGCGGAACTTAATTGAAAAACCCTTATTCTATTTATTTTCTTTTCTAAATAATCATTGTGTTTATAATCATTAATAAATTAGCTTCCATTTTGTTTCCTCTTGCGAGGATAAAAATTATAATTACGTATTTGGGGACCTCTTCACATGCTTTGGCTTAGGGCTTCATGATATCAAAATAGACTAGTCTCAATATCGCCCAAATAGAGATGCAAATCTTTTGTTCTACTTAATTCCTATTTAGATTTTCCAACTCAATGAAAGAATTCCTTCATTTGCTTTCTGTTTTGCAAAATTATCTGTTTCATCGTATTTGCTGTATACGTATGCCTATTTTGTTTTCTCGTCTGTGAATTACTATGTAGGAGAAGAAGTATTGCGATCGTGAAAAAAATCGAATTCGAGCTTTTGATAAACATGCACGTTTTAACATCTCAAGCCGATAATTTTTTGATGCTCCCCTAAGTGGTAATTTTTAGCGTATTGCAGCGTTTATGTTTATTTTTCCGTCGAGGATAAGGTAAACAGACAGATGAGGTCCTGAAGTTTCAGTAAGGAGAATTCTGGGCCCGTACGCGTGTGCGTCAAATTGTTTGAGGTGTCAAGTTCCATCTCGTCCAAAAGAAAAAAAACTTTTGCGTTTCCGTCTGCCTAGCAGAATCGGAAAAAAATCTCGTGCGTGCGTGGGTCAGCGCATGGGCGTGTGTATTGGGTATGAGCCGGGAGAGAAACCTTGTTGGAATGAACAGTATTGCATCAGATTGCACGGCAGTTTATTTCTGTCGGCATTCAAAATACAAGTACATATGTCGGTTTACTCAAAACTGGCTGCATCGATTTTGATCGAAATGTATCCAGTTAGAGAGATCGTTATCGTACGCGATACTGTATGTTATCAAATTCAAATATACGGTATCCAGTGGCATTAAAACGACGAGTTTTACGGCCGGCAGTATATCCCAAATTTTAAAATAACATTGAATGCATCCCACGTTTCCTATAAAAATATTCTCTTAACTTTTTTGGCGAAAAGTGCCATCTCATTTTTACGGCCGAGAATATGGATAGTCCCTACTCCTTCCTTCAATTCTTTCTTCATCTTCCCCTTTTTATTTCCTCGCCACATCTGCCTTTCCTCAACCGTAATATCTCTCTCTCTCTAACCGCTTCGTCTCTTTCATGTCTCTCCTCCTATCCCCCTTCTCTCCCTCTCTTCCCTACCTACTATATCCCCATTATATCTCCTTTCTCTCTCTCCCTTCTCTCTCTCTCTCTCTCTCTCCCTTCTCATCCCCTCACGCCCTTTCTCTTCCCATTCTCTCTGCAGTTCTATCTCCCTCATTTACCCCCTCTTTCATCCTTTCTCCCTGTTCTCTCTCCCTTCTCTCCCAATTCACTCTTCATCTCTCCCAGTTCTCTCTCCTGTCCCCATTATATCTCTCTCTTCTCTCCCTTTCTTCCTGTCTCCCTCTCTCACCATTCTTTCCCCTCCTCTCCCCGACCTCTCCCCCCTATTCCCTCTTCTCTCCTTCTCACTCTTTTCTTTTTCTCTTATTTCTCCATTATCTCTTCTTCTGTCTCTCCTCTTTCCCGTTTTCTCTCTCCCTTTTCCCTCCATCTCTCCCTCCTTTTCTTCACATCTCCCTCTCTCACCATTCTCTCCCATCCTCCACCCCGTACTCTTCCACCTATTCCCTCTTCTCTCCCTTTCTCTTACTCTCTTCTCTTTCCCTCGTATATCCTCCATTTCATCCTATCCCCGTCCCTTCCTCTCTATCTCATTCTCTCTCTCTCTCTCCCTTCTCCCCCCCTACCATCCCCATCTCTTTCCTTCTTCCCCTCCGTCATCATCTCCTCCTCCTCCCTCTAACCCAGTGTTTTTCAACCTTTTTGCTTTGATGACACACTTTTTAAATGATCCAGCTCTCGCGACAAACCATGAAATAATCGCGACACACCATGATATAAAAAGTCAATGTTTTTGGTTAAAACATAACAAAAATACTTAAAAAATTCATTATTTAACAATAAAACATCATAAATATAACAAAAAATATAAGAAAATGTTTGTTTGTTAACATAAAATTAGTACAAATATGGTCCAGGTCATTTCAGAGTATGTACAACGAAATCTATATACGTATAAATAGAATTCATTATTTAACAAAATAAACAAAAAGAAATAAAACTCTGTCGAATAACAATTTTAAAAAAATAAATGTGAAATTTGAGCCTTTTTTTCTAAATTTTCGCGACACACCTGGACCTCGTCCACGACACGCTAGTGTGTCGCGACACATCGGTTGAGAAACACTGCTCTAACCATTCATCCAACCCCTCCCCTCTCTCTCTCTCTCTCCCTCCTACTTCTCCCTCACTTCCGCCTTCTCTCTCTCCTTATCTTTATCGATGCGGTAATATCCTCGCAGGCCTTCAAAAGGTTTCCCTCACCAGAGAAAAATCTCGGCGTTCAAATCGTTTAAAGCGTACTCTCACGCTGCCGTTAAAAGTCACGTCTGTGCGCCCAAGTTAACGTCGCAAGGGGAAAAACATAAACTGGAAGAGAACCTTTTTACATTGAAAAAAACATTCATTTTTGACTCGACGGCGTTTCGGTCGCGTTTGCGCGTCACGCCGTTCGCGTCATGATGGTAGGATAACTTGTATCGGCGGGGTCATACCGTTTCGAAATGCCGCGCTGTCACTACCATACGGAACCTTCTTTCAGGGTTTCGGACGAAGAATAAATTTCCCTACTGGATTTCGTGGAATCGAGCGTGAAATTCATTACGCAAGGGACGAAGTTTTTGCGAAAAAAATGTACCTTATGATTACGAAGAAGCAGAGTTTATTTATAGTATACACAGTGCGACCTTTTTTCACCTTCTTGCATAGGGTTTTAGAAATAATAAATGTATTTATGTGAAACATTACTTTTATTTTACACTAATAAATTTATATCATCTACGAAGCGTTGCAAAATCGACTCCCGGTGCTCATATCTGCTGCATTTTCTATCCGAAACTTTAAACGCAGACGCGCGCATGACATTCAATTCGGAGTCCGAAGAAGCCGAGCCGCACTGCGGACAGGGTGAAATTCCTGGGCTTCTAGTGCAGAAATGCTAAGCGCGTTGCATTTCACACAATTTACTCCGCGAGCTTGCCTCAACGCTTGCGTGGAGCTGGCATAAAGGAAGGATCCCTTTGATATGTATGGGGAGAGAGACCACTTTGTGGTGCGTCTAGGCGGCATCGCGGTGCGAACTTCCCTGTCTCCAGGCTGTGTTTTCATTGCGTGCGCTACTAGACACGCTCGGCCTGTAAAAGCGACACCTGCTGCATGATGTACTGACATTTTTTCTTTTTCGAATGGCGTTTTATTAATTTAGTCAGATAGGCTCTCTCTCTCTATTTATAAAATTATATGTTACAATCAGTCGCTAATAGTGATTGGCGGGAAAATGAGGGTCCAGATTTGCGACGCGGGGTGCTTCATCAGTGACGGATAATTTCGCACTTCTGTGTCAAGGAAAATGTGTTATCTCTTGACATCTTGTCGTTCATAAAGATTTTTCGGGAAGCGTGTGCTAAGCAGGAACAGCTCTTGTTTAGTAACCTTAAAGATAAGAAATCACCGGATATTTATTAGCAGTATAAAAAATTGGAATACGAGCGTTAACTTTTTAAGTTCGCCTCGTGAATTAATAAATTATTAGTTGAACCCGCGCAATGTGTGCGCAGTATATTTTCAGTTGATTTATAAAAAATTAAGAAGTATGTAAAATAAGTTGATCTCGATAATTCACATTTAAGTCTAATAATGCATTTCTCCGGTATAGGATTTTAATGTATTTGGCTCCCAATATAAAGTTCGCGGGTTGGAATCTCGTTATTTATTTATTCACTGTTTATCTAGCATTAACAATGAAGCGATTGCTTTTTCGCCTGTAAACATCGAAACAGAATAAACACTAAACTTAATGGTTAATAATTTTTTTATTTTTGATAATATGTATAATGATAATTAACAAGTATAGGATTTATTCTGTCGACGTGTATAGAAAGTCTCATTTTATTTTCTGGAATTCCAAACGATTCAAATTTTGCCCTTTCTTGAAATTAACGTCGATTCCTTTAATTTACATACTTTATTGCTCTAGATCGTATTTTACTCTAACATAACGTTTTGGAGTTCGACTTTTCTTTTGGAATTAAGAAAACAACATTAACCAGTTATTCAAAGGAATTTCATTTGAACACTTACGGCGGCTGTCCGATTTGAATGTACTTGCGTTCAAATTTAATTTAAAAGTAGCAGTAAATTGGCCATTTAGTAACATTTATATAATTTTTTAAATCAGGTACCTGAAAAGTATTTAAGATATAACTGATTTTGACACATTAAAGAAGTATTCACTCATAACTACTTAACCACTCCGTGCAAAAATCTGTCATCGCGGATTTAAGCATCGAGAAGAATAAATTTGTGGAAAAGAGTCGAAATTATAAATAAATGGCGAACTAGTTTATCAGAGCACGTCCTCGCCCCGTGGCGGATGGCAATCTTTCGTCATTACTTTCGTGCGCTTTGCTGTATCGATCTTAACAGAGCCGGAGTTGGCGCTGCCCGTGTTTCCTCGTTTGGCGAATAAATTGCGTTCGCCTGGGAACGAACTAATCCGGAGGATTTAGGTTTTGTTCGTTTTTACGCGTCTTTCGAAAGCGCCACCTAGATCGCTTTAATGGTTCCAAGTAAGAGAGGTCCTCTCTACTACCGCGTCTGGGAAGTGCCACGCTAATCCAGACGAGCGGGCTGAAGGTTCCCGCGTGGACGAACGCGCTCGAAAGAGAGAGAGAGAGGGGGAGAGGGATTAGGTCTCATCTAGAATACTCTTTTGCATCCGTTTGAATAAATTTTTGGTACACGTTTTAAGTGAAACTTACATCAGGATTATTTTAAGACGAATAATCTTCGCCGTGAAGACTACGGAGATTAATTTGCGATCTATATACAGCGGCTGATATCAGAAACTGGCTAATGTTGACAGTGGCCAAAATAAGTGGGTTATTCAGAACGAAACAAGAGGGAAATATGTTTTCCGGTCGTTATCTGGATTCCTAACCACATGGGACTTGGGTCAAATCGACGGATATTTTGTCATAAAAAAATTATCAGTATTGAAAATAAAATAGGCATTGATTCGAAATGTAATTAAGGTCATAGAATGTTATTAAGATTTATTTTATGTTGGCGGAACCGAGAAATTGCAAAAATTGTCATGGAATTTGAGATATTTCACACGTTAAATTGCTGCTGAAAATTATTGCAGCTACTCAACCAAGTTCTGTGTTTCTTTTATTGCTATGCTTCGCAGAAAGGAAAGGAAGTAAATTTTAACACATGCTGCTTTTATCAAGCAAACAAATATTTTCAAATGGTTGACGATCCCCCCCCCCCCCCCCCCCCCCCCTCACCTCATTGTATTTTTCAGTCTCTTACATCGCGTGATAAAAAGTGCAGAACCCTTACCGTAACAGTTTTATTAAGCAAAAAATCACTTAACGCTAAAAATTGGCAGCATGAGGCATTAAACACTTTCATATCAATGTGAAATAGTTAATGGAATCGTCCGTCAGTTTTGCAGTTACGAATCATTTGGTAAAAGAAGAGGGAGACTTTTGGAATTCTTTCAGGTAAAACTATTATGTAGGCTGCTCCTCAAATTCTAGCATTATTTCAATTAATAGTCTATAAATTTCTC
Source organism: Uropetala carovei (assembly GCA_036926305.1). NCBI lineage: Eukaryota > Metazoa > Arthropoda > Insecta > Odonata > Petaluridae > Uropetala > Uropetala carovei. Next base: position 3,021,817 of record JAXCHB010000325.1, read on the forward strand.
ATAAAACTTTTGCGGCCTTAAAAAATGTGTGTATCAACGATGAAAAAGCACACATAGTCATATCCATGGATGGATGAATTAAAGCCCGTGTAACTATAACATAGATACGTTAGCCACCGAAATCGACAAAATAAACGCTGCGGACAGGATTCGAACCTGCGCGGGCATAGCCCATTGGATTTCGAGTCCAACTCCTTAACCTCTCGGACACCACAGCTTCGAGTATATGTTAAAGCGTATCCACTTTACAATGACTTGACAGAATCGATAATGAATTTCCTGATTTTTGGAATTTTTAAATTTCAACAGCGTACCGGTTCACCGTTAAAAAAATCTGTATTTACTGCATCGCTTGCGAAATGATGTTCGTGTCATGATTTAGTTTACTTATTCTAAGAATGTTGTAATAATAAAATGAAACCATCTTAAAAATATATAGAAATGTGGATGGAAAGGAAACTAATTTGGACCTCATAATCAGGTATAAAAAATATGCGTAGAAGCCAGCCAACTCCAAGGTTTATGATCCAGGACCGATATAAAAGAGTTTGGATTTATTGGTCTGTAGTTAGGTTGCGACACGAAACGTAAGATTTGGTATTTTACAGATGAACATGGATCTATAATGTATATAAAATATAATCCAGAATCAAATTAGAGAAAGTATAAGTATGGGCATTTATCGCAACGAAGGTTGAATTTGTTTTTGTGGATTTTTAACATATTCCTTCATAGAATTGAAGGGCGAAGGAAAAAAGTTTATTGCACGCACAACATGCTATGAATTTTTAAACTTTTTAATAAGGTTAATTTTTTAAGCATTCCTTACAATCCGCCAAAATTGGTTTAAGAGGTTTCAGAAATATTCCTTCCAACCTCGTTTTATTAAAATGAACAAAATAAACGCTGAGGTAGGATTCGAACCGGCGCGGGCATAGCTCATCGGATTTCGAGTTCAACTCCTTAACCTCTCGGACACCACAGCTTTGATCATTGCGTCAAATGTATCGTGTTTCCAGAAACGGAAATATATTGGCTATGACCTCTTTTTCTGATTTTTGGGATTTAAAAGTTCCAACTCAGCGTAATGCATTCACAGAAAAATGGTCGTTACCTCTCTGGAGAATAAAAGCCATTAATTACTCGAGCGGCGCATGGAATATTTTGGAAATAAAATCATTTAAATTGCTGAGAGAATAATGAGAAAAATAATATCTGACAAATTTACTTAATTGGAAGTCAGTCCCAAAACATATTAGCCATTTAATTTTATAGAATTGGAAATAATTTTATGCGAGCTGAGGTGTGATATATTTAAATACTTTGCTAAAGTTTTGTTTTCAACCGTTATACTAAATGCAGGAGGCAAAAAATAAAGCGCACAATTTATTTAAACTGTTTTCTCACGTGCACGGAAGCGATTCCAGCTCGATGCATTTAACGCTCATGACGATATGTGACGGTTTTTTTCAATGTTTTTCTAGACTGCGCGTGTTTGTCGAATAGTAGAATAATGGTGTAATTACCTGCCAAAGGCGACGGATATGTATGGATAATACATTATTGAAATGAAAACATTTCCCATTCTTCCTCTCTCTCACTCTCCTCTAAAAAATGTGGCTATAACCCAACTCATTTTTTATATAGATGCATAAATATTTACCCGTAAAATTTCTTTTGGCAGCTTCGTGGGAAATTTCCTGAGACGCGGTGCTTGATTTTTTACTTCATATACCAGTTTTTGTGTTACTTTATACAATTATTCAAAACTATGTTTTCTTATGTTCGACAATAATAATTATAAGTATGTTATATGACGTAATGTTTAACTCAGTCCGCTAACTGTTTTGTCCCGAAAAATTAGTTGCGAGATATTTGGATTCCATTTTCTCTGCTTGAAACGTTGAAAATTTGGCATATTAAATCAATATTTAAGCTTCATTCTAAGCTTAAAAAACAATTTTATTAGTCTGATGGAAAGCATGTTAATAGCAATAAAATACCATTTGATTACTACGACGACGGTTATAGACACAATTTGGTGAAACTTCCAAACTTCTCAAACAAATGAGGTCAGTTTTATCTCGACATTTTAAGGCTTTCAGTTAAGTATTTCAAACTCGCGAAAATCCGATTCCCTGGAGCGGGATTACTCCCCCCCTAAGAAATCCGATTGTGGCGACATTAGCAGCATTGTACATGAACTGCGCATGCGTCCTACTGTCGGACCGTCCGGACCGTGTTTGCGGTGTTCAGAGTAAATCAGCAAGTAGAGCGAATTTCGCGATTTGTACGCCCGATGGATGTTGCAGGCTACGGCGGAGCGTGAAAGTTCCTCTGTGCACTGCTCTAGCATGAAACTAGCCTCTGAAATATTCGAAAAAATATTTGCACGAGACTCGTTTTGCTTTTGGAATTAAATACGTGTACGAAAATATTAAAATTTAGCTATTGACGTTAAGCTGGTATACTTGGCTAATATTGTTTTTTTTTTCGAGCATTTGAATTCAGTTTGAAAAGGAAGAAAGGGAGGGATCTTACTAAAGAATTTCTAACACTTATATTGAAAGTAGTTTTCAAAGAAAACTCATGAATTGCATCAAACTCTTACAAAAATTACCAGAACCGGATATTCGAGCTTTTTATACTCGAAGAGTAATCGTAATTATCAAGTATGCGGTTTTATTAGCTAATCATGACGTCGTCTAACTTATACCTGGCTAAAGACGTCATTATTTATAAGCACGTATGCATGCATACAATCGTATGCAATTTTACCTCTTATGTATTATCTGGGGCAAATACGAGAAATGGAAATACGTCATATATAGACGCCTCAAAAGCTATAGTGTACATATGGGTCACTTCAAAATCGAGAGATAAATAGGAAAAAATCAATTTGGCGATGTTTTCCGGTGCTTGGTGTTTTTCTAAGAATATTAAACATATCGGGCCCAATTTATTTTTGCATTATGAGCTAATAATTATCAATTGATGCTATATTTAACTAACTAACATTGCCAATTACGACCGAAAACCTTATCCATGACTTTCATACTATTCATATATCTCTACAAAGGCCGGTAAAAAAATATTATTTCCATACTCGGAATCAAATCCAGGATTTTTGGGTAAGATCAGATCATATCCTAACCGCAAGAAAATACCAGATATTGTGCTGGACGGAGAAGCCTAAGAGAAACCGAGCCTAAGGAAAAATGTATTGCCCGGGGTCAGTCAGTTTTGGAATTTAAAAGGCAGGCAGGTCACTGGAAGTTGGTCCCATGGGCAAGAAAGGCACGTGAATCAGCACGTGTGGCGTTTCCTTGGAGATTTGTGGAAGGAGCGACTAAATAACTCTTTTCTATTTCTCCAGAATGCCCACGGAGATGGTTCGGGAAAACACGAGAGGAAAATGCGTTTTACTCGGAAGCTGAGGTTTTTATTTAAGATGGCATCAAAACCGTAGGAAATGTTAGGAACGTTCGGTCCATTTCTCATAAAAATGTTCATCTCATTATTCACATTAAAAATATTCTCAGAAATACCATTTATGTACCTATTATAAATAAGTTATGTATTTGTACGTGAAACTCGTTGTGCGAACACGGTCATTTAAAAAAAGCTGTTTTATCAAAAAAAAAAGAACGGATGGAATGAAGCGATGCACGCTAATATGACGGAAGGAACTGCGGCAAGGAACGATTTATAATCAGAGATACAGTAATCAGAGCGTATAAAGTTTTACGCTTTCAATAAGTTTTTTTATCCTCCGTCTATTGTTGCTTCGAACGTATCTTCTTGTGGATTTGCCGCATTTCATTAGCGCTCTCTGATGTACTCATCATCCGAAGCTATGGAGACGAGATATTTCGTCTCATTTTTTCGCTCGAGAGAACTCCTCATCTAGGTAGTTTTCCTTTGTGTTTAGAAATTGGCGATGGAAGATATCGAGCTTCGCCATTGTTCCTCAAAATTACGAATCACAGATCCAAATTTTAGTCGCGAAATTAAAAATAAACTTGTCCGGACTGAGCGATAAATCCATAATGTACAGCATTTTGCTAACCAAAACTCTCACAAAATGAATATAAATTTAATATAAAATTAATATAAAATTAATACTAAAATGTAATTAATGTTTAAAAAATAATTCGCTCTCTCTTCTAAATGTTCTAGAAGGCTGAAATATTTTCTGAAAGTAGAATTTACCAAATAACGATATCGAAATTATAGAAATTTGAAAATGTTTATTTATTCGGCCGTTAAAAATTCATAAGTGTTAAAAAAAATTGACATCTTTATATACCTTCGGTCGAACTAGAAAATTGAAAATAAAGGAATTGTGTTTCAGTTACAATTAGATTTGAAAATTTTTAGAAAAGTTTATTATTTTGGCTGTTGAAAATTCATAAAGTTTAAACAATGAAATTTATATAAATGCAATTCTAGAGGTGCTACATAGATGAAAATTTCCAGAAATGTGAGGTATTTGCAACAACTGATGAAAACATAAAATTTTTACAATTATAAATTTTACGGGTTGTTTTTATTCCAATATTGTCTATAAAGAAAAACACGTGCAAACTTTTGTGTTTAAAAATTATTTGTGTGCACTTACTCTTTATATTAAGGTGAGAGAAAATGCTTGCAGAATGCAACAAGGTGTTGGAGGAAGCCCAGTGGACACTTACCTAGATTGAAGAGCCGCTGGGGGTGCTGAGGACACGCTGAAGAAGGGCTTCAGCCCGAAAGCTCCATATTTGTGTTGTTTTTGTTTTTTTTTTGTTTTTTTCGTGTGTCCTCAGCACCCCCAGCGGCTCTTCAATCTAGGTAAGTGTCCACTGGGCTTCCTCCAACACCTTGTTGCCATCTTTATTATTACCTTTCCTTTTCTTTAAGCATATATATATATATATCTTACGCTTGAATGCTTCGGAATATTACGTATAAAAAGGTTAAAACATTTTCCTGCGTGGAGTTCTATGTCAAGATATTTTGGTTAATTTTGATACATTACCAAAACTTAATTGAAAACAGCGAACTCAGACTCAACAATGTGGATTTACTATTTTTTATAACCGAATTGAAATGTAATTCCTCTACAGAGTAGAAATCAGTAGAATAAATTAAATTATCATTGTTTGATAACCACTTGATTATACGTACGTGAAAATGTACTCGTAATTTACAAGAATTTAATTCTAAAGCCGTATCTTTCCACGTTTCTCACCTGTTTTCCGAACACGAATGACCTCAAAATAAGCAAAATTTTTTAAAAAACACAGGGAAGTAAATATGAAATTGTATTAACTGTGATTCGCGTTTAATTTAAAAAGTGGTATCAAAATAGTGTTTCTTTCCATCAGAACTGCGCTTTTCGCGAGCACTTTAATACAACGCTTAAAACTCCATTCTTTTATTTTTTGTCTCGACGCGGCGGAGGCATTATATTGATTCCTATATATAGCCCAGAGTAAACCTTTAGAGCGATTAAACGTTCCAGCTTCAAACGCAAGTAATAGGGTTTAAGCTCCCCTATCGAATGACGAAAAAGTAAAAAATAAAAAGTCCAGCCCCAATAGCCATTGACCTAAATTAAAAAGAAAATACTCAAGCCCGAATCACCCGGAGCAGTCATAATGTGAGCGTTTTTAACCGAATACTATAATAAAACTAAAGCCTTCAAATAAAACCTGACGCGCTCACCTAGTGGTATAGTATTTTCACTTTAATCCCAGGGACACGTTTTTCCTCTTTTTTTTCTTATGGTCGAACGGGAGCTTAAATTGTGTTACCTATCGGGAGACGATCTGGTCTGCGCCGAGGAGGATTAAGGATGTGAGAGAATATGCGAAAGCCAATGGAAACAGTCCCGCGAACATTTGATATGCTTCACATTTGGTGCGTTTTTTTTTTAACGAAATGTTGACGTATATAATTTATAAATTCCAGAATAAGCTCCCAAGTATCAAAACTGAAAAATGAAGTATTTTTTAGGTGCCTCCAATAGTCGTAACAAGGTTATAAAGGAGGTACATAAGACAAGCGCTTATTTTTTCAGTTTTTGATACTTGTTTGGTTATTCTGGAATTTGTTTTCAGAGCTCGATAATTCTCCAGTAAGTATAATTTCTACTCCGACGTACTCAATTGTATTGGTAACGCCTAAGTTATCTATAGTGTGATTATTATTTCGCTCTTTATAATTTATTGGAAACACCTTTAGTCAGACTGAATAGTTTTTATTTTATATTTTCTGTATATACATACGGCATGAGACGTATTTTTTAAAAGTCCATTGATTTTCTGATTTAGTCTTATTTCGAATAACATAAAGAGAGACTGGTTTATACAGTGAATGTTTGTTGTCTTTATAACGGCGTTTCAATTTTTATATTACATAGAATATATCTCAAACCTAGGAAAACAGTTCCCAGGAGACATTATAATTAGTACCTTTATATCATCATATAAAATTTTTATCTGATTATTCAATTTGAAATAACCTACTACAGCATCAAATTTAATTCAGATAGTTAAATCATTCATAATATTTTATATATGATTTAAGAATTTTAGAAATTGATTACACAATTTCAAGATAACGCATAGGTTTAAGAATTAAACACTATACTTCACACAATTTAAGACGTTTTTCAATTTATTTCAACATTATCGCTATCTGGGCGAAAGGGAGACGATAGTGGTATGGAGTAGGACGATCGGAAAGCTTAATCAAAGCTTTAGTACGTACATTTCTGTAAATCTTACCCAAATCTGATAACACAATATACCCCAATGGATAAAACCACACACATTCAGATATATGTATATTGGCGCCATATGGGGCAGAGGAATTTTAAGTCCAAATATTACGCTGAAACGGCTGGTGCACACGTTACGGTTTTATTGCATTTTCTATATTAGGATGATCTGTTAAAGCGAGTGTGATCGGGAAGCGGCACAGCAGGTCGCTGAGTTCCTTTCGTTTTGCCGTATTTAAGAATTCATGGTAATATATCTCAAGAAAATAACAACAATTATCAAGTTAAAATTTATCTCATTTTCGCCCTTAGATACACGGCAGAATATTAGAAAAATGCACATTTGAATATTTGGTGAACGTGATGTGGAAATACGTTTTCTAAGTTTAAATATGGCGTCTGTTCAATTAGGTTGTTTGATTCTAGTCATTAACGTTATGGTTAATGTAAGCTTACGCAAAAATTGATATTTTCTTTGGAGTGACGAGTCAACGAAGATTCATTTTGAAATAAAAGGTTACGTATTATTATTTCGCAGTGGCTCTACATTGAGAGATGATTGCGGTGTGGTTGAATGGCTTTCGATCCAGCTGTGGAAATCATACTTTGTGGAAGGAGGAGTATGGTGGGAAAATTTTAGATGTGGCATATGAATAAATAATCATTTAGTTCATTTAGCGTTCTTGACTGATTTTTAATAAATTACCATATTTTGATTATAATACATATGTGTAAAAAGAAATAAATCGTGTAGTCTTTACAGCAGATGTGATATAACGAATGTATACCGTCCTGCAAAAATATCTCGAATCGTCACCATTAGATTACTTCATGTGAATCTCATGATGCAAACGTCGAAAGATTTGTTCTGTAGTTAAAGCGTAAAATAACAGTTTTAAATTACAAAAAAAGCTTCCCGTAAAGGAGTCGAAGTTCAATAAGTTCTCCATTTCGTTTTATACCGTGTGTTTTTTCTGTGCTCTTCTCTTTTTATTCTCAAACAACTTCAAGACCAATTTCAGTCACTACGAACACAACTAGATACCGTTCACGAACCGGATATCAACATACGACCGACCGCACTATGATATCCATCGAATGGATGGCCGGAAAAAAAACTCAACGTGAACCGCAGATCCGCTTTAAAAAAATAAATAAAACTCCGACAAAGGGGAGGAAAAAAAATCTTTTCCTTATCGTGCCGAAAGCCCATCATTCCTTCGGTACCTTCAACCCAACCCTTATATTGTCTTCCATCTGTCTCTCTCCCCTTTCTTTCCTTCAATTCGTCGCCGTCCTCAACTCCCTCTTTCTCCCGTGTAGACAATATCCTTGCTCTTCAAAGGGATTGGCCGGGAACCGTTTCGACACGTGATTTTCTCTCTCTCTCTCTCACGTCCCCTAAGGGTGCATTCCCTTCGTTGGTCCACGAAACGTAGGGCGTGGATCCTATCAACCCCAGTCGAATCTCATACCCATCCTGTTACCGACCCTTGCCTTCATCCTGTCCCCCCCCCCACCCCCCCTCCCCCCCAAATACCTCATCCCATCGCACCCACATCTCGGTAACACACGGTCCTCATCCCATCCGCCCTTTTCCCTTTTTGTAACCTTCCAATCTCTGCCTCGCTTCCTTCTTTTCCAAATCGCCAAGGGAATGGTGCTTCCTTCCCGAACATTCAGGCGTCGTATTGAGGTCGGACTCTCTCTCTCTCTTCTCCCGCGAGGCGGGGGGCAGAATGTACGTGTGGATTCGTCGCCTTGACAACAGCCGTTTGATGAGGGTGAAAGTGGTGCTCTTCCGGGATATCCGGAGAATTTGGAGTAGTAAATAAAGTGTGTTCGTGTGTCTTCCCTTCGTCAAGGCCTCTTGGGTTGATCGGGTCGATAAAGAGGGGGAGGGAGAAGGGAGACAGACAGAGAGAGAGAAAGAGTTTGGCGAGGAACGGGAAGTGAGTTTGAGAGGAGAGGGATGTGATTAGAGGAGAAATGATTGGAAGAGACGGGTTTGGTCGGACTGAATCACAGCACGCGAAACGAATTCGCGCCACAGAGAGGTTTAAATCTTATATTTTTGATAAGAAGTTTGGGCGAAGGTGTACTGATATGTCTCAGACACTGTAATTCAAATGTTTTTCGAATCAGGGGGGATGTTATCCTAAGTTGCTTAGACAAACGGTGAAGAATAGGTAGTTGTTTCACTTTCATCGTTTTTGAAGTGGTATCTGGCTTAAGGTTAACGGGTGCTTATACATATAGTATACGTATGAAAAATAAAGTAAATGAAAAATATTTTAATCGTAGACGTTATGACGTGACGACTCAGAGCATTATCTGTAATTTGATTTTTTTAATGCAATTTTAGTAAGAGATGAAAAGTACGCACGTTTCCATTGGAATCGAAGATATTTGAAATTTTTAGGGTTCTTATTTATTTAAACGTCTTGTTAAATTATCCGAACATGCTAGATCTATTTAGTCTCTTCTAATAAACGTTTAAGAAAATGAATTACCATTGACATAGTTTTATATGTTCTTTGTGAAAATTCATTCATCATTGAAAAATCAGTGTGGCCAAACTGCTCATTGAAGCACTAGTTCTTTGGAATATAAGCGTGACCGTCCACTGAAATGGTGTACTAATATGTCAGGTGGACACTAAGAAAACAGATGCAAAACATGAATTCTTTAAATCCACGTTAAATGACTCATATTTGAACGATGAGTGTGACGTCATATATTCATATTGCATTAAAATCGTAAATACGTTGCTTCTACTCTGCATGTAGGATCACGTGCCACATCATTGATAATATTGTTTAAATGGATGATCTCCCTAAAATTTGACCAACATGATCTTTTACTATGTTTCAGAAGAAAAAAAACACACAATGATTCTAGTAATTTAGCGAAACCGGCCGTGGAATAAACTTTGTGTGGAAGTTACGTGTTTGTTCTTTTCTTATGAAATATGCTTAATACTTGCCACAAAGTTCAGCCAAATTGCTTATATTATATGATCTTAGGCGCCGATAGCCACTTGTGTGTAGGTTTACCATAAGACTATGATGTACATGATAAATATATGTGCATATATATGTATAATAATTTCCTCTTTAGCTCTATGTTCATTTAACAATAAGAATGCATTCCATTTATCGAATTTTAAGAAACAAATTATAATAAATCGAATGCATCACATTTGTTATAAAATTTAGCCGGTAGCGTATTCTCAAAATATCCTGTCAATGAAATCTGCTTTCTAAGGGGAATAGTTTAGAAACAAAGAAAGTAAACACTTATGAATAAACTTGAGGAACTCGATTAATTCGGGTTTCTTAATATGGCTGAGAAAAGAGGATAGCCGTCACCGAGGTTTATACATAAAGTTAGGAAATTAATGTCGCAACAGTGTGATTCATCTCGGATGTCGTCATTCTGTTTGCTTGCTTGGAGTATGAGAGTCAGTTGGCCGCAGATGTTGCTGCACATAGTTCACAAATTATTTGTGTCGGCCCATGCTGTTGTTTTTTTCTTAATTTCTCGTAAAATTGTTTGTAGTTAGATGAGAAATTCTCTTTGATAGTTTATTTTCAGTATCTATTTTTACTATTAGATGTCGCAAAAATGATCGATGCATTTATATTATATAAGAGTAAATGATTCGAATAAACGAAGAGAGGACGACATACGCCTTCATAGATAGTAGCATCATTTTGCGCTCCTCCTATCGGTAGATTTGTTTAATGAAAATGAGAGTTGTTAAATTCAATATGTAGATGATGATATTTTTTGTCTATCTTCCACTTTTTAAATATAAAAAAAAAACAAATTAATCTCAAAAATTAAAATACATAGCGAATGAAATGCGTAAGATAATCGTAAAATCATATGAAATAATTACTGGAAAATAATCCTAAAGGTTATCATCCTTTTGTCTTAAAGTATGAAAATAATTTTTGACGTTTTATCGCCATTAGTGGCAATAGCATGTCTAGAAAATAGAGTTTGAAACTTCCAGCTTCTTAATTTACCTCACCGTAATATTCGGGGTAATCCCACGTAAAATTCAGTTTTTCGCCGGAAAAACCGAATAATACGACCGGCGTATTATTTTTCTTCGTAAAATGTCCTTCATACCACCACCGAAATGAATTGTCTCGCAACCGCCGCTTTTCGCGAGTATCTCGGTACAAATTGATCGTATTCTCGCAACTCGTATCGTGAAAAGATGCTGTTGCAGTGAGCCCCTAACTTCGCCATTTCATTACTTCCCTGGTTCGTGTAGAAAGGACGCCGTCTTCCACTCCTTATTCCCAAAAAGAAAAAAGAAATTGAATTCGAGAGAAGTTTGGAATCCCATCTCTTTTTTCCTTCGAGTATTCACTCCGCCTCCGAGGTCAGGTGCACCCACTCCACAAAAAAGAGCGTTATGGATCCTTCTTACTCCCTACTTCGACCTAAACACAATCCGTTCCGCAACGGTTTTGCTGAGCTCAACCTAGCGGCACATAGAAGTAAAAAGGGATTTTTTTAATAAGGGAAAATAGTCTTTTTCGGAGGTTGTACTGAGTGCTCCATTTGATAATCCGGCCCCTCCTGAATAAGATCCATAAACAAGTATATACTACTAGCAGAAGTGCCCGCTATATTTCAACGTATTTAGTGAATCTGAAACTTCGGCCGCGTTACATGTAAACATCGCAAGAATAACACAGTTTTAACCGTCGAATAAAGCAAAAATGAAGAAACCGGTCCGCATTTAACTATTTAGATTAAATATTAAAATAACGTGTATAACAAGCAAGTTTTAAATTCTGCAATTAATTTGTTTTTATTTTGTTTCAATTGATTCTATAAGGAATTGTGTTTCATTTTAAATTGTGCAATTAATTTGTTTTTTATTTTGTTTCAATTGATACTATAACGTTTTAAAATGGTTACGTTGACGACTGTCAACATTAGTTTACAATTTATTGTTAACATCTGTGTCGATAATATGTGTATAAGAAATCTAACTATATATTAATTTTACGTTGACGTCTGTCAGAATTTGTGTACAATTTATTGTTAACATCTGTAGATGTGCTGGAAACTTGAAATTTGGTAGGATTATAGTTTTTACGCTTACTCTTTAAATTAAGGTGAGATAAAATGCTTTTTTATTTTAATACTTTGCACTTCATTTATATTTAATTAATTATTCAATAAAAATTATTTCACTCAACCTTCAGTTTATTTAAATCGCATTGAGGATCGGAGTTCCGGGGCTGCCTTACTAATATAAATTAAATTAAGATGAATAGATAGACGTGATTGGTTTTATTCGAGGGAGTCTGTAACTAGTAAGCTATCTCTTACGCCTAAACCAGTTCGTTGTATTGTAGTCGTATACAAGGAGTTGCAAAAAAAGAAATTAATAAATATGCACGTACATGCTTACAAAGTAAGTATAATAAAATATACTTGCAGAATTGTGAGTTTCCAAAGAAAGTTATTCCAATTAAGTACATTACCCGAAAAATCAAAATATTTTGTAAAAATTAGCTCCAACGAACACGTTCACGTGGAGGGGTTTGCTAATAACATGCAGGAACTTATTCGAAAAGAAAATGTGAAACTTTGCATGAGAATAAATAAATAAATGGCCAAGTTGCGAATTAAGTAGATTATTTTAAGTTTTATTTGATAAAAAATTGTAGATTTACAGGTAAAATACAATATTTCAATTAAAAAAACTCAGCCAAAGAACAATTTTTCCACCTATCATTTGCGCGTATGCATACTGCTCGCATTAAACTAAAAAATAAAACTTTACGGAACATTTACTACAAACATTCATTTTAATATAGTGTCAAATATCGGTCAAAGAAGAAGGTATTAAATTCAGTTGCCAATAATAATAATAATTTAGACCGCCCTCTAAAGATGTCTTTTGAAGAAGAAAGAGAGAAAAAATCGGAGATGATGGTGAATAAAAAAGTTAGAACTGAATGAAACATATAGAGATGAGTGAGCAGAAAGACGGAAGGAGGGGAATAGGGAAGATAGTTATGGGAAGTGGCGGAAGGGATGGAGGAGATAAACTTATTGGCGTCGAGAGAGAGAGAGAGGCGGGGGGAGGGGGGGGGAGGGCATAACGCTCTGGTGAAACCGGGTCACCACCGCGGGATTGGCGAATGGAAAGGTTGGTTTGTCGGAGATCGTTGGAAGAGCTTGAAGAGGGGAGAGAGGAAACGGGTTTTTGCTATTCATCCACCCTTCCGCCTGCCTCTCCCTACCCCTCTCAGTATCTCCCTAACCCTCTCAGTATATCCCCACACCTCTCGGTATCTCCCTCTACCATCCATCCAGGGCCGTTTTAAGACCATCGTAGGCCCTAGGCACTCTTGCAATCGAAGGCTCAACTCTACGTCATATCAAATATATTAAAATGCACCCACGTTAAATCTAATTTTTTGCTATTAAAGATATTCGAAAGCATTTTTATAATTTTGCTTTTGGAATTATTCCAACAATACTTCAACACTTATTCAAGCATCAAACATTTTCGTAGGCCCTTGAAAGGCTCGTAGGCCCTAGGCACTGTGCGTATTGTGCCTAATGGATAAAACGGCCCTGCATCCATCGTATACTAAGCAGTTGTGCATCACCGGCATTTTTGGACGAGGCGGGATATTCGGCGCTTATATGTTAGTAGTGGTATTCGAGCGGAGCGAAGGCGTTTTTAAAGTACGGAAGAAGTACCCTCTCTCTGTCTGACGGTATCTCTTGTTTCGTTTTTTATTTCACGTGGCGTCGATTATTTTTATTTCGTCCATTTGATGATCCATTGTAGCAGAAATTTTTAAGCAGCTTTTCGGTTGACTTGCCTTCACCAAGAGTTGTGAACATAAATGGGAACGAACGTACAAATGAATTTAAATTTATTTAAATACTTATTTTTTCTGAAAACTCATTTAATCATGAAAGAGATAAACTCGAAACGTTTCCATCGGGATACAAAGAAAGCATTGACGAAACAGTGAATTTCTAAATTTCAATTCGAGAATATCGTCCGTATATTTTATTTTTTTGGTCGGTTTATACGATAGATCCGGGAATTGAATGTTTAAAAACGTAAATGTAAAGTTTCCATTTGAGTATATAGATAGGTAGATAGAATTTATTATCAGGAGGAAATTGAGCGTATAGTTGTATACTCTTTTGAATGGGAAAATGCCGGTTCTTACCAAGGGAAGCTCGCTGCAGCGAAAAGATATGACGGTGTTCCGACTGCATGAACATTTTATTTCCAAGCGACCTGTCAGCAGTAACGTATTCAGGTCACTGGTTAAACGTTAACGTCCTAAAGCTGGTGTTATTTCGAACGTCAAGCAGGGAGTTCTCGTTCCCGCTGAAAAATGACACCTGTTATTGAAGACGTCTTGCGAGATTATTTTTGGTTGCTCTCGCTTTCTATAGCAATTCCGGTATCGCGAAATTGTTCACTTTCTGTTCCCAGAGTTTCATTATAATTTTAGGGCTATATTGAGGGAATAGGGTAAACTGGCCAGTATGTCAACAGTATCCCTCGCTAGCAACAAAATAAATACGTGAGAATGAATTAATCAAGGTATAATTATGCGATTATATAGCGTTTTCACCTTATAAATTGCCACAAAATTTCTTTTCTATAATTTGTAAATAATTATTATCTCTGTATACGAAAACACTTCAATAGATTTCCAAAGCAAAAGTTAAAATAGTCCTGGGAAGAATTATAAGTCCATATCTGCCACTTTTCCCTAATACGACCCGTCGTGGAATACTGTAGCGCCGTCTGGGACCCTTTCGAGGAGGGCCTAACTGGGGAGCTCGAAATGGTTCAGCGTAGAGCGGTTAGATTTGTAAAGGGAGAATACCGGTATGATGCGAGTGTATCAGAAATCTTGAGGGACCTGAAATGGCAGACGTTGAAGTGTAGAAGAATTGAGTACAAAAGGAAACTATTCGAAAAGTTTAAAAGCTCCGAATTCGTTGAAGACGTACGCGGCGTAGTTGTACATATCGGTGTTCGAGTGTTCGAGAAAATATGTATGTCGAAACAATCGCTAGAACCGAGAAATACTACAGATCTTTTTTCCCAGACGCGATAAGACAGTCCAACAGAGGAATTAGTTAGAGTTCATTGGTGCTGTGACACCCCCTGCCAAACGCTTCCGGCGGCTCGCAGGGTATTAATGTAAATGTAAAAGGTCAGTTCGATAATTATTGAGCTGACCTTGAGGCAGATATGGAATTAAAAAAAAACAATTTCTTCAAATAGCTAGACTTTTATGGGCGCTGGAGAAACAGTATTCCTATTTAAATAGCGATAAATTGATCATATCATGAGAAAATATTACAAAACAACGTGGCGATGAAAGTGTAATAGAGACGTGTCAAAATTATGTGCTATCGAAATTTTCGTCATATTATGAAATTTACGGTAACACGTTTGTTTTTAATGAAGAGGCTAATATTTTTAAATACAAATTTTTTTTAACGACGTTGCATTCGTTTCCGCCCTAATAATTTTAATCGCTAGTCCACTATCTCGAATAGAACCGTCGAGCGCGAAAAGAAATATGGCAAACGGTTAAAAATGAAATAAATATAGCTTGCCTTCCACGTCGCCATTCGCGTAACAGCGACCAGATAACTATCTCGGCGGCTCCCAAACTCAGATAGGCCCCCTGCGCGTCATTTTTTGCACGTCGCCACTGCATCTTATCTTATTGGCCGAGATCGTAAAAAAAATGAACCGAGACCTAAATAGCCAATCAATACGCGAACCGCATGCCCTGATGCGCGGCTGAGCCTAAAAAAATAAATAAAAGCTCTTTGCGCAAACCACGGAGGTTTTTTTCTCTCTGTATCTCTTGATGCCTTCGACATTCGTAACTAGCAGAACGAGGCAACCATTACGCCGAAGATATTATTTTCTACCGAAAAATGTGTTGTTCCGCTATCATACACTTTTAGTTAATATATTTTTCGTCAGTCAGTAAAGCTGTTTTTTTCCGTGGTTTCCCGATGATGGTATCATTGATACCGAACTTCGCGCTTAAGGCAATCAATTTTCACGGAGAATGTGTGTGTGTGTGTATACCAGTGGTTCATGGCGTGCCGTATTGTTACGTAAACCCAGAATGCTCGCGCCTTCAGTTCCTAATTAGGAGTTATTTCCTTGAAATTGTTTGATCGTCATTATTTCCTTGACTATGTATGGTACGAAAGAGTTTTTCTTCCCGATTCTTATAGTGTTGACCGCAGGGTTATATGTTAATACTGATTATTTATGTAATTTTCGCATTTAATTCAGGAAAAGAAACGGCTGAGACGAAATTGTATAATAAATTAAATGTAAGGGGCTACGACCGTTATTACGAGGAATTCTTACTGGTCTCACTGCGTGATTAAATTCAGTTTCAAACGAAATCATTTAAAATCATATTAGTTACTCGTAACTTTTAAGATTGTATGAAAATGAGGAGCAATAGTTATTTTAACAATATTTGTTTTAAATATCTGGTGTAAATTTAGAAATTTTACATTCTGTATCAGCTACTCTGTCCGAATTTTATCATTTAAAATTTTTTAATTATTTTAATTTTTCCTTGAAAGTATTACAGTTCTGAACTGATGCGCTCTCACATTTATGGTGCACTGTATAAGCGATCCGCAAAGTGTTGGAAGGAGTGGGATTTTCGTAGAATTTTTTCATAGTCGACTTTGGTTTAAATCGTAAACATTGCGAGGTATATCAGCCAATTTATCGTATTTTGCCTCTAATAGATTTAAGATGAAAATCTCTTAAGCTTCTTATATCCATGTATAAATATATATGGATAGTTAAACATTCAGCTCCGAATCCGGAGCTCTGTTGGGACCGCGTCGTGGTTTTAGCTGCCCGTAGAGCTCTGTGAGACTGGAGCTGTGTGAGTATTAAAACCTATAAGCAGGTCCTCCGCTGCCCAACCCACGCGTCCCCGACAACCGCCGCCGCTCACTGACACTCGCACTAAGCAAAGAAGTTATCGTTTTAAACTAACCCATAATCTCCTTATGATATTAAACTACAGGTTCTTTGAATTGGTAAATGTAAACCAGATCCGTCGGCTTATTTCCGTTAATAAAAACGAAAAATGTAGAATATAATTATTTTACTTACGAAATAGGTAAGGTTTCAGCGTTCAAATGAAGAAAGACGATTCTAAGGCCGGGCGCGCACTGTTAGAACGAAACAAGAATATGGTCTGCCGTATTTATCAGATTGTTTCCTTATGTCCTTACTATTCTCGCCCATTTGATGTGAAGTTATTTATCGCCACGGGAGGCGGTTAAAGGCCTTTTATCACATTTTAAGCGCGATTAGGCGGGTTTCCTTTTCAACGTAAGAGAATATTAAATTCGGTCTATCCGTACTTGCCTTCGTTCCCATATTCTACCGAACGGTTTTCTACGCCCACTAAATAACACATACCACCTCATCACCCTTAACCCCTTAACCACCCTCCTCTCCACCTTCCACTAAACCCTTTACTCCCTCCCCCTCCTCCACCCCCCTTTCCCCAAAACCCCTTACCTCCCTCCCACCCCTTTTTACCTCTTACAACCCTTAACCCTTTACCGCTCTCAATGAAATATAATTTCCTCAACTCAACGGTGAATATTGAACTTGATGAATCACGAAGCTTCTTTATTGTAGACTGAATAATGCCTGATATTGCAGAAGGTTTCAATAATTACATTACAGAATTTTTGAACAGATTGTTTCTAGATGATTTCTTCTTATGTATGCGTTAGAATTTTTTGGGCGCTCAAACTTACACACTGACAATCAGATCAGGACAAAACATTGCACTTTTGAATTTTATTTCTAATTTAAGATCTGAAACGGTGTGGCTGAAACTGGTCAACCGGAAGTGGAGGATTATTATTTTCACTTTTCCTTTTCTTCCAAATATCTACTTTAGAACTTTATTTGTGTAAATATTTTCTGTTGATGTTTTAGAGAATTTATTCTTCTGCGAGTTTTGTTGAAATATTATTTTTCATAATATCAGTTGTTTAAGAAAAATTTTGGTTTTTTAAAAATTTATGCGTAATACATTGCCAAGTGATAGCATTGTTTCCGTAGCTATGAAAATTTTCTAATTGTTGATAGCAGTGCGTACGATGACAAGGGTAATTTGGATTGATTATCGAAATATTGTTATCCATAGCAAAAGATAGCATTTTGTAGTACATGAATGAGACCCGCTATAATTACGAAAATATTATGAACTAGCGGAAGTGCCTGTTGAATTTCAACGGATTTAGTGAATCTAAAAGTTCGACAGTGCAATACGTAAACATCGCAAGAATAACATAGTACACAGTTTTAGCCGTAGAAATAAGCAATAACGAAGAGAATCTGTCCATATTTAGGTATTTGGATCAATGAAGGAAAAAAACCCTGCAGTCTGAAAAATCGAAAATTACGTGTAAACTTATGGGAAAATAATTATTGAATTATACTCCCCTCTTCCCCAAAAATTTTTATCACAATATAGCCTATGCTATCCGCAGGGTAAAATTATATATGTATACCTATGCGAAGTTTCGTGACGATACCTGCATTGGTATAGAGAACAAACAAAAACAAAATTTCAATTATATATATATATATATATATATATATATATATATATATATATATATATATATATATATATATATATACACACACTTAAAGTTTTCGCTTTTGTCTTGCTAAGACAATTGTTTATATAAAATATATATATAAACAATTGTCTTAGCAAGACAAAAGCGAAAACTTTAAGTAAAACCAGCAGGAAAACAATAATCAAGAAAAAATGAACAATGGAACAAACGAGATGAATTAATTTAACGAAAAACAAATACCTAGGTAAATAGATAATATGAAAAATCACAGTGTTTATTATCTTCCGACTATTAAGCTCGATTCTCTCATCAATGGGTTCTGTTACGGAAAAATTGTTTATATCAACAATACTTTGGCAACAATGAAACGATTTATCCAATCACAATTTGTGGAGTTGCAATGGTAGCTTATAACTGGTATTGTCATAAAACTGCTAAAATCACTTATTTTTCTGATTCTAAACGCATTTTTACGCAGTCGGTTGGGATTCAGATTGTCTTCAATAAAAATAAGCACGCGGGAAACGTTAAAGATAAAGCGCTATCTCTCTTATTTTCAATAATTATTTTTGCAAATATGTCCGAAGATTACTGGAGTCTGCACCACGGGATCAGTTTCTTCGCACAAAAAGTACGTTGGCACGACGTGAGATTTTTCTAAAAAAGAAAAAGCAAGACAAAGTTAAGGAGATGGAAACTTCCTAGGCAACTCCGTCGGACAGAGATGTATCGTTCGATAGCCTCCATCCTCGATATTCTTCGCTTCTCTTTTTTTTGTACCTTTTTTTGTTTTGCGGGCGCCGCTAAGGAGATGCTCCCGTTCAGGAAGGGTCTAGCCTTAAAAAATAATTCTGGTAGGAAACGGGAGACGGAGAGAGAGAGCGAGTGAGAGACAGAGAGATAAAGGCATCTGACGTATCCTTTGATAAAATCTTTTTCTGTGGCGTAAGGTAACCAAGGGAACCGCCGTCCCTGTTAAGCCGCTTTATGATGTTTTTTTTCCCCGCTGAAAAAAAAAGTCTCGAGTATAGTTATTGTCGGATAGGAGGGTGAAGGCATTCCGCGATGCGCAAACTCCGCGGTGCACGGATGGCGCTTGTTGAAGTAGTTTGTAGAGAGATCACGAAAAGTTCGGCGGTTGCGGTCCTAATTGGGACACAGATTAAACAAGGCGGTGACACGCAGAGAGAGGTCTGGGTTTGACGCGTGTTTGAGTAGTAACGAGAGGAAAAACGTTTGAATAAAATATTACTTTTTGTGTGTATATTCTATAGTACCTATATTTAAACGATTTTGACATTGTTTTGAGTTTTCGTTTTTCAGGTGAAAAATTAATGTTAATATTCACCGCAACCTGCTAAACAGCCAATTTGTTTGACCAGAGCATATCATGTAAAATTATTATACACACGCATGCACGCGCACACACACGCATATATATATATATATATATATAATCTTCATAGGTAGTCTGTCCGTTGACAGGTCCTTGATTATTGATGCTTAAACTTGGTTCTCCATATACTCCTATTTTCCGCAGTTTTCTTCATGTCTTGATAGCTCTCTTTCCCTTTCAAGTCGTCTAGCAGCTGAAACCTTTTCCTACCTCTTTCTCTTTTTACATCCAGTTTTTCTTCTAGCACTTCTTTAATCATGCACTCTCTCCTCAGGTAATGCCCAATCCAGTTCGCCTTCCTCTTTCTGATAGTCTGTATAATCCTTCGCTTCTCTTCTATTCTTCGTAGTACTTCCTCATTTTTCACCCTATCTGTCCATTTTATCTTCAGCATTCTTCTCCACGTCCTCATTTCGAAGCTTTCCAAGTATTTAATATCATTTTTCCTTAGCATCCCTGTTTCTGCCCCATACAAACTATATTCCATACATAGCATTTTATCAACCTCTTTCGGATTTCCTGCTTTATATTTTCCGTTAATAGGAGTTTCTTTCTTATGAAAGCGGCTTTATTTTGTTATTCTAGTCCTGATTTCATCGGTACATTTTGCTTCTTTCGTTATGATTCTTCCAAGGTATTTATAATCTGAAACTTGTTCTAATGGCTTTCCTCCAGTACTTATGTTCAAATTTTCTTCTTCTTTACTTGATATTCGCATAACCTTGGA
The DNA here is from genome assembly GCA_036926305.1 of Uropetala carovei. Taxonomy (NCBI): domain Eukaryota; kingdom Metazoa; phylum Arthropoda; class Insecta; order Odonata; family Petaluridae; genus Uropetala; species Uropetala carovei. The sequence continues at coordinate 3,042,397 of JAXCHB010000325.1, forward strand.
TTTTTCTCTATTAATTTCCATACTGTATTTTCTACTTGTTATCACTCGTCTGTTTATCATTTTCTGGAGTTCCTTTTCCTTTCTTGCTAGAAGTACTTGATCATACGCGTATTTCACTGTTCTTATAATCCTTCCTCCGATTTTGAAATCTCCCGTGCCTTCTAACGCTTCCTGCATTAGCCTCTCTCCATATATATTGAAGAGAATCGGCGATATACAACAGCTGCGTCTTACTCCTCTACCGATATGTACTCCGCTGGTGTCCGCATTCTCCAACCTGACCTTTACAACGTGATTCACATATAGTTTCCTGATCAGTCACCTGTCTTTCCAGTCTACACTTATATCCTTTAATATCCTCATCAGCAGTACCCAATTTACTCTATCAAAGGCCTTCTGCCAGTCAAGGAAACATATGCAGCAATCTTGGCTGTACTCTATTGCCCTTTCTGATATGATTCTCACTACAGCGATAGCATCACTGGTTCCTCGTCCTTTTCTGAAGCCCAATTGATCTTCCCCTAGCATTTCTTCGGCCTTTTTCTCTAGTCTTTTATTAAGAATCCTCGTGATGATCTTCGAAGTGTGTAACAGTAGACTTATCGTTCTGTAGTTTTTACACTGCATTGCCTTTGGCTTCTTCTTCAGAGGGATCATTGTTACATCTAAGAAATCCTGAGGCCACTCTCCCGAGTCGTAAATCTTGTTAATTAGTTTCGTAATCACTTTCAGTCCTTCCGATCCCATGACTTTAAGTACCTCTACCGGTATTCCATCGCTGCCTGTAGGATTTCCTTTCTTTAGTTCCTGTATCGCCTTTTCTACTTCGCTTTTCATAATACTAGGTCCCAAGTTGTCTTCTTCAATGTTATCCTTTTCTTCCAGTTCTATTTGTGCCGATCCTACCTGCCTGTTGTATAGTTCCTTAATGTATTCTTCCCATACCTGTGCTACATTCTTTGGTTCTGCGACTATTTTTCCATCTGCATTAATAATTCCTTCACTACGAATCCCATTAGGCTTGTTATCTTCTAACTCCAGTGACCTAGCGTACATTATATCATACCGTCCTAACTTCTCCATCTGTTGTATTTCCTCACATTTTTCTTTTATCCAATTTTCCCTAGCTTTATCTGTTACCCTTCTCAACTCATTGTTAATGCGTCTATAATTGGCTCTTCCTTCTTCACTGTTAATATTTTTACTTTCTACATAAGTAGTATGTGAAAGTATTGTGATCACGAAAAAAATTGACTTCGAGATTTCAACGGAAATACACGTTTTGAGGTCCCTAGAACACGTTTAGACTATTTTCGGAATGATGTCTCTGTGTGTGTAGAGAATAATATTTGTTCCAATTTTTGTTTGAAATAATTTTTCGTAGAACCATCCACTTCGGAGATATTTTGCTTATTCGTAAATTTCCAGTATACAGCGCCACAACCATGTAGCGGTGAATTCTGTAAACATGTTCAAAATATACCTTATTTACGCTAATAAGGACGACTGTATTCTTTTACTATAGGAAAAAATTAATTTTGCCTTACAATTCTATTCATATTAATTTAAATATCTATACCTTAAATATGGAGAAATTCATGTGTTGGTCACATCAGATTTTTCCATTTTCTTCTCTCATCCATTTTCTCCATCATTTCCTTAGTGATCCATGGTTATTTGATTTTCTTCTCTCGATTCCCAATCTCTTTATTCAAGGTGTCTTTGATGCTGGCTTTCACTTCCTCCCATTCTGTATCCACGGTCTTCGGTTTGTTTACCAATTTTGTAAGGCGATCTTCCAACTTCGTACTGAATGCATCTTTCTTTTCTTTCAGTTTTTCTAGGTCTTTCTATTCTCGTTTTCCGTATTTCTTTAAGTTTTGTAATTACATCGATTATTAGAAGGATGTGATCTGAATCAATGCCTGCTCCTGGTAATGTCTTAGTATTTTTTATGCTTCCCAAATCTTTGTTTTACTAGGATGTAATATACTTGTATATATATATATATATATATATATATATATATATATAGCAGCACTAAATCATTATTGAAATAGGACACTGAGCGCTGCATTATACAAAAATTAATTTAATTTTCAAGATTCCAACATATTTAATATTTTGTTTTTTGTTTTTCATTCGTTATTAAAATTAAAATGTTTCCTTTTAGTATTTTAATCTCGGCTACCATAGCAATGAAAATTTTACAGAATTTATTATTAATGGATGTGAAATCAACAATGTACTTTATAGCATGATTTGAAATCGTGTAATTCAACGACGACAATGTGCTCTGAAGTAGGAAAATGGAGAAATTGATAAATTCCGATGTTCCTTTCCCTGAGGCGAAAATTAAATCGTATATTATCTTTTGTCTTCAAGATTGATGCCATTATTTTATTTCGCATTTCCTTTATGTTTTATGTGTTTACGAATCACGTTATTATTAGAGAGCGTGAAAATCCGTGATGACATTTGAACTAGCAGCGACGGGCAGATAATCAAAGTATCGCGAGAGAAATTTTCCAGAAAATATAAATGCTTTCGATTCGCTGGCTCTTATTTTAACGACCGTTGGACACTCTACCACGTCACCCTATTTTGAATTACTCCCTACACATCAGGAGCAACCCGGACGCACGCTTTTCGGGTAAATTATAAGATCCGGACCCATTTAAAGTTGTGGTATCATAAACGCTTCCTCCCTACGGAGCCATTATTTTAAAGGGAATGATTTCCCTAACGCAGATTTCTCTCCGGTCTTTGGAAATGTTCGCGCTAAACTCCCAGAAAGTGCGATGTAGCGATTTTACGTAATTAAACCATTCCTTACCGGGTTGACCTCCTTCCGCTTAAACCTCTCCGCACTCTTAAGCTCCTCCAAAATATACAGTCTCTCCTTTTCCATATTCTCTTTATTTTACCGGCTTCATTATCCTCTCTTTTATAAATTATCCTTCTAACTCTTTCTCTCTTCCTAACTCTCCTTTCCGCCCCAAACTCATTTCCATTTTCGCCTTTCTCTTTCCTCATGCATTTAAAGTCCCTGGAAACGATTGCGCCAAACGGAATCGTTAATTCATTTTAAATATAAGTATACGTATCTGGATACGCCAATCTGGTGTGTAGAAGATCAGCAATTACGTAATCATTCGCACAAATAATTATACATGCAGGGTCACTGATAATAATTTAGTACCTATAAGTAAAAATTGATTTGATGAAATATATGTATTAAGTAACATACTAACACGTAGCATTCAACAATCAATTCTATGGGAGTTTGCGTTGTTTTCCCTCGACTGCTGTAACTACTTATTGCACTTATATACCTCCAGGAGTGGGGAAGTTACCACTGAGCTATCATAAAATAAAACCGTCGTTTTTTTACTAAAATATGTCATGAAAGAATTCGGTTTAAATTTTGGTCCGAGAATAAAGATTTATCGTAGTCACTTTCGGAGTAGTTTAGATACATCATTCTGCACTGTTGATGGATTGTACAGGTTGAGTATTGACAGCTCCGAACGTAAAAAGAGCGCTTTGGTTGGGTTTAAAGTTTTTGCCTAACTATTTATCTTTATTTTTATCCAGTAAGCCTTTATAAAAATAGTTTTGATTTTTATCGCAGGTAAAAAATAAATCTATCGAGACATTAAGCCGAAACTAATAGCTTGTCATTACAATATATTTAAACTTGCGATGTTATCACCGTGACATTTGGTTACTATCCTTACCATTCATTGACGACGTCTACTAAAAAGAATGATAAATAGGCACAAGCGCCGACACATTTACAACGCGGCTTTGTAATTTTTCGTCGTAAGCTGTAAAATATTGTGATAAACAGCTTGAAATTGTTATTAATCGGCGTCGTTTAATCTAGGTGTAAATTACTTTTTAATTTCCTCAGAAATTACAACTTTAAAAAATATCGCTGCGGACAGGATTCGAACCTGCGCGGGCATTGCCCATTGGATTTCGAGTCCAACTCCTTAACCACTCGGACACCACAGCATGGAATTTACTTCTACGTAATTGTTATTATCATGTACATTCATCAGGTGGTATGGTAGAAAAAGGTTTAGGTGAAATCTATAATGGAGTTTCAGTTCTCTTAGCACGTTAAAGAGTCCTAGCCAAGGTTTTCGGGGTTGCCAAGTTGGCAGATATCTTTCGACGTGTTTAAGAAAATCAATAGCGGGGAGGCGAGTAACATACGTATATGCCATTGCTCATGTTTTTTACTTAATTTGCACATTAGAATTTATGTTTAGGCCATGTTACTCTCGAACTTATATTTAATTAAAATCTTAGCCCGGAGATTTTTGAAGAAAAAAATTACGCTTATTTAATTCTTAATTTAAATTCGCGTTCGTAATATAGAAACTTAAACGTGTATTTTGGCAATTGAAAAACAAAATCCAATTAAGTAATTTATTCTATTCGCAGTAACAAATATTATTTCTGTCGAAAGGCAATTACTTGCGACACTGCGGCGTCCTATTTATTCAGATGGTCATTTGCTGTCCTCTCGCTGGAGTGGAGAATCCAAAGGGGCGGAAATCGACCACTTCCCCCCTCTCCTGGCCATTCATCGCACCCTTGGATGCCCTATTAAACTCACTCCATGCATACATCTTGTCCTCTTATAACACGGGTTCTTATTACGCGGATTCGCTAGAAGCGCGGTTGTCAATAATTCACACAACGCTGGTTATGGTTCTCAAAAGCGTGATTTATTGTTAGTAGGATTTGTAAGATTTGTAGGATGCCATATTTCAGAACGAGGTAGAGACGTGTCAGAGGTCCATTGTGCTTTGCTTGCAAAATTAGATGACATGCAACGATATTCTTTATATATTGCATATATGTGTGTATAAGATAGAGGATAGGGAATATCGGGTCTGGAGAAGGGTGCCTTAAAAGATATGGAGCGTAACCGCTTTTCCCTACCTACCTAAATCCAGGTTAACATAACACAGATTCGCATTACAAGGAATTTTTTCAGAACGCATATCCTGTTTCATAGTAGAACAGGATATACAAATTACTCTATTTGGCGCCATAGATAAGGTCCTTTGGGCAATCACAGGAAACGCCCTGACTGGGAAAGGGATATTCGGAATGAAGGAGTGTAGGTCGTAGGCAGTTGAGAATCTAAAGGGTTGGGATATAAACTCCCTATTGGATTTTATTCTTGATCCGCTCCAGCTCCACGCCCATTCTCCCGGAGTAAAAGGTCTATGATCTATGGAAGATGGAGTTCCTCCGGTAGGGTCACAGAAATGCCTCGTGCGTTTTTGCGGAAGGATCGATGCGGGGTGAATGTTAGTTGTGACCGACTTTTGTCTCATAACGTCGACAGTCATCGGACAACTATACATGTGTTTTACGACTCACTACTGCGGCTACTTAGATGAAAAGGAGCGAATTCTTTCTGGAATTTTCCTATTTGAAAATAGAGCTGACCATTGGCGCACCCAGGGGGAGGGGCAACCGAGCATTTTCCCTCCAAAGGCAGAGCCACTATATAGCAAAAATATTGAATAAAGCATATTGAGGATCGAACAGGTAGGAATTTATATTTTTATTAATTAAAATTGTTCTATAACACAGAGAAAATGATGGATATTTAAAAAACAAAGAATAAAATAGTAAATAAAGTAAATTTCTGGGTGCGACACTGGAGCTGTGGAGCAGTGATTATCAAAATGATTTTTTAAATAAAAAATTAGACGATTTTCATAACATGGTACAAACCCAAATACAGTAAAAAAACTTTATCGAAAAGGAAGGGATAAAATATTTTGGCATTTTATATAACTATGTTTGCGACAAATTTAGCACATTATAATCGCAATCCTAGGGCGTTAACCGAGAGTGAAAAATATTTTCACCGCATCGTTGCGTCAGCTTATATTCATCTACAATAAAAACATAACGATAACAAGTAAAAACAAATTTGATCTTTTGATAACTATGACTTTGTACTACAAGTATATTATCCAGAAAATTAGTAAAATTTTACAAACGGCTCATTAAGTTTTCTTAAAAAAGAACTGGTAATATGTTTTACTTTCATCTGCCTTGTGGATTCTTTGGAAACAATGTTTTAAATTTTGTTAAATAAAACTGGATGATTACTTTTATAGTCCTTCGTATTTATGAATTGTATTTCTTGGGTTTTGGTGCGTCTTATATCTCCGCTCTTTTTCGTGGCGGCATTACTACGTAATTACTGATTCCTGCTTATCTTCCTCCGCGTGTGGCAATCTCCCTTTTAGATATAATTGCTCATCGTATCGTGATGGCCCAAGGTAAATACGGTCTATTGATCTTGTAGTGAATTCAGACGGAATTAATTGTATTACAGAAAAAGCATTTACCTGAGGATGACGTATCACGTCGAAACATTGGTCCTGTGTTTATAATAAAATAGTGGAAAATCACATAGTATCTAATTAATTTCGGGTAATAGAAATAATCTACAAAGTTGCTCCTAAAACTGTTAAATTTATTCGTTTAAATTTAATTTAAAAAATAAGTGCTGTTCTTGTCTAGGTATCGCCGATAAACATGGCACGGCGATGAAAACCCAGATGAGCATTTTCACTGCAGTGCAACCGTCTTCAGTGATAATTCGCCGAAAGTAGAAAGAAAGATAAGGCCTTGTACATTTTCCCGCAATTGTCCCTCAGACACTGTTGCAGCAGAGTATAGGTCTAACGATATTACCTAATAGTTGAATGAGTGATTAACTTCGGATTGGAACGTGTAATAGTTATATGGTTAAAGAAAATGTTCCCTTCGGATTTTGTACTGGGTTTCAGTGTGGGTCGCCAATTTGTAGCTCATTTGCAGACGATTAACATGCCCCAAAAATTTAACCACTGGAGGGAGAACTTATTCAGAGCGTACCTGGCTACAGCTTAGAAAAATGCCTTGTTTAAATAGCTTTACAATTACGCAAGAATGATTATTTCTAATTTTGGAAGCAATTTCTTTTGCCATTACTAAACATGGAAGCTTGGGAAAAGGCAGTGGGTAGGGAATAAAGAGTTTTTTCTATATAATTGTTCTAATTGTATGTCGGATTGGTACAATACAATACAGAGTAATCCTACCTTCCGGTAAGTTTTAGGCGCACACCACCAAATCCTGGCTATCCAAAGCCTTTCCCTTAAAATTCTCATTTACCATTCCTTCTTTTAAAGGATCTAATATGCCTATTCTCTTCCTACCTCTTTCCTAATGTTCTTCTATGTCTTCTTTCAGTAAACCGTTTTCTTTTAAATTTTGCCCCACCCATTTCTTCTGTATGTACCTTATTACTCTAGTTAAGTCGAGTTTGGTATCAACAGGATAGTATGATATAAGGTTTACGAAATAGAGGTTCGATAAAGAGAGGTTTTTCTCTATATATAAACCCTATTATTGTAAAAAATTAAGAGTTTTCTCTGCGCATTTTCCGCCTTCTCAGCCGACCATTGCAGTGGTTTGGAATTTAGATTATCATTATTACATATATTATTGTTCCAGAAAAATTTGTCTTAATGCAAATATTAATTTTAATAATTGTTTAAATTATTAGAACATCCGAAGAAATTGGTTAAATCATTTCCATTTCAATTGACATTAGGTTTGGTAGTTATTAAGTGCTAACTTTCGAAAACAAGATATCGGGGAGCAACCTCGCGGAGTAATATGGTTTCTTTCATTTAATGCGCAACCGATTTTTATTTACATTTTATTTGAATTATAGGAATGAGGTATTTTCCGATGTAATATTTTTTTAAGGTCATGATTTGGGAATTTATTATGAATCAATTTTTCATATCCACATTTCGAAAGACAGCATTAAAAAAATATTCCTTAGAAACACGAATGGAATACATCCTTGATCTATTGTTTCTCATTTTGAACTATTCATTTGTGTATATATATATATATATATATATATATATATATATATATATAATGCGTTTGATTGCCGATCCCTGTTGATATATTCCTATAGTAATAACATAGTTCGTGTATGTTTACGTATGTCCTATTATTCTTCAGCCGATTGACATAAACGAAAAATTGTTGACAAAAGCTCTTACATTGACAGGTGATTACGCTTTGGCTCGGCGCCAAATTATTTTTCTTTTGAAATGGCAAAATTCGTGTCAGTTTTTTCGTTAAAATCTGCGAAAATTTGCTGTCACTCGCCAAATACGTTTTACCCCCTCCCTTGACATACGGTTTGCAATTATTCTTCAAAAAAAGCGTCCGACGAAAACAAATGACAAACACCGCGCATGATTATTTAAAAAAAAAAGAATCTTTGGACCGACAGGGACACAAAGCTGAAAAAAGTTGGTTCCGTCAGTCCCCGTAATACCCTCGACAAAAAAAAGAAAAAACATAAATAAATACGAAATGGAACGATTTTAATCTCGCGTCATGAGAGCGTCATCTTGTTGGTTCCGGTTGTTTTATCCCATTTTTTATTTACGTTTCCTGCACCCCCCCCCCCCCCCCCCCCACCCCCTCTCTCTCCTGAACCTTCATCTCCTGTAAAACCTTCCCTTCTGTTTTATATCCCCCACTGTTCTTTGGCAAGTGTCACGTGGGTAAGGGTTAGAGGGAGGGGAGGAGGAAATATGCTTTCTTTTTTGTTGAAGTAACTACTCCGCCTAACGTCACCGGAATTTTAATCCCATCCCGGGAGCTCGTGTATAAAAATAATAATAATAATAAAAATAAATAAAATGGATACCCTCACGAGAGCAGTCCCACAATGCGTTCATCTCGAGGTTCTTAGAGTTTTCGTTCCATCCCACAAAAAGACGTCCGAGAGAACCATCCTTGTCCCGACTGCGAATAAAAGGACTGGCATTATGCGGTGCTTCTTCTTTCCCTGGAGTAGTTCCCCAAACCTCCACCCGTGCGTCGCCACCGACCCTTTTCCTCTCGGAATTGGAGTCAAGAAGGTCAAAGTAAGAGGGGCGGAGAATATATATATATATGTATATATATATATATATATATATATATATATATATATATATATATATATAGAGAGAGAGAGAGAGAGAGAGAGAGCCATTTTATTTCCTCTCTCCATCTTCTTCTTCCTCTCCCTCTTGTTCTCCACCCAACCTCTTTCCTTTAATCTTTTAGTTTATTTTATTTTATACGTTACCAAGATGCAAAGATTTCCTTCTATCTCTTTTTTGCTTGTAGGGGACGGTATACGAGAGATTTTTTTTCTACAGATTTCAATCAGATTTCCCCGAGGAAAGGTATCCGGATTGGGAGTGATTGAAGCTTCTCTTTTTTTTCGCATTTTTCCGGGTCCGAGGGCTTTTATCCCCATCGCCATTTATATTTTATTACGCGAGTTGTATGCATTTTTTATTTTGCGATAGGAAACGGAAAGTTCGATTTTAACCCCTCCTTTATCCTCTGCCGTAGAGGTTAGGAGATGAGCATTTAGAATTTGTGTCCATCAGTTGCATAAATTGGGGTTCCCGAATCAAAACATGAGCAGTATTCTTTTCATTTCCCTCCATCTCTATGAGAATCCGAAGTAGAAACATTCAATCGGCTAAAAATAATAAAAAAACTTTTTTTTGATTGGCAAGTTCTTTATGGGAGAAATCATTTTTAATATAAGATCGAGAAGAAGATAGAGATGAAATAAATTCTCTTAGGTAATAATACTGTTTTTTTAATCTCAGAATAATCTAGCGATTCCTTGGAAGAATAATGGAATGGGTATGTTAGAAAATAATTAATTTTTATTACGTCGTTTGTCGTTTATTATTTAGAAGAATTAAGAATATTATAATGTCGCCAGTTTCAGCTTCGAGGGACTTAAGTTTCTATGATCTGCAACAAATAATTTACAATAATAACCAAAATGTGCTTCTAAACTAACATTTCGTATCAACTGATTTAATATTATCAAGGTCTTACTATATTTTAATTATGATTATTTTAAACGGAGAGCATATCTGATAAAATAAATCCTTGGTTCCGTTAAAACTGCTAGCATGACTAATTCGGAAATGTGAGTGAACACCTAAAACGGAAAGCGCTTTACTTGAGAAATTTAGTAAACTTATATAAAGTTTTCATGTATTATATTTGCAAAATGAACGTAATGCAGTAAGAGAAAAGCGAGAGGGCTTGTAATTATCTTAGTCGAATCTCGGGAAAAAAGTGTACATTTCATTTTCCGACGAAGGTGTTTTACTTAGTGGAACTGCGTCAAGTTGAACGCGGATGATACCGAAAAAGCACAGTAAAATTCCATTTGAAAATTTGTATTATTTATGCAACTTAGATTTCACAGTACAATACAAGTGTTATAAATATACCCCTTTTTAATTTGAATTTTATGTAAGGTTTTGTTTCCTCGTCAGCTTGTAAATAACACGACGGAATCTGCAGATCAGGTGCGCGTTTAATAATCACATGCCTTAAATGCACAGCAACGTTAAATTCATAGAATGGCGATACATTTAGGACATATAAAGCGCATTTAATTTCCTTGGATGACCCGAAAGAAAGGGAGATACCAGGAATATTTAATCATTATCGCCCCCTTCTGCGTAGTATGTAACCAGAGGTCAAAGCAAAATCATCTCGTATCAGTTTTCTAACCTACGGAATTCACCTTTCAGTATGAATTCCCGAGTATCCCCCACGTTAGTAGGTAGTTCGAACCGGATTTAATATGGCGCCAGACTTCGTGAAAGACCCCTTAAAGGATCATCGGAGTGGATGGATTCAACGTTCTCTGTGATGCGTGGAATGATTACAATTTCGTGAGAGGCAATCTCTTCCATTGGGACTGTTCAGAAAGTTGAGGAAGAGATTGGTAATATGTAATTGGATAGGTTTTGATAGATAAGGATAATCATCGTGCATTTCATATACGTTTTCTGTTGCCAGTCATGTTTGTGTTTAGTCGTACTTTCTAATCCCATGAGGATATGTTTCTTCATTTTTCCAGTGCGATAATGTTTTATTTAATAGCCACTGGAATTTGTGCAATTAACAAAATATACCTCTTCTATACTTATAAAATGTTAAGTAATGCCATATCGGCTACAAATCTGCTGCTATAAGAGTTGATTCCTGGGTAGTAGATTGTGTCTAGTTTTACTTAACATTTTATGGCTGTTAGAAATACATAATTTGTCACTATGACTATATCTATAAGACTCACTCGATAACTCTATATGGAGAGAATTTACTGAGATTTTTGAATTGAATCTTTGAATTCCTTCAAATGAACGGGCTTCGTTTACGAAGCTTGAGAAATTTTCAGATTTAGAAATATGGACGTGTACATATATATATATATATATATATATATATATATATATATATATATATATATATATATATATATATATATACACACACACACACACATACACATATCACTTTTTACTTTGTTTAGGAATTTTTATGTAATCATAAAATATTTTTAAGGTTTTTAAAGTCATAACGCATAAGCAAATCGTTTTGTCGTAGTAGAGCATAATGAGCGATGAAATTACTTTCGTAGGTCTTTTAATTTAGGTGGAGTAGTTACTTTGTCAACCTCTAAGGTAACTTGTAATGAAGACAATATTTTATAGAAGGATTTATGCAAAGGAAAATATGAAAATTTTAAGCATGATCATCATTTTCCACTCTTATCCTCATTAAATCTGAAATATATACAGTACTACCTCGTTATTCGCGAGGGATGCAGACCTCGCGTGGTCGCGAATAACGGAATTTTTAATAAAGGAAAAATAACTACCAAAATGATATTAATTCAAATGAGTGTCAGTCGTGCTACTTCGAATGCCATAGGCATTCATTACGGCTGTTAACAGACAATAAATCATATGGTTTGGAAAAGTTGATTGGTTTTTCATTGAAATAGATTTGTTCTAAAAAGTTATGATTAATTGATACAATCAAATTAACTATTCCAAGCATTAATTGTGAAATCCAAATGTAATATATATATATATATATATATATATATATATATATATATATATATATATATATATATATATAATAATGACTTACCTTCCATTTGAGGTGCCGTGAAATACTATTTCACTTCGGTAGAGTAACATATGCATAAAAACGTAGCGATTCACCTTACCAAACTTGTGTTAGCGTAAATATCGTTCGCAAAATCATATTTTCTTAAGTATCGTCAAAATGACCAGCAACAATGATTGAAGTATTTCTCTTCACGCGTAGTCAATTTAAATTCATCAAAATCATTTTGTTAATTGAGCTTTATTAAAATTATATATATTTATATAACTTGACACGCAATTAACGACATACTTTTCTTTAATCCAGGCATCTTGGATGTGTGTACCAATACAAAAATTTTCTCTCCCGGATGCCGTAGCTGGTTGGACTCCGCGTCGTTGTTCGCGGCCACTTCAATACGACAGGAGCAACAGCCGGGTAAGTTCAACAGCTCTTTGATCTTTATATTAGGAATTTAGATATCTGCACACATTTTATCCCCAATCTAATCTCTTATAAACGTTTTGACAGTAAACGTCTCACATTTAAGGCAAATCATGTAAAAATACGCTCACCTCTATCACAACCTAATTCTTTTTTTTCACAGACAGACACATGGAGATTATTACGTATATATATGAACATATATATGTATGAGCTAGATTATGTACTATATGTATGTCGGATAATCATTTGTTTTTTTGCGTCGCAAATAAAAAAATCAATACTCGAATATATATATTTTTAAAAGTGAAGACCTCTATTCGTCAAGTACATCGCTCTTGAGAAAAAGTTCTTCCGCACACACGGAATGTTTGTCTTCGTCTCTCGCACTTCACCAGAACAAGAGAGGGGAAAAATTAGTTCCATTTATTGTCCGACGAATTAACAGTTAGTTTATCTCTGGTGATTTTGGGGCGGGGCACTCGGCTATGGACGCCACAGAGTTCATTTTCGTCTCCGCTACATTCACCGTCGTCATGGTGTCACGTGGGTTTTTGCATGCATGCATATGGATATCTATGCATGCGTACGCGATCTTTCTTTCCGATTCAAACCGGAGTGGCGTTCTGTCCCCACATAACCTTCCTTATCTTCACGTGAGATTTGTGCTCCCACGCCCCCCTCCGTCCCTTGCTCAGGAAGGCCGTGGTCTCGGTAGGTTTGATGAGAATCGGCGAGGCGGATGAAGAGGGGGTGGAGGAATCGGTGGAGGAGGAAGGGGAGGGAGTAGTCAGGAGGCAGGTACCCACTTCGTCAACCGGGAGGCCTCCCTTGCACATGCATCAGAGTTCGATGGCCTCCGGTTCCTTCCACGTCACTCCGGCACGTATTAGGTTGTGGAACCTCATCACTCCGCACATCGCTGCCACCTGCGAAGAAGAGGAGATTGAATAGATAGGAGTTAATTGGCAGCGGAGGGATTAATGTGTAGCCAGAGAGATGGGAGGATTTACTGGGAGTGTCGATCGATGGGTTGGATAATTGCATTGAAATTAGGCTAAGATTTTCGTTTATAATAAACATCTTGCCTCTCACAAGCAGCCGCTATTCAGACAAATATTGTTACTGATTTATACGCCATAGATGGAGAAAAATGACGAACATAAAATTGACGTTTAGGTTGAAAAACGAGGGAGTGTCTAGAAGTGTAAAAGAAAAGAGAATGATTATACATAATGTAGGAAAGAGGAGGGCGAACTGGATTGAACGTTACTTTAGGAGAGAGAGGATGGTTAGAGAGGTATTAGAAGGAAAACTGGAAGGAAAAAGAGAAAGAGATAGGAAGAGGTTTAAGCTGATAGACGAATTGAAAGGGAAAGAGCTATCAAGACATGAAGAAGATTCCGGATGAGAGTTTATATATGAAAGTTAATTATAGGTTCTACTGTCTCGTAGAAATGAAAATCAAGTCCAAATACGGGGGTGCCCATTTAATCTCTCCGATATTTTAAGAAGCTATATTTTTAAAACCAATACAGATATAACAGAAAATGAAAAACAGCAAAAATGTATAACTAAAAAGTTTAAAACCTGAGGCTAATAAACTTCTATGTTTGCTCCTTTTGTCGCACGGCAGATTTCTAGACGATAATGAATTTCGGCCAGGCTGCTATGTTGCCAAGACACTACCCGTTTCTTTAAACTTTTGATTCCATTGCCTGATCGTTTTATCCGTGGGAGGATCTCTGTTGTACGTCTGTCTGAATTCTCTTTGCACGCGAATCACTGATTTAAATTCAGCAAACCACAGAACGCACTGTGCTTTCACGTGTGGAGTCTCCATTGCACTCAGGCACAATGACACGTAGGTCAGACAATGGTGCGCTGCGCAGACAACTATGCGCACAACCATCTTTCCAACTCCCTACCTAAAACTGTTTGAGATAGGCTTCAATTCGCAATTTGGTTTTTTCGATATTTCTAATTGTTAATTGTTGAATGTTATCATATAAAATACCGGAGATATTAAATGGACACCCCCGTAATTTACTAGCCTTAAAACTTCACCAGAAAAGATTTTGACAGCAGAACTTTATGAAAAAAATATGAAATTGTCCACGGTAAACTTTGCCGATCACATTTTCATCATAGCTTCTCCAGCCGTATAAATCTCTCTAGGGAGCCGCATGCGGTCTGCGAAAAGTAGGTTGCCGACACCTGATTTAGAAGATGACACATTCTCCTTTTATATCTGGATACTGGAAATCGAATTTCCATTACTCGAATTTGATTTATACCTTTACGTTAAGAGCATAAACTTCCTTCCAATGCAGAGCTGGGAGTTAAATCTATGATACTCACTGATACTGTTCTTGATTTTCACTTCTAAACTGTTTTGGAATATTCGAAATTAAAATATACCTCGTAATGGGTTACTAAAATCCGTACGTATAACAATTATTGATTTTAAAACATCGCATATTTATATAATTTTCAGTAGGAAAATTTAAATTTGTAGAGGTTCATCATAAACTTACGTTAAATCAAAAGTTAGCATTTTTATTGAACAACTTAGCTGTGGTTAGTAAAGACAAATATTTATTCTTCTTGTATTATACTTAAATTTTAAAATTTTAACACCTTTATAGGCAAAAAACTAAAATAATTTGTAGGCAACTAAAAGTGTTCGCTCTTCTTTAGACTTCAGTATATGATTATAGGTGATTTGTTTTATCTTAATGATATATTATTAAATATGAAAGACATTGCCAAAGGGGAATTTTAATTTTATTGAAATCAATATTTTCAGTTTTTAAGCATCTGCATGCATATATTAACATAAAAATAATTGAGTTTATAATTTAATCATAGGTAGTGGTTTATCATAAAAATGTAATCAATGAATAGTTCATAAAATTACACTATACCGTTTAAATAAATGAAACTATAAAAAAACTCCATCGGTAAAATACCTTTAGAGATATTTATTAAAAGAACGAGATCCGAAAGTTAAAATATATAATGATATTTCAAACATATAATTTAATAAAAATACTTATTATGAAAACTTACGTTTAGAACAGCTCTCGAGAGGAAGAAGGCCACCTCAGCTTTACAGAGGGCGTCAAAGTGCTGGAAAAAAGAAAATATTATAATTATTGATTGATTAAGATTCATTTCACAGTTGACAAAAATTAGTGCCTTTTATCTCATCCTTCATTTTTATATTAATATAGAGTTTTAATGTTATAAAATATCACGGAGTAATTGAGCACAATTATAATTTAATATTCATAAAATTTGTTTAAAAGCGCGTTTTTTGTTTGTTGAAGGAATGGATTCGAATCATGGCTCGATTCGAAACACGCGTAAATTTTCGTATTCGCGTTTTATAACTCTTGGACGAAGTTAAACCCGCATAAAACACCAACCCTGATCGATGTGACATCACTTGTTGCTATGACCATTCTACGTGTAACGGATATATCTCTGTTTAAAGAGTTTAAAGGAAGGTGCGGGAAATGCTTGGAAACTAGTATTTTGCTTCTGTCTGATATGATGTTATGTTAAATGGTTGAATGTTATCATATTGTTAATAGTTTGTTGCATATAATGGGTCATATAAGGAATATCTCAAATACTGTTAATTAGAGCTTACTTTCATCTTGTTAAACCTACATAGATTTTTCGTTTCTAGAATTTCATGTAGTTGAAATATTGGTACGAATTCGTTTAAGATTAATTTTGAGCTGCGCGTTTTATAATTATTATAGCTGTTTTGCAATAACTTATTTTCTATGATAAATTGATCGAGAAAATTTTGCATTAGTAATTAGATTAAAATTTAGAAAATGTTTTGGAGCAAAGGGGTTTTACCTAGTTTCATGTCACGAAAATTTGCGTCAATTTTTTCTGCTACATAAAATATGAGATATAAAAAAAATTACCACCTTGACAAATAATAAACGGGTGTTACGGGAAGTTATGTGATCCAAAATCAAGTTTTAAAAAATAAACTCTCAATCCATTTCGTTCTATCTATCAGTGAATATTAAGTGATGTGTAGGAATTTCTTTTTCCCGTCGTCTTCCTTCTGTGTAAAATGATACCATCGGCTTTCCATGTAAACCTCTTTTTGAAAGTCGCTGATATTACAAGTTTTCCTGAGTCATCGTCGCATTTTTTCGTATATCAAAAGCAGAGCTGCAAACCAGTCTAAATTATGGAAAGGTTCGGTTCGTAATTTAAGACGATGGTCCGGTTCACAGTTCGGTTCAAGCAAAATTGGAATTTTTTCATTTTACCATGCGCATTGTAAAGAAATAATGTTATCATGGAGAGTTACTTACATAAAATATCATATACAATGTAATTAATACATTACTATTAAATAAAACTTTTTAAAAACACTTTAGCACTAGCAGCATGGAAGCAATGATTACGTGGAGTTTTCATTTATTCGAAAGAATATAAAATGCCTTTAAAATAATCATTTTTGTATTTGTTATATTTCATTTATATTTTATATGGGAAGTTACATGTTTTCTATAATATGCGTCTTTTTCAGTGCATTGAACTTTTCATGCTTCTTAAAATTATTCGATTATCTCAAAAACTATTATCTTATTGATGATTACGGATGTACACCAGATAAATAAACACTTGAAGAAAATTTGATACATTCTGTAATTTTAAAATGACATCTAATTGTTTAACTTCAAAAATAAAATGCCTTCCAACAATTCAGATCTCAGAATATATTTCAATATTGAAAAACATCTTTCGACACTTGCTTGAGTCGCAGGAACTGCGAAAAGAACCTTGACCATCTAAAAGAGTTGTGGGTGGCTAAATTCCTTAGCTTTCCAATATGAGAGGATATTTGTTTTTATTGGAAGCCGTTCAATATTGCCAAATAATTACCACAATATGTATTGAGCGCACTGCTCGCTATAGTGTTGGTATTGTGCGAAGAGACCTCCTGCCATTTGCCGTTACGGCTCGCGGGGGTACAAATGCAAATGTAAATCGAGCTTGAACCGAACCACTTTTGCAAAAAAATACCGGTTCGGTTCAGTGGTCCGGTTCGGTTTGCAGCTCTGATCAAAAGTATATACCTACTGTCCTGACACATGGGATATAACTGCGAATGTGTCATCTCTTCCACACAAGCGAAAGGCTCGAGATCGATTTTCGGACCCAGTATATCAAGATTGCGTTTCTTATGACAACCTTGGAGTCGTTGACCATTTCCTTCTTGTAAGGTATTGCTGGATGCATTCAAAGTACGTGATCATAAAATGCATTGTTATCCGCCTTCGATATTATGACCAGTTTTTCACACTCAAGTTACGTTTCTTTCCTTAATTTTAAAAATTTCTCTAACAATTCAAGTAAATATCGAATTTTATCGATGCCTGGAAGTTGAATATATTTGGTGGTATTATGTAAATACATCATGCATAATACCGAAATTAGCGATTAGACTCCAGAAAGTTGCGTATCTTATTAAATGAAGTGCTTTTTGTCGAAAGTTCTCGAGTTTATTCGTCCTAATGCCCTTCATATTCAAATAAATATAATAATAATAATAAATAATATTTTTACGTTTAATAACAAATTTCGTGAAAACATTACAAGTTTGTACGTTTGTATGCAATCGCCACTAAGAGAAAATGGGCGCGTATTAATCCGGGTATTTAAACGAATGGTATCGCGCAGTGTTTGTATTGTTTATTAATTCTCTCTGCTCTAGTTCTGTGCACGGAGAAAATGGGCCTGGAAACGTTTTACCGCCGTATCACCCCATCTTTAATATCCCAAAGCCAGCGCAGGCCAATAATTCATGCACTGTGCTCGGCATAAAAAAAAATCCGCTGTGCGCGGGCGACGACGTTCTTGGACCGGGGAATAAAAATACGCCGCATAAAATAATCCCTTCGTCTCGGTCTGGTTGACATAAGGGGTACCTTATTCTTCGTCCCTCTTTATACTCCCTACCCGTCGCCGTCGTCTTCGCGCGAAGGAGTTCTCTCCATTCACTCTAGATGACTCGTCGAGCGCGCGAGTAGGCATTCGTATACGTGTTTCTCTTTTTTTTTCGTCAGGGATTTATTTTGTTGCGGGTTTTACATTTTCGGAACTCGTGGATGTTACTATTCATCATCCATCTTAAGGGTTTTTCAAGTGACGTAATTCACACGTAGGAAGTTATCACACGGGAAAGCATTTTTCCTTGCGTCTGTAGCTGCACTTTTGAGTGTAGGCGGAGTTTATGCTTTATTCTCGTGGTAAAAATTAAATGAAGGAACTGTATAATTTTTGGGAGGGAACCTATGTGCATAAGGAGTTTTAAACTATAGCGAATAAATAGAAGCTGTACGGGGTCATTCCACCGTCACTCATTACAATTTCACTGTACTTCAGCTACATTTTCTATTGCCTTGATGGTATTACTGACGAGATACTTGGAATCTCGAATTGCCCCACAAAAAATAATATAGGTCCACATAAACTTCGAAACTGATCTGTTATTTGACACGTTGAACTCCCCATTATAAGTAAACTTTTCCAGATTGGATGTTTATAATAAAAAAAGGTAACGCGCGTATTATTCGTTGTGGTTTCTCGTCCGTAATGATGAAATAATAACAATAGAATTGTACATATGCAACAACGAAATATCAGTTTCGCTAGGATACCTTGTTAGGATTTAAATGTGCATTACATTTCTAACAAGAGAATGGTCAAAATATCGCGCTGATTGTATTCCATTTTTTTACTTTTTTCTATATAATCGATGACACAAGTCAGGACCTGTTGGGACAATTGTGGAATCGTAAAATAGTTTTTCTCTTAAAACCACATTCCAGTGTATTTCTCTAGTAAATCAGATCTACCACAGTTAAACTCAGTGGAACTTCTATAAGTCGAACCTCAAGGGAAGCAAAAAAATATTAGACTTATAGTAAATAACACGAAAAAGACTTTGCCCTGTAAAATGAATTCACTCCGAGTTATAGAAAATTCGAGTTATAGACGTTCGAATTATAGAAATTCGCCTGTATTAATGCATTTGCCTCCTCTTGCAAACAAGTTAAAACTTGTATGCACAAGTGCTGCAATCAGTGAAAGTTTCACGGAGAACTTTATTTTATAGTTATCCCCACTACAATAATGGCAGCTACTCTGCAAATGAAATATAAAAGCGACTTGACAAAACGTTAAGAAACACAACGGTGGTGGAGCATTAAAACTACGTCTCGATACACATTTATAAATGATTTCCAATCTAGAAAATGGTGCCGCTATCTCATTAATCCTGCGACCGCTTTCTTTCACCCGAAATCACGCCTTTAGAGCGTTTGGTTACGAAAAGCATCTGAGAGGCGAAAAATGATCAAAAATTTAACCGCTGAAACTTTCGCTCCAGGTGTCCTCGAGGAAAAAAAGCCATCTACTTCTTTTTTCTTTACGTTTTTATGCGTCCACATTCGAAAGGCTGTCTGCATGCGCTTGTGGGAGGCGGTTTTTTTTTTTTTTGAATTTTCGTAAAGAGGGACAGAGGCAGGGTCAGGCGATGCAAAGACTCGCTTATAGAGGGTGAAAAAAAATCTCGTTGCATTATTCAAAGGATCGTTCGCGGGTTCCACGGAATAATAAAATGGTCGCCCTTGGTGCAGCAAGCGGAATATAGAAGTAAAAAAGAAGAAGAATTTCAAAGGAAATGCCCGGTGCATGGTGCCAGCGACAATGTGCGGTACGCATTTATCCGTTCTGCACGTATGTTTATGGAAATGTTGGTACAAAACCAATATATTATTATTTTTTATATATTGTTATTATATATTTAAATCCGTTGCTTAGCGAACCATTTGATATGTTGTTTTGCTACGGATCTGAAAATTAAAATTGTAATCTGAATCTAAGTCATAATTGCCATAATTTTACAGGAAGTTTTTATAAAATTATTATCGCTATAATTTCACTATAGTTTAGGATACGGGAGAAAATTTTGGCATGGTGTCGCGAAAAACTTATGCGTATGTATCCTTGTATTTCAGTTTTTTCACGTCAAATTAGACTAAACGTGGCCTGCGTTTTGTTATTTTTATATGTTTACATGAAGTCATTAAGGTGGCTATTGCTAAAACTTTTAAAATAGGGGAACTATATATGAAGCACATCATTTAGGTACCCTCACATTTGCTGATTGAACGAGTCTGAAATTAATGGAAAGTGGTGAAAAAGATACTTTAAACAATTTTCTTAGAAGTGGTATTGATTGGTTTTTTTTTCTTTGAAAGAAAAAGGGAAATTAATGGGGATAATTATTTGATGGAAGAGATTTTTTTCAACTCAGCGTTAATATGACGCTGCCAAAACAAACAAATTCGGAAGAAAATTAATCCGTTGTCGAGATGAACCCATGATTACAGCATCGTAATTTAATAATATTCATTGTTGGAGTAAGCGATAATAAGAAATTATTGGATATTTACGCAGTAATTTGCGTTATTTTTCTGTAGATAGCGATTTATTAAAAGTGAATGTGTGGAGAATGTTGGGGTTTACTACTGAGGCTCGCATACACACAGAGAGGCATAAAGAGCGCGAAGATCCAGTTAAACTACAATTACGCGTGATTAGCAATTTTCAGATGTATAACCATCAGTATCTTTTCACGCGGTTGGAGTCGATTCAGGAGGAGGAGGGGGAGGCGAGGAAGAGGAGGGCGTGGAGATGGTAGGAGCTCGTGTATTCATCACGCGATAGTAGGTTTCGTGATGTGGGGGGCGAACAAGGGGTCGTATTTACGACGTCCGTGGCAACAGAAAGGGGCGGAGGGAAGGATGGAAGGCGTTAAAAACCGCGGGGGTCGTTTTGTTTTGCCAGCGGTCGTTTATTATTATTTTTTTAAAGGCCTCGCCCTTTCTTTTTCCTTCTTCCCTCTCTCTCTCTCTACCTGACGTAATAACGTGCGATGTTGGCAGTATTTCATCGTTCGCCTCCATTTTTCCGGCCGAACCCTGAAAGTATTAAGAATAAAGCGGTTGGCGTTTCATAATATATCGCCCTGTTATACTGTAATCCCTCCCGTACATGCATTATAATAAGTTGGAGAGGAAAAATATAGTCGGTGTTTTGTCAGAGGAGAAAGGAAATAACTCGGGCTCTTATGCCTGTTTCGAAACGTTCCTAAAAGCTTCTGTTTTTCTTACTTGTTAAAAGTTATTTTTCCGTTTTTCTTCAATTTATCTTGATGCTGTAGATCTTAGCCCTTTCAAAAGTTTTTCCTTTACCTTGGAAAAGTTTTGCTCAACTCCGTCATGCACGCATTCTTTTAAACTACACAGTTTCGATGTGTAATTATTTATCCATTAATTTCCTGTTTTGAAAATATGATTTAAAAACTATGTTGGTTAACTGATTAGTAGAAAGAGAACTCCTAAACACAAGTTAATTAATTGAGAGGGTCACTTTCCTCCTGCACAATGCTAATCATCATCGTAGTTTGCGCAATACCGCTGATGATGACTACGCTGCTGATGGAAAGCCGAAACGATTTCATCACTCGCATTTCTCCTAAAAGAGCGAATCGTTATGATTTCATTTTTATGAACTTTATAAGGTCTAGTCGACATGCTTTGTGTTCTCGTCAAGTGCCTCTGTGTACATTTTATAACATTCTCACTGTAAAGCCCGGTCTACACGCGGCTAGTTGTTTAGTCGAGTAGAGTAGTTTATTTGAGTGAGAGATGTTTAGTATCCGTTTACATGCAGCCAGTAGTTTGGTCGAGGGCAGTAATTTAGTAGAGTGAGAGTAGCCGGTCTACACGCGGAAATTATAGGATTTAGTTTAGTTCATTAGTTGACTGCTAAACGAACGAGCTTGTGAATCGGGCACTCCGATCTATATCTATACATCTCTTGCGAATATGTGTCACCGAAACAGAAAGCTTGATTTCAAGAGAAATAAAACAATTTCAGCATATGAACTTACACGAGCTTGTCTGTTTTTGTGTTCGTCTTTCGACGCATCCCACAAGCACTCATGTTTCACATACTCCGTAACACATTTGAGAGTCACGTGTTCTGACCACTTTGCCGTGTTAAGAAGAAATTAAATGTAAAGAAACACGAGGCATACAGTTTATGAATAATACGAGAAACGTAACCTCCTACGTCAGGGGTTCTTAACCTTTTGTGAGCCCCGCACCCCCACAGCGATCCATGGTAATCTCGCACCCCACCATAATTTTTTCAATGGTTATTAATTTTAGTTTTTTAAATTTTAACGAATTATTAAACGTATATTATTTAAAATCAAATATAATTATTACAAATTACATTTTAAACTCAAACTTTCCTCAATTAAAGACACAATAAGATTGTAATACAGGTGAGGCGACGATTAGGCATTTTATTACAATGGAATCCTATCCAACAATTTCATAATAGTTTTCAAGATTCTTTATTTTTAAACAATTTTTAATGATGTATTCATCTTGAAGTTCAAAGTAACCTCTCTGTAGCGGATTATTTCAGCCTTCTCACGAAAAGTAGGACCGAGAGAATGACTTTGGTATAAACGTAATTAAAGGCGGAAAAATATAGCGACAATATGTCTGGGCACGGCAGTTTAAATCGCTTTGTATACAGACCTCGAATAGTGATTACGGTTTGTTATTTCAAGGAAACGAATGTTCTTCAGCATCTCGCTATATATCAAATAAGAAACGTGGATGCATGAATACACACACTAGGACGGCGGCAGGTGGTTCAAAATGTTATCTAAATAAATAAATAAATAAATAAATAAAAAAGTCAAATTGCAAGATGTTCCCACCGCACACCCTGGACCCACTTCCCGCACCCCGTGGACCATCTTCCCGCACCACCTGGGGGTGCGAGCACCTCCGGTTATGAACCCCTGCCTACGTAGACAGAGGCACACAGGGCAACTGCACTCGACTACAACGTTACTAAAGGCATGCGTATACACGAGATTAGTTGATGAGTCAGTCTAGTGGGCGCATGGTGGGGGAAGACACTCGACCTCAAAATAGGATGGACTTCTATTTACTCGACTAAAGCAGCTACTCGACTTTGCGAGCTGTACTAAACTAATTTCTAGTGTTTAGACGGGTCGAGTACTAAAATTTAGTTCTACTAAACTAAACTACTCGACGCGTGTAGACCGGGCTTAAGTTTAGATGTATATGTTCGAGAAACTCTAAGCTTTCATAAGCAAGCGCTGACACTGCCCTGTTTTGTTGCAAAAAAAAAAGGAAAAGTAAGGCATTCAAAATAACGGGGATGTATGCGATGCTGCATAGGAGATGTTTAATGTTTGCGTAAAGTACACAGCTTGACGGCTTGAATGTTGGACGAAATGATTCATCGCACATTTACGTACAAATTTACCAACTAGTTAAAGCCTACAAGGAAACTGTCAACCTCTCAGTTGACGGTGAATAAAACTATTTGACGAAGGTAATGATTAATTCAATGAATACAAATGCTTTTCATCAAACACGCGCTAATATACGAATCGCTTATGAATATTCATGGTAATTTTTTCATATGCATCGATTTTCATGGGTTAGCTTGTCACGAGGCATAAGGATAACAGAGGAGACTCAATTTTTTGGGGAAATTTCAATCGTGTGATTTAAACTAAATAAATGTTGTGAAGGCGAGAGTGTTGGCTTTAACTGAATTATCTGTGATTGAAAACAAACGATTTTGTTGCGTTATCATTATATAAAACTAGATACTACTAAATGATATAGAGCAAATCCTGTCTGATTTCAATGACTGTGTATTTGTGTAGATAATTACCTTTCAATCACGCCGATACAATCAAGTTTAAACAGCAATAAGCTGCTTTGAAATGGATTTAGTAATTAATTATTTTACGTTCGACAACTACTTTAAATTCGTCTATCCCTTCAAAGCTTGTTTTTTATCCGCGTAATAAAGAATAAAAAAATAAAATATTTGATTACCTATTCAATAGAAATTTTTTAGTTCAGAATGTCTGTTTATTTACATTTAAAACGAAAAGGTTGTCTAATAAAACTTAGAAAACTTCATAACATCAAAGGAATATTTGAGGATTCCGGAGTCAAAGCCTTCGTGTAATTCGTAAATGATAATGCACTAACAAAGTAGTCAGACTAAAAATAAAAAAAAAGGATTGGTCATTATAATTGAATTCCTCGTTGCTGGAGGCTTTCAAATATTTATTTTTTAGGATTGCAGGAAAATTTTTCGGCTATTGACTAAACAGTTCAGAGCACTCACAGGAATTTTAATTTTAACGGCAGTTTTAAAGGCAAAAAAAAATTGAAGTCAAATGCTCCGTGTTACGTTTCCTTTTTGCTTATAGAAATGGAATACCACAAAGCCAAGCTTTAATATATAATTTTTTATTCAAAAATTCTGTTTCGTAGTGATTCGAGCATTTAATAAGTTTTTAATATGGGCAGCCGCATACCTGCAAAACGTACCTAAAACCAAAATTAAACATTTCACACAATTTTGTTCGCTAACATTTTGGGGATATAATACAAGCTTATGCATCAGATTAATCTGCAATCGAGGAACATGTTTTAAAAAAGAAATAGACCCTCTAAATTCACAGGTGGAAATAGTTTCGTAAGCTTAATCGCCATATTTATGCGTCAAAATCAATTGATATGTTGATCTTATTGTAGAAAAATAAAAGCAACAAGGCATAGAGGTGAATACATTTAATCTGTGCTATAAAATTCCAATATTTTTTCCTAATTTGTTTTCATTTGAGATTAAAATTTCCAGTTTAGGAATTTTAATGTATATTCTATCTTATTTATGTGGTAACCTTTACCTTAAAAGTTATATAATACAGTCATCAGAAAAGGTTATGTAAACATGTAATTTACAGAGCTAGTCCTGTCTATATTTGCGATAAAACAAGAAAACAGGGAAAATATCTTTCCAATGGAACCAACTGATTTTATTTTGAGACCAAACATTTCCTCGTCGCACTGCTTATTTGCCGAAATTGCCGATGTTTTCACGCACTGATGCAATGTTTTTAAACTACTGCTGAATTCTATGGCAAAATTTACGTCTAGTTTTGTAGAACATTTTTGAGAGAGGACTCACTGAAATTAACTAATGTAATCGTTAATCTAAACATTCCATTCGGCGATATTTTCAACAGGAAAGCATTGTCTACATCTTTCGGTTTTGAAACTCGATTGCACTAATCCCATTTCCCCTTTTATTTTGAACGGAGGAATTTTCATGTTAGTTTGAAATGCGAACACAGAACTCGTACGTCGCCCATCGAAGTTTCTCATCGAGGCGAAATGAGACTGCTTACGGTAGCGGAAATTTGGAGTCACTTTTAAAGCGAATCCAGCGAGGTAAGAAACTTCTAAACACCCCCTTATCTGTTCGCGCGACGTCTCAAGTTCCATGCTTTTCACATTCTCTGACTCCGTTCCTTTTGGTCCTACAGCAAACTCTACGAATCTAGTAATAGCGAAACATCTCCACCGGAAATAGCGTCTCGCAAAAGTCACGAGACGACTTCAAATCGAAAGAAAAATACGTGGGAGATGAATTTTTTCATATTGAGAGATGCTTCGATTCGAGAAAACGACTCGAAGGTTCACGAAAAGGTTTGTATGTAATAGTATTTATTTCATGAAAATATTTTTCCCAAGCAGAGGCGTAACTGGGAAATATGGCACCTATGGAAATATTTTAAGGAAACATATTGTTTAATAAGGATATCATTTTTGCTGCGTTTTTACGAAGCATGAGGGCGTTTTTATTAACAGTAATTTTAACAGTTGAGTTTTCAGTTGATAATTGTTTACATTTTCAGCGGGAACGATTGGCGCCTTTCGCAATCGGAGCCTATGGCAAATCCCACCATCGCTATCACACTACACATTTGTATGAACTGGAAACGGGAAAACCCTTCAAATTTTGTGTATTTTATTCCGGTTTTGAAAGCATGACTCAATTTGAGCAGTTTTTACCGAAATAATGCAACTGTTTGCTGCGTTGCCCGCGCGAGAGCACGTAACATCAACTACGTACAATTCTAATTGGAATTGTCACTAAAATTTCCGTAAAAATGTTCGTAAAAGCAAATACGCATTTCGTAGAGTAGCCTTCATCAGTGGTGATTCATCATTAGTAGATAATACATTTTTTATACGTTGTTAATTTGTTTCAACTATAAGGGGAGGTCGAAAATTCTCTCTCGAATGCATCTTTCTGCTTCAGTGGAAAAGGTTTTGCCTTAGAAGGCTAAAGGTCAACTTTTCAATTTATCATTTGATTTTACGTATTTATCTCCTTTGACATTTACATTTCATGACGCTTATTTTAATATAATGTAATGTGATTTTTTATTAGCTAACTAAATTTGATAGACAAAAATTACAAAAGATATTATTAAAACATCATCGGTCATCATACTCGTATATCGCATATTCTACATTTTAGAGTCTATTATCGGTATTCTTTTCGATTGAAAATTTCGCGTTAGCATAGTAAACCTCAAGCACTTAATATTTAACTAATGAGGAAAAGTTATGATTGCTTGTAACTGAACTGTTTTTATTTTTATTTATTCTCCAGCTATTACTACAATTGCGTTTTCCATGTCAAATAATAAAAGTTGATTGAAAGTACTTAATACTTACATTATTTATCTGTGAAAGTTTAACCATTGGAAAATAGTGCAGTTTGGTAATGCGAGACTATAACTTTGGTCGTGGCCCACAGGCATTATCTCTGTATTTTGAGGTTAAATTTTTTTCCTCGACCGTAATGTGTTATGCTGTGTTATATAATCCAAACATTCTTTTTCAACCGAGGCGTTTCTTTTTTCGCAAATATCTTACAGTCAAAAACATCCATCCTTTTAGTTTCTCATTTTTCTTCGTTATTCTGCTTACCCTGTTGACGTGATCTCGTAACACGTTCGAGTAGACGAGTGCCACGGCTTCCAGCGCCATGAAGGTGATGAAACCGATTATCCAAGGCACCACGAGGCCGGAGTTCTCCTGCCAAAGGGAAGAAGAAGGCAAACCAGATTAGGGCGAGAGATAGAGGAAAAAGGGAGGGAGAAAAAGTGAGAGGTTGAGGGGAGGTGGAAGAGGAGACTATTAAAGAGGAGTGAGATTTAGTGGGGTAAGGAGGTGGGAGAAGTACTGAACTGTGTATTGGGGGATGGAGTGAGTGTTATGGAGGCGCAGAAGAGAATAGGTTAGAGGTAAGAGACAGTTCACCGCCCTCGCGCCGAGAGTTTCATGCAGCAAGGAGAGAGCGTCGTGGTTATAGAGTTAACCGTCAACTGATTCCGCGAGGAAACTTTGGGAGGGGCGGTAATTGGGAATGAGCTGGCTGGTTTATTTTGCGCCCAAGGGTAAAAGGTTGTTAAAAAGGAAATTCGTCTCGAAGACGATGTGCGCTATTCGTTTTGGGGAGATTTTTAGGAAGAGTCCTCGCGATGCTTGTTGGTAGCTTAGTCTAAAACAGGGGTGTCCAACATTTTTCCCCCATTGGAAATTTTCCATATCCGTTGGTTTTTCCAAATCTACCTAGAGGTGAATATAACATATTAAAACCGCCAAGCGTTTTACTTATAAATAAATTAAGTATTACTTTAATAATTTTGTCAAAAAATTCACATGTAACAGTTAAAATGGGCTGTATTTTAAGCGTCAAATGACCGCAGCGGCCCGCGGGCCGCAGGTTGGACACTGCTGATCTAAAACAAGGAAAAAAAACCTTTTCAATTCGACGAACGCAAGTTATCATTGAGAATATCAGGAGAGAACAATTATATTTTCATTACTAATGACTTGAGAGATTACATTATTGATGTTCGCGAACGCGATTCATGCTTTGTAGATGAGCATCGTCGGATATTTAAAGAATATTCTCGCAAACGCCAGGTTTAGAATCCATGGTCTAAAGAGGCAAAAAGGGTTGCAGTATTTAAATGATTTGGATAGCCAATATACAATGTGATAAGTTTTCATTCAAAGGTATTTTCATTTTTGAGGTGTTTAAATTTTTTATGATGAGGTAGTACATTATGAATTATGTTTTTAGTTGTTTTAAGACTAACTTTCGCCCAAACAAATTTGCTGTATTTTACTCTGCTCACTCTAACTTCCAAGCAGGACCGGATTAAGCGGTTCATAGGCCCAACGCAAACCACGCGTTCTGGGCCCCGGCCTAAGATTGGGCCGGATTAATTAAGAGACACAGTCATTCACAGCACGTGTGTTTTTTATTCGTCCTTTTTTATTTTCCTCTCCCCCCTACCTTTCTCTCCCGCAGTTCCTTCCTCCACTTTAATCTTTCCACGAAGTCTTAGAAAGTAACAAATGAACTAAATTCCCGTGTTATAAAATCCAATGCAATTTCGCTTAACAGCAACATAATGGTTGCTATTAACGACGAAAGAATTTCAGCTCAACAAATGTCACATTTTCGCGCCAAAAACCAAATTGTAGACGGATTCGATCCACATTCGAAAATCGACGATAAAAGGTTTATTCATATTCCAATGAAGTAGTTCAGATTCGAAGATTCTGTGTGAATTTTTTCCAATTTTAATTTGCAAAAGAACAAAAACTTCCACGTCGAAACACTTATTTTTACGCCTTATGTTATAGGAAATATAAATTATCCTCTGGAATCGAACCCTGGACGTTACTTTACAGGTTAACTTTCCAAAATTGCCCCAATGCGTCGCGATTACGAAACACCGAAAGAATGATCGAAATCAAATCATCCCTTATCGACATTTTCATATTCAGTTCGAGACGAACATTCCATCTCTCCCTCCCTCTTCCCATTTCTCTCTTTTTACGACGAGACATTTTGCCTAACGGTATGAAAATGGACTTGTAGGTGCACCAAGTTGTTCCTACAGTAACTTGTAGGCGGATTTACACAAAGTGAATTACAGTCAGTCCTCGGCTTCCGATGCTCCGACTTACGACGCTCCGGACTTACGACGTTTACTGATTAAGGAACGTACTCCGGACTTAAGGCGTCGCTCCACAGTTACGACGTTCGGCCGCCCACCGGACCGAAACGACATTTAACGTCTTAAGGTAGATTCAGGCTACAACGTACATATGCGGCAAGCAACGACAATGGAATTTAACGCGATTTCACATGAAAATCCGTCAAGTCATTGTCTACTTAAATCCCTTCCACACGGGATATTAGACAAAGAAGGAAATTCAGAGTATGATTTAAACTTACGGAGGTAGAATGGAAGGAAGTAACCTCGGCGAAACGTTTTTTATGCACGTGGGGCAAATCTGATTTCGGCAGCTAAATGGTTATATCCCTCGAAAACGAAATACGAAAGGTTATTTTTAGTGTCGGTCCTCGATTTACGAGTCATTAAGTCTATATTTCGACGCTAGTGTGGTTGTGGAAAACTCCATACCGTTTGCATTACTTTTTAAGACTTTAGTTACCCTTAAAAATGTATGATAAGAGAAAATCAATTGCTGGAGTTGTTTCTGGTTCTAAGAAACGTAGAACCCTAACAGTGGAAACGAAGATTGACGTAATTTAGCGCTCTGAAAAAGGTGAAACGCTTGCCAACATCTGTTGGGCCTTGGATATCCCTCGTACGTCCGTGGTGACATTCACCTAAAACGGCAACATTATAGCCTCCAATTTTTGTAAGTACATACATACTTTACTCCTTCCGTAAAGTTTTTACGAGTCATTATTTTATCCCGATTAAAATAAAAAGATTTGTCTAGTTGTTTATGTTTATCTTTGCCTGAGTACAATATTATGAGTCATTTTATAAAAATATATTATCTGGCCGTTGGGACAGGAGCGTAACTCAAATTTTTAAAATTGCTGTTATGGAAAAATGTGCTTCGAGCTTTCAGGAACCAATTATGTCGTAAGTGGGAGGACTTCCTGTACTTGGAATTATTGATAAAGTAAGAAAGCGTTTTGCTAAGAAAAGCGTGGCATTTGTTACAAAAGAATAAAGGGAAACAAATAACAGATTTCTGCCCACTGTGGGCCTCCTTGTCCTCTGGGCCCCACGCACTTGCGTGTTTTGCGTCCCGCATAATCCGGCTCTGCTTCCAAGTAATAACGGAGGAAAATGAAGTTTGGGAATGGCATTAAAACCGTTTTATAAAAACATCATTTCCTTTGAGATTTTGAGGTGTAGCACTTTTTATTACTCATTGTTTTGCTTGAGAAGATGAATAACTCCATGGCAATAGCATTTGAATGTTTGACTAAAAATTGGCCATTTCATTCGCACCCGGACCCTTAGATCCTAATTCTAAACGAATCTACATTTCTGATATCTTTATATTGTTTGTATTATGTTTTATATGAGATCGTTTTAATTTATTGGATCAATATCAATAGAAAACATATCTTTGCCATAAAAAATTTCTTGCAAAATCCATTATTGGTAATAATTTTCATGGCCAAAAACAGTTAATTAAAATTCTGAATATTTTTTAAATCATAAGTTTAGTTATTGCAAATTGCATTTTAACAGTTAGAGGATTACGTGCAGTAATCCAAGTTTTGTGCTTCCCGTGAAGTTAAGATGAAACGATTAATCGTCGTATTTAACACGCGTAATTTTATATTTTTTAGTTAAAAATTACCAATTTAACCTTAAAAGGAATGGCAATTCATACTTATTTCATAGATTTTGAAATACGTGTGGATTTGATGCATTAATTCGTTTTTAAAGCGAAAATTTACGTTTTTTTATCTGAAATACTTTCGTCGTTATGGAAAACCCCATTTTTTGCATATTGCATCACATGGAAAATGCATATATAGTTAGTATCTATATAAAAGTTGCTCGCAAAAATAAATTTTAATTTTGTAACTTATTTTTATCAACCTTAATAACCTGTTTCGAAAATTTTATAGCTTGTATTAAAACCTGGGTAATCTTAACTCTCACGAGGGGCCAGCATTTGATAAAAGAACTTATATTTGCAATCTTCTCATAACAGAAACCCATGGATCATATTAGTACGATTAAATCATAAAAAATCTTAGATATTTCATTACAGCAAATTAACGCTTTTGAAACCAACCAAAATTAGCAGCTCTTTTACCTCGGAAATATAAACGGGAACGAGTTTCCGCCACTTTCCTCCGTTATAACTAGCAGTTCGGTGCGTTGTATATTTAGCGGGTTCTCCTATGGTTGGCGATAAAGTACGTCTCAAAATAGTATGAGAACCATTACGCTCCGTCGATCCGATAACAAACGCGACTTTGCCTTCATATTATTCCTCCCGTTTTAATTTACATGTCGATTCGCTATTTTTGTTCCGTCGACTGATGGATTTGGAAAATTTTCCCGTTCGTTGTAATTGGATGAAGTGCCCCCAGGCAGCGCCGGGATAGTATGTGCGTTATGGTATCCCTTCTCCTTGCCGTAGAAATAATCTTTTCCAATGATGAGGTTTTGTTAGATCGCAAAATTAGCCTCTCTCCCTCTCTGTTTGCTTTTACATCGAGCGAAAGGTGATTGTTAAGGCCCTTTTTTTTCACGGCGAACTTCATTTCATAATCGTTTGGGGACGAAGGTATTTTTTCAATCCGTCCTTTATGCAGTCCAATAATAATGGGTCAAAGAGACCGAGGTTAAAACATTGTATGAGACTTGTAATTTATTTGTTTCAAATGTTTGCTCTTCCATCAAAAAGTCTCTTGTCTTTTTGGAATTATTTATTCGCGTCATCTGGGATTGTTTTTTATGATAGCATTATAAATTATGTGTTTGCTGTAGTATTTTTATTCAACTCCAAAACGGGTTAGACGGGTTAGACGGATCTTGTCGTCCTGCCTCAACGGCGGGTGCCCGTACGAGTTTACGAACTTTGATTTCTCTTTTCTCAAACTTCAAGGTCTGAACCATTTAACCTTTAGCTCAGCAGTAGATAAACATCAATATCAAGGACGGCGAAACACACTAAAATGGCTGCTTCATAGGAGAAATAGCGGTTTAAAATGTTACCGATAAATAGATTTAAGCTATTGAATGCGAGCTAATTTAACAAATAAATTGTTTGCTTTGTTTCATCACATTAAAATTTTGAAAACCTCTTAAAACATATAGGACCTATATACGTATAACGTACGCCCCATTTCAATACGAAAAAGGGAGGTTTCTTAAGATCTCAGAACTGGCTACTTCGAGTTAAAGAGTGTGACCAACTCATTCTCATGGTTCTTAAAGGATCTAGGTCGAGTATATAGTAGTAACTTTATAATTTAGTAGCTGTGATTCTGTGAACATACGATACTATGTTAGCGGAGCTTCGAAATGTAAGTGGCGACAGTATCAATTCTGTCTCGTACACCTGAGCCGTATAACACGCGAACACTAATTCGCAACATTTTCGATTTTTTTGTATTTTCACTGCGGAATTTCCGACTTCGTTATAAAGGAGCTTGGATCCCAGAGGCTTCGTTAAGCGAGGTAAGCCTGTATACTAAATAGGAGGGGCAGTTATTTTGAAATGTTTAGACAACTACCTGGAAAACAAGAGAAGTCCATCTCAGTCTTGAAAACAGTGACTAGTTTGTGTACTCAATTTTATTATTATACGTTCTCATTTCGTTGGATTAAAGTAGCCACACGCACACACAACACTCAGTCTGTTGTTATATAAAAACATAGTAGAACCCAGAATGTTAACATTGACATTTTTCTATATATTTTATTTTATTTTTTCAAAATCGGAAGAAGTGCCGCAGGTTGGCCACTTCTGATAAGTATAGGTATTATATGTAAAACTACTCAGATGTGATTATAAGGTCATAACCGAGATAGTAGACGAATTTAATCGACGTGAGAACATTAAAAATTTTTCAATTTTGGCGAATTTCTCGTTTTTTTCCTGCACGATGTTCCCAAGAAACATAATGTTCCATGTTTCGACACATGGCTCGTACATATCATTTGCTGGCGTAAATAAGGGGTTAGAAACACGCGTTGTTGCTCGGGTGACAGGGAAGAAGGAAGGCAAACATCGAAAAGAGGGCGGGGCGGAAACGACATTCGATGTATACCCTATATAAACACGCACGTTAATTGGTTTCCCGGAGCTATTACGAATTTTGTTCGACGGAAACACGCTGCCACATGGCGGGTGCCGACCTTTATTTTCGATCCCGAGCGAAAAAATTGCCAGCGATACCTATGGGTATCTTATTTCTGGAACGCCCTCCAAAGGTCAACATTCTTCTCGATCATTCGTATTTTTGTATGTTTATCGTAAATCCTCTATACATAATTTTCCAAGTGTCTGTCCGCCCATCTGATCCCATTCGTATCTCAAGAACCGTTTGTTGTAGAGAAATCTGGTAAACGACATTTTGTTTCTATCAGATAGAACATCTCAGGAAAACTGTTTTCATTTTCAGCCACCATCTCGAAAAAAAAATGACGGCCGTTATAATATATTAAAAGTAGAAAAAAAGTTTTTGAAAAAATATAGGCATCGCGATAAGAGCAATTCAAAAAAATTATTTTCGGCTTAGCGAGCAAAGGAAGCGGAGGGTGGGGTTGACACGCGTAAAGGCGATTTTAAATTAGATAGGCATTAAAACACATCATAATAAGAACATTAAATTATAATGTTTATGAACTGTAACGTAACATTTCTAACGCGTGTCAATGGAATGGAATTACACCTTCAACAGATAGTTGTAAATAGTTCTTGAAAAATTGTTAGTGTCTACGTATTACGAATCTGTTAGACAATTTTCTATGGTGAGGCCGATTATTGTAGGATTTAACACTTAGAAATAATGCTTCGATAGACATTTGCACTAGCTGACTTATTCTATAAGAATGGTAAACAATGTTAACCATTCCGTCAAGAGATAGAACGGAATTGCTTTTTTTAAAGTGACCCGAAAAGCATTTTTCTAATCTTAACTGTTTGAAAATAATAAGTTTTTACGCTATAGAATTTCTGGATGATTCGTGGGAAAGGGGACCCTCCATCTAATTTCCCAATAATTCCACTCATTATTTCATCGTACATTATGCAGGGTGACATTTTTATTCGATAACCCTGAAAAATCGTGTCAGACAATATGCTGAGGAGGGCACGTATATGTATTCAGCAAGGTGGTGCTCATTTTCAACATTTGATGTGAGATTTTTTAAGAATTTTAAAATAACATCAAAGTATGTTCATAGAAATTTTAGCAATTCTCTCCGGTTTTTATTCTAAAATATAGCGATTTTTCAGTGTTCTCGAATAAAAGACAACTTCAACTGCATCCACAGATAATTTTTCGAAATTTCTATTTATCCTTCCTATTATGCTTTAAATACTTCAAAATGGTTACCATTATGTGGAGTTCAGCTATGTCAAAGCTTTAAAAAAATCTAGTTTCAAGATTTGCCCTTTAATAATTTAAGTTAAAGAAAAAAAAATTTCAAAATTTCGCTTATGGTGAGAGATTGTTAAAATGCTCTCCATTGGATCCGACAAATTTCACGCGAGAGAAGAAACGGATACATTCCTGAAAAAGCAATAATATTTTATAAACTGTCCTACTACAGACAGGTATTTAAACGGTAGTAATTAGGCGGTATAATTATCGCCCAGTTTAATCGCTCGGTTTCTCGGTTAATCTAAATTAAAGATCGTTTTAAATCCAAATGCGGCTTCGCGGAAATAAATGCCGCGCTTGCTCATTTTAATTAGGGCGAAAATATTTTATTTACCTTGGAAAAGGTAATTATTTGAGATAGAGAGAGAGAGAGTGAGGGAGAAATAGAGAGAGGAACGGCGAAGAGGGAAAGGGTTGTTCTTTGTTCCAATATCGCCATTCTCTCTCCCACGGTACGTGATATGTGCTTTGCGACGGGTAT
Source organism: Uropetala carovei (assembly GCA_036926305.1). NCBI lineage: Eukaryota > Metazoa > Arthropoda > Insecta > Odonata > Petaluridae > Uropetala > Uropetala carovei. The sequence continues at coordinate 3,077,837 of JAXCHB010000325.1, forward strand.
CTGGCTCGCATCCAAAAGGGCTAGGTAACGGCGTGGTCATTGTCAAATTACCTGGAAATAAGGTCAGGTGGTGGGCTTGATTATTAACTTGAAGAGGAGCGAGAGGAAACGCGGGGAGGCAGGATCGCGTTTTTTATATCAAACCACAAAGTTTGAGACTGCGCAGTTCGGTGTAAGGTCATGGTCATCTCTCAAGCCAGCTTCCTAGTTGCGAAATTGATTGTCATGTATCTCGTAGCATTTCGGGGAGTTTTTTTTTTTTTTACGAGTTGGGCCTTTTGAGAATCTCCATAGGAAGAATCGATATTCGCGTAAATCGAGAGCTCTCTTTTTGAAGTTCGAGTTGTTGTCTGATGCTTTCATACAATGGGGACTGGGAATTTCGCAAGTTAAGCGGTTTTAAATGCCTTGTGTTAAGATTATTTATGAAAAATTACGTTAAGTAAAATGTGGAAGGCTCGGTTATTGTGGTCCTGGTAGAACTCAACGCATGACGGCATGTTGATAACGAAAGTATGTTAAAAACTTGAATGGAATTGCTAACAGTTTCTGATAAAAATATTTTAATACATTCTAAATTATTAAATGTATTTACGATAAAATATAAGTTATTCCGCTTTAACGTAAGGCATCTTCTATAGCGTTTAAATTATAGTTTAGCTGAAAAACTGTAACTCTACCGGGTGTTATTAAATAAAGGTGTTTATTTTTTAAATGTCTAGGTTACTATTTGCTCTGTTATATCATTAAATGAAATAACTAATAGGTTTATTTGTTTTGGCCTTCAAAATTCGCGTTGAAACATTTATCTTGGAGATGGATGTGGATTTCATATTCGGGAGTTAATTATTACTTTATAATAACTTCTCAGCACTGATTAGTATAGAGTGACAATATTGAGCCTTGATTTTATTTACGTTAAATTCCTTCTATAGAATTGCACCGAAATTTCATCTACCGCTGTCGAGCATGCTACTAAAATCCAAATTCTCATTCTCATGTAGAGTGTTTGTCCGAGTTGGTTAATTTGGACGGAATTGAATTTGATTGATGGACTGCAATCCTCCGGCTCCGAATTTCCCAGAAATCTCTTCGATTAAAGCTGCACTGCCGCATGGGTAGCAATCGAACACACAAACAGCAAATCCAGCATCGCTGTGCAACTTACCTGAAATTTTCGAGCAAATAACATTTTCTCAATTAACTCGCTTCGAATGAATTCACTAGATGAACTTATAATAGAAGAATGTATTCCAATTTTCCAATATTAGCATACATCTTTGTCTTTGTACAGTATGAGCTGTATGAAATTAAAGTTTAGCTAATAGATAATCAACAGTGAGAGTACGGAGTAGTTTACGATGGAAAGTACAGAGTGATTATTTAATCGAGAATCCTAAAAAAATCTCTTTATCTCAAGGTATAAATGACAGATAAATGAGAAAAGTTACATGAAAAAGTTTGTTGCTATCGAAAAATGTTTAATTAAAAATTTCATATAAAATGGTAATTGAGTACGACCACTCTGAATACAAAACATTCTTTAATAACATGAAACATTGTTCATAGAAATTTCCGCATTTCTCCTAGATTTATAGTATTATGAGGTGTAGCAATTTTTAGGGTTTGTCGAATAAAAAAACAACCTGTATTACTTTTTAGCGGTAATTTTTAATTTGTAAATTATTACTAATGGGTAATTCCATCTTTTAACGTAATGTAATAAATGCCTCAAGCTTATCTACTGAACTTGCTTTAGGCTTTCGTCATCCAATGCTCTTCCTCGTCAAGTCCATTTAGCATGTGATTTTTATTATTTTTTCGACACAGTTGTCTTAATATCTCTTGTTGTTGCTTTTTTCCGCGGAAACTAAATTCTCTGTAGAGCGGTTCATCCAAGCAGGTCTAATTTTGTATGATAATAGATTTTTAAATGCAGATAAATAAAAACCCGTATTTACCTGACTATAAGAGGACCGCTTATTTAAGTTGATCCCCTTTTACAGAAGCAAACTTTGAGGGAAACACGTTTTAAAAAGCGTTTTGAAACAAATAAATTAAACTACATTGTTGGATTTACTTTTATTTAAATCTCTAAAAACTGTCATCACTGTTTTTATTGCAAAAATATATGTGATTCAGATATTGATTATCATTGTCACTGTTATTTACTTCTTTGTTCGCTCAAATAAGACGAAAGATTGAAAAAAAAACAAAAAAGAAGCTCGTCTTATAGCCAGGTAAATGTGGTAATTATGTCACGTCTCGCGACATCTAATACCGAAAAATACCGGTACCTTAGTTTATAAAAAAAATCACCTGCATTCGTCTCCATTTTATTCTATCTCGAATTTTTTTCGGAAATGGTAAGCTAGTGCGGTGTTCAGTTAGCAGAAATTGCACAACAACATCTTTTTGAAGCGAGACAGGCATTATCCACGATCCGAAGGAAATTACGGCGCGATGTTTAAGCCATAATCAGGAATAGCTTTATGTAGTCTTTGGCACCTCTCGCCTATCCCACAGGTGAGCTTTTACATTTTTTTTTGAGTAAAGGGCGGATTAGTGACGGGGAGAAGCAGCCAACGGATCCAGCGCTTGGCGAGGAAATCTAAAAAGAAAAAAAATCCTCCCGACTCGTAGTATTAAAACGTCGGTCGTGACGTCACCAACTAATTAAACGGGAAAGCGAATCGGAACGTCGGGAGGAAAAAAAAACGAACGAAGCAACGAAACGGGTAGCTAGAGTTAGCAACTCCTGAATTATTTGGCGTAGTATACGACGACGATCGGAAGCGGTATATTTCTTTTGGCAGACCTGTCCTCTGTGAAATTTTGTTCCCACGCTCTATTTTAAGTGTTATTCAAGAGAACGTACTATGTTTATTTTGATCAAAGGAAACGCCTTATTAAACTTTACGTTTGCCCTTCCCATGAAAAAAAATATAAACCTCGCTGCTTTAACTCAAAGAGCGGCGTCCATAGAAACGGTATACGGGTAGCTAGAGTTAACAACTCCTGAATTATTTGGCGTAGTAAACGACGACGATCGCAAACGCTATATTTCTTTTGGCAGACCTGTCCTCTGTGAAATTTTGGTCCCACGCTCCATTTTACGTGCTATTCAGGAGAGCGGCGTCCATAGAAACGGGACAAACAGAGTGCACTGCGCGGTATTCATCAAGAGAAAGTTTTTCTTAGAAAAGCGGGCGAAAATTTCCAATGCGGTTCATTACGGAAGATTTTTCGTCGATCGTTTGAAATGAAATGTTTTTAAATACAAAATTGTGTATTCCGTATGAAATTAAAAGGACCGTGCATACGGAACATTTTCATATTGCGACAGTTTCATTTAATGAATGTTTTAAATGAAATTTATGTCTAATCGATGAAAGGCCACATTCAAAATCCTTTCTTCATTCGATTTATTAAGTTTTTACCTTGAAAATTTATATCAAAATAAATAAAATAATGTTTTCATGATTTCAAAGTTAAAATAAAATATGCTATTTGAAACGTTGAGATATTTTTGCATTCAGTCTCATAATTACCGTTACACTGGTCGTTTAGGAGTAGTAAGCCTTTTTACAATCTTTTAGCAATGACTTTTAGCTGGAAAAAGTTCTATACACCTCAGTTTGCTTTAGATTATGTTTGGAAAATGCAAAACCCTTCCTGTTATTATGTACAGAAATACATGGGGGTGTCTGTTAACGACACATACATCGTTTCACGGTAAAAAGCTTTAAATTCTTGAGTACTTAAATTATTGACCAAACCGACTTCTCTAACCACCAGGCGGTTAAGTAAACCAGACATTGCATTTCAGGAACAAAACAGCCGTCCAAAGATGTATTGCCTTATCGTTGATAAAACCGATCTTTCTTTTTAGTTTAAAAATCAGTGAAAAACAACTGAGGGCGGATAATCTGTAGCGGTAATGCGCATCAGTGTTACTAGAACGTTTTATGTCCAAAACAGTTTTCTTTATTATGGATCTCTCAGGGGGTTATTTTCAGTCATATCGATTCTATATAGATTCGAGGAGCGCATACATAGCACGTATCAGAATTTTGCTGCAATCTAGCGAATATTATGTAAACTACTGTAATGCCCGTGGAAATATCAACGGAAGAATTATAGATAGAGAAATAGAATATTGCTATTTACATTTAAAATAATTAATATCACACTTTTACATATGAAATATTTTGTCATATACAACATTTCTAGTGAATATTCTGTTGTTGACGGTCTATCTTTAGTTAAACTTAAAATAGTTTCCTCTCTTTCCCTCCCTCTCCCCCTCCCTCCCTCTCACTCCCTCCCTCCTCCTCCCCCCTCTCTCCCCCTCTCCTTTAAATGTAAGAAGGGACTTCACAGTCTCAATTTCGCCCTAAATAAAGTCGTTTTTCTGTCTGTCTGTCCTTTCCTCTATCTCCCTCTCCTTCTATCTCTCTCTCATCCTTCCTCCCTCCCCCTCCCTTTGCCCCCTCCATCATTCTCTCTCGTATTAAAAGCAATCAAAGCACGTTTAGACCCATAAGGATTGAAATAACAATATGATATCGAGGTCTAACAATGGAATTGGTAGGCAAAGCAACATCCCCTTAAAATAGCTAGATTTCCTCAAACTGTGTGAATTAAACGTTTACATTGAGAAATTTCGAGCTGTAGGTGGGAAAAGATGAACAGAATAAGAAACATTATAATGTTTTCTTAAAAATGGTTCATATCCGAAGATTGTAGGCTAAATCTTTCTAATTTTAATCTAAAAAAGAATGAAAGCCTGCACGTCGTAAAGCCGATTTTACGTGTTAACTTATTGGAAATGAAAATTATCCCCTGGAGTCGAATCCGGGTCTTTGATCTCGAGTTATATACATTAAAACGTTTTGTTATTATATCATAATGCTATCCTGGAAATTTCATCAAATTCGGTTCAGTCGTTTGCGAAATATTAAGCTTCAAATAGCATTACATGGCAAAGGGACAAAGTTACACTTTTTATATATGTTTTATGATGATTATTTTAGATTTATTACCATAACCTTGAAGAGAAGGCTTTCGATTTTTATAAAACACTGATAAAGTACATTCATTGTTTTCCCTTATTTCTTTTCAAATAATTCAAATAAACATTTAACGAACGATCTATCATTTGACGAAAGAAAACCATTTGAAATCAAATAGTCGTTTTAGGCATAGCTATTGACAACAAAAAGTTTCTAAAAATCTCAATTCTCGAAAGTCAAAACGAAATGGTATATTCGCGCCTATTTCACTACCTCTCTCCCTCCGTCCATCCATGGTTATGATTGCTATATATTTTTAAAAAATAAGTTTTTTCTATGTATATGGATGAAATTAACATATTTATTATGTGCTTATACTGTCGCATTATTCACTAGTCTCTTTTGTTTTATTCCTGCGGGTACCATTTTGAAAGTATGGTTGACGTTTAAATGAGAGGCTTAATAGTATCGCGCATCATCTTTTTAAATAAAAATATACTTAATATTTGGATAACTGAAGCCATCGTTTCTAAAATATTTCATTTCATTGATGATTTTGTTTCAAAGTTATATTTATTAATTTGGAATTTTTTTATACTAAATTAAAACTTTCAACCGTTCCCTATTAGCCTCTTTTGAAAAATAAGTGGCGTCAATGTTGAAATGTACCCTCAAAATTTCAGCTTTTTCATCTTTTATACCTTCGGAGATGATAAAAAACATTTAATGGGACCTTATCCGACCCTGTATGTTTTTATAAACTGAAATGTAAATAAATCAGCAGTACAGAAGCCCACAGTTCAAGTACTCTATAGCTTACGGTTTTGCCACAATGCCGATTTAAGCAAGCGCACAGACACCAAAGTGTATGTATACGTTTTTTTAAAACTCGCTAAAAAACATTAATCCTCTTATTTCTTGATATAAGTCAGGTAATAAAAAATTATATCTATGAATGTTTTTAAAATATTTATGAAACCCTTTGTGGATTACTTTAAAAAGATAGGCGAGCTAAACTAGCCATTAGACGAGGTTGGGTGCTCATACACCTTCCAAGGCTTGAAGAGGCCCCAATTTGTCTCCTCCTTTGTCTTGTCGTACCCATTCGTGCCGTCTGCTTCAAGCCGCCGTCATTTGTGGTTTTCTTCGTAAAAAAAAGCTTCCTGCGTTTCCATGGAAACGCGGAAAGCTAACTTCTCCTTGGCTCCACGGGTGATTCTATTCTCCCGTTCGCTTTGAATGAGGGAGAGTCGAGGCATGGTTTGGTGTGAAGTTCTTCGCGCGGAAGAGAGGGAAAGCAGAAGACGTAGGCAGAATTGAGTATGCTGAGATGGAGAGGAAATGATGTAATATTGTTGTACTGGCACTGTTACCACCCACGGTCCACTATTCTCTCTAGAAAATAATAACAGGAAACTTTTATTTTACGTCGTTTGTTTGGGAACGGAGTGCCACGTGTACTGAACGTTGGAGATATTATCATATTTCAGTTTCGTAGAATTTTCGAATGCAAAAGTTCGAGAATCATGAGTCTTTCTTGTAGCTGATTAATGTTACAGAGCATTATTACGGAAAATTCGCATAGTAAAGCTCTAATAATGGCTGTTATTAGCGGAAAGAAAACATTAACATTTTTGCTAGGGAAGTAATAGCCCAGGGGGGTAGGGAACCTGCGGCCTTTTGTGACCCTCAGTGCGGCCTTTTTGCATCCTCTTGTAAACAAACAAACTGAAAATCGATGCGAAGTTTTGTTCCGAGATGATTATTTCCAAAAATTGCTTTATTAGTTCATCAATTTCATTTTTTTGTTTCAGATGTTTCAATAATAAAGAAACATGATTAATAGCCGATGCTCAGCATGAATTGGCTGCCAAAGTCACCGAACAACTTCGTAAAATCTGACAAATCGAAGGTGTTTATTATTCCCTTACTCTAGACTAGTCCACTCATATTATTGTCTCCGCTAAATTTTTCTTCGTGTTGTGACTGCAGATTTTAAGTGCCATGAAGAGTTACTGTCTTTGGCTACGCTTAAGGGGAAAACACATAGAATTGACATTTTTACTGCCTTTCAGGAGAAGCGTCTGGAAGCAAAACTGAATTCGTGTATTCTCGTTAGATGCACGATGCACCTGCCATGATGGGAAAACGTGAAGGTTTTTTTGCTTTGCTACAGAGGGGACTACCAAAATCGGATGACTTAATTTAGTTTCACTGCTTTCTGCATCAGCAGAGCCTATGTGCCAACTCTGCAACGTTAGGTGACACGTTAGGAATAGTTAGCTAGTTATTTAGATGACAGTCACTTGAAAGACCTACTGAACCTGAAGATAACAGTGCTGGAACCAAACATCAAGTTCTTAGTTAACAAAAAAACGCTCAAACAGTCGTTAAATTGTTTGTTTCTTCGTAATTTTTATTTTATTTTGGTAAATGTAAAGGAATGCAGCATTTTTTCTTTAAAAGTCATTAAATTGCGTTAGTTTTTCGTAATTTTTAATTTCATTTTGGTAAATGTTAAATAATGCAACATTGTTCTTTAAAAGTCATTAAATTGTTTGATTTTCCGTAATTTTTTAAAAATTTTGGTAAATGTGAAGGAATGAAAAAAACTTGCGCTTGTTAACGACGAATGTATCATATTAGCTTATATCTTAAGAAATAAAAGAAATCAAAGGTAAGTTGTTCTTTTCAAAACGTGTTTTCCATGGACATTCAAAATACCTTCATTTTCTTCCTAATATTTAAAGAATTCGTTCCAGAAGCTCTTGCATATATGTCTTTGATTTAAATTGTGAATCCCACGGTAGTAATGAAGGATATTCGCTTAGTCTTTAGGAAAAGTAATATACTATCGTATATTGTGGAGTATTTTTCCCCTACGTTTCTGCCGGACTAAATTCATAGCCATTCGAAATTATCACCTATATCAGAAGGCACGACCACGAAAGGGCCACGTGTATGTATTTATATGGCTACTTAAATATTCATTTATGTGATATTGATTTTAGGACAGAACGAAACAAGGATTCGGTTTCTTTATATCTATTATGGATCGCAATGGGATAACAAGTGTAATAATTTGTGGATAGTTCGAGGAATTATTCCATCTGCCACCCACCTGTCTTGTGGAATTTCGGGGTAAAACGTGAATGTGGAATTAATGTTATGATGTGGTTAAGGTTATATGTGTCTGTTAAACCTAAATTCATTCATCTATTAACATGAAAAGTTTTTTATGGCAGATTCTTTCTTGATATAGTGACAGCTGATCTATAATTCCCATTATTGCATATATGAGTAGGAGAGAGTTTTGCCTTAATCATTCATAGAGTGAAACTATGGCCAATTACAGCATATCGAATAACAGATGTGAACAAAATGTATAAAAGGCGAAGGAACATGAAAAATACAAAAACTAAAATAAAAATTAAAGTAGAAATAATGTAGTATTAATAGTAAAGACAGAAACAAAATAAAAAGTTAATATTTGGGGAATTTACGGATATATGTAGATCAAGCGATACAGGAAGGTTCCCCTTTAATCGAATAATTTTGATGGATTTTTTACGAAACCTTTCTCGAAATCGTTCTCGAATGACGTCGAACAAAGAGCGAATCCACGGAAAGCGACGGAGAGAGTCCACGGGCCTCTATTATTTTTAGTCCTTTCGAGTTATTGTTTCTCGCAACACTCTCTCAGAGTCGACCTGTAAGTTCCCGTCCCAAGAAAAAGTCAGCGTTCGCAGACGAGAGATGAGAAAGAGAGCCACGCGAGATGATAAGAGGGACCGTGGGAAAGGGTTTGGCACGGAAGAGGTGGCGGGAGAGGGTTGTCAGAGATCGTCCCGCTAGGGGACGTGATGAGGCTCTCGACGTAGCCGTCCTTCTATCTCTTTCTCACTCTCTCTCTCTCACTCACTCACTCTCTCTCTATCTATCTCGTGATGCAGATGGTAGGGCGAGCCGCGTCAACCGTCGCGATAAATCATCCACCTCCCTCTTTCCCCTCGCCATTTCACTCGTCTCCCCTACTCCTTTCGCCAGACATGCTTTGAACGCATTGGTGTCTTCCTTTTTTTTGCCACCTCAATTTAGACCTTTTATTTCTTTTTATCTTCTGGTTTAACGAGATACCTTCCAGATGCAGACACTCGGTATTCATCTAATTGCAAGCCTAGGGTATTATACGGGATTTTCCCGTATTTAATTGCGTTGTCCCGGGACAGGAAATTACTCGTACTTACGTCGTCTTAGCATACTGAATTAAAAAAAAGTAATTGTATTGTAACCCGATCAGCTTATGGAGTTATTCACAAATTATGCCTGCATGTTTTCCACAATACAATGTAGTCTGCATTTGACGTACTCTCTACTGATATTGAAGGGATTGTTGTGAAACTATTTTCGCATTTCAGCATCTACACTGTGCGAACAGAGATTCTTAAGGATTTTTTTCATATTTTTTAAATCGGTTCAATCAGTATATAATTCAAACCAAACTGTTGTAGAGAGATAGAAAATCATCAGAAAAACCTTAATTTATAAAATTTTTAAATTAAATATGCCAGTTAATTTTAAAATTAGTATTACAATGTTAAATGCCAATAAAAATTTTCCTAAACGTAAGCCAACTAGTATTAATAATTTTTTACCTCTGTAATTACTCTTAGACGTCAATATAAACTTCCTAATTATAAGACAACCTGTATTAATAATTAATTTTTTATCACCCCCTTTCAAAATTGTGTTCCGTATTTTGAAGCCAGAGATTAATTTTACTGTATATACATACAAATTTATAGTGTATTTTAATGAAGAATATGCATGCCTGTCCTGTATCTAACAATAAGCCTCGTTTTATGTTTCTCTTGCATTATCTGAGGTCGTGACCCTTGACCTTGGCGTTATTTCGCTTGGAGGAAGTGTCGCTCGTTACCTGATATGCACTATTCCATCTCTTGTGTTATTGTGCCTCCGAAATGCCCACAATGCTGCTTAAGGGTCTTCTACTTTTTCCTTGCTACCCATGTGAAAACTTTCGCTCTATAATATACAAACGACTGTAAACGCATGATATTGGATTACTCCCTTGATAGCCACCAATTAGGAGAATAAAGGCCTTAATTTCATTACGTTACTTGGGACATTATCATTGTATTCGGTTTGTATGTAGACACGCGCTTGTTTTATAATCAGTTGATACATTACGCAATTAAATTGGAGTACATGGATATTCATTAAGAAAAAAATAGGTATAAGTTTCTAACTAACTCACGATAGGAGTGTTGTAGCGTGCCGGAGGTATAAATAGAAGAGTACAATAAAGAAGTACTCCGCAGCTGGTGTGCCGCTACAAAGTATTGATAAGCGGCGAAACTTTAACTCTATAGGGAAGAGATGGGTATAAAAGTGTCGTATAGTTCCCAAGATAATACAGCGGAAATGTTTTTTCTGATAACGAGCGGTACTTTGCTGTCAAATTTTCAAAACTGCTTGATTTATTTGAAACTACAACATTATTAATTTTTGGTTAGATATCAAGTAGTTACAGTTAATAATCCAAACTTGAATAATTAGATTTGAGAATGAATTATTTTCCTGTAATTAATTTAATATATTTAGAGGCAAATGGAACTTACTCGAGATTTTGATGGAAATATACGTTTTAGGGGTACCTGAGTCCGAAAAAGTTGTTTTCGCAATGCCGTCTGTCTGTCTGTTATTGGCTCTAGGGCTTAAACGGTAGCGCTAAAATGAATGAAATATCGTACTTAGGCATTTATCATACAGAGTAGAAGCTATGAAGAAATGGTTGACATTGCTTAATAATTAAGGGAAGTTTATTCTACGCAATTTTAACAACAATTTGATTTTATCAGAAACGACTTTAACGATTTTGATCAAATTTCCTAGTTACTTGAGTTTACGTCTTCAATAATACCAAATAGTTCATATTTCTCAAAAAATGAATATAAGGTTAGTTTATTCTAGGCAACTTTAACAAAAATTGATTTACTCAGAAACGGCTCCAACGATTTTAATAAAATTTCATAACATTACTTGAGTATACATCTACAATAACACTACACACTTCATAATTCTCAATAAATGAATATAAGGCTAATTTATTCTTGGGCAACTTTAACAAAAATTGGATTTTCTAAAAACCGGCTCATGCGATTTTCATCAAATTTCCTATAGTTATTTAAGTTTACGTTTATAATAATTCTACGTAGTTCATATTTTTCTAAAGATAACTAAACGACCCATTAGTATATGAGAAAATTTGTACAATGTATGTTGTACCGAGTTATTTTGTAATGATTTCATCCGTTACCATTTGAAACACTCACACCGAGAAGTCATTGGAATACACTAACTTTAAAAGAATTAGTCCTGAAATAAACAGGCCAGAGTTTCGTGGAACGCAATGAATTTTGCATAATTTTACTTAAAGCACACGTTAATTGCGCGATCTCTTTGAAAATGCTTTCTATGAACGAAAAAAACTTTGTATGTATATATATCTCTCGTTCCTCCTAGTTTAAAAATATGACGTTCTAACATTCGCAGCCGTTATTAACAATCCAAATTCCGGATTCCAGCATACCATCTCCTTAATACGATTAAAAAGAAAAACATGAAAGACAGAATAGTTTCTAAAGTTCTGTTTTCCGCTACTAGTTCCAATTTGAGATTAAGCTTATCTTTGTCGGATTTAGCACGACGACGCCTAAACCATTACCTTCTCACTCCTCTAACTTTGAACGAGAGCTATTCAGACGGAATCTCGCCTCTCTCTCTCTCTCCCTGTATCACTCTCTCTCTCTGTCTCTCTTTCTCTCTGTCTCTCTTTCTCTCTGTCTCTCTCTCTCTCTGCTCCTGTCTTTATCCCTTTAACATAAGACTATTGGCATAACGATTCCAGGAAATTTGATCATAAACGAAAAAATGATGTTCACTGGATAAAGAAACGGAGAATGTGAGGTTATGAACAGAAGATGAGAGGGAATTTATATTTAAAGTAGATGCTTTATTTTTTAAAAAATAATCTGCCTCTCAAGTCGGTGGGAACTCCCTCACGAGAGAAACAAGGATGGAAAATGAGGGTTAGGGTAGAGAAAAATATGATACGAAGGGGGTTGAAACAAGAGACGAATGAATTTCTTAGCGTAAAGCTTAAGAGCAGTTGAAGACAATGCCCTGGTAGGATTGGGATGAAGATGATAGTAAGAGATAATTAAAAAAAAGGAATGTAAAATAATAAAAAAATGGGTGGATGAGAAAACGAACTGAGGTTGTTTTTTAAAGTTTGAATTAAAGTTCTTTTTGTTTTTTTTCACAACAGTGGCTTAGCTACGACAGTTCGGGCCTTCTAGGCACTAAATAATATTATTCATTCATTTAAAATTCTGTTTAATTCCAAAAACAGCACATATAACGGTCTCACTACAGGATTTTTAAGTAAGTTTACTATCTTTATTTTGCTAACATTTTTGATAAAGTGTCAAACTGAGATATGCAGCGGAATATTTTATCCATGTTAGGAATATTTTTCGAAAGATTACGTATGGTTTCTAAAATAATGATTCTGTTTCCCTATTTTTCGTAATTTTGAATATATTAACGAGGCTTACCTTAAATATTCCGACGAGGAGGACTACGCTGAGAATGATCATGAAGAGTTGTGTTCCGATGATCGCGAAGTACGAAATTTGGACGCCTTCGCGTAGTCGATGCAACAGAAACGCAGTCACGGCCGAGTTGAACGGAAGATAAAAAAGAAGAAAGAGCTAGGTTAGAATATTTGAGAGGAATCACCCATATTGTACATTACGTTGGTTCAAAAGTCAAAAATACAAGTTAAATTCTTCGATAAAAATATTAATGAAAAACAGAAATTAAATTTAAACTTTGATTGAATTACAGGAACCATTTCTGACGCTCATGAGCGTGGAATTTATTGTAAAAATATACGATTTTTATGAGTATTATTTATTTTTTCAATTTTCAAATGTTTTTAATGTATTTGGCATAAGAAATGCATGGGTAAAATTTTAACCTTTTCAGACCTGAATTAGTATATCTTGCATTAGCCATTATCTTGTATGTTTTGACAAAAACTTGTAACTTGTAAGGATTAAATCGTTAAACAAGTCCTTTAGGTGCACATAAAAATGTACTTAATCATGTCGTGTAGGATAATTGTGTCCACAGGATTCAATAAATATCCTAAAAGATTGTGCAGCAAAAAAAATTAGGAAGGAAAGCTAGATTCTATTTTTTTTGCATAGTTTTGCTACCTAATGAGACGTGCTTCAATAGTTACAAAACCATAGCAAAGTAAGAGCATCGTTAATAAATAAAAATTTCAAACTTTATTAAAAATAGGGAAAATCAAATAAACCATGATATTTTAAGTGCGTGGGTGCCATATTAAAAAGTGATTCTGTAAAAGGACCCGGTCTCCAAGGGTCAGGTTGGATTTAAAGTCTCGGTTGCCAAACATATTTTTTTCTTGCGGCTTTTCCTCATTAGTTATTTGAAAGTTGCGTAATTGCTTCCAGATTGTTGCCGTAATAGTTATAATATAACTATTACGGCAACAAATTATGTATACATATATACTATATTGGGAGAGGCTGATAAAGATTTTTTTGAAAATCGTTATAGTTAATACGCTTAACGACCGTATTCATCGAACCGCGTCCAATTATTCATTTTATTTTATGCATTGCGTTTCCTTTAGAATTCAAAGTATATTCAGTATTATTACCTAGTTGTGTTTGCCTTAGCGGCTTACGAAAATTTCAGTGAATGAATGAACGAAAATATATTTCTAAAGAAAATTTTACCTGCACCTTTTCCCTTTAATGTGTGCGCAGTTACATTTATTCTTATATCGGATTTTAACTAAGTGAATTGAAACAAAAACGGTGCCGCATGAATTCGGGTGAAAGCGAATTTATTAAATGTCTCACTTCAACGAGTTTTCCTGTTTTAATTATGTATAAATAAAAAAAATTCCTAATCCAATTAAGCTATGTTGGTGTTGTTGCTATTCTTAATAAGAGGATTTGAGTGACGTTTCATGTATCTCTCTCATTTCCAACGTTGAATACGTCACTTATTCTCTAGTGAGCTATCGACCTTTTATTGAGAGCCTGACAGAATACCAATTTGAAACGGCATATTTTTGAGGAAAAACGGAAGTTTTTAGGAATTTAATGGGATGTACTCGAAACTGTTTTTGCATGATCCGAAGGTTTGTAAAATATGATTGCGTGGCGGTGTTGATTCGGTTTCTTATTTGTTCAGAGTGAAGTTCTTATGTGTGAGGTTATGAGATCGAATCAACATTTATAGGATATGCGGAATATGGTCAGGTTTCGGTTCCTCCCTCCATCTCAACAATCTAACGTTGCCTAGCGTCAGGTGGAGACTGTCTCTTCGAAGTCACGAGTGTTGCATTATTAGGCTCCATTTGTACATATTTACCATAGTATACGTCACCCAGGTCGACGGCTCTCTTGGCGTTGACCCCTATCCTCCAGCTGTGTAGTAGCACCACGAGGATGGAGATGTTCTGCGTAATGGTAGACCGGAAACATAAGAAGAGATAATAATTAACTAGTGGTGTAACTACATCGTTATAGAATCGATAGTGGTGAGCTTGTCGGCTTCCCGTTACAAAGTTCCGAGGTTAGATCCCCGCGACTGGAGTTTTTTTCACAAAAAAATAACAAAATTAATTAATTTAAAAAAACTATCATCGGTGCCCGGCAGTAGGCAACAGTACTGTCAGTAAGGTATAGAGCCAAAAACAGATGATGTTGGCTGGGTCTATATCCAGTACAGCTGTAGGCGATTTGAACGGCTACTTGACTGCGATGTGGAAGCAAGAGGAAAATTATCACATTACAATTCCCTAGTAATAATTACATATATGGTTGGGCAGTATGAGTTCTCTCGAGGTAAAACATTCCGGAGGTAAAATAGTCCCTCAGTCGGATCATTTGTCGAAGGTAACTTACGCATAGGTTCTTGGAATGTAAAAACCATGAGGAAGGCAGGAAAGCTAGATAACCTGAAAGAAGAAATGAGAAGAAATAGGATTGACATCATAGGGATGAGCGAAGCTAGATGGGAAGGAGAAAGGCAGTTCGACTCGGAATAATCCTAGGCAGTTTACTCTGGAGGAAATAGTGGGGCAAGAGTAGCTCTGGTACTTAGGAAAGATATAATGAGGAGTGTGACAAAAATAATAGCAACGAACGATAGTATGATGGCAATAAAGCTAAAAGCAGTACTAGTGGACATATTGATAATCCAGCTATATATGCCAACGTTCGCTCATGAAGGAGAAGAAATCGAGGAGATGTATGAACAAATTAACGAGATTTACGAAGAAGACGGAAGAGGAAAAGTAAACTCCACAATATTGGGAGATTGGAACAGCATCGTTGGAGAAGTTCAAGAATAAAATGTTGTCGGTCAATACGGACTTGCGAAAAGAAACCGAGGAGGAGAAAAACTGGTAGAATTCTGCGTTAATAACGACCTAGTAGTGACTAATACATAGTTCAGAAGTCATAAAAGAAAGCTGTACACATGGAAAAGCCCAGGAGATAGAATGAGTTGCCAAATAGTCTACATCGTAGTTATACAAAGATTCAGGAACAGCATAAAAAATGCTAAGACATTACCAGGAGCAGACGTTGATTCAGATCACATCCTTCTAATTGTCGATGTAACTACAAAGCTTAAGCAAATAAGGAAAACGAGAAGAGAAAGACAGACTTGAGACCTAGAAAAAGTGAAAAAGCACGAAGTTGGAAGATCGACTTAGAAATTTGGAAAACAAACCGAAGACCGTGGATACAGAATGGGACGAAATTAAAAACTGTATCAAAGATACCTTGAATAAAGAGCTTGGAAAACGAGAGAAGAAAATCAGAAAATCATGGATCACTAAGGAAATGCTGGAGACAATGGATGATTGAAGAAAATGGAAAAACGTTAAAAATGAAGCAGATAGAACCAACTATAGACGCATAAGGTACGGTACGATATTATGTACGCTAGGACACTGGAGTTAGAAGATAAGAAGCCTAATAAAATTCATGGTTAATGAATTATGAATATAGATAGAAAAATAATCGCAGAACCAAGGGATGTAGTACAGATATGGGAAGAATACCTTAAGAAACCATAAAACAAGCAGGCAGGATCGGCACAAATAGAACTCGAAGAAGAGGATAACACTGAAGAAGACAAATTGCGACCTAGTATTATGAAAAGCGAAGTAGAAAAGGCGATACTGGAACTGAAGAAAACGAAAGCTACAGGCAGCGATGGAATACCGGCGGAGGTACTTAAAGTCATGGGATCGGAAGGACTAAAAGTGATTACGAAATTAAATAACAAAATTTACGACTCGGGAGAGTGGCCTCAGGATTTCTTAGATGTAACAATGATCCCTCTAAAGAAGAAGCCAAAGGCAATGCAGTGTAAGGACTACAGAACGATATCCCTACCGTCACACACTTCGAAGATCATCACGAGGATTCTTAATAAAAGACTAGAGAAAAAGGCCGAGGAAATGCTAGGGGAAGATCAATTCGGCTTCAGAAAAGGACGAGGAACCAGAGATGCTATCGGTTTAGTGAGAATCATATCAGAAAGGGCAATAGAATACAGCCAAGACTGCTGCGTATGTTTCGTCGACTGGCAGAAGGTCTTTGATAGAGTAAATTGGGTACTGCTGATGAGGATATTAAAGGATATAGGTGTAGACTGGAAAGATAGGAGACTGATCGGGAATCTATACGTGAATCAAGTCGTAAAGGCCAGGTTGGAGAATGCGGACACCGGCGAAGTACATATCGCTAGAGGAGTAAGACACAGCTGTTGTCTACCGCCGATTCTCTTCAATATATATATATATATATATATATATATATATATATATATATATATATATACCATCTTTAGCACGACCGACTTCTTCGTGCCTTTGCGTGTATGTGTATGCCTTTGCGCATATCTTCCTTTATATTTCCCGTTAGTAGGAGTTTCTTTCTTCTGAAAGCGGCTTTTGATTTCGTTATTCTAGTCCTGATTTCATCGGTACATTTTGCTTCTCTCGTTATCATACTTCCAAAGTATTCATACTCTGAAACTTGTTCTAATGGCTTTCCTCCAATACTTATCTTCAAATTTTCTTTCTCTTTACTTTATATTTGCATGAACTTTGATTTTTCCATACCGTATTTTTTACCTGTTTTCACTAGTCTGTTTATCATTTCTGGAGTTACTTTTCCTTTCTTGCTAGAAGTACTTCATCATCCGCGTATTTCACTGCTCTTATAACCCTTTCTCCAATTTTGAAATCTTTCGTGCCTGCTAACACGTCTTACATTAGCCTATCTCCATATATATATGGAATACGATCGGCAATAGACAACAGTCCTGTATTACTCTACCGATATTTACTCTGCTGATGTCCGCATTCTCCAACTCGACCTTTACATCTTGATTCACGTATAGATTCCTGATCAGTCTCCTGTCTTTCCAGTCTACACCTATATCCTTTAATATCCTTATCAGCAGTACCCATTTTACTCTATCTAAGGCCTTCCGCCAGTCGACGAAACATACGCAGCAATCTTGGCTCTATTCTATTGCCCTTTCTGTTATGATTCTCACTACACCGATAGCATCACTGGTTCCTCGTCCTTTTCTGAAGCCGAATTGACCTTCTCGTAGCATTTCTTCGGCCTTCTTCCTTACACTTTTATTAAGAATGCTCTTTATGATCTTCGAAATGAGTGACAGTAGACTTGTTCTGTAGTCTTTACACTGCGTTGCCTTTGGCTTCTTGTTTAAGGGGTTCATTATTAAATCTAAGACATCCTGAGGCCACTCTCCCGAGTTCTAAATCTTGTTAATTAATTTCGTTATTTACGATAGTATAATTGTAATATAAAAAACTGACCAAAAAAGTGTGATCACCTAAAAAATACCAACGCTCTCTTTCGTACAAATATGCAAACATCTTCCACTGCAGACAGGTTGATCTTCAACTCTTTGCACGGTATTGTTTATTGCAGTTGCATTAAATCTGAAACTGTAGAGATCGTTAGTGTTTATAACTTTCTCTTGAATGTTAATGTCACCATTTCACGACCCGCGAGCGTTAACTATCAATAATGTTGAAATGTTTGAGCGTGTTATATTGCGCATCAATCATTGAAATTTGACTTTATTCCTTGATAAATTCAAAACAGTTAACCGCTGTCGCATCGGTCAAAGTGCACGAAAAAATATGAATTATCTGAAGATGAATTATCATCCACGGTTATCGAGCCTAATTCGTCGAATCGTCATGTTACGTTGAAGCCGATGTGATCTTGCATGAATATCAGCCAGTCTATTGAATTATGACGGAGAATTAATTAGTTGGCTTTTTAAAAAGGTCGAAGGGGGAGTGAGAGGAGGGGAGAAGTAGAGAAAATGGGAGTGAGGGAAAAAGAAAGGAGATGGAGGATAGAGAAAGATAGAAAGAGAGAGAAAGAGAGAGGGAGGAGATAGAAATATAGGCTGGAATGAGCGAATGAAGTTCGGTCGTGCGTTTGAACTATCCATTCACTCATCACGCGTGACCAATACTTTTTTTATCGACGTCCCTTGATTATTCCGCCCACCCGTCAGTCATTTCGAAAGTCAAATATCGCCGTCCCCAATTTCGGCTTCGAGTTTCTATCCCGTAAGTGTATGCGAGTCAGTTTTTGGCGGAACGGACCAAAACAGAACCATGCCTTTCCACGTAATGTTTATTTACTCCATAAATTAAGCGTCGTATGAATTAGTCTATTAAAATTTTCCTGTTCACCCAAGCACCTAAGTTTTTCGTAGAAGTTGCAATTGCTGTATTAGTCTGGGTATCGGTATCTATCAATTTCGTGGTCTCACGTGCGTAAAAATCAAATATGGGTTATTTTTAGCGTTAAAACCTAAAAAGATTAAAAAAAAAAAATCTCTTGTTAATTTAATGATACAAAATTTGAAATTGCTTTTGTTAATTTTCTCGGATTGTTTTTTACAGTTGTTGTAGTTTGTCAGTTCCTACTCAAAAGGCATCCTTCAATATAAAACGAAATTTCATCTTATTATATCGGATCACAATTCGTGTCTCCCTTACACGAACGAATTTATTAGGGTTTTTCACTTTATTCTGTGATTGCCACGGGATTTCACATGGTTAGAATGGTTTTCTTTTAAATAATCCTAAAACCCTTTCGATGGCCAAAACTTTCTTGCTATAACTTTTAGTCGTTTTTCCAGTTGAATGATTCGATCATCGTTGTACTTCATTTGTGTTTATAGAAAATATGTCGCCATAATCATGTCTGACTAGCTCATGAAAAAAAATATATCAGTCGAGTTCTCGAGGACATCTTTAGATTCATTCATCATAACACAGAGATAAAATATTTAAAGAAAGATCGGAACCATTAGTTTTTAATTTTTCATGCGTGATAAATGTCGCTCGGAATCTTGGTCGCATGTATTGGTACCTTTTAAAGAAAACCATTCAAGCAATAAAAACAAACTCATTTGATCACGCTATTTTAAGACCCGAATTTGAAGCGTGGGCCGATCAATTTATTGGTCGACATACGGAACTTGAGTGGGTATTCCCATTTTTAAAGTCCAATTAGAACCCAAAAAAAAAAGAAAACAAGCGATTCGGTTTTATTTTTTATTTCCCTCCGATCACAGATTTCGCGGCGAATTTCTCTTCTGAAGAAATGAGACCAACCGAAAGTACTTTATAATACTTATCAATTTCCAAAAAATAAAAGCGAATCGAGGGATTTCCACCAGGAGATCAAGTCGGTCGGGATGGAGTGCCGCGTTTCGTCTCGAGAGAACGGAGAGCAGATTCGACGGAGGAGGAGAGTAATAAAGAGAAAGTGAAGGTAGGGATGTGATACGGAATGTTAATGGAGAATTTGTTGGACGAAGAAAGTGGAGCGACGACGAAGAAGGGTAAACGAAGGAAAGAGGTTGGAGCATAGAGGAGAGGGAGAGAGAGAAAGAGAGCAATTTGGAGTGGGAGTGGGAGAGGGACAGACAGACAGACAAACGACTTTATTAGGGCGAAATTGGGACTATATAGTCCCTCCTTACATTTACCCCGCGTCAGCAATTACAATTGAGAATAAAATGATAATGATAATTTCACAGGAAAGAACCAGAATATAAAATAAATAGAAAAACGTACAAGCAAAATACCAAATTACAAATCCGGAAAATTTTTATAAGAAGACAGAGTGATTGCGGCAAAAACCTAGGAAAGACCTGACTTGGCCATCCTGGTAAAAGACCACGCAGGAAAACGCCCACGAAGAGGAGAGAGATAGAGAGAGGTTTGAGGGTTAAGCACAGAGGGAGTAGAAAAAGGATTTAAAACTTTCCCGGCGAATATTATCAGTGAATTGTTCTCGGGTTTCACACCGGGTGATGTCTTGATTAGAATTCGACGTTTCGGCGTATGTCACATCCGCCATCTTCAGGAAGACTGAGTGCCGTGTCAGGTTGGGTCCCGGTTTATATCCCCTGGGTGGTTCGTCTAATCGTCTAATCAAGACATCACCCCGTGTGAAACCCGAGAACAATTCACTAACATAGAGGGAGTAGTTTGAAAGAATGGAGGAAGAGAGAGAGATAGAGGATAGGTTTGAGAGAAGGTGAGAGAATGTTTTTTCGGGAGGGTGTGAGACCAGGGATTAGAAAAGGAGTGAGCAACCTTTTTATCCGTTGCGTGCCGCATTGCGAAGCCGCCAATTCTTCGCCAGCCTACATTTGAATCTAAATCGGAAGTCGATGAGAGATTCTGAGGTATCGTGCGAGCGAAAATCAGGTCTAAATGAGGTTCTCGGGGGTTAAAATGTAATTATTTAACTCTTTGTTATCGTAATCCGAACGAGAAAAATGAATGCTGAACTCTACGGATACATTTCTCATCATAGCCTCGCGGACGGGGTAAAGCGCACTCGGGGGCCGCATGCGGCTTGCTGTACATAAGTTACCAATGGATTGGAGAGATGATGTAAGAGAGAGAGAGAGGAGGGGTAAAGGGGTAGTAGAGAGGAAGGAGTTATAGGGATGAGATAGAGAGATAGAAAAGAGGAAAAATCAAATGGCGGGAGAGGGAAGGGTTACGGGAGGGAGAGGGAGATAGCGAAGGATGCTGGAGGGAGGAGGAGAGGCTGGAGAGGAAGGGGGCAAGACGGGAAGAGGGGAAAGAAAGAAAGTAAGAAAATTGTCTTTACGACGATGTTTAGGTTAAATTCCACATAACAGTAGATAGTTGAGAGTGGTTTCGGATTTGCGGTATGATGAGCCATAGGCTACAGATAAATTACTAAAATTAAAATAATGATATACGCAAAGAATATTAAGAAATACAAGTGTAAATAAAATATAAAATAGCATAAGAAATGTAATAGTGTACTATGAATTACGCTAACCGGCAAGGGGGTTAAAAGTATTAGGGAAGGGGTGGAGGCAAAAACTGGACGATGGAAGGGAAAAAGAGAGAGAGAGAGAGAGAGGGAGAGAGAGGGGATAGAGAGGGGAGGAGAAGCTGGGGAAGTGGGAAGGCGAGAGACGAAGGGAAGAAGAAAGTGGAGAGAGAGAGAAATGAAGTGGTTGAAAGAAGGGAGAGAGAGGGGAAGGAAAGGAGTGAGGTCAGAGGAACAGCTGAAGGATGAACTAGGGGAGAAGAGAAGGAGAGGCTGAAAGGAGGAATAGGGGACATAAAAGAGGGGAGATTAAAGGAACGTAAGGGATAAAAAGGGATGCCGGAGGTTGGAGGGATAGAGAGAGAGGAAATTCCTGGAAAGGTTTCCATCCTCTTTCCGACTCGCGGAAACCATCCCGTTCTTCTTTTTTTTGTCGTTGCGTGAATCATTTTAATGGACTTTCTTTTTCCGCTGTCCTTAGAGGGGTATAAGGGATGGGAGGGAGAGAACGGAAGGGGTAGGAAAAGTGAATATCCATCCACTTCCGCCTCCTCTTCCTTCGTTTCTTGTTTTTTTTTACGTTGCGTAGATCCAGTGCAGCCACAGCGCTCTTGAGGTTTCGAATCCGGGAAAAAGAGTTTCCTTCCCATCTCGTCGGTACGGAAGCAAGATCAAAAAGCCTGTTCTATAATAGTATCTCCTCCACCCGCATGGTTTCCTTGTGGAATTTACGTCTTCCACCGCGTTTTCCCTCGGTTCTTATCTTTTTTCCTTTACTGTCGCTCCAGTAACCACAGGTCCTATGACTATTCATATCTTAGCCTCGTCCCCATTTCCGATTTTTTTCTCTCTCTCGCTTCAGAGAGTCAAACACGATTACGACCGTATACGTTGTTATTATTGGAGCAAATGTTTCAAGCTATATATATATATATATATAGAGAGAGAGAGAGAGAGAGAGGGGGGGGGGGGAGAGGGGGGGACACGGATACTTTCCGGACTATTTATTTTTGGAACGTTTTCTTAAAAGAGAAAAACCGTGCTTATGTGTTCATCCATTCTGTCCGTCCATCTGTCTGTATACAATCAACTTTTTTTTCAAGAGATATCGGGAAAATTCTTTTTAAATGGGATAGCTCTTATCAATCTAAGATATTTATTTTGATTTGATTTTTCCCTGTGATTTCTAGATTTTCCCCTAGGTGGTTTCAAATTTCGAAAATTCCAAACTGAAATTGTATTTGTAGCTTTAATGGTAATTCACTTATGGTAGGTTCTAATAAAGTAATATTTATTATAATTTACTATAGGTAAGTGATCGGTGATGAAGGGTGCTTAAATGCTCATCTGGTTTTCAAAAACTTTTCTTGGCCAAGGGCGAGACATTTTGTGACAATTTAATTTTTCTACTAGAAACTGTTTCGATTATTGCTTATGGAATTATTCCAAGTGTACGATAGTTGGTTGACTTTGTTTTTCCTCGTTAGCTGCTCTGATCAGGTTGCAATTCATATTTTAGGGGTGTTACCACGCAAATTCCTCGCTGCTGAGGATAAAATGCAGTTTTTTTTTTCAATTTATTAGGTCACCTCCTTTCGTTTAGTCTGCATTCTATTCAGTTGCATCGATAAAGCGATCTTCAATTGACGGAATGTTTACATTTTCACAGTATGTACGTATTATAACTAGCTGAGGTCTTAGTTAATAAAAGGCGAATTTATTCAAGAATAATATCTATATATTTCACTACATTGCGTGAAGTTAAGGCATTTTATAAAAGAAATCTCAAAAATTCCAATTTACAAAAAATCAGTCGGCATTTCACGTCTATTTTTATGACCGAATTTAAATTGTCCCTTTTTCATTGAAAAATTTTATTACACCATTTTTTCGTTTATTAATAAAATGATATTATGGAAAGTTATTTTATGCCATTCGTTGCTCATTCTAATGCTTTCTTTTTTTTTAAATTAAACTGTTCAATCGTTCCATAGTATACACATACTTTGTATGTTCCACAATTTTTTATTTCAATTTCACTGTGAAATTGAAATTAAAATTTGTGTGACTTACAAAGCGTTTTGCCTTGCTTTTCTTTTTCATTATTTTAGATGTATTTCTTCCGTTTTTTCAGCATGAGGCTTTTATTATCATTTTTGGCAACGTTAAATTAACGTAGCGTTTCCTATCTTTACGTGAAATTGATTTCTTTTGAAAATTCATTTTTACACTTGCGAGTAGTATTCGAAAATGTTGGAAAAACACGATTGATTTCGTAGAAAGTTCTCTTAGAGCGCACGTAAAAAGGATATTTTAAAGCTGGGAAATAGCGCTATGCTTTTTCCATGAAAATAACTCCGTGGAGAAGAGATATGATCTTTAAAAGGTAATTAATAATCGAGAGGAAGATAATGCAGCTGAAAGCGAGACAATCTCTTGAACATTAACGTAAAGTAGATGAGGTTGTTATATATGCAAATGGACAGATATGTATAGAGATATTTGTTTTAAACGAGCTGAAGATATGGTAGCAAGATTTAAGATTCTTCCTTTTCTACTTCATATATCTTCGGCGATATTTGCTAAGAATATTGTTCTAAACTTCCGTCTCCAGTCGAGGAAGCGAAAGCCAGTGTAGCGCTGCTATAAAAAAGAATGAATGAGAAAGCGACATCCCGACGAATCGAAATTAATATTTATGTCATCCTTTTCCTTCGCGTTAGAGCCTCTACGTGATTCTTATACACGCAGACCCCTTAAAGCGCCGCCCTCTGTCTCTCGCTTTTCAGATGGTTATGAGCATTAAAATGAAGCAGTTTCCACGACAATATCGCGTAACGTGTCAAATTCGATATAAATCCACCCATTCAGTTTTTAGGCAAGGACATTCGTGAAACGAGTCTCAAATTTGAAGTCGTTTCATCTCGTTTCGTGCCTGGATGCATTGTTTAAGTGTTTACCGACGTCGATTTCGCTCGAAGAACGCTGAATTCGGTGAAAGGAGTGTTTAATGAGTTACGTTTTCAAATATATTTTCTCGCATTATTCGGATTAAAGTTTTTTGTTATATTTAATACGAGAAAGTTCGCATGCGTGATTAAAAATGACATCCAGTTGTCTCTTGTGCATCGCGGGATTATTTTCCGCGTATAATTGAATTTTATGCTTTATAGATAAATAAACATATTTATTTAAACCGTGCATAATCAGATTCGTATAGAAGAAATTTGTATTTGAGAAGAACTTTTGCCCAAAAACATTGGATTTTACTGTTATGTAATTTAACGATGTTAAATTTTTAGTTTTTATAGTTTAATTAGTACCTTTATTCTTATTATATTTCACTCACTTTGACCAACTTAAAGGCATGTTATAAAACCCATTAATATTTTGTGGGCACTCTCGTAAATAATTGGAGAAACAACACAGATTCGCTTGTTGTCGTCTCAGGAAATATCAGCGTAAAGTTTTGATGAGTTATTCCGAAGTTATTACTGTGTCACATTAAACGGAGGCAACGCGTATATCCTCGGGGTGTTTTAGTCCCGATGAATATCCACTCAGAAGGAAGACGGCCCGAGGCCAGAGGAGCCATTATGTTTCGGTCTGAAGTAGAAGTCTAAGGGGAAGATACAGTTCAAGGCATCTAGGGAGATGGCGGCTTTAAGGCAAAGGGGTGCGAGAGGGGAGAGAGAGAGGAGGAAATGGCAGCGGAGGAGGGAGAAAATCGCAAGACTGGATGGGTCAGGCGTTGGTACGACTTTGGATATTTTATGCGGTAGCGACTTGCCTTCAATATTCTCAGTGGTGTATGGCAGGGTTCACCAAACATTTTACTTAATGGGCCACATGAGGCTTTATGTACGACTCTGCGGGATACATACCACCTTTCAAATGACGGATCGGGTTGTGTGAAAATTTCTAAGAGCATGTTTCGTGAATTTTTTTGGTCCTGTAATATGTCATACGCCCATATTAAAAGTATTTTACATCTAGGCACTCGGAAAATATCGTTTAGATATAAAAAATCATGTCTAAAAAAAACTCCTGAAGGTAATTACACAAAACTTTTAAAAAATTGATGGGGTGAAATCACGGCGCGTGCCGTAGTTTGGGGAACCCTGGTGTAAGGCATGAGGCGGACGAGAGAGCGTTGATCCCAAGTACGCGGACCAGATGGGAGATAACGACGAGTGATTTTACTGCGGGTATTGCGCTGCTCTTCTATGCGCCCTGAACTTGACCATTTATGAGAGGCTTTAGGCTCGTGAGTCTCCTCGTCGACCCTTTAAGGTGCAGAATGTTGTCCTCGCGCAGTTTCCTCAAATTTTACGGCCTATCGCTCGTATATTTGTGGGAGCTCGTCCGCGTACTTGAAATTTCATGTACATCGAAATATATTACATCCGTTAAATGCTACGTTACTTTTATTATAAGGTTATTAATATCGGGTCGTTGCACAAAAAATGCAATCGAAAACAACATTGCGGCATTTAATAAATTTAAAATATTTTTAATTGACCAGGTAAACGATATTCTTGTTTTGACGTCTAACAGTTAGCGTTGTTGATTGATTTGAAAGTTTTATGTGTTGCAGCCTACTTTACACTCCAGGTTTAATACGTAAATATTGTATAGCGGTATATGTAGTCTCACGATCTCCAGTTTTTAAAAATCATGGTAAAACATAAATTCCAAAATGTCATCCTTATTTATTCATTAGGAAATCATCTCATATTTCGAAGCGTTGTTTTATGTTGGTTTAAAGTCATATGTATGTATTTTCAGTACTTTAACATTGTGTATATCAGTCTTCAGTATAAAGCATTAAATGTTTTTATAATAGGTTTTATTGTTGTTTCCCAGCAAATGTTTTTCACACTTATTCTGCAAAGAGCGATAAGCCCCGCACTTAATTGCAGTTTATCCGCGTATGTGGTACGAAACTGACACAGGTAACTTTAGAAAAATTTAAAGTCTCATATCCCCGCAGATTATTCTACCATTGACGCAGCATATTTCATCGCTTTTATTTTAGTTGTTTCACAAAAGATTTTAGTTGCTCAAAATTCTGTTTCTGCTGTTGATTTAGTCATGCCATTTCGCTGATATGTAAGTGCAGAGAGATTGCCAAAGCGAAAAATATTATGAGAAAGTAAGTATGTTTCATTCCCTTTATTTCTGGGACGCTTTTGAACTTGAATATTAAAAGACTTCATCTCTGAAAATCACTAGTCACTAATAAATATTTATGGTGAAAGTGTATGTATTTTTACTAAGTAATTTTATTATATGATAGTCGAAAACGATAGAGAATATTTTGCCATATGCTCAACGAGTTTAAGGAAATTTCCGTTATCTCTCGCATATAACTTGTCCATAGAATTTTGGCGCCCCCCCTCGAGAGGCGCCTGAGGCGTTTGCCTCGCCGCCTCACCCATGTGTATGTATGTATGTATGTGTATATGTATATCTTCTTATATAATAAAATTGAATGTATGTCCATCCGTGTGTTCCTTATACATTCCCACGCCCTTTGAGCTATCGGGACCAAACTTTGCAAATTAACTTCATATGACTCTACGAGTAACATAGGGTACCTGGGATTTCCAAAATCGACCCGGGTTCGATTCCAGGAGACAATTTTATTTTCCCATAAGTTTACACGGGATTTTCGATTTTTCAAAGTGGAAGGTTTTTTCCTTCATTCGTTAAAATACGTAAATATGGACCGATTTTCTTCGTTTTCGCTTTATTTGACGGCTAAAACTCTACACTATCGTATTGTTTACATGTTACACGGTGGAATCATTCAGAAATACGCAATTGTTTTCGAAATTTTACGGATATTTCGTACTATTTGCGGACGTTGTCGAGGCGACCGTAATTGTTGCTTCCGATTCAATTAATGCCAATTAAACCTTCAAATAGGTGAAAGAATAGCGTTATTCGCTTCACACTTTGCTTAAACAACGAAATTATTGCTGTAGCATTGTCAACATTTATACATAGCAACATAAATATTTACGGATAATTATTCAGTTAAAACTGCGTACAACTGCGTATGGGAAGTGTTTCTAACGATTTAATTAAAGCAGTTGAATCTTCCTTTCATCGTTTGAATGCAGGAATCTTATCTCTTTGTAATTAGAACCATTATATTAGACTAGCATAAGTGCCCGTTGAATTTCAACGGGTTTAATTAATCTAAATTTTCGTCAATGCAACATGTAAAAATCGCAAGAATAAAATTGTGCAGTTTTAACCATCGAATATTTCTATATGATGTCTGTTTCAATTAATTAACTAAAATCTCCCAGAAATTCCTTGTGAATAAAATAGTACCTTTCTTTCTACTACAATAGCCATTGTTATTAGTTTTAAATTGATTATAGCATTAGGATTTCAATTTCATTAAATAAGCAGAATTCCGGTTCCAAAAATTGGTTCAATCTTCAATTGGCTCTGATAAAACTTTAAATAGATTTTGGAATATAATGTACCTCAATATCGTTTATCGTCTGCTCAGCACTCTTGCATTCTCATTTTCCGAAACAACCACTTTCACCAGTTTTTAAATGGATTTCAAGCTTAGGAGAGAACTGGATTCAATTCAGTTAAAATAACTACCTAACAAACTTCTTATTCCAAAGAAAATCCTTTTATAATATGCAATGTTAACCTAGAATTCATTCTTTCTGAAAAGTGAATAAAAGTACCATGTACATATATTTCTTTCAACTAAAATAGCCACTCTTAACAGATTTTAATGGATTAATGCATTAGCATTTCAATTTCATGAAATAAGCAGAATTCCGGTAAAAAAGAAATTGTTCAATCTTCAATTTCCTCTGATAATACTTTAAATAGATTTTGGAATAAAATGTACCTTAATATCGTTTAGCGTCCGCTCACCACTCTGGACTTCTAAGTTTCCGAAACAACAACTTTCAATAGTTTTAAATTGATTTTTGCTTTGAAATGGTACTTTCCTGTTAACGGGAATACCTCAAAAAATAAACACGTATTGTTGTGATATGTTGTGATATTTTGTTTGTTAACATTGCGTAACAAATCTCGTTAAGATATTTACATTGATCCCTTAATGATGAATTTGTGGAGCTTGCCGAGGAGTGAAGAAGAAGCTGTATCTTTGCTTCAAGACCATGGTATTTTATCTAAAGGGCGAATATACAAGAAGGATCATATTATGAAACTTTACTCTGCGACAGAATATTTTGGAAATGCAACGCGAAAGCCTGTCAGCAGAAGAATTCATGTGGCGACAACATAACAAAGAAATCGACATATTTCCAGCTATTTTAAATGCCATAAAGACATATTGGCCCCCTAGTAACATAAATTTAGATTGTATTAGTAATTATGTTGCTTTTATTAATAAATAAGTTTCAAAAAAGTGTGATTTTTAAGTAATTCCCCCGTTGTTACGCATTGTTAACAAACAAATACGTCGTAACATATCACAACAATACGTGTTTATTTTTTGAGGTATTCCCGTTAACAGGAAAGTACCCAAAATACTTTGAATAAAAAGAAAAACATAAAAGTTCGCTCAATTCATACGTATCAGAGATATCTCAGAATTAGTTTTTACTTTCTCCAATATACGTAGTATAGAGAAATTATTGTTTTCACGAAAAAATTCGAAATCGAGATTTCAACGAAAATACACGTTTTGAGGTGCGCAAAGGAAGAAATGATTGTATTACCATATAATACATAATTTTATTCGCCAAAGACGTCTGGCATAACCCAGCTAGTATATATATATATGCGATTTTTACCCGAGGTTCCCTAAGTGTAACATGATAGAGTAGCAAGAATTGTGGAAAAATTCCAAATCTGGTGAAAAAAGTTCACTAAATATCTTTTAAAAGGATGGGTGCACAGACATATGCAGGAGGAAGCGAAGGAAAGCATTAAAAATAGAGAACCTAAGTTTTTTACCAAGGAGATTTTTTTTACCTTTCGTTAAAAGTGTATGGAGAGAGTAGGTAGCAGGCTATTTTATTCTCAGGAAGGTAAACAGAGCTCCGAAAATTAAGAAAGCGAAAAAAGGAGGAAATGTGGAAGTGTTAGAAATGGGCAAGGCTGCCAATGGAATTTCGAGAGACGTGAAAATGGGGAAATCGGAGCGTTTATTTTTTCTTCTTTCCTTTTCCGACTCCTTTTGAGTTCGGAATTGGTATTTTTAGATTTTTGTGTCACAGGGAAAAGAAATTTAGCTTCGTCGAAACGCTTTTCCAGACGACGGACGTAAAAGAAGCGCGGAGTTATTTTTGGGCCATATTTCCTCTTATACTTCAAATAAAGATGAGGTCGATGGCGGCGGACCACGTCACGTGACCTTTCCTTTATACATTTAATCAATTCACGATTCTTTTGCGAAACTTGTCCCTCTCATTTTTGTACTTATTATTTTTTTTTTGGGGCATCGAGGCACAGGATGGTTTTCTTCGTAGTACAAACGGAATCTGACTTTCCGGCTTTCAGCTTAAGCGTTCTTATGTTTGATCCTTCCCTCACTTGATTGTGGGGTTGATGAAATGTTCGGATGCAGAGCAGGAAGCGTAACGTTAAATTATTTTAATAAAATACCATGTAATATTGGTTATGATAATTTTCCATAAAATGTCTATACTTCACTATGCCAAAAAAATCGCGTACGTTCATTAAGAGTCAAAATACGATAAATTTCCGTTTTAATTTCGTTTTAAAGGAAATGCCGTTTTTGCTTAATGAAAGCGACTGATTGTGAAGTACATTAAAAGTTCTGTGATGCGTTAGGTCACGTAATAACTCGAATTCAGTACCGTAAGTTGCGACCTAGTTATTTGTACCGCAAGTGTTGATTATAAATCGAAATTTGAGAAGATTATCCTTTGTCGTTGATGCAGTAACTCTTAATTAATTAATTTCATTTTATGTAATCATGCATACGAACTTATTACGTCGAGTTAAAATAAACTCTTAGGTTAAATTGCTGATTTCCACAACAAAATTTGTTGTAGGGAACGATCTTGGTCTCGAACCGTTCTGAAAAGACTATTTTACTGTATCTAGAAATAAGCGACAGTTTGTTGACTTTCAGCAAAATTGTCCCACCCCTTTGGTATTTACTATAATAAAAACGTTGATCTGTAAGAAACGCAAGATGGCCGACAGCGAAATTTAATTTGACCTCTTGAAAATATGTTTGTCAGTTAGCTAATACTGAACGCATTCTCTCACAATATATTTTTGGTAGTTGTTAATATTCGAGTGGCACATTTATTTGTTAATGTAAATATCATACCTACCTATGAAGAAAATAACATAAATATTTTTTAAAAAATAAGTATGCCATCAGAAATACGTGAAGATAAACGACAAGTTGTCGTTATAATTATAAGATTGGAAACAAAATTGCAAATGACGTACAGATCATATTTATACTTCTTAATATTAAATTTGGTTGATATCAGTTAAATGGTTCTCGAAATAACCCTATCTAATATTATAATGTGGAATTTATATTAATTTTTTACGTTTTAGTGCACAAAAAAGTTGGTGTAATTAATTTTTATTTTATTTTAACGTAATACTTAATTCACGAATACCCGTCATATTTGACGGGGCAATTACACTAGTTTATAATAATGAAACTCGCATATTTTTAGTATCCGAAGAGCACATGACACATATGAATACCTCTTCCACTAAAAAAAACACCTTAAAAATATCCCTAACAGTAGGTTAATGAAAATATCGACGCGTAAAATGACTGCCTTATTGTGATTCCCTTCCATAAACGTTTACATAA
The DNA here is from genome assembly GCA_036926305.1 of Uropetala carovei. Classification (NCBI taxonomy): domain Eukaryota; kingdom Metazoa; phylum Arthropoda; class Insecta; order Odonata; family Petaluridae; genus Uropetala; species Uropetala carovei. Next base: position 3,109,210 of record JAXCHB010000325.1, read on the forward strand.
CGATAAGGTAACTTAAGGTTAAAATCATACCCCAGTTACGATCATTTTTATGACGTAATTTGATTCGTGCGACAAAAGCTGGTGCATAACAATCATTCAAAAGCGACTATCGAGAGACAGCTTTTCCCAAGCTGTTCATTACCTACCGATCCGACGTATTATTTATCCAATTGTAAAGACAAATCGGATTCGTTCCTTTTTTTTACGCGATGCTTGTTTCCGTCCGCTCGAGACATTTTCATTCGACCCCTTCTGAAGTTTTCCTGAATGTCAAAACAAATCCCCGATTAAACCTTTTTATGTCGGTTTTTATTCATAAAGGAACTTTTGACGAGTTTTCCGATTCTTGCAAATCCCGCCGAAATGGAGGGGGCTAGGAAAAGGTTTTTTTCTCTTTCTCTCCCTCAGGTTCCCTCGGCGAGGCAAATAGAACGTGGATTGATGGGGGGAGGGGGAGGGAGGGAGGAGGAGAGAGGAATAGATAGGAGAGGGTGTGTGAGAAAAGGGGAGGAGATAAGGACGCGGTTTAATAAAATAAATAAAATTTTGCGAATGAGATGGACTAGAGTGATTCGGTAGGAATCCGATTGGAGGCTTCATGTTTGCCAGAAGAGGGAGGGGATTGTTTTATGGCTAGTGGTCGGGGAGGGGGGGGGGGGGAGAGGATGGAAACGGGGCGGAAAGGGGGTGGGGGGGGGAGAGGGAAGAGAGGTCGTTGGGGCCAAAATGCGGGCGTTAGGACGGAAGCTACCGTCGATGACGTGGCGCTTTGAAAGCGAATGAACATCCGATTGGTTTTTGAAAGCTCGATGTTTTTTTTCCACGCAGAGCGGATTTTTGATTTGCTTAGCTGTCTTATCCGTTTCATCTCCGTCTGTCCGCATGGGGGGAGCGTGTTTTTTTTTTGTTTGGGGCGAAAGTCGAAAATCGCAGATCTCGGGGAAATTAAATAAAAAAAGAAATTCTTGAACGAATTTGTAGTTGGGGTGATCTCTAGGAGGTTTCATCTTTAAAAGCACGCGTTTGCGTTTCGCGTATGAAGAATATATCCGCGTTATGGAAGTGGAAGTGATTTTTTTCGGAAAACTTCCTCGTTTCATGGAGTGTAAGTGGATGGAGAACGAAATTGATTTGGTACAACGAAAGCTTATATTCGGCACCCATTGAAATTTAGTTTTGTTGATTATGGAAGTAACTTTTTGAAATTAGGTTTTATGATTTTTAGTTCTCAGATTATTTAAAAGTATGTATTGGTGTTTTAAAGAGTAGAATATGTTGTAAATAATGTATTCTGTTAGTTACATTCTAGATGAAAATAACCAGTTGTACTAAAAATCTTTCAGTTTATAGAATATATCAATAGGATATATATTATTCAAATCGATAATACCAAATGTAACGTTAATTCTACTATGCAGTACAAAAACTACAAAACAGCATATAAGTTCTTTCCGTTATAAAAATTTTTGCTTCATGAAGCTAATGGAAATAATCCTACGTTGCTGCTATTATGTCTATAATGAAATTAATGATGGTCGTTCTTGGACGATGATGGTGTTTTATGAATAGAAATTCTTAACTTATTAAAAGGTAAACGTGAAAGAGAGGAGGGTACTATAAGATAAGTTATAGTAGTTATTTGCTCGAAATTTTATTCAATTTATGAGAAATTTAAGTGAATTTGCATAAATAAAGTACAGTTATTCAAATATAATACTTTTTCCATTATAATATGAAACAAGTTAGGAAAGTGTACAATGTATCACAAATGGGCGCGTTTCGTGCAATGTAGTATTAGAAAGAAATTATATACCTGTACGTAAAGGTAATAGCGTTTTAAAGCTCTTTTCTTCATCATAAATAATCTATTTTCTTCCAATTTAAATATGCTGCATGCACACGTAAGGAAATTAAACGTTTGTTTGGGAGATTGTTTATCTTAGAAGCAATGAAGAAGTAATCATGCAAGACGTATAAGTTCAACTCGATTAAGACATTCTTGTTTGATTTTCTCGATAACGGCTTCTCCTATGATAAAAATGTATAGGAAAGGAAATACTCTAATGTACCAGTTATTTGAAAGATATTTGGATATGAGCAATACTTTACGAGATATGACGAACATTTAATTTTTTGTCACCTGTAAAATGGGGGAATGGGACTTTTAGCCGCAGCCACCTCGCCGCAGCCATCTCGCCGCAGCCATCTCGCCGCGAAGGTACATTTCGCCGCGGCCATCTCGCCGCGGCCATCTCGCCGCGAGGACTTCTCTCGCCGTGATTGATTAAAAATTAACGGAAAATCACGTTGAATATTCCATATTAGTTTTATTTTACATTATACGTGTATTTTTAAGTAGGTATATATGAAAATCTCACGGCCTATGCGAACAATGTTCAGTTTTCTTTCTGTCTTCACGTCTTTGTCTGATTTTCGTCCTTTTAGTAATAATAAGTGTTTAACATAATATTAATATTAAACGTGCTGATTATCCTATGCTATTAACATATCGATCTACCGTAGCAACAAAACTCTGACGATCGCGAAGAACCTTAATCGCTTATCCATCGCTAATTTGATAAAAATGCTTTGGGTGCGATTCGTCTAACATGTAACTATACACTATTAAATTGAGTAAATTGAGATAAAGCGAAAAGAAGATTTCGACAAACCAAAAAGAAGCGTTGAGTTTTCAAATACGAGTGCCCAAATATGGAGTTTTGAAGTGATAAAAACTATGAATTGTTTTCATGCTTGCTTCGTACTTTCTCATATACGAAGTATATTGAGAAAGTATTGTTATCACGAAAAAAATCGACCTCGATATTTTTACGGAAATACACGTTTTAGGTGTTGCTGAATCCGAACAAGTGGTTTTCGCAATGCCGTCTGTCTGTCTATCTGTCTGTTACTGGCTCTGGAGCCTAAACGGCAGACGTTGAAGAGTAGAAGAATTGATTACAAAAGGAAACTTTTTGAAAAATTCGAAAGCTCCGAATTCGTTGAAGACGTACGCGGCATAGTCGTCCCCATCGGTGTTAGTGAACGTAATGTTAGATCAGAGTACAGGAGAAAATGTGTCGAAACAATCGCTAGAACAGAGAAATACTACAGATCCTTTTTCCCAGACGCGATGAGACAGTCCAAGAGAGGAATTAGTTAGAGTTCACTTGGTGTTGTGACACCCCCTGCCAAACGCTTCTAGCGGCTTGCAGGGTATTGATGTAAATCTAAACGGTAAAGCGAAAATGAATGGAATCACGTACTTAAGCATTTTATCATACTGAGCAGAGACTATGATGAAATGGTTGACATTGATCAGTAATTAAGGGAAGTTTATTCTACGCGTTTTTAAGAACAATTTGATTTTCTCAAAAACGGCTCTAACGATTTTGATCAAATTTCGTACAGTTACTTGAGTTTGCGTCTTCAATAATACTACATAGTTCATATTTATTCTAGACAACTTTAACAATAATTTGATTTTCTTAAAATACGAAGTTGCCGCTTCGTTAATATGTGATTCACTTTGGAATACAAGTGGGTATTCTAGCTTTGCACATTCCACGTTCTTCACAACGCCAAAATTTCTCACGCTCATCGCTACTTAACCGCACAAACACATACACAAAACCTTCCACTAATAGTTTCTCCTTTCCACGGATAGACAGAATAATTTCCATTTTAAGGGATTAGTAAAAGTTAGAAAAACTTTCGGAATGTTATGGTAAAGTGAATAAAAATGTTCACTGAGCAAGTTAGCAAGGATCCACAGACGATATCACACCGTGAATGGGAACTCGGAGGACGGATGTTTACCATACGGTAGCAAAGATAAGACTGCCATAATCATGGTCGATCTTAGGCTATAGCTCGATTGTTTAGCGAAAGGCCGAATTGTCCTACCTTCCATGGTCATCGACACCCTCACGCTCCCATACCCTGTCGCCATGGGGTCCAAACCCCACCCAAATTCACTAATCCTCAAGTCCCTTGGTTCGTTCCACAAATTTGACATTAAGATAATATCTAACGACTTCCAGAAATTCCATGGGGAAATTTACTCATTTGAGAATTCCGTGAATCTTATGAATGCCTAGTGGGAGTAGTTTTATTTTCTAGTTCAGTTCCTCGTGCAGGTGGTCAATAGAGGAGGAAGCTTCTTTGATACAAAGTATAACAACTACTGAAATATATTTTTAAGGAAACGTTTATTTATCATTTTATACATGCAAAATATAATAGTTAATAATTATTTTGATATTTATTAGTCACTTGCTTCAGTGCTATCACTTTCATTCTCCGAATTTATATTAACAAGTATTTCTTCAATTCCGTTCATTACACATTCTCTTTGAATGTACTCATTTTCTGTATTTTTTCTGGCTTACTGTTCTCCACTCATTTTCACCTATTAAATTACGTTTCTCCTCCACTAACTCCTGCGTCGTCGCCTGCTATTGTAAAACGATCGAGCTATAACCACGGCAAATTATGTATGAATCTCATCGAGAGAATTTTTTGAAGCCATTAGTGCATCTCAATAAGTCGATTTAAAAAAATAGGGTATCCTCTCAGAAAGAAAAATTTATTCAAATGGTAATTATACAAAAACCTTGTTTTTGTGCTTTTTGATAGGCAAACTCATGCAATAATTTTCAAAAGTTTAAGACAACTTCTCTACATTAATGGCCGCCAGTCAACCATTCCTATGACTGCTGATATCAAGCACATACACAATATAGGAAGTCTAATTTGGATTATACCCCTAGTTCCATTATAAACTCAAATGATACAGAAAATAATTTCTTCAGAATACGAATAAAATGTACTGAATAGACGCTTTAATAAAGTTTTCTAGATCAAAAGAGGAGATAATAATTTGCGTAAAAGCACATTTTATAATTATATGCATTTCAAAAATGAATGTAACTCATGATGATCATTCATGCGAGTTGACTTAAAGAATTTAATTTTACAGTCAAGATAACCTAATAAAAAAGAATTTCGGAATATTTAATTGGTTATTCTGAATTTTAGTGTTTCGTTTCTAGTTTAACTCACAAACGTTTACCATAAAAATTCCCTTAAACACTCGACTTACTAAAATTCAAAGACTTTCTCTCAGTTTATCAATACATACTGATGTTTTTCAACTTGGACTCGCTTCTAGAAAAGTAAAAACATTAAACTATTACACACTATACATTTTATATGCTTTGTATATCATTTGTATTGCAGATAATACCATAGGTAAAAATTACAATTCGGAAGTAAACTTTTATCTATCTTCTCTAAAAATTCAACTCTGGAATGCACTTAAAAACATCCAGCGCAAAAAGTCCCCGCGGCGAGACGGCTGCGGCGAAATGTCTCGCGGCGAGACGGCTGCGGCGAAAGGTCTTCGCGGCGAGACGGCCGCGGCGAGGTGGCCGCGGCGAGATGGCCGCGTCGAGATGTCCTAGACCCGTAAAATGGTACCCCTGACTGGCGTACGTGATTCACTTTTGCGACTTTCTTATTATCTTTGATTGTAAGTCCTTAATATCAAATTTCATGAAAATCCGTTCAGTAGAAGCCGAGAACGAACATGCGGACGGACGGACGTACGGAAGGACAGACGGACAGACCTACGATAATAGGCGCTCACGCTGGAAGCGAAACGCGCCTAAAAATAGCTCCACCAACGACACAAATTCTCCGATCCCATTTCTATATATGGTGCCTAATGATTTTGAATTAAAAAAAAACCTTAAAATTTATTTTAGTAATCATAATTATTTGAATCCCATTAAGTATGTGCTTCTTGATATCATTGTATAAAACCATTCTTCCATTAAAACGCTGTGATGGCCGGCTACCATTTGGTCGTTTGTCATCTATACGTATTTGTCATCTGGTCGGCCGAACAAAACTGTATGACACATTGCTGATACGCTTTTTCCAAACAAAATGCCAGGATATTAACCTGAATAGGTTTCCCTTCGACAACAAGGCCTAGGCATTTGCATCAGAAACGTAATTTACTCCAAACGCCGATCGAAACTGTAAAGTGGCGCCGTTTCGTACTCGTCGATATTTGTCGATAAGTCGCTGATGAAGTGGCTGTTGCTATGATGAACCATCTGCTGAAATATCGACCTAACAGAGGAATAAAGGACGCTTTGAAAACGAAAGAGGCATTCATCAGGATCGCGGCCTTCAGTTTCCCAATCCAATCCAATATTTCGACGAAAATTGAAACTCCTCCCGAATATGCTTCGAGAGATTAGTTACGTAGTTTTCCACTCGGAGGGAGCTGGTGTCGCCATGCGGTTGGGAATTGTGGGGTTGGAAACAGGCAAAGAATCAGAAGATGAATTTATTTGAGCGTAAAGAGAGATGGAGATAGAGAGAGAGAGAAAAAGGGTGTTACGAAGGAAAAGAGGAAGAGGAAAGTAGGGGATAAATATAGGAGAGGGAGGTGGAGAAGCACTAAGTAGAAAGGATGGCATAAATGAGTAAGGGGTGGTTTGATGGATGATCAGCAGCTTAAGTCTTATGATGTTTCGATATAAATAATGTTAGAACGAAATATTAATTTAAAGGTGCCTAAATATTAAACCGTGCGAAATAAATTAAATTCAAACTATAATAATAGTTTTCTTAAAATAAAACACGTTCATCTAATCAGTTTATTGACGATTGCCAGTTGACAAACCATTTCTCCACAGAAGCCGTATAAAGAATTGGAAACAAAGATGGTCATGCCGGCTACAGATCAGCCATCATCAGCGGTGATTCACCGATAGCAGTCTCTGAATAAATGACGACAAAGGCTGCCATCTAGCCAAAATTAGCCTCTGATTTTCCCAGCGATTTAATTTCCATTAGAAAATTCATAATTTGTCGATTTGATTTCATCTTAAAGGGAACTCAACGATTCTCTATTGTAGCTCGAGAATTTACGTGTACGAACGCATGGGAATACTTTCCATTTCAATTCGAGCGCCCTCGTTGCCCATCTTTTGAACACGGTAAAGATAAAGCTAAAAGGGGAATGACTAGAGAATACGCAGGGAAATAATAGAGGAAGAAGAGAGGGCGAAGGAGACAGAAATAAATGCGTGTAGGGGAGGGAGGAGGAGAGAAAAGGAGTAAAAGAGTAACCGAGAGAAGATAAGGCGATGCGACCCGCGGAGCCGGAGGAGGGCAAACGGAAGAACTCTGAGACTAATCCAACTATCCGAACGTCTCCACTCTCGAATACCAATTTGCATGGTGATGGATTTTGTCGATGGAAGGAGGAAGAAAAAGGGGATAGATACGACGAACCGAAATAAATATTCGCGGTTCGGCGTTGGGAATTGTAAAACAGAACGGTACTGTGATTAGATTTGAATTGCACAGCGACCGTCAAAAAATTTCCTGGTTTTTCCAAATGATTTGAGAATATTTCTTAAGGGATTATCTTCGCGAAGCAGAATAACTCTCAGCGAACCCGAATTTTTCGGCGTCTTTTCGCTGTTGGATAAAAAACGCTATTATTTATGTATACTGTCTTATACCTTCTATATATTTAATTTTACAGCAATATTGGATCGTTATTAATTTATAATAATAATCGTACATTCCATGTTTATTGAATTTGTATTACGATTCTTAGGTAAAAAGTGAATAATTGGTGGATTTGGCACTCAAATAATTATTTGTAATTATAAATGTTGAATTCCATTTTATTCGTTTAAATGGGTTAAAAATTTGTTGGCCGTTTATGTTTAAGAAAATTACAATAATGTCTGGTTGGAATTTTTTTAAAGGCGTCCATATTCTTTAAATTTGATGGTATATGAAACAATGATGTAGTTACTACGCGTGATTTCCTACAAAATCCTCATCTAAAAGGGACAAGACCGTCTATTACTGAAACAAATACAGTTACATTGCACATCACGAATGCTCTGAATTGAGTAAACTAAATAATTCAACTTTAAAATTCGTTAACATGCTATGATTAGTTTTAATCGAGATGGGCGAATTTTATTCTACAATAAAATAATAATCTGTGTTGCTTTAATGTCCATTACTATTTTCATATGATTTTTCCCTGTTAACACTCGGTTTTAAATAAAAAATATGCATTAGCTTTAATAGTTCACCGAGAAAAAATAATTAAGAAGTAACAAAATCAGAGATAGTATTAAAACAGTCATATTGTTTTGATTTTTTATTTATTTATAATATTAAAAGTAATTCGAAACGCCTTCAGTTATAGTAGACGTTTAAAGCTATGCAAAATAAAAGTTCGTTAGCGGCTGGGTTTTATTTTATTTTAATGAACGCAATTTTTGGTCGGTTTAGTAAGTTTTTCATCAAACATTACTTGAAGATTATGCAACCCATTATACAAATTCGACAACCTGTTGTTTGTGTTGTAAGAAATCGAAAATCGTTAATTTAATTATGTGATTTATTTAGTTAAAATAATTAAGTAGTCAAAGTACTAGTAGCATCACCATGACATTATAGGTTCGATGTCTTTATTTGCCCCTTGAATTTCCTAACCGAGAATAGGGAAAGGTAATGAGAGTAAAAAACATAATTTGGTCGTTTCCAAGTTGGGTAAAGTCGAAAAATATTCCAATGAAAAACCTAGGATTTTGATAGAAAATTACATTTCCGGATCCCTCCCATAAGCTTGACATGAGAGAAAGACCCTATACTATATTCACCGCACCTAAACCGAGTATCCGCGACCAAACTTAATTCCGATATAGACGTTATTGTCGTGCGGTGGCGCGATAAACTATGCCGCCGCAAAGATGAAATAGCTCAGGTGTTGGGAGAAACGGAGACGGAGGCCTTCGCGTGCCGGGAGGGGAAGAGACGCGAGGTATGCAGAGAAGAGGGCGGCGGAGGGGGGCGGGAGGAGACGGAGGGGAACTTCCGGGCGGTAGTTCAGGAGAAGGAAATGCCTGTGGCTAAGGCGATTGAGAGGGGAGGATTATGGGAAGGTGAAGAAGGGACGGAGAATTTACGGCAGGGAGATAGAGAGAGGGCGAATGGAGAATGGGGGCGATTGGATGGTTAGGCGAACTGGAAAGGGAAATGGAGAATCTCAAATGAGCCCGAGATGGCGCAACTACTTGAGATGCCTTACTTGATTGAGATGGAAGCGGGAGAAGGTTTATTGGGAGAGGGAGAAAGTAGGGTGGAGTCTGATTGTAAGAAGGTCCCTAGGGAGGAGAGAGGGAGGAGTAAGCGTGGGCAGAAGAGGAGAGAGATGGATAGATGGAGAGGGAGAGAGAAATGGGGAGATACTAGAGGGAGAGGGAGAGGGAGGATGGAGGGATTAGCGGTAGAATGAGAGACATTGGGGAAGTGAAGAGAGAGGGAGTATAGAGGTGTAACGGGAAAAGGAGTGGGAGTTACTGTAGTGATAGAGAAGGAGTATTGGAGAGGGAGAATGGAGAAAATATAAGTTGGATGAGACAGACAGACAGACAAACGACTTTATTTAGGACGAAATTGAGACTACATAGTCCCTTCTTACGTTTAACCCTACGTTATGTATTACAAATCACAATAAAAATAATAACATACAAACAGAAGACAAATACTTGAAACTAAACATGAAAAAAGAACGAAACAAAAAAAAATAATTAAGAGATTGAATCACAAATTCGGAAACTTCTAAAAAGAGAAGACTAGATATTTGTGGTAAAAACCTAGGAAGGGACCTGACATGGCCAACCTAGTAAAAAAACCACGCAGGAAAACACCCAGGAAGGGAAGGGTGGTGGAAAAAACTTGCGAAAATCCTACATACGTGAAAGAACAGTTGTGGAATTACAAATAGTACGTACAATTTTGAGATATAAAAAATCGCAAGATATAATTTAAAGCGTTGAAAAATGAAAATGTAGTTTAATCAAATTGAGTGAGATAAAATGAAAATATAAATATTAAAAAGAGAGAGTGGAGAAAGAAGGGCTTGATGAAGAGGTGGTAGAGAGAACGTGGAAAGGGACTAAAGAGATAGAGGCAGACAGACAGAAGACTTTATTAAGGGCTAAATTGAGACTATATAGACTATAGACCCTTCTTGCATTTAAACCTACGTTAACAATTACAGAGGAGAATAAAAAAATAATAATGATTATATATACATACTAGTGTATAGCCCGTCAAAAATGACTGGAGTAAAGATTCGATCGTTCAAGCTATTTCTGGAGATCAAATTTGCATCAGAAACATAAATTGTATTGAAAGTCATTTCCCTCTCCTTCCCACTCTCTTCCCCTCTCTTTCCCTCTCTCCTTTCTCTCTCCCTTCCTCTACCTCCCTCTCTCACCCTCCCTCCCTCCCCCTCCCTTTGTTCCCTCCCTCCCTCTCTCTAGTTTTGAAAACAATCAAAGAACGGTTACGCCCATAAGGATTGAATTAACAATATGATATCGAGGTCTAACAATGGAATTGGTAGTCAAGGCATCATCCCCTTAGAATGGCTAGATTTCCTCAAACTGTGTGAATTAAACGTTTAAATTTAGCGATTTCGAAATGTAGGCGGAAAAAGACGAACAGAATAAGAACTTTTGTAATGTTTTCTTCAAAATGGTTCACATCCGAAGTTCGTAGGTCAATTCTTCCTAATTTTCATCTAAAAAAGAATGAAAGCCTGCGCGTCGAAAAGTTCATTTGTACGTGAAATTACGTGTTATCTTATTGGAAGTGGAAATTATCACCTGGAGTCGAACCCGGGTCTTTGATCTCGAGTTCGATACATGAAAACATTTCGTTATTATAATGCTATCCTGAAAATTTCATCAAATTCGGTTCAGTCGTCTGCGAGATTTAAGCTTCAAAATGCATTACACACAAAGTGACACTGTCTTTTATATATGTAGTTTATATACACATACAAACACATTCGCAGAAAAAACCTGAAATTAAACGAAAAAACAAAAGCAAAATAACCAATTACAAAGACAGGGAGTGATAGGAGGGAGAGAATAGAGGGAGGGTAAGAAAGGGGGGAGGGAGAGAGGGGGGGGGGGAATAGGTGAGAGTGTTAAGAGATGGAGGGTGAAAGTGTATAGATGGAAAAGGGGTGAAAGTAGAGGGAGGGAAAACTAGAAGGGACAGAGGGAGAGAAAGAGAGTAAATAAGGGCAGAGAGACAGGCGGAAAGGGGAGAGGTGGGGGAGAGAGTGAGAAAGAAACTGTTAAAGAGAAGGGAAGAGAGAGAGAGAATGAGTGGAGGGGGGTAAAGTGGTAGATAGGTAATCGCCTTTATTTGGGCGAGATTCAGTCTAGAGCAGGGGTCGGCAACCCGCGGCTCTTTAAGGAATTACCTGCTACTCCCGACGCCCACTCTCCCGCTTAAAGCGCACCAGACGACGATGACGGTCTTAAATTGATAATAACATAAACGTTTTCAATAGAAGGATTCAGTATGTGCTGTTGAGTAAAATAAATCATTTTCTACTTTCTCATTTTCATCTGTAGTCCTAGATTCGTTTTCTCGATTCTATTTGCTTCATTTGAATACTTATTTATACTTTCGTTGAATACTATAAACTTATGTAAGATATTCTTTTGTTTCTCAAGTTCTTTTTACGAATTATCTCCAAAATGTGCGTGCAGCTTTTAAATAAATAGACGTCATTTAATATGACTTGAAGGTATTAAATACGTATTTTTTCATCGTACGTGCTCTGCGGCTCATCTTATGTTGGATTCTATAAAAATTTTGAAAAAAATGGCTCTTCTTGTCGAAAAGGTTGCCGACCCCTGGTCTAGACAGTCTCTTCTTAGAGAGGGAAGGAAAAAAAGAGAGGTGGGACAAAGAGCGTAAGAGACGGCGTGTGAGAGAAAAGGCAAAGAGAAGGGAGAAAATGTGGAGAGATAGTGGTTGAGAGGGATGGAATAAGAAGATGGAAAACGGGGATAAGCGTGAGGGAATGTTTGGCATGGCTTCTCTGGGACGGAGTATTTTCTCATCGAGAGAGGAATATTTCGGAGCGACCGGCCGCTCAACCAATGTTGGACGAGGGTGAGACTGGTTTAGCGGGAGGATGGCGCCGCCGCGGCCGCCAGGAACGGTCGGCGATGGTGACATTACGGGAGAATGTTTGGCGGCGCATGTCCTGAGTTGAGGCGCCGGGTCGTGATACGGAACGCGATATCGAAGCCTTTTTGAGGGCATTTTTATTCACCGCAGAGGCGTTTTTTTTTGTAAGAATTTCTCTTTAGAAGTATGCGCGAAATGAACGAGTTATTCTTCAATCTGGCGAAAAATTAAAATCGTTACCCGAAAAGTTACTCGGGTCGTTACCTGTGTCTCCTTTCACTTATTTTATCGAGTGCATTCCTTGTAGAAAGATTTTCCGTAAAACCGATATTGGTGAAATACCCATATATAATATACAGCGAGATATACAAAAATATGAATAACCTGGGAAAGTAATGGTTGTTTAATTACGATTATTGGTTTAAAGAGTACAACGCATGAAACAATATAATATCAAATTACACAAATATTTGAGTTTGAAATTCCAACAACGCTTAAGGCACCATTTTGAAAATATTTGCAGCCAAATTGGAGTTCTACCGCATAGATTTTTCATTCCGTAAAACCGACATTTCCAGTAAAACGGTGCTACGCACAAACGAAATATTTGTGTACCATTATTTAACCTAATTATTATCCATCATATCGTGTAAAAATGTGATTATATTCTTATTTTATTTTTTTTTAAATCAAGCGTTGCATTTTAATTTCGGGAAGTTTTTCCTTGTTACCTGAAAAAACGAAAATGTTTACATAATTAATATCACAGACTTTATCAATCACATTACTAAATTAACATGTATAAGACAGAATAGCATTCGTTGCGGGCGTTAATCAGCTAAATTAACTTTTGTTTATTTAATGGTTGTAGATAGCAACGTAGTAATGTTAACATACATATAAAAAATATATATATCATAAGCGCTTTATATAATATATTAGCTTTCTTGCAATGTAAGCAAATAAATGACCGAATATCATCCCTGATTCGATTTTATTTAAAGGTAGTTTTCATTTATTGATCAGGTTGTCTCCGCCCGTGAAAGAAAAATGGTGCATTCTAATGTGAACAACGAAGAGAGAACTCAAGGGACGTGGTTGTTCTCCATGGTGACCAAGACGGTAGTTGTTGTCTACCCCACTTCTGGGACAAAGAACTTTCGTTCTGTGAGTAAACAAAAAGTCTTTTTTAATGATTTAGGAAATGTCCGCATGATTGATTCAGGTCAAGGAGATTTGCTAGTTAATGAAAATTACGAGATATTGGTAAATTTCTTGTTACTAAAACAAAAAATGGGCGTGGCTAGATGAAAAAAACGGGGTTTATAAACGTTATATTGTTAATTTATTACAGCTCCCTCATTAAGTATTAACATTATAAACGCATTCACACTATTCGGGAAGTTTAGAGCGTTGCAATGTATGTTGTTCGCTCTGTTATTTTCTACCAGTCATTAATGAGTGTTAAGTATAATTTGCCATATTATCGTTAACTCACTTCAGTTTCAATTAAGTCATGTTATCGGTAGTACACTTCATTTTCAATTTAATGCGTGTATATCAAAGCAGTGTCTACTCATAAACAATCTTTGTTGCACTTCAATGGAATTTATCACCAATTATATCCTCGAATCTATGCATGATATCAGAGTATTTTTAATTGATTTAGCTTCTCGGCTTTATAAAACATTGCGTTCATATACGATTTTTTCTGAAAAAACAGGATTATCTCAAAGGAAAAATTATTGAAGGCAAATTCGGCTTGCCAAATTCTTAAAAAATTTATATATTTATTTTCATATGATACTTCATCATGTCATGAACTTTCCCAGTATTTTAAATAAACAATGTTCAGTGATGAGTCGGCGAATATTGTATGAATAACTAAACTCGTCCACTTTCTGTAAACGTTTATTTACATTGGTAGTTAAGTGAGTGAGTGGCGCTTGAATTTTTACTTCTCTTTCGAATTGCGACCGAATTCAGGCAAATGGTCATAACTCATTTTTAGAGCGATTAATAAAGTATTAATGCCTGAACGCGAACCAGTTTTTTTCGTGTTTGGCAAAATATATAATTACATTATTTAATTTTTAAAAGATACAAAATTATCGATTTTCAAACTTGACCCTTGTGTCTTTTTTACAGCTAACTAATAATGAATCGGAAATATGAAAAAAATGACATCCCGAATGTTGCCGACCGCACGACATCATCCGACGAGAAAAATTCCTCTTTTGGGATTACCTCGACATTCTATCGTTTCAAATCATGGAAAACGGCTCGTTTGCGATATCGGAACGTAGATACACGCGCGATATTCCTATTTTGTCGTTTATTTCGTACATTATTTCGTTTTCGCGCACGGGAAATGGAATTATAAGCATTCCGTCGAAAATAAAAAAAACGCGCGTAAAAGATATAAAAAAAACGATGAAACTGTTTCAACTGCGGAACTGTGGGCCGTTTTTTTTTATTATAAATTAGTTCGCTCCGAATGAAAAAAATATTACAAGTTTTATTTATTTTTTATGAAGAGAGAGCTTTTTTATTTCCATATCTCGTTAAAAAATATAATTCCCTAGACCAGAGAGGTGCTGACACACCCCTCTTTTTCCAAGGACTACTCGATAACGTAAAACGAACGAAAATGCGATCCTTTAAAAAAGTATGTCTATACGACGCCATAAATGAATGAGTCGGGCAGAAACCGAATTCGACCCGTCCGAGTAAAAAAGAAAAAGATACGCGCGAGGCGATGATAGAAGGGAAGAGAGGGGGAAGGCAGAAATGGAACGGCGGAATAAATGTATACATTTATGAAAGGCGTACGGAGGCGATTTGGAATAGTTGATCCCTTGAGGGCCGTATCCCGTGGAGGTGGAAATGTTTGTGGATTTTCGGTAAGAGTTCGAACGAATTCAACGTTTTCATATTTCATTTTGCTTTCGGTCGAAGTAGGAGAGGGATAGTCGAGGAGATAGGGGAGGGAGGAAAGGAAGGCGGGAGAGAAAGTGGGGGGAGGGGAGAGAGGGTGTTTGAGTGAGAGAGAGAGGGAGTAGGAAAGATGGAACGAGAGGGAGGGAAAGGAGTGAGAGAAAGTGAGATAGATGGAGTGAGTGAGAGGGAGAGAAAGAAATGAGTCAGACAAACAAACTGAAAGGGAGAGAGAAGGAGAGAGAGAGTGTGTGTGTAAGAGAGATTGAGGGAGTGAATGAGAGGGAGGGAGAGAAAGGAGTGAGATAGTGAGAAACAAACGGAGAGGAGGGACGGAGAGAGAGATAGGGGTGTGAGAGACAAACTAACGGAGAGAGGAGGGATAGAGAGGGGGAGTGAGAGATGGAGGGAGTGAGAGACAGGGAGGAGGAAAGGGGGAGGAAGGGATAGGCATTGGGAGGAACTATAGGTTGGAGGGGAAAAGAGGGGGGAAGATGCAGTTAATGGGGGAGAGAGAGGGATGGGGAGTGGAGGGAGAGGGAGGGAGTGAGACGGGAGAGATAGAGGAGAGAGAGGTGGACAGACAGACAGACAGTCAGACAAACGACTTTATTTGGGCGAAATTGAGACTATATAGTCCCTTCTTACCTTTAAACCTTAAAGGAGGGAGGGAGCGAGAGAGAAAGCGGTGGAGAAAGATAAGAAGAAAGTGATAGACATTGGGGGGGATAAACAAGTGTCTAGAGGGAAAGAGATAAGGGAATAGGCAGTTAAAAAGGAGGAAGATAGAGCTGGTGGGAAAGAGAGAGTGAGAGAGATATAGAATGAGGGCTAGAGTGATAGGAGTTAGACCCGAAGGAAGAGTGGCGGGTATTATGGCGACCAGGGTGTGAGGGAGAGATACGGACGCGGCCATATGATTCGCCGTCTGATATCTTCAGTTTCGTAGATGTACTAGGATGGAAGGAGTTCTCTTTGTTCGAGTTTTAAGAAGCTGTTTTTTTCCGCCCGAGTTGCTTTGGTAACAAGGCGCGGTGGGATTAGCACCGAGAGGAGGAAATGATACAGTTGCGGATGGAGAGGAGGAAAAGTTGGCCTTGGAAGAGGAGTAGGAGGAAGATCAGGTGGAGGGGAGGGGATTGGGGCGTGTTGCAGTTCCTCTTTGGAAAGCTTCCAAACGCCCATTACGTTTCACGACCCTTTTTCGGGGGAAAAAGTATTCTCTCTCTCTCTCTCTCTTGGGAATAAGGCTATCTAATGATGCGAATTTGGACGACGTATGATGCTTCCCTTCTTCCGAGAAATTCACCGTCGTTAGTATTTTATCAACCCTGTTCGGTCACTATCATATATTTTGGCTACGTTTGGTTTTTATGTTGTTTTTCTAGTTGAATGGACAATATCGAGACATTTATTTATATAAATTTAGGTTTAAAATGACGAGAAGAACAATTGTGATTTTGTGTTTAGCCTATTTAACAGGCTAAGTAAAATTATTATATTCAGCGTCTGCCAATAAAAATAGACCTTATGATATATGAAATAATACCTATATTTGCAGAGCGATTTTAATTTATTTTGTATGCATTAAAATGTTTAATCTTCATTCTTAAGTACAAATTTGAAACTCATATCTTCACTAAATTAGGAGCACGATGATAAATAAAAAACGGTTATGCAATTTGTGTTAATATCACGATTTTACTAAATTTAAATTATCGCATTGTTAATCATCTGACTCATGAATTCACCAAAAACGAATTATTAATTCTTTTAACACAGTATTTTAAAATTATGAAATTAAATTAGAATTGCTCCACAAATATAGATTTTATATTATATATTGGAGGGTCTTCTGTATGTAATTTCTGCAGTTCCTCTAAAGTGGGACCTTATTTTCGCAAAGATTTTGAAGCATATTCGTATTTCTATGTTATTTTTTATAAATGATGGATATAAATTCTCTATTTAGTTCATAACAGTAGTCGTAAAATTGTTACTATTACAGCAGCTTAGCCAATTCATCCACCACATATAACAGTTCTTAGGTATTTAACGGTTAACGATTTAGTTTATTTTTCATCAGGAAATTCAAGAATGTGCACTTGAAAAAGTAAGTTCTCTTCTTAGGTATCTCGAATAATCATGACGATGTCACGAAAACCACCGTTAAGGCTATTGGAAAGAAAGGCCTTTATTCTTGAACTTGTTTTAAGCCGCAAGGCGAGCTCTAGAATTTATCGAGAAGGTCAAATAATACCATTTGTTGGCATACATTAAAAAAAAGAAAGAACGGCGAAACCAAACGGCCACGCCCACGACGTAATTTCGAACCACTATGGTCTGTACCAAACTTAATGATCGCTGGGAGGCGGGGTTAAAATGTGTGGAAAGGGAACCTTGTTGCCGAATCAGTCCACAAACGTGGACCAATTATAGTGCTTCGCAAGTGGACAGAGTCGCTGGATGGATAAGACTTTGTAAGAGTGGGATCAGATACGGGAATTATGAAAATGTTGAAAACTTTAACATTTAAAGCTACATAAAATGAAATTACGAGTATTTACGTTTGGTAATATTATCTTAGTAACTACGAATATATTACTTCCTACGTTATCTTTCATAAGTAGATATAAAATATTTTCCACGTTATAGTGTACCTATTTTATATGATTGTCATTTAAACAATATCGAATATTCTCTGCTTAAATGACAGATAAGAGAAAAGGATGTTATATTTTACATTTTTGAGAATACGTAGAAAAAAAGTTAGCAGGAAGATGAGACTATTTGGTATGCGAATGGCAAATGTCGGAGCAGGTAGTATAATAAACACAAGGAGGGAAGGACGAGGGAAAAGAATGGTGTGGGATTTCTAAGGGACCACATGTATGACCACAACATATGTTCCGTTCTCACAGTTATTTGCTTCTGCTTTCAAGCAGCTGTTAAGTATATAACGGTAGAACTGCGTAGAACCATCTCGTAACATTTCAGCCAGATGAAAATACTGCCATATTTTCCGTATCCTATCTCGTATTGCCGAAAATACAGACATTTTAGCCATAGGTTGTAAAGACGCAGCATTCTAAAAGTTTAGGTCTTATTGAACTATTAATTTAAAAAAACCAAGTAGTACAATATGCATCATGAAAGGGAAGAGGGTGTGGAGTAGGAATAAATACGCAATATTTAATTTCATCTATTTATTTTTATTATTAACAATCAACTCTATATAATTGCAAATAGTTAATAGACCACATCAAGAAGAAGAGAAAAATATTCTTAAAGGTAGCAGTTGGATTACAGAAGAATAACATTTCGAGTATTTTCTTACTTCTGTTGTTACTAATATTATAATATAACAAATACATTACACAAATTAAAGCAAACACATAAGTTAATAATTATCATATTATTAGGAAATCATGATTGGATAAAGGAATAAAAATAACGCTTCTCATTGAGTAGGTACTTTTACTTATTCCAAAGACAATAAACCATTACATATTATATACACTGTGATTCAGAGTAAACGTTTGCATGAATATGGGAATATTAAAGAAATTCAAAGTAGTAAAATTACTTAATATATTTAAAACTGCAAACAAATTGAACATTTTTACAGGGAAAAACCAGTAAGGCAAAAACCCCATTTGCAGAAAAACGGCCGCAAGAAGAGGGATGTGAAAAAACTGCGAAACCTGAGGTAAACTAAGATATAGAGAGCTGCAAAAGAAGCAGTGGTTAGAAAACATAACAATAAACACGATTAAATTGTGCACATAAATAGTAAGATCAACACTAGAATAAAATAACCGGTTTTGTCAGCATATTATTATTGCTGAATTTCATAAAAAGAAGAAAGTAATATAACTGCCTGAAAAACATATGACATTAGATTAATCATAGCCACATCAATGTCACTATTGAAATATAATGATAGGTAGAGAGACAGAGTGAATTAAAAATAGAGTAGCTACATATAAAATTTAGGTTATTTGTAAATAGATGAAGTAAAAATAAGAGAAGCAATTTTAGGATATAAAATAAACAGAAATGGAATTATATACTAAGCATGAACAGTAAGTAATAAAATAAAGTGGAAATGCATAATAATGAGAAAAGTTAAGACAAAAATACCTTTGAAATAATCACTTATCTTCACTTGCCTTAAAGTTATTTAAATCCATCACTTTCATGTACACACAGGCACTAACCTGCCACTATACAAATATATTGCAATTTAAACTTTAATAAGCTAAGTCCTTATAAAGAAGAAGAAGCACTTACATGCTTTGAGCATGAAATATAAAAACTATAGCACTAAAAAGGGAAAAGCACTGTGGGATAGAGGGAGAAACATTCACACTTCAGGGATTTCAAGTAGACACTGACCCTATACAAATAAATTACAATTTACACTTTAATAAGGATAATAGGGAGAACCACATTTGGTAGAAAAGGCACTGAATAAGTAAACCATTATAAGCTGAAGCACACACACGATTTGAGTATGAAATGGCCAGACTATCACTAAAAATGGGAGTAAAAGCACTGTGGGATAGATGGATGAACACACACTACAGGGATTTTCAGTAGGCATTGACACATGCAAATAAATGTATGCACATTTGAAGCGTAGGGATTACAGCAAGCCATGGAAGAATTCAAAACTGCACATAAGAGATAACTAAGGCATGTAACAGAATCATATACTTTTCTTGCAGAAAAGAATGAAATTGTTTTTAAATGAAAGACTTTTCACCATATAAAATTAATTAATATGTCTTAATTAATTGATGAAAGTTTTAGTTATATCATTACAGATTATTTTTATTATTAGCATTGCCTTAACATAACTTATGAATTAATACTTATAATCAAACTTAAGTATGAACATTGGTTGGAATTAACTGGTTCTGCAAAAAAGAGAGGAATAGCATAATGAATTTCAAAACACTCATTTAATAGTGTGGTAATTTAATACTCCAAAATACTTACATTGTGGAAATTAATTAGCAGCTGGAAATTTGGGCAAAGGCACCATGGAGGAACTGATCAACTTGGCATAGACTGAAAATTTAACTTATTAATAAGAAGTCAAGAGGAAATTATAACTCATCATTCACCTTACCTTCTTACCTATTAAAACATTAAGATATATTTAAATCAGGAGACAAATTGTTGACTGATTGACAGTGTTCAATTGAAGCTGTTCAAAAAAAGAGATATTTGTATGAGTAAATGGCAAAACAATACAGCATATTAGTAATTATCTAATTTTACACTTAATTTTTTAAACAAAGAGTAATTATTCAATCAATACCTACCTTCCTTAGTATTTAAACAGAATGAAACAAATATAAATAATTTCTATAATTTTTATTATTTTTATAGTTACCTCTACAAAGGTGAAACTCCTAATTCTTCCAGTTCAACGTTATCTTCGCTAATATTGACATCACTGCTAGTATTCGAATCCGAACTTGAGGTCAATGCTATTATAATTTCTTGAATTCCCTCTTCCAATATTCCTTCTTTAATCCAAGCCTCCGCGATAACTTTCTTTGTGTGTTCTACTACGGTTTTCCTGAGAATACTTCTCGTTGGTTATTATTCTGACTGTAGCCGTTCCCAAGTTAAGGGCAGCAGCTGATCTTTTTACAGCCTTCGAAATAGCAAGTAACGATCCACCATTACTTTTCTCCCTCTCGAAGTAATTTCGTACACTTAAAACTAAATTCCGCGCGGAACTCTGAAGAACACGTCTCACAGATTTTCGCTCAGACATCTCTCACGCAATAAACCCTACCGCCTCCACCAAAATCTGCTACGCAACTAGAAAGGGTCCCTGAGCAGAAACCAAAGAGGCGGCAACGCCGGATGCCTCTGATTAGTTGACGAAGGGTACGCCCTCATATTTCGACGCCATCTTAGCGATCATTAAGTTTGGTACGTAGTATAGTTCACTATCGAGAAGCAGATGTTCCACCAACAGACTTAATAGAATTTAATTAAAAGAGCTGATAGTACTTTGGATAATTTCAAGCTCGCTGATTCTTAATCAAGACGTTATTGAAGATATGCGAGATTCATTAGCATTTATTATTGAAGGGTTTATGTCACGAAATAAGACAAAGTGCTTTTTCAGTCACTGAGGGAGGCACTTTTAGGTAACGGTCGATTCATTTTAATCGAAACTCACAGATTTACGAAGTTACTTATGAACCCAAATAAAACATCAGATACAGCGTTGACAATACATTCAAGTTAATGGCAAACGCTAGGAATTCGTTTCATTGCAATGCAATACCCGGATTTCGCTAGGTAAAGCAACGTTCAAAACACGAGCAGCATGTTATTAGCATCATTAAAGAAATATCGAGATATGTTAATTTTTCTAAAGTGTTTCTTTAAATTCATCCGTTCATATTGAAGAAACCTATAAATTGGAGTTATCTTTAAACATCCATTTCTTTGATAGCCTTGCAGAATAGACGACACGTGCACGTTAGTTCGCCTGGCTAGTGCCAGGTCGCCGTGGACGCATCCAACGGAGAGAGAGAGAGAGAGAAGGAAGAGATGCTTTCAACAAACTATTCCATCGCCCTTTCTAGGCATCCGCAACCTTTGAGCTTCCGGTCGTGCCACAAGCATTCCATAAATAATTCAAAAGGGAATTGCCCCGTGAGTGTGGAAGACAGCTTTCTCCTCTCCTCTTTTACCATCCTCCTACTCCGTTCCCTTGATATGTACTCCCCCCTTACTCCTTTCTCCCTTACTTATGTTAGACCTCGCATGTTTCCTTTACTGAAAACCCTACTTTTCTCCTTTCTGAACACTTTCCTGCCTCTCGGCTGAGTCGTCCTTTCCCTTCAGGATGCCCCTCTCCTCCTCCTCCTCCCTTTGACTCCTTCTTTCACCCGTTTTTAACGCTTTTATCCATCCTTCTGTTTCTCCCCTTTCATATCCGACTTTTTCCTACTCTCTCTCTCTCTCGAACTGATTTTCCCCATCCTGCTTAACTTCTGTCAATCCTCTATATTCTTCTGTTGCCCCATGATTCCTGTATTCCTTGCACTTCACTCTTTTCCATTCTTTTTATCTTCTCCAAACGTAGAAGTGGGAAAGTATTGTGATCACGAAAAAAATCGACTTCGAGATTTCAACGGAAATACACGTTTTGAGGTCCCTAGAACACGTTTAGACTATTTTCGGAATTATGTGTGTGTGTGTGTGGATGTATGTGATTGTGGGTGCTCTAACTCAAAAAGTACTTGTGATATCATTACCAAATTTCATATATAACACTTTAGCATGAGCACAAAGAAGTGATTAGTTTTTGGACAATACCGGTTAAACGGAAGTCGAGGTTTATTCGAAACCCGATTCGGTTTTTGCGGTATTTCTCCGATAATACGTCATTATTGTATATATTAACCATTACAAAAAATTTAGAAAATATAATTTCCTTAATTTTTTATTTCAAACAAATTTCCATAGCAGTTATTGTTTAGGAATTATTTATAAATAATCGGGTTTTTCTGTTTCCGTCAAATATCACCTTAAAAACGTCGTAATTGGTCATCTTCGTAAGGACCAAAGTTATAGAGAATAATAATTCTTCCAACTTTTGTTTGAAACAAATTTTCGTAGCATCATCCATTTCGGAGATGTTTTGCTTTTTCTTAATTTTCAGTGTACAGCGCCAGCATCATGTAGTGGTGAATTCTGTAAACATATTCCAAATATAATTTACGGCAATAGGTACGACTGTATTCTTTTACGATACGAAGTAATAATTTAGCCTTATAATGCTATTCATAATAATTTAAATATCTATACCCCAGATATGGAGGAAGACGTGTTGGCCACAGATATTTTTAATTTTATTTTCTTGGCGCCACATTCTCTTCATTCCCTTCCCTTCCGTTACACTTTCTTCCTATCTCTTTCTTCTCCATTTTATTTCTGATTCGCATACTTTTTATTTCCTTCCTTGTCTCTCTCTCTCTCTCTTTTCTCCTTTCGCTCCTTTCTCTCCCCTCTCCTACCTCTCTATGTTCTATCTACCCTTTCTTCTTCACTCTTTATCCTCATTTCTCTCCTTTTTCATCCACTCAACTCTCCTTTTATCTCTCTCTTCCTCTTAGTCTGTTCACTCTTCCGCAATTCTTTTTCTTCCAACTCTCTCCCATCTCATTCCATTCCGACCTACCTTCTCTCTCTCTCCTCTCACTTCTCTTTCCCCCAGTCTGTTCTAACTTCAATCTCACTCTGTTTCATCTCTGCCTCCTCTTCTCTTTTTTTCTGTCTCCTCTCACTCTCTTATCTCCACCCTATTCCCTCTCCACCTCCATCCACCACTCTCTTAATCTCCTCTTCATCCCTGTCCTCATTCCCCTCTCTCTTTTACCTTCTCTTTTTAGGCGCGTTTCGCCTCCAGCGTGAGCGTCTATTATCGTCGGTCTGTCTGTCCGCACGTTCGTTCTCGGCTTCTACGGAACGGATTTTCATGAAATTTGATATTAACGACTTTCAATCAAATATAATAAGAAAATCGAAAAAATGAATCACGTACGCCAATCAGGGGTGTCACTTTACTGGTTTCAAAAATTTTAATTTTCGTCTTATCTCGTAAAGTGTTGCTCACATCAAAATATTTTTCAAATAAACGTTGTAGAACTGGTAAGGAAGAGTATTTTCTTTCCTATACATTTTTATCGTATGAGGAAATCAAACAAGAATGTCTTATATCGAGTTGAACTTGGAAAATTTCTTGCATGGTTACTTCTTCATTGTTGCTAACATAAACAATCTCACAAACAAACGTTTAATTTCCTTACGTGTGCATGTAATATTATTAAATATGAAGAAAATGGATTATTTATGATGAAGAAAAGAAGTTTAAAACGCAATTTCCCTTACGTACAAGTACCTATATAATTTCTTTCTAATACTCCATTTCACGAAACGCGCCCATTTGTGATACGTTGTACACTTTCCTAACTTGTTTCTCTCTTTCCTCTCATTCCCTTTTCCTCTTTTTTTCTCTTCACTTTTCTGCCTCCCTCTCTATCTCCCCCCCCTCCCCCCAGTCTTCTTTCCTCCCCCTTCTCTGGACTAGTCAGTTTTTCCTACTCCTCCCTTCCTACACCTCCCTCTTCTTCTTATCCCGCCCCCCTTACCCCCTTCTGATCCTCCTGTCTCTACGTGGTTTCCAAAGGGGGAGAGAGACCGCATCCTAGTTTCGAGGCACGTGCTGGGGAGAAACGGCTCCGACAATAACATCATAGCTCCCGTTCCTCCTCGCTTAATATCGCATTACTCTCGCTTGATGCTCCAAACTCGGCGCACGTTTTCCTTTCCGTTTTGGTACGGTACTTTTTTTTTAATTTCGGCATATGGCTGCGACATTTTTATTTCTTCTTCTTTTTGCTTGGAATTGGAGGGACTTCGTTCGAAAAACAACTATAAAAATATTAGGGTGGTTTTTTTTTTTTCAATTTCGACTTCATGAAAATAATACCTGAAATAGTGTGTCTTTCTCTCCATCGTGGAGGATCGGGTATTATGATGGCTAAATGTATGAAAGTCACGAGTGAGTATTTTGTCCGTCTGTAAAAAATTTCCTTAATGGTTCTTGAATAGATCGAATATCGATGTTTGAAATTAGTGATGTTTAAATGATATCTCTCCATTAGTCATAAAATGGTTGGGAAACCAGATGCATATTTGGCATAGCAGTCACCATCAGTGGCGATTCATCGAGAATAGCATGGTATTGTTTGTCGAATTGATTTCCTGCATAAGGAAAATCCTCTCTCATTCATTATAGCTCGAGTCTAATCTCAGAGCATCTTCAGTGTTTTAGTATTGCTTTAAATTGTGTAATTAAAAGTTCCCATGATTTACCTATAGCTATAACACTTTCCACAGAGTACCCTAAAGGTATAATCACTGACATGTTGAAAATTCTTAGATTCGTTACTCTACCGATTGTTAAGATTTTAGAAAAATATTTGGAGATTCGATACAAATGTAATTTCGTTTGTTTAAAAATATGAGCAATTCTTATCGATTTCTTCGAATGTATAAGAAGCACATACACATTAATTCAGACGAACAAAATCAAGTTGTTTAGGCTCAACTTTGTAGAATCATTCCATAATGAATTAAAGAAAAATAGTATTTTCCATCTCCCTTTCCATAATTCATCAATTCAGATGTATATATCGCGTTTTATCAGCTTCGTTCAAATAATATTATCTTTTTGTAAACTTGCCCAACTTATTTCGTTAGGTAGACAGTGTTCCTCCGAGTAGTTTTTCCGTTTCTCGGACAAGAAGAAAAGCTTCTTAAGATCAATTTTATCCTTGCTATGTCAACAATTTTTTATTTTCTTTTTTTTTAAATCCTGAAATAATAAATCTTTGAGAATTCGGCAATACGCCGTCATTGTTTCCGGAAACAGTGTTCTTAATTTTCTTTTGCATATTTGGATTGAAAAAGTTTTCGTTTCGCAGACAGGCTTATTCTCAAATCGCCTCTATTGTTACAACTAAAGAATTTGAAATGACCCCAAGGAACGTTTAATAAAAATAATTCGAAATGAAGCTCTTGAAGTTTATGGTAACTAATTTGTTAGACGTCGAAACTATGTAAATGAATATTTTCTGTAGCGTTTCAAAAGCAATAGTTATGGGATAAATCCAGTTTTTATAAATAAGAAAAGGTATACTTTTACCTTTATCGGCTTTTTATAAGTTTAACCTAAGGAACTTATGGAATGTAAACATTTAGGGCTCTTTAATGTTTAGGCTATTAAATGTTTTCCTGTTAACAGGTATTTTTCCTTATACATACTACGAAAAGACATTCTCTTATTTTATTCTTGCAAAGTTCCTCATTATGTCAAGTTTGTACAAAGGAAACTTCCGAAAATTGGAACTTAGTATTCTGTGAACTACTTTAATTTAGCTATTACTTTTTTCCGATACTGTTTTGATTTGTTTACGATAGCTAATTAATTTATTATAGCTTATTCTGGAAACTATGCTCGTTTTAATCATATTCGTAATACGCTGTATAAGAAATTAACATGTGAGAAAATGTCGATGCTTTTATACTGGTAAAGTTAATAATAATATGCTCTTAATATCTTTTACAGAAAGAAACAACGTGCTCTTTCGCGAGTTTTGATATTGCTTTAAAGTTATTCAAAATTCGTAGAATTGTTCATTAAAAAAGATTTTAATTTGTGTATAAGCACTCCATTATATGTGTAGATAATAATCTCTTATTTAACAAAGACGGTCTCAGTATAAGGGCGCGTCTCGTACTTCATTTACTGTCACAATTAATTTTTTTATTTAAAAATTTTTGTCTTGCACTTTCCCGACAACTGTGCTTTTTTACTTTGGTTCCCAGAAAAGTTCAAGAGAAAAGAATTTTTTATCTATCTCCGCCATTGTATTTTACTTTGCTTTATTAATGTTCTTCAAATTCTAAAGATTTTTATATTTACCCCAATTGTCATCTGTTTTCTCGAAACTCTCATTTATCAGGCATCAGCAGGCTCTCTTCGATGGAAACGCATATATCTCTTGATGGGAGCCTAGATTTGTCTTCCCTTTTCCTCTCAGTCTCCCTCTTTCCGCCTGCATTCAATGATTTTTCGCTTAGTCGTCGCGAGTAGGTCGCTCCAGGATATCCCTCGACGTCGCTTCCCATTTTTCGTCCTTACGAAACGGCGTTTGCATTCGTGGATGATACGCTCAGCAGAGCGTTTATTTGTGTCCATCCGATGACGCTCCGATAATACGTAAAAAGTGCTACGTTCGCAAGAATCTTTGGGAGGAGGATGAGGCTAGTGCAGCGAGATAGGATGTTTATTGGGTCGGAGCTTGTCCTCTCGAAGATTCGATATACGTATACCATGGATTCGCTATCGCGGTTGTTCGGAAAAATGTTCACGAAGACCGTATGGGTTGTCTTCCTTTGATATTCCGAAGGAATAATTCGACCGCTCATAAACCGCTGGCGAAGTCGCGGATTGTATTTTTCCAGAGTAAAAAAAATCCCGGAGCTCCTCCTATTATCCCCCTGTGCGCGGCTCTCATGTCAGTGTCTCATATGTCAGAAGCAGGCAGGTCGTTTTCGTGGGTGTGATATTTTATGGTGCGATACTTCTAATATAAGTTTCTTACAGATATTTCGTCCTGTTGTCTAAGTGGTAATGAACATTATCGTCTTCTAGAAGGATCTTGCTTCATTATAATCTCTTTAATGTTAATGAATAACTGCGTACGACACTAAAAATTAATTATCTAATATATAAAAATGAATGTTTGTACTTGTGTGTATAATAATTTTAAAACTCGAAAACTACAGATCGTAGAAGCAAGATATCTTTTTCTTTGAAATCAACTATCCGTGAAAAAGAATCGAGGACGGATGATGGTGTACTGTATCATGAAGTCGGAACCTGGAAAACCGTGGGTAGTGTTTTTTCTCTACATTTTCCTAATCGAATAAATAAAGTGTTTATTTTATTATTATTCATAGGGATTCTTACAATATCACCGAGGTGATGTTTAGTTAAGCTTTAAGAGAAAATCGTGGACTTAGTTTTATATGTTGAATCCTCAGTTTTCAGCAAATGGCATTGCTCTGTAATAGTTTGCTAATTTACTCCGCTACAGATCATTGGGTAGGGACGACGCGCAAAGGAAAATTAGCTGAAATTCCCAAAAACCAATGCTTTATGTTGATGAGGATTTTGTTAATTCTTTGGAATTTTTGCTTCCAAGGCTTCATTGTATCGTTAACGAATGAACTACGTGCCGGTTATGTCATTAAGCATTATAAAAATCCCAATTTTTTGACTCCTTCTTGCACTTAAAATAAGTTATTATATTCAGATATATACATATTGAGGACAAATTGACGCATTAAAAATATTTTCGAAGACACCAAAATGTGAAATCCTCCGAATAGGTTGCCACTTTTTGAGGCTCCATATTACTAGTTGTTCGTACGAGTATGTTATTCGGAGGATACGAACGGGAGCAGGAAATAAATGTTTTGTCTTTGACGAGACCTTAAAGAAGTAACGATGCTCCCTCTGCCTATTTCTTTCCCTCTCTCTTTATTCTTCTCTTCTATCGAACTGTTTCTATTGCTGCCATTCTGACCATACCAATTGCACGGAACCTGAGTCTTTTGACCTCTCCCAGGCATCCGGACTGCTAAACTGGCACTAATGACATTGTTACGGCACAGTCTAGACAACTCTCGACATCTCTCCATGGGAAATCGATGTACCCCCTGCTCCATCTCTCTTTTTCTCCACCAAATCCATCGTACGAGTGGAAAACCAGATTCCTGTTGAGGTGATGTCGGTGATAATCCGGAAAAGAACTTCAATTTTATGTAAACAACGTTGGTTTTCAAAAGAAAATCTCAACAAAATGCCAAAAAATTATTCAAAGAATATGGTACATAAATGTTAGCGGTAATAGTGATATTATTTATACCATTGTGAAAATGGGAAATATCGAGTTATCCCATTATTTTAACGTTTTTTGTTTTGATGTGTTGTTTATTGGAAAATGCCAAAAAAAATAGCGGGAACGTGATTAAAAGTTAACTTATCTCAAATATACTACTACCATAATTTTCGTTGTATAAGTTATATATATTAAATCGACTTTATTGTAAACTAATGTAATACCCGTTGAAATATCAAAGGAAGAATTATAGATAGATTATTATTATTTTCATTTTAAATTCAATTGCCACTAATAATACTTTAAATTGATTTTGTAATAAAATGTAGTACCTTAATATAGTTAATCGCCCACTGACTGTTGTTTCTTCTAAAATTCCCAGAGTTAACAGTTTTAAAAGTCTTTTTAAATTTAATTAACCTCTTTATTTACATTCGTTTCTATGACTTCAGCCATATTTACGAAATTAATTGGAGGAACAACAATGTTAATTCATAATTCTCCCATGATCTACGAAGAATTTAACGTAATAATGTTGTTTATTTCCAATTTAGCTAAATTGACACTGTTGATAGTTTTAAATATTTTTTTATATTAAAATTTCCCTTAATATACTTATTTGCTTCCTTCTCTCCCTCTCCCCCCACCTCCCTCCCTCTCTCGTATTATAAGCATACAAAGCACGCTTACACCCATAAGGATTGATACAACAATAGGATTTTGAGGTCTAACAATGTAATTGGTAGCCAAGGCAATATTCCGTTAAAATGGCAATATTTCCACTAAATATGTGAATTAAACGTATAACATGAGCGATTTAGAATTGTATGTGGAAAAAGATGAAAAGAATAAGAAACTGTAATTTTTTCTTCAAAATGGTTCAGATCCGAGGATCGTAGGTGAATTCCTTCTAATTTTAATTTCCAAAACAATAAAAGCCTGCATGCTAAAAAACTGATTTTTACATGTTACCTTACGGAAAATGGAAATGTCTTCCTTGGAGTCGAACCCAGGACTTTTTTGGAGATTTATTTTTGTCATTACCTTAAAATATGTTAATCAAGCATCCTTGCCAAATTTCAATCTTCTACCTATTCGGGAAGTTTGTTAAAACGCTATATAACGGCCATCGTGAAAGCGTGACCAACAAACCAACCAACAGACCTGGGCTATTATAGTATTAAATGATATGTCCTACATTTTACACATGACTCGTTTATAAAGGTTATAGTTATCGTTAAAAAACTAATCATTATGGTCAATATGTTCAGTTTTGCACTGATAGTATTCATTTTTAATGAAAATGCATATAGAACTTTTCATTTTACTCGAATAATTTTAATTTCATCACCACCATACGTTAAATCCTTTAAATCATCCGTAATCCGATGTAATAACTTCCATTTGAAGCTGTTATAGATGTTCATATTTATCCTTTTTGGTTTATAGATATATGCACAAAAATACTCTTTTTAGAATCTAAATATTTGATTTTTTGGTTTTCGTCGAACAACATTGGATTTGTTTGAAAACTCTGTAATTAAAAAAATTAAATTAACGGAATTTTTAATCCTAGAGAACCTTAATTTTCAATTATATAAACTGACACAATCTCTAAAATATTTATTGACGAGAGTGCTTTTGTAAATTACCAGGTGCTATTTGTTATAGCTTTCCAAAATAAGCAATAGCAATATTAATCACCTCCATTTTAATCCATTACTCGTTTTGTAATACTACCATTCTCTGAGATGGAGACATATAGGTAGTGCACGTAGACACAAGGCGGACTATTACTCCATCAAACAGAGGCTGCGGTGAGGATGGAATATTAACCAGCCACGGGGTTCAACTCGGAATGTCTAGCACGCTTTATTGAGCTATGCATAGAGACATGCTCCCCATTCTACATTAGAGAACACAAGTGCTTGTGATATGCGACCTCAGTCAGACACTCGGGGGGATACGACAAATTACTTCTCAAAAGGACCCTGGAATAAATTTGATCGTGACTTTGGATGCGGAATTCTCTTCGTTCTTCAAGAGGCGTCCCAAGGACACTCGGGCCTTTACGAAGATGTGCCCCGCGAAAGAGTTTTCAAAAATTTTTTTTTAATCTGCCGCTCTCCATCTTATTTTGCCAGCCGTGTTAATGAATCCTTGATTCGGTCCACAGCTTGGCGTGGATGTCCTCTATTCGTGCCTAATGAGTCTCCAAATAGAAAATGGTACTTGGAGGCCTCGTTAATTCTAGAAGGTGAATGCTCTTTTTCGGATTTAATACGACCGTCGTTCGAAAAAAGGATTTGGTTATCGGAAAACGAATCTCTTGTCCATTTCGAAGGAGGGCGTCATGAAATCCCAATATAAAAAAAACCATCTATTATTCGACGGAAAGGGACAGTTCGGCACGACCGATTCGGCGACGGGACCATTCGGCGATGGGATTATTCGGCACCGAACAGTTCGGCCCCAGCCATGTTCCGCACGGCACCATTTCAATATATTGTGGAGGGAATGGCGTCATAATAATATTAATATTGCAACTATTAAGTTACCGAATCTATTACGTAGAAATAAAAATGGCTATATTTAAAGGAAAAAGATTTTAATTAACTTTCGTGAGAAAAAGTACGTGATAAAAATTATACGACGAAAAATCGCTGGATGATATGCATAATGATTTTGCACAATTAATTAATTATATTAATGTTAATTTAATGCAAATGTTACTGTTAAGCTAAATTAGGTGGCTTGATTTCATCGAACCAGTACTGTTTAAATAAAAATTATTATAGTTTTAAAGAATTAACTTTCCAATTTGATTTCGTGATAAAACGTTCACAATATACAACGATGAAGTTAACGCCAAATCAATAACGTTTGAATAAACATGGCTATATTTAAAACATTAACTTTTAAATCAATTTACGCGAGGAGCTTTGTAACGTATTAAGTTAAAAAATAGTATTTCTATAAATGACAACATTTTAAAGTAAGTAATTTTCTATATATAATAATAATAATAATAAAATACAATCATAAACGATAAAACTACCGATTTAAACACAGTATACAGCCATTGTTGAAATTGCAGCTACGAAACCTAACTTTAAATTTAATCTCCTCTGTATATATTTATAATTTTGTTAATTTAAATCTTTTTCCTTCAAATATAGTCATTTTTATTTCTACGTAATAGATTCTGTAACTTAATAGTTGAAATATTAATATTATTATGACGAAATTCCCTCCAAAATATATTGGAATTGTGCCGTGCGGAACACGGCTGGCGTCAAACTGTCCGGTGCCGAATAGTCCCATCGCTGAATAGTCCGTCGCCGAACCGGTCATGCCGAACTGTCTTAAATCCATTATTTGAGAGGTGTTTACGTATAATCATTTTCTACCGGGTATTCATTCACAAAGGAATATATATATTCTAATTAAGGTTTCGGGGCAAAACGTATGTACATCGTTTTTGGAAAAACGAATTGTTTATATTTTGGTGGGCCTTTTAGTCATGTATTATTTATAAGTTATGGTATATAGTTTCAATATGAGAGCATTAATTAATAAACATTTCTGTTTAAATTAATCAGGAACACTTATTTATGCATGATGACAAATGTTCGAGGCACATTACGTGAATCATTGAAAATGTTAAGGTTACAGAAAATTAAGGAATTAGGAAATCCGTCATTCAGTTTTATGATATTTTGTATATAAATTGAAAAAGATTTTATATATTAGAAATGGCAGGAAAATGGTCGATGTTTTGGAAATTCTCGAAGAGTGTAAACAGTTAGGACTGTAAAAACTATTCGCTGTATGTTATAACACGTATGTAATTATTTATGTATTCTTAAATACAATAACGTACTCAAGAAATCAGACTTACTTGCTTTGATGGATATCTTGGAAAAAAATCACTTCAAGCGTATTAGCATTTTGATGGTAGTTAATTATTTATCCTCAAGTTTCTTAGTTTTTTATTTCAAAATTTGAAAAGACATTTGAGAAGGCATTCTATTCTTCCCCGACTTGCAAGGTTCATTAAAATTTTCAATTTAAAAGGATACTAGGAAAATTTACGAAAGCATATGGGATTTGTTTACTTACCAAGAAGTATTCTCCCAAATATTTAAAACTAATAATCCGTCTTTTAAACTATCATAATTTCATCGCATGGAAACGAAACGAGTCTATCACCTTGCGTAGTATCTTTTTAAACGTGGTCATTCTGCAAGTTTATATTAAAAAAAACCTTGATCCTAACATTTCGAACTTTTTTTTCACACGAGGATATTCGTCGATCGGGGGTCTTCTGATTTATCGCCATTAGCATCGGTGTGCACTCGAGATCGCCGAGCGATTGGCATCGCATCGGACGCACACGTTTTGAGCCTTGCGTTTTGCCGTCACCTCGATCCCCTCCCAGAGCGCGGGCGTAAATTAAGCGCCATCTGGCCTGTTCGTCGTGTCGCAGGCTAATAACCGGCGACTCCCTATTGGCCGTGGCTTGTATAAAAGGGGATTTGGAGGCTAACCGGCGAGCGCGGAACTCAACATCTTGCTATCGCCGTCCGTGATGGATGAGAGACTGGCCGCGTTGCTCGTTTTATACTTTCGGACGGGAATGGAAGCGTCGACCTTGATAACGGTCGGCGGTGTTTTGTGCCGACGCGTTTCAATGGAAGGATATGTTTGCGTTGCGCGTGATTTATTCGAAGCACTTCAACGTGTCACGGGATAAGGGCGCTGCGGTTTATCCGTGAAAGGGACCGCGTGTGATAAATCAAAAATTGTCGTTACTTTCGAATTTTCGTCTCATACGGAGTGGGAGTTGAGTTAGTTAAAAACCTTCGAATTTCTTCAAATTACGATTCGCGCGTTTACTTTAAAAATTAAAGGGTTTTTGCGCTAAGTGATTTTTATTTTCACTTAGAGATTCTAATTTTATAAACACGCATGTTCTCCCACAGAGAAAATTTAATGGCAGACGAAGAAGATGGGAAGATTAAAAGGTCTCCTACGAAAATTTGGGAATTTTTGTAAAACGAGATGTTAATAAAATGATCCATCGACAGCGTTCCAACATTATGATAAGAGAAGAAGCTAAAAAAGATGAGGGGTCTGCCGAATATTTGCAGAATTATTTTTAAAAGAGTACGTAAATATGAAAGATCGTCAGAACGACATCCCAGGATTCCTATTGGAGATCAAGGTGACCTCTGTAATTTCTCTGAAATTCCATTAAAGGCGGGCACTTTATAGCCTAAATGCGCATCTCGTTTACTTAAGATTTTCGTCAAATCACTTTGATCATCAGTTATATTTGTAAGATAGTATAAATATATTTGCGTAAGAAGATTAAAGTGAGGCATGAGAAAACTTTTAATGGTTTATCCATTTCCAACATGAATATTTAATTACGTAATCCACCATCTATATGCAGGATTAGGAGAGCGCTCTTTTATAAATATATATAACTGTATCTTTTACTAACTAGTTAAAAAAAACTCAAATGTTATATTTATCTCTGAAATTAATTAATTAATATGTTTATCAAGACGAATGATTTAAAAAATAAATAAATTTCGAGAGGAAGAATCTTGGAAATTAATTTTGGTATAAAGGTTTCGCCTCCACGACTTTTAAATTTCATTGGGAATCTAATCTTGTCAGAAGCAAATGGACTCTTGTCTTATTTTTTTAAAAACTTTTCTTACTCTACTCTATGAAGAAAGGTATCAAGACTTAAAATTGACTCTTGGACTGAGTTCATTAAGAAATTAGCCCAGGCGTGGGCGTATCTTGAGTAACTAATTCTCTTACATGTTGTTCAAAACAAAACTCGGTACATACCAAGCGAACAGTACTTTTTATTTTACGTGAAAATTTCATTTATAAAGAACCAAGGTTGAATTCCAATTAGGGATGCGGTATGAACATCTCAGTTTATTTTGTGACGTTGGTCACGCAAGGTGAGCATTTTCTTGTTTTGTGGGAAATTGTCATCAAAACCAACAAAACTCTCTTGCCTCAGAGGGAGTCTCGGGTGACATGGATGGGAAGAAC
This sequence comes from Uropetala carovei, assembly GCA_036926305.1. Classification (NCBI taxonomy): domain Eukaryota; kingdom Metazoa; phylum Arthropoda; class Insecta; order Odonata; family Petaluridae; genus Uropetala; species Uropetala carovei. The sequence continues at coordinate 3,143,793 of JAXCHB010000325.1, forward strand.
ATGTCTTACAAGCACAAAGGAATTAGCCCAGTTTCTTGCAACTTCTCGGTTCTGTCCGATTCTTTTTCTAGGTATTCTCATAGGCATTATAAAATCCTTGCTTTATAATATTCTGCTTTCATAATATTTTGCGTATAATACGTATAAGATAAGAAAAATCTATTTGATATTTGGAATAAAAATCATTAAGTAAATAATTTTTCTTTGTCTATAAGTTATATGTTAAGGCAGATTTGTGTTAATTTTCTTCCGGCTCACGTGTATGATAAAGTCACCGGTGACTAATTAGGAAATAACTGAAATGACGAAAAGCGTCTGAAGTTTAGTTTGTTTCCTTGGCTTCTTTTGGATATGTTATCTTCTTTCCTTCCTCAAATCTCAGTAATCGCTCACGCTAACTCCGCCTGTTTTTCCAGTTTTCGTAATAAACCAAAAGGAACACCCATGTAAAGTATCTCTTCACGAATTAAATCATCTATACTGATCCATTAGGTTTAATATTCCTTAGATATGAAGAGGCTGTTCTTGTTTTGCTGTGCAAGATTTATCGGTAAAAGGACATATTTTGAAATTCCCAGTATTTTTGTGTTTTTGCATGAAAAGTTATCACTACAACTCTGCACGAATTCACGTAGTCTTACTAAATCAATTGCATACACTCTTACATTTTATATGAAAGAAAGAGATACATGAGGATTCACAGGGCGATTTAAGTGTTGATCAATATTCCAATGGAATTTTGTCCAAGCAGTAAATATGTAATTTTTCGGTATGTGGTAAAACACAACTTTTTAGTCGTGGGTTGTATATGAAACATTTTTGACGCTTTAGTGAAAATTATTATGTTAAAAAATCCAGCTGAGAGGTGATAATCGGTAATAACACATTCTTCAAAACGATAATATGGCTGTTTATATGCAAAACATCCACACCAGGAAAGAGTTGTGCTTTGTCGTTGATAAAATGAACAAAAATATTTCGAACGCGTACGATGGTATTTTTTCATGTTTCGATGGCATTCACTGTCGATATCGATATCGGTTTTTAATTCCTCGTGAAAACGCCTAACGGACCGCGAGTTCGTGACAAAATGAAAAAAATAACGAATGGCGTTTTGCTTCGCATCCAGTGCGTAATAAATGCCAGAGCTTATTTCTTTGGAATGCAGATTCCAAGTCTGAATTGGATTTAAATGGAATGAATTGGAAAGCAAATCCAATAATTGCAACCGATTACCTTAACTGTTTCGCTGATCGAATGGTGCAAAACGCTTTAGTATTTCCAGCATGGCGTTGAGCGATATAAACGGGAAGCTAGCACCTGTTCAAGTTTTTCGAATCCTAATTAGCGTCGGAACTGTACGATGAATTCAAATTTCCGTTTAATTTCACACCTAAAGATAAAACATTTAATGTGCACGTTAATATCCTGAAAGTGATTTGAAACCGCGCAGTGTGTATTGGATCACATTGAAGTAACAATATTGTGAAGTAATCATTGCTCTTTCGGTTGAATGAAATACAGTGGTAAATGTGTTACAAATCAAAATACGTTTCTGAAAGTGTTTCGCAAGCTTTACCTATTCAGTGTATATATTTCTTTTACTAATCCCATGGAAAACTGGTTAACACAAAGGAATTGGACAGTTAATGATGTATTTATGGCTATTTACATACGTGAAATATCGATGACCAGCGATCATAAAAAGCGAACTTAACACAGAGGAATTACACAGCTAATGACGTATTTATGGCCATTTACATAGTGAAATATCGATGACCAGCGATCAAGAATAGCAAACTTAACGAGGAAGAGAATAATCCAGGTTAAGCAACAATTACGATCCTGAGATTTAGGGACGAAGGACTGACAAAGAAGGTCCATTACATATTTATAACGCCTCCGGTAGAATGCATGAGGAGGTTATGGGACGGCTTAATTGCTTAGAGACGGATTTCACGAAGAGGGAAAATGGAGCGAAAAGGGATTTTGGAAGCGAGGCACGTGCAGGATGAAGCGGGAAGGCAGATCTCGCATTCGATGGTCCGTGTCCCGAGGCGTAGTGGGAAGTCAATGACGATTCACCTGCTGGACCCAGGGCAGGATTATGACCTCAATCGAAGAATTTCTTATGTTGAAGTACGGTTGCGGAAATTGGAGGGAAATATGGAGGATAGGATTAGGAAATGGCGGATTCGAATTCGGATCTGGATGCGGTCTCCTCGGATATTGGTGATGTCGCTCACCGTGAAGATTTAAGACTTTTTTTTTGGGTGCTTGCGTTATCGGTTTAAGTATGGACTCTTTTCTTTACAAAGTCGTAATTTGGAGTATCTACTTCTCATGTGTAAAATAACCGAAATATTCCACGATAAGCACTTCAATATCAAAAATTGAAAAAAATAAGTACTTAACTACCGACTACTGCTACAGTTTTTTTAAAGAATCTACTTCCGGTGAATCAACACATGAGACGGTTACATCGTAACCAAAACGCGCATATGGCTGTTCGTAACTTTGTTATGGGTATTGGAGTTACTATAGATAAGTATTTACCTTTTCAACTTTTTTATATTGATATGCTTATTCTTGAATTTGCTTTAAACCATACGATGAAATCAGAAATTCTCTATCGATTAACCGAAGTATTCAAAGAATAAATAGAGGGGCGATAATCCTATAGATGTATAGTGAAACTATATAACGAGCATTTATAAAATTCATTAAAATAATCATTCTAACGAGTACTCTTAATATCCGAAAATTAAATCCCATATATATATATAGTTAATAAATTGACGGCTAGGGTAGATTCGATCGCTTTAATGAAGTTATCGGTACACGCTGTACTCGTTTTATTAAGGCGGAAATGTATTTCAGTGTTAAAAAATATAATTGAAGCGTTTATCTGAGGCCGGAACCACTTTGCTAGAGCACATATAAAGTTCGACGTATAAATAACTACAACATTCGTCGTTTAATTCAGCATCAGTGTAAAATTTAAAAAAATCATATATTGTTAAACATTTAATCAATTTACCACCATGTAGCAACATTCGCTAAGGTGTACTATCTACGAAATTGCGGCTAGAGCTGCAAACTTCTTTGTTCCTTTAAAAAGAACTTCCTAATAAGAGTACGCATTTCGCTCTATCGAACTAACGAGAACTTTAACAAAAATGCTAGGAAAAACAAAAAACAAAATTTTTAGAAGTGGAAACGAAACGGGAAATAAAACTAGACTCTAGACAAGGGAACATCTTTTAACGAATTTTTTTCCTGGAACAAGTAAGGGACGAGAAGAATTGACTACGCGAGAATCGGAAGTTTAAAGAGTGTCAGAGGCGAAGTTGCCCTTGGGGATGGATGTTTTAATCCTCCAATAAAAAGTCCCCCTCCTAGTCAATTACGTCGTCGTTCAAGTGTTCGATTTGCCCACCATCAGTCGCGGGATCCATCGTTAGGAGTTGGACCTCTCGCACGGGCTGGAGAAGATACCTTAGCCGTGTTCTTTGCTCAGTTTCTACTTTTAAAGGGAAACTTTCAGTTCGGTTTAGTCTTTTTTACGCTCATTTCGTCGAAAAATTGGTATCTCCTTCCTCGATCTGTTGATTTAAAAAATATTTTTTCTCCCTTTCTCTTTAATCCCCTTTCATTGTTAGGGAGAAGCGGCGCGAGAGGACAAGTTGGTGCGCTAGTTAAAAAAAGTATATGGTGCCGTTATAAATGAAATATGGCGAGTTTTTGCATAAAGTGCGAAAATTTCAGGAAATTGTTCATTGAAAATTTAATGATCACGTTCAGTTTGACGAACGAATATTCAATATTAATTTGAAACAAGTAAGAAAATGAAATGCTGAAACAGACAGTAATATATGTTTTTTTTAATTAGACAGAGGCGGAAAACGTGCACGACGAGACAAGAGTACTGAATCGCTTGAAAAAACCTTTAACAATCCACAACAATGAAATCTAAAATGCGACCATGGCTTAATCTTTTGTCACCATCAATCAAACGACCTTAAATTTGAAGCGAGTTTACTTTTAGAATTGAATTGAATTGGGATTTGTTGCCGAGTTATAAAATATTTTATTCTTTCATTCGGTTATATTGAATTCCAAATTTGCTTCGATTTTTTCTTATTCCTCAGACCATTTTAAAATCGCTGCATATTTTCTAGGAAATTTCCGATTCGTTTCAAATCGTCTTAAGCAACGGCAGCGATGTGGAACACGAATCCAGCTGATTAAAAAAACAACGCATTGCTTGTTAATCCGCTTGGATTAAGCTTTCCACAGGATGTAAAGAGACGACGAAAACTAAATTCCCTCTTGTGCAGCTGTTGCAAAACTGAAAAATTTTAAGCACCAGATTTTAGTCATAAATAAAAATAAGGCAAAAGCGTCATTATCGTTCCAGCTAATTATAAATAAAAAATCGGTACAACATACATTGTACAAACTCTCTCATATACTACTGCGTCGTTTAGTTATCTTTAGAAAATGAAAATCACGTATCAGCCGGTTTTTAGAAGATCCAACTTTTGTTAAAGTTGCCCAAGAATAAACTAGCCGTATACTCATTCATTGAGAAAAATGAAATACGTAGTAATATTGCAGACGTATACTCAAATAACTGTACGAAATTTGATCAAAATCGTTTAAGCCGTGTTTGAGAAAATAAAATTATTGCAAAAGTTGCCTAGATTAAACTAGCCTTATATTAATTTTTTGAGAAATATGAACTATGCAGTGTTATTGAAGACGTAAACTCAAGTAACTATACGAAATTTGGTCAAAATCGTTATAGCCGTTTTTGAGAAAATCGAATTGTTAAAAATGCGTAGAATAAACTACTCTTAATTATTGATCAATATCAACTATTTCTATGTATACTCTGCTCAGTATGATAAAATGCCTTAGTACGAGATTTCTTTCATTTTCGCTCTACCGTTAAGGCTCCAGAGCTAGTAACAGACAAACAGACAGACGGAATTACAGAAACCACTTTTTTCGGATTCAGCGACACCTAAAACGTATATTTCCGTAAAAATCTCGAGGTCAAATTTTTTTGCGATGACAATACTTTCTCAATACTTTGTTGTTTGAATTATTATACCTGCGGACTTTTCATAGGTTTTTGTTCAAATTGTTTATTCTACTTCAATAGAACACATATATACATATGTATACGATTACATCGATATTGTATATGCTGTCGGTTGTTTTGAATAAGCGAGCTATAATATTTGTATTATAGCTTAGCTCTGTTTTGTGGTATATAACCGCGAGTGGTATTTTAAATGTAATTTGTAACTTTTCTGGGATGTCTTTCGTTGGAATCAATATATCGAGGTCGTGTTCCATTTAAATATTCCGTTATTTGTTCACGTAACTTTTTCGTTCTCCATGTCTTTGTCGTAAACAGTTTTAAAACCTTTGTAGAGCTTATTAATCGCTTATTTTTTCACTTTTCCATATTTCCGCGAGAAATGTTTCCGTCCGTCCGTGCGCAAAACTTTAAAGCAACCAAACTAGCTGGAAGGCTAAGATTTTCAGGATAGTTTTTTCCAGTAGCAGAAATGTACCCTATTGATTTTGGGATTCGCCCGTTCACTTTTTAAATGAATAATTTTTAAAAAGAAAGATAGTATGCTAAACCACCATTTATAACCTAATCGTGACTGATTCGACATTTCGTATTAGTCTAGGAGGAGACAGAGTAATTAGTTTTCATTAAATATTCTTCAGAATTTGCGACCAACAAGCAAATCGAGCATTCTTCGGAATTAATTTGATTGAGCAGCTCTTTTTTTTTTTAACATATTAGATTTCTATTTAATTGTGACATATCTTCTCTACAAAAAAGGTGTAACACTTTTCTTTGCAAACTATTTTTTATCTTGGATCGCGGAGATTTGTTCTTCCATGTTTAAATGCAAAAGGTTAAAAGGTATTTTTTTTTTATTGTAGCGTCGTGCTACAGATCGTTGATGAGATTCTAGGTAGTTAACCTCATGCTTCGAAACTTTTTACCCACCTAGATCCCTCGTTTACAGTCGCAATCCGTCCTTTTTTTCTTACTTTCGAATTCCCACCTCGTAATGTTCTCTCTCTTCTTCTATCTTATGTTTCCGTTTCGGTGGGCATCCATAATTTATGAGACCCCTTCTTGTTGTATCTCTCTGTGTCTCCCATTTGCCAAGGGTTTGCATCAATGTCCCTCACTTTACTTTCTACGAATACGCAACGGAACGGAAGGAGGCAGTTTTCTAAACGGGAAAAAATACAGTAAGAAACGGAGCACGCAAAATATTTTATGTATAAATTACGGAGAAGGAATATTGTACAAGTTTTTAGCCGGAATTTTACTTGCGGAATATTTCCATGAAACATCTAGACGTGCACTACTTAACATAATCCTCCTCTCATGGTATTTTAGTCCTATCCTAGCTTTACACTTCCTTTTTTCTCTCTTATCGTAGACTATACTGCATTATTTATATATCACCCTGCGTGTTTTACTTACATCATCTCCGCCGAAAGCATATACGAATGCGTTATAAAATTTGAATTTATTAAAGCTTGCGGTTTTATCGTATATTTTTATTATTATGGATTCAGTGCCAAATTTAAAAGGGTTCAGCTCTTTTAAGGCAAGGCAAAGTCTTTTGGTTTGCTTAAAAAAATACAACTTCAATGCTTTCATTCTTTATTAATTTATAATTTGATGCACTATAGGAGTAAGTCATCAATATTCATGAGAAATTCGTTGCAGCTTCACCTATTACTTTTTACTAACCTTGTGTAAACGCAAACTCATATATTACACATTTAAAGAATTGACAAATTACTCTTCCCCATTAGCCATAAAAAGTTTTGAGAAACCAGAGGTGCATTTGGCCATAAACCAGCCGTGAAATGAACGCCCGGCGAGTTATAATTTTATCTTGAATCAAATTATATTGAGACTTTGTATCATTAACTTCATGATAAGTTCCTATAAATCGTAAATGAAAATATTATTGGTACGAAGTCTTTCAGTTTAAAATATTAATGTCTTTCATACCTATACGCCCAAATAAGTACATTGATGTACAGAGATTCCATGAAGTCATTTCGGGGTTTAAAAAAATCATATTTCCTGAACTACAAAAGATATCGCCTTAAGGTTAACATTAAAATTAAGCTAAAATCATTAGGTTTTTAAAGTATGCCTTACGCTTTACCTACCCGAATGAAAATTTTGATGAGTTGAAGTTTATTTGAATCTAAAGCTTAAGGCATTTTAAATATAAATTTATGAACCGTAGCGACTTTATGTAAACCCTGTCTTGTAAAAATTATTATTTTTTAGTCTCGCAGTAATTTTTCATGTTTATAACAATCTTTGTAATAACTTTTAAGGTAATTTTATCTTAATAAATTCAGAATTATTTGAATTCCGTTAAATTTTATCGCCTCTAACAGACCTTAGATTCTTTTTTTTTTTAAGGTACTCGTTCCTCCTCTCGGGCAATCTTATCTCCTTTAACGCGCTCCTCTTTTTTATTCCTGGGCCGAAATCTAAACTAACACCGCCTACTGTTCTCCCACATCCCCTCCTCCTCTTCCCTCCCTCTTACTTTCCCTTCTCCCTTAAACTCAGCACGCAGAGACAACCTTTCCAGGAGACGGACGAAAAATCCTTTCTTCCATACCAATTTTTCGAGGGGCGCACACGTTTTCCCGGGGAGGTCCCCCTGTGTGTGTCCATGTGTGCGTACGCGTGTGTTTGTCCAAGGGGCAAAAATCTTATTCTGATTGTGTGCGAGGGAGTTGGAAAAGAAAGAAGGAGAGGAAAATGGAGTGGATCGGAAGGAAGAGGAAAAAAATGGAAAGGATAGGAGGCGGAAATCCACGAAGAATGGAAAAGAAGACATAAGAGTGCGGAAAGAAGTTGGAAAGGGAGGGAGAAGGGGGTAAGACGGAAAGGAGGAAGATGGAGATAGGATAAATTGGAGTGGAGTAGAAGGAGAGAAAGGACGAGGGAGGGAAAGATATGAAGAGAAAGCGAGAATGAACTTTTGAGAGAAAATTGTAGACAGAGAGGTTGTGCGAGGGATTGAAACGAAAGGAGAGAGAGATATATATAGGGAGAGCGGGGGGAGAGAGAGAGTTAGAGAGAGAGAGAGTGAGAGAAAGTCGGAGAGAGTGAGTGAGAGAGAGAGAGTGAGTGAGAGAGAGAGTGAGTGAGAGAGAGAGAGTGAGTGAGAGAGAGTGAGTGAGAGAGAGTGAGAGTGAAAGAGTGAGAGAGAGTGAGAGTGGGAGAGTGAGAGTGAGAGAGAGAGTGAGTGAGTGAGTGAGTGAGTGAGAGAGAGTGAGAGAGAGGTAGAGAAAAAGAGAGGGAGAAAGAAGAAAGAGGAGGTAGAAGTGGCTAAGTGAGAAGAGAAAGAGGGTAAGATAGGATGTTAGAAGTAGGGGGGGCGTGAAAAGCCTGCGAACGCTACTGGTAGCATTATTTAAGGACTGAGAGGATTACGCTGGGTGAGCGAGAGTGCGACGTAGGAGGGAGAGGTATGGAGGGAGAGAGAGGGAGAAAGAAGAGGAAATGAGGAATGAGGATGACGGCTGACGGAATGACAGGAACGAAAGATATAGAAGGGAGAGGAAAAAAACAGAAAGGAAGAACGAGCGAGGATGGAGAGAACCTGAGAGAAGGAGGTGAGCCTTAGAAGCAACAACGAGAGAGAATTGAACAGGGCGGTATGGAAAACGACAAGACCGTCGACGAAAGAGAGAATGAGCCGATGAGATCGAGAAAAAACAGAAAGGAAACGAAAATGTATGCGAGGAAAACTTTTAAGATAACATTAGGAAACGAGTGGAATGGAATTTTTGCGAAGCGGAGAGAGAGAGGGAGAGGGAGATGGAGAGAGAGAGAGAGAGAAAAAAATAAATAGACGGTGAGTTGAACGAGAGAGATGAAGAGGGAAGGCGAAGCGTATGGAGAGAGGAAAATTGCTACCGTAGTGGAGAGAGAGAGAGATAGAGAAATAGAGAGAGGAGGGAAGGAGAGGAATCCGACGAATGGAGGAGTATGGGAGATGAAGGCAGAGAAAGAGAGAGAGATAGGGGGAGGTGATATTTTTTCCATCGTAGTCGCGAAAATGAATCGAGCGTCGGAGGTGAGCGCTCTCGTGAATGCAAGGAGAATGATGGGTTTAGTGAGCAGACGGTCCCGAAGAGGGGGAGTGAAGAGAGGGAAGGGGTGAAAAAAGAATCAATTGGGCGAACGGGTGTGATGTATAGACTCCAAAGCCGTCGTAAACAATAGGGGTCCAACGAGGTGGAGGAGGAGAAAATATGATTTAAAAGGAGGGAGAGATGGATGGGGAAGGGAGGTGATAGAGAAGCTGGGGAGGCATATAGACAGAAAAACGAATTTGTCGATAACGAAATTGAGACTATATTGTCCCTTCTTAAATTTAACCCTACGTCAACAGTTACAAAGGAGAATAAAAAATCGGCGCAATACGCATTGTACATACAAAATTTCTCACATACTAATGCGTCGTTTATTTATATTTCAAAAAATATAAACTGTGTAGAATTATTACAAACATCAGCTGAAATAACTATAGGAAATTTGATGAAATTTGTATGAGCCGGTTTTTAGAAAATCCAATTGTTATTAAAGTTGTCCAAGAATAACCCAGCCTTATATTAATGTTTTGATAAATATGAAATATGTAATATTATTGCAGACGTAAACTCTACTAAATGTGCGAAATTTAATCAAAATCGTTGAAGCAGTTTTCGAGAAAATCAAATTGTTGATAAAGTTGCCCAGAATAAACGCCTTATATTCATTTTTTTTAGAGATATGAACTACGTAGTATTATTGAAGACGCAAACTCAAGTAACTCTACGAAATTTGATCAAAATCGTTAGAACCGTTTTTGAGAAAATCAAATTGTTGATAAAGTTGTCTAGAATAAATTACCCTTAATTATTCTGCAATGTCAACCATTTTTTATAGCTTCTATTCTGTATGATAAAATGCCTAAGTACTACATTTCGATCATTTCCGCTCTACCGTGTAGGCTCTAGAGAGACGGACGGACGGCATGGTGAAAACCACTTTTTTCGACTCAGGTACACCTAAAAGGTATACTTACATCAAAATTATAGTTACATCAGAATTTTTTCGTGATTACAATACTTTCTCAATATACGTAATATATGAGAAAGTAAAAAATAATGATTATATGCACCTACATTGGAGGTGTAGTGATTAGCGTGTCGGATTCCCGTTACAACAGTTCCGGGGTTCGATCCACGCGAATGGAGATTTTTCCACAAAATAATTAAAATTAATTAATTAATTTAAAAGTAAACTATCATAGGTGCCTGGCAGTAGGCAACAGTACTGCCAGTATGGTATAGAGCCGAAAACAAATGATGTTGATTGGGTCTATATCCAATAGAGCTGTAGGCGTGATCGGGACGATTTGAACGGCTACTGTACTGCGATGTGGAAAGCAAGAGGGAAACTATCACATTACAATTCCTTAGTAGTGGTTATGTGGTTGGACAATATGAGTTCTCTCGAGGTAAAACATTCCGGAGGTCAAATAGTCCCCCAATCGAATCTCCGGGGGGGGACTGCCCTGAGGAAATCATTTGTCGAAGGTAACTTACGCATGGGTACTTGGAATATAAAAACCGTCAGGAAGGCAGGAAAGATAAACCTGAAAGAACATAAATAGGTGTGACATCATAGGACTGAGCGAAGCTAGACGGGAAGGAGAAGGAAAATTTGACTCGGAAGAATTCACGGTAGTTTACTCTGGAGGAAATAGTAGGGCAATGGGAGTAGCTCTGGTATTATGAATAACGTGACAAAAATAATAGCAACGAACGATAGGTTGAGGCAATAAACCTAAAAGCAGTCCCAGTGAACATGTTGATAATCCAGGTATATATGCCCACGTCCGCCCATGAAGAAGAAGAAATCGAGATGTATGAACAAATTACCGATATTTACGAAGATGGACGAGGAAAGTAAACTGCATAATAATGGGAGATTGGAACAGCATAGTTGGAGAATGACACGAAGAAAATGTTGTCGGCCAATACGGACTTGGGAAACGGAACCGAGGAGGAGAAAAACTGATAGAATTCTGCGTTAATAACGACCTAGTAGTGACTAATACATGCTTCAGAAGCCATAAACGAAAGTGGTTCACATGGAAAAGCCCAGGAGATAGAATGAAATGCCAATTAGATTACATCATAGTAATGCAAAGATTGAAGAACAACATAAAAAATCGGTACAACATACATTGTACAAACTTTCTCATATACTAATGCGTCATTTAGTTATCTTTAGAAAATGAAAATCGTCTGAGCCTGTTTTAGAAAATCCTATTTTTGTTAAAGTTGCCCAAGAATAAACTAGTCTTATATTCATTCATTGAGAAAAATGAAATACGTAGTATTATTGTATATGTATACTCAAGTAACTGTACGAAATTTGATCAAAATCGTTTGAGCTGTTTTTGAGAAAATCGAATTGTTGTTAAAGTTGCCAAGAATAAATTAGCCTTATATTCATTCTGTGAGAAATACGAACTAGTTGGTATTATTGAAGACGTAAACTCAAGTAACTATACGAAATTTGATCAAAATCGTTATAGCCGTTTTTGAGGAAATCGAATTAATGTTAAAGTTGCCTAGAATAAACTATCCTTATATTCATTTTTGAGAAATATGAACTATATAGTATTATTGAAGACGTAAACTTAAGTAACTGTATGAACGTATATTTCCGTACAAATCTCGAGGTCAAAGTTTTTTGGGATAACAATACTTTCTCGATACTTCGTATGAGAAAGTAAAAATGCTAAAACATTACTAGGAGCAGACATTGATTCAGATCACATCCCTCTAATTGTCGATGTAATTACAAAGCTTAAAATAATAAGGAAAACGAGAAGAGAAAGTCAGACTTGGGACCTGCAAAAGCTGAAAGAAGACAAAGATGCTTTCAGTACGAAGTTGGAAGATCGCCTTAGAAATTTGGAAAACAAACCGAGGACCGTGGATACAGAATGGGAGGAAATTAAAAGCAGTATCAAAGATACCTCGAATAAAGAGCTTGGAAAACGAGAGAAGAAAATCAGAAAACCGTGGATCACTAAAGAAATGCTGAAGACAATAGATGAATGAAGAAAATGGAAAAACGTTAACAGTGAAGAAGATAGAGCCAACTATAGACGCATAAACAATGAGTTGAGAAGGGTAACATATAAAGGTAGGGAAAATTGGATAAAAGAACAACTAAGAATTTTTTAAAAAATTAAAAATTAAAATCCTTTTTGCTTTACAAAATAGGCAATCTTAAAAGGATGAAACAAGAAAATTTTCACATTATTTGTTCTTTATAAAAGATTTTGGTATCATATTCTTTCATTACTTTTGCTTTAAATATCATTTACATAATAATGTCGCTTTGATAGCAGGTTTTTATTGTTGAGCTTTATTTAAAAAATGTTTCGCAATTAACTTTATATTCAAAATCCATTTACTCCGGCTTATGGAATGAGATTATTACGTAAAAGATACGTGAAGTTACAGTAATGACAAGTACATGACACCAAGATCTTTGATAACGAAAAAATAATCTGAAAATTTTCTTGTTTCATTCTCTTAAGGCCGCCTACTTTATAAAGGCCGAAGAAATGCTAGGGGATGATCAGTTCGGCTTCAGAAAAGGACGAGGAACCAGAGATGCTATCGGTGTAGTGAGAATCATATCAGGAAAGGCAATATGGTTCAGACAAGATTGCTGCGTATGTTTCGTCGATTGGCAGAAAGCCTTTGATAGAGTAAATTGGGTACTGCTGATGAGGATATTAAAGGATATAGGTGTAGACTGGAAAGACAGGAGACTGATTAGGAATCTATAAGTGAATCAAGTTGTAAAGGTCAGGTTGGAGAATGCGGACACCAGCGGAGTACATATCGGTAGAGGAGTAAGACAGGGCTGTTTTCTATCGCCGATCCTATTCAATACATATATATGGAGAGAGGCTAATGCAGGAAGCGTTAGAAGGCACGGTAAATTTCAAAATTAGAGGAAGGATTATAAAAACAGTGAAATACGCTGATGATCAAGCTTTCCAAATATTTTATATCATTTTTCCTTAGCGTCCATTTTTCTGTCCCATACATAACTATACTCCATACATAACATTTTATCAACTTCTTGCGGGTATCCTCCTTTATATCCCCCGTTAGCAGGAGTTTCTTTCCTGTGAAGACGGCTTTTGCTTTCGTTAATCTAGTCCTGATAGAAAAAGGAACTCCAGAAAATGATATATACACGAGTGATAACAGGTAGAAAATACGGTATGGAAATAAAAACAGAAAAATCCAAGGTCATGCGAATATCAAGTAAAGAATAAGATTATTTGATCATATGTACTGGAGGAAAGCCATTAGAAGAAGTTTAAGATTATAAATACCTTGGAAGCATCATGACGAGAGAATCAAAATGTACAGATGAAATCAGGACTAGAATAACAAAAGCAAAAGCCGCTTTCAGAAGAAAGAAACTCCTACTAACGGGAAATATAAAGCAGAAAATCCGCAAGAGGTTGATAAAATGCTATGTATGGAGTATAGCTTTGTATGGGGCAGAAACATGGACACCACGGAAAAATGATATAAAATATTTGGAAAGCTTCGAAATGTGGACATGGAGAAGAATGCTGAAGATAAAATGGACAGAAAGGGTGAAAAATGAGGAAGTAATACGAAGAATAGGAGAGAAGCGAACGATTATACAGACTGTCAGAAAGAGGAAGACGAACTGGGTTGAGCATTACCTGAGGAGAGAGAGCATGATTAAAGAAGTGCTAGAAGGAGAACTGGATGGAAAGAATCGTTTTTGAGAAAATCAAATTGTCGTTAAAAATGCTTAGAATAAACTTTAAAATTTATTTTGTGAATCTTATCTTTTTAAAACTTGTATGTATTATTATAATTCCACTATTGAGAGTTTTCGGAGGTTTTTTCCACCCCTTTTCCCTTTGTAGTTTTCCCCTGCGTGTTTTTACTTTCTCATATACGAATTATATTGGGAAGGTATTGTTATCGCGAAAAAATTCTAACTCGAGATTTTTAAGGAAATATACCTTTTAGGTGTAGCGCGCCCGAAAAAATGGTTCTCGCAATGCCTACCGCGTGTCTGTCTGTTACTGGCGCTAGAGCCTAAACGGTAGAGCGAAAATGAATGAAATCTCGTACTTAGGCATTTTACCATACAGAGTAGAAGCTACGATGAAATGGAGTGAGAGAGTGGGACAGACAGACAATGTTGTACATAGAAGAAATTTAATGTAGTAGAGGGAGGGAGGGAGAGTTGAGAGAGAGTTGGATATATATATATAATAATAATAAAGTGTTTGTATGTAATTTTATAGCTCTGCAACTACAGCATGTAGAAATGTATCATTTTAACCGGAATAACGACTACGGATGTGTACTAAGGTTTTTATATCGATTTGATTGACCTGTCTAATTTTATAAAATATTTTATTTTTTCATTTGAATAACATAGGGACGAGTGCAGCTTATTTTTCATTTAAATTTTAAAATTATTTAAAAATATGGTACGAACTTGAGACTTGAATGGTTCTATGAAGAAAAGAACAAAGTTTATTTTTATTGAAGAGAGAATCCGAATCCTGATCGAATTAGCATATAAATGCATTTAGAATCAATAAAATACGTGATTTTATCAGTTTATTACAATACCCATTATAAGCTACCGTGACAACTCCCATTGTAGCCGAAATTGCGAGTCCAATGCATTTATATTGGAAAATTTTAAATGTAATATCGTTTTTCAATTTCTTTGTGCGTTTGTTTTGTTTACATTACAACCTAATATTTGTTGATTATAATTGAAAAATATTACTAATAACTAGTTTTTAATGATATTTTCGTGTGAGGTAGAGTTCTCCAAAGCAAGATGTTTTTAAAACTACGTAAGTAACTTAAATAATTAGATGTAGATTTTCCACAGATTGTGATTGGATAAATCGTTTCATTGTTTCCAAAATATTGTTGATGTAAACAATTTTCTTGTAACAGAACTCGTGGATGAGAGAATCGAGCTGATGATAGTAGTAGTAATTAGGTTTTTAGGTGCGTCAACAGCTAAGGTTATTTTGCACCGTCAAATTCTGCTAGAGAAAATCAACATACATCGTAACATCCCTGCCCGAAGCGGGACTCGAGCTAATGGTCTGAGGGTAATATTCACTCTTGTGATTCTTAAACTTTCTCTATTTTTGTTTTCTTTCGTTAAATTAAATCATTTCGTAAGTTCCTTTGTTCATGTATTTTTTGTTCATTATTGTGGTCTTGCTGGTTTTACTTACAGTTTTCGTTTCTAAGAAATCGTCACGAAACTTTGCGTAGGTATATAATTTTACCGAGCAGGTAACATAGGCTATATGACGATAAAAATTGCGAAGAAAGAAACACAAAGTGTGGCATAGAGTTCTCCAAAGAAAACTGTTTTTAAAACTACTTAAGTAACTTAAATTATTAGAAGTAGATTTTCCACAAATTGTGATTTTCAAACCTTTGACAAAACTTCGCATAGGTAAATAATTTTATCCTGCGGATAACATAGGCTATATGACGATAAACTATTGGGGGGGTACTTAATTGAATAATTATTTTCCCATAAGTTTACACGTAATTTTCGATTTTTCAGAGTCCAAGATTTTCTTCTTTCGTTCATATAAATAGGTAATTTCGAACAGGTTTTCTTCATTTTTGCCTTTTCGACGGTTAAAACTGTGTACAATCATATTCTTACGTTTACATGTTACACGGTCGAAGTTTTAGATTAAATAAATCCGTTGAAATTCAACGGGCAGTTCTGCTAGTGTGTGTATAGAGAGAGAGAGAGGGGGGGGGGAGACGAAAGATAGGAGAGGGAAAAAGAAAGGGAGTGAAGAATAGAGAGAGGGGGAGAGATGGGCAATGGACGAGGGGAATTGGTGGGTCATACCACGTCCGAGAAAATTGCCTGCCACTTTATCTGACAATGAGAAGGAGCGTTGTTTATCCCCCTATTTTCCTCTCGGATTCCGAATTGCCGTAGTAGAGAATCTTTAGTTTTCGTTTAAAATATTTTTATTCTGCGAAATTTTATAAAAGAAAATAAAAGACGTAATTGTCTTTTTGAAGTCAATGTCTTATGAGTTTACTTAGCTCTATTATAGTAATGTCCCTATTGAAATTTTATTACTGCCCTTCTTTAAAAACAACTCCATTATTCAATTTCTGCAGCTTATTTAAACGGTGATTTATATTAGATATACATGGATCCGCGGGTTATAAAAGCAAATAATTATACGTTTGTGTTGAGGTTAACGAAAAAGCAATTGCCACGAAAATTGCCCGCGATGAAGTTATATGCTGTGTATTTGCTTCTTATTAAATGGCATTTTTTATGTATTACTAGTAGAACATCCCGTTGAATTTCAACGGATTTAGTAAATCTGAATCTTCGACTGAGAAACTTGTAAACATCGCAAGAATAAGATAGTGCACAGCTTTAGTCGTCGAATAAAGCAATAAATGAAGAAACCGGTCCGCATTTACCTATTTAGATGAATGAAGGAAGAAAATCTTGCACTGTGAAAAATCGAAAATTACGTGTAAACCTATGGGAAAATAGTTATTGAATTAAGCACCCCCTACACCCAATGTTTTTAATCGCCATATAGTAGTCTATGTTACCCGCAGGGTAAAATTGCATACCTATGCGAAGTTTCGTAACGATATCTTCGAAACGAAAACCGTAAGCAAAACCAGCAAGAACACAATAATCAACAGATCAACAGAAAATTAAAAAAGAAAATATTTTAAAAAATTGGAAATTTCAATGAAATCGGTATAAAAACCTGACTACACCACTTAACTCTTTATTCCGGTTAAAGTGATACCTTCCACTTGTTTCTACTTGCTGTTGTTGCTGGCCTATAAAAAAACATACATACGCACGTACATATATAAGAACACTTTTCTTTATAGATATCAATAGATTAAATTGGATAGGAGCAATGGGAAGAGCTAGCTGCATATTCTGTACAGTTTCTTTCGTTCTTCGTATCCTCCAACGTTATGAGAACCGGCTGTCTCGTTCCATAGATCACTATTGTAAAAAAAATTTCATTTCTCCCATTTTTTCTCCCTGTCTTACAATTCTCATCCTTCGCCTTTCGGCAAATATCTTCGTCCTCTTGTTTATCCAACATCAAAGATTCTTTTTGGATAGTATCTTCAGTTCTTTCGATCACCTTAATCTCTCCCTTACACCGTTTTGCTTGATGAATTTCCTGGCGTTAAATTCACTTGACGTTTTCTCTTTAATATTCCGTTCTATTCCTTCGATTGTTTTCAATAGGCAGAATGATCCTCTTCTTACCCTCTTCGATCCGCTATTGTTTCAAGAAACACTTTTGTAAACAAATTTCAGACTTTTCCGTGGGCTTATCCAATGTTTTCCTTAATGACATTTACACTTCGTAAAGTTTCTTTGTGTATTTATGTGACGTATAACTTGTATATGAATGCATGAATATGCGTACAAATTTAGTTTTTTCTCAGTTGAAAAAAAAGGGCGTGGCATTTTTCAAAGTTAATTATCAAATTTAAGAGCGGGTTTTTAAAACCTTTCTTCATTTTCATTAAATGCATTTAATACTGTTTCACAAACAAGGTCCGTATCTATGTATGTCTGTACAATTTATAAATTAAGACGCAGGGCGACAATGCGGTAATCAATGAAAAATATGAAATTCACTTTGATGTCATACTTAATCGATCTGAAATACTGATATCGTGAACTTCTATAACTCTCCTAAATCAAAAGTCAGTGTGGCTCCAACAACTCCTAAAAATAGTTTTTAAAATATCAGAAAGTCAGAATTTCCCATTTTTCGTTTGATGTGAATACACTAAATTTATTGGCTATTTTTTTATTTAAGGAATTTTTTATCAATTAAAAAATACATTGATTGAGAAGTTTCGCTGATTAGGAGCCCGTGGGTTTTTTGCTGTGACGAAACTTGAAAAAAATCGGAAAGTTTACGAGAATATCCTGTTTCAGTAAACAAAAACGAAAAATTATAGCGTCGCGTTAAATTGTAAACACGAGGAAAATTTTAGCTTAAGGACGAATTTCCGTAATTAATCTACGTCTTCCTTTTCAAACACCATAAGCTTAGGCGCACACATCTTCGCAAGATCATAAAAAAATGCAATCTTATTCAGGATAAATTTCTTAAGAAATTAAATTACGACCGAGGCAGGGCATTCATTTTAAAACCGTGTATCAACTCCCATACTACGTCCTATCGATGAATTACGTATGATCGAGCGAGGGCTCATTGATTCACACAATACATCCCGACCTGATCGAGAACAAGGAAGAGAAATACAGATAAAGTAAAATACCCCTCGGAAAAAATAAATATAAAGAAAGGGTACTGCATAGGAGATAAGAATAGGTGAGGCAGAGGCAGGCAGGAATTTTGAGCGAAGGTACGAAAAGGAGAAAGCGAGGGGAAAACGTACTCGGTTCGGAAAAGAGACGATAGATGGCGGTAGTGAGGCGATTGTTTTTTTTTTCTTTTTTTTAAGGGGGTTGGGGAAGTTGAAGAAAGGAAAGGCAGGTCGTTCTCGTTGAGGAGGAAGTTAAGAAAAACCTACTAGAGAAGGAAAGAGAGCTTGTGAGAGGATGACAAAAAGGGACTACCAATGCTTTCAGGATGGTTGTTATGGGATTCAGCTTTAAAAGAGCGAGCGAGCGCGTAAGAAGGAGAGATAGGGAAAAAGTTTTATTTTTATTTGGCGAAGAATAGGAAGGGTTTTCGTAGCGGAGGGGAAAAGGTGGCGCACAAGGGCGGAATTCTGGTCCCACAATCCCTTTTTTTTGCAGAATAGGAGAGAAGTTT
The DNA here is from genome assembly GCA_036926305.1 of Uropetala carovei. Classification (NCBI taxonomy): domain Eukaryota; kingdom Metazoa; phylum Arthropoda; class Insecta; order Odonata; family Petaluridae; genus Uropetala; species Uropetala carovei. The sequence continues at coordinate 3,162,821 of JAXCHB010000325.1, forward strand.
TTGGGAAGGAAAAGAGGATCGCTTAGTCGGCACGCAGGATGGCATTTTGAGCGCACTTTTCGCCTCTCTATCGCTCTCCCTCTCTCGCATCGCTGCAAATGATGCCGCGATCGGTGACCCTTAAAGGATGTATCCATGGTAACTCCCGGCGTCGACGTGAGCCGGGCGACTCGACCTTTGTTTCTCGTTATTTCTGTGCCTCGAAAAAACGGATTCTCTTTAGCGGGTTTCGTAATCGAAATGGAGGCATTCCGAATGAATAGGAAAAGCGGGGAGTGGGAAAGGGAACGAAAAACTTTTCATTTTAAAATTTCATTTAAGCTGGGCAGAAAACTTTCGATTTCTCTGAACATAGCCTATTCCGCTTAATCGGACGTGGCTTCGTACATTTAAAATAGTGCATGGAAATGAAAAATAAGTAAATATTAAGAAAGTAAAGAAAAGTCGAACTTAATCTCGTATAAATTAAGCTTATACTGTCCTACGTATGTCTAACTTTATTCAGTACAGTGCAAGAAAATACCGTCCATAAGCACGTACTTAATTCAGCATAAAAACTTTCAAATTATGTTTTAAAATTTCCGGCAAAAAATATTCCAGTTATTCGATATCCGATCAATTCGGACAACTGTAGTGAAGACTGAAAATGTTTGAGGATTAATACGTAGTTTATTAAGTTCATTTTTAACGATGAGTCGGTGCGAAGTATTCCTTCCATTTTTTCTGAAATTAAACATTTATTGGATTTAAATTTGATCGATTGAAATATAATTTCACTTTAAAGATTAATTAAATCCGTAGGTCATTAAATGGCTGTATTGCTCTTTAGTAGAAATGTCCTCATTATAAAATCTTATAATGGTAATTAGAACTCGCATGCAGAACTATTGATATAAAAAACTGTGAAAGTTAATGAAAAAGTCATTTGAAAAACATTCGGGATATTATATTTTAGACTTTCAATTTTTATAAAATCATTAGTTGAAATTTAAATAGATTTTGGAACTTGCTCGCTGGCGTAAAAATACGAAACAGCAAAACAACGGCTTCACTTGGAATGATACGTCAGCGTTATCGCAAAAGAGAATCCATAAACTGAGGGCGTAGATAAGAGTCTTTCCCATCGTCGCCCGATTTTGGCATATAAAAACGCTTTTAAGAGATTCGACGAAGGAGAAAATGACATACTTTAGCGTAGCAAAACCTTTATAGTAACGGGGAATTTTATTAAAATTTTAAGATTCCTAGATATACGTTATGGCCCATGCTCCCGAGATATTTTCGGATTCACGCATAGGATGGTTTGATATTATCATTTAGCGTTCTATTCCCTGCAATACCATAGAAATTCGCCGTGCATTCAGCATTTAAGACTCCCCATAATGTTAGCCATAATTTTCTTTTCCTAGTGCTATTTACAAAGAGCGATGTCAATCCCTTTCCTCAATCTTTATTTTTTCTTCCATTCTAAAGAATTGAATTTTAAAAACATTCACTACGTATCAACAATAAAACAATATAATCTATAAAACACCTAAATTATTTAATAACGAATGGTATTTCGTGTGAAAAGTACTTTCCCCATCCTATCGAATAGTAAAAACGTTGGGTAGTTTTCTGTTGCGGACGGCAGATCAAATAGAAGTTAGGTAAATCAGAGATTGTCATACCTTTTGCACGTGAGCTTTCTTGTTAATTTTTAATTGGGTTTTGGAGAGGGTTAAAAGTGTTTCCGAGGAAATTATCTCCAATGAAGTTGAATGAAGACCTAATTTAAATGCGACTTTTTGAAAAGATTCTACGCCGTCCTCAGATGAGGAGGCTCTTGCGAAAGATTTTAATGCATGCAGCAAGATGTCAATGAGCGACATCGGAATTATCCAGAAAAAAAAAGTGTTTTGTGAGATAGCTAGAGAAACAGAGGGCGGATTTCGAACACATCAAAGGGAATTTAATTCGATTTCACGATGGAAATGCGAGAGATTCAATCATTCAGCAAGGAGTGCTGGCTTAGAAGTTTTGGCACTTCCCGTCCCACTCTCAGCAGACTGGTGACTTGTTAGAGTTCAAAGAAATCGGATATTCATAATTTCTCTTGAGATCGTATCGAATCGATCTTGCGAAATACGTTTATTGTGACAGAGATAAAAGCATCTTGAACTTAAGAAGGATATCAATAAACTTAATGGCTACTTACTTGGCGAGGATAAGGCTGATCACTCGGAAATAAGATATTTGTACGATAATGGGATTTTATTACAAAATACGCTACGGATAAGAATTGTGAGTATGTGCAAGAGAGTGTGAATTTGACGTTAGTTCTTCAAATGAAACAATGAGAATTGACATTGACAAATTTATCATTGTGTTTTATATTTTTCGTGTGATAATGTCTTGGATTTAAGCTTTTATTTCGAAATAAATTTTGTTTAAAAAATGATGCAGTAAATCATGTATCCCAGCTTTTCCAAATGTAAATCTAGTGCATGCGTCCCATAGTACCCTTTCTTCCATAGTACACACTCGCTGGCTTCTCTAATCCATTCCTCAGAATAACTCAAAATGAGAATCTTATCAACTGTTTCTTTTTCGGAGCCCATCTTTCCTTCACCGCTCCCCCTACAATGCCATATTACAGCAATATACTCATTGCATTGCAATTTGTCATCCAAGAAACATCGTTATATTTTATGTGTGTGGGTTTGGAAGATGAAGAAATAAAGCTTTTTTTCTACGGAACTCAAAAAGAAACATAATTCTTATTTAATTAGTTGAATAAGAGCATACATAATCATTGAGTTTTTAAAATTATTTTTTATCCATAAACAAAATTGCATTCAGTTTATCCGAAATTGAATTGTTTTATATTTCAATACCTATAAATAATAAATTACTAAAATTTACTTGGTTCCGGTGTTCCCCTTCTGAACTCATTATGTCCCGATTTTAATTACTAAAAATCTGGAAACTATTTTACGATATTATAGCGTTAATTTATTTATGGAACATCTGTGGGTCACGTCTTTGACCTCTCCAATACCCGCTTCGGATACTTTTAATTCTCATGGCTATCTCATCCCCATCTTTCTCTTTTTACCTTCTCTCCATCTCTCCAATATGCCCACAAATCCCCCGAAAAAAATCATTCGTCCCCTCTCTCCACGAACCTCCACCCCTTCCCAGTATTTGCGCCATTAGACCGTGTGGTAACATTTTACTCAATCTATTCCCAAGTACTATCTCCACCACCAGCCTATCTCCATCCTTTGAAAATTACCTGGGATGTAATCTACCTCAACTCTCTCGTTCAGGTACACCCATTGTGGCCTCTAATGCCTTTCCGGGATTGAATTACTCTTCCAAATAATGAATCACTGATGGTTCTTCTATCCTTATGCCCTCTTCCAAATAATGCCCCGAGGCAACCTTGAGCATAATTTTTCATCTCCAACTTTGAAATTTATAGGCTTTTCTCCTGCATTATAATCCCGGCTTCTAGCTTAATAAAATATGATGGATATTTTCATACCTTCTACAAATATTGAGAAGTAACTACGATGAGGTTATAATACGTATATTAAATACAACTTTTAAGATATAATCAACCAGGGAAGCTTTAATTTTGTTGAATTCCATGATTAGGAAAATAATACAACAAGCTACCTATGTAATCAACGTATATATTAATTGATTAAGGGAAGGTCATGTCCGTCACAACCCAAAGCGAAGCTTCTCCTTCACTTTCACTCAGCTGCGCTTGAGTTGAAGTGGAGTGGAAGGTAATGCGCGGGGCGCGAGGGGGGCACGCGGGCAGTTTGAATAGGGCTTCGAGTCTCAGTGCGCGGCGGCGGAAACGACTTAAATGAATATTATATAAGTAAAAGTATTGGCCAAAGTATTTCAATTTGAATACTGAAACCGTACCACTTTCGTAAGTAAAATCTTCCCTTCCATTTTAAATCAGCCACGCTTGAGAGGAAGTAGATGGGAAGGTAAAGCCTCTGTACCTTTGCTCAATGCATAGCATATGCTTAATGTAGTTTGCGTTCATGTCTCTGACTCTATGAACATAGCGTATCAAAAAATCGTTGGGTTGTGTTGGTTGGAAGAAGGGTATCAAAAGTATTGTTGGATTGGGTTGGATGGAAGAAGGGTATAAAAAAATCGTTGGGTTGGGCGTGTTGAAAGAAGCGTTTCAAAAATAACGTTGGGTTGGAAGAAGGATTTCAAAAATATCGTTTGGTTGGAAGAATGGTATTAAAAAACATTTGGGTTGGTTGGAGGGCCTTCTTAACATAATACTCCGATTTCGGAGCTGTACGGGCATCTAGTCTTATATATAATTTTAGAAGCGTCCGCCCGTCCGTCCCACACTATCTCAAAAACCGTTTGTCTTAGAGATATAAGACAAACGGCGTTCTGTTTCTACTAGCTAGTAGGTCCATGGAAAACTATTTTTATTTCGATCCCAGAAGATGATTTCTATTTCCCATTAAATAACACTTAAAGATATATTTTCCGACGCGCATGCCTTTATTATTTCGCCGGCCTTGGTAAAGGAGTGGCTATCATGCCTATATCTCAATTCTAGGGTCGCAGATTCGAATCCTGGCGAGGGAATGGTCATGTGTTTCGTCTATGTTATTGCTCTTACGATATTCAGTGTAATTGGCCTTGTACTGAATTTTTGCTTTTTAATAAAATAATTAATTAATTAAAATGAGAAAACATTGACTTACGATCTTCAGATTTTAACTGTTTTGAAGGAAAATGATTAAAGTTTCTTATTCTAATCATCGATTTTCGCCATCGGTTCGATATCGCCGAATTTTGACAGATAAGGTAGGTATTTGCGAAAAATCTTGGGCTCACTTCTGAACCCACTCAATCCACATTTACGCACGCATTGAAAGCCTTAATGAAAGGTAATGATAATAAATTTTCAATACGCACACAAAGTCATGCCCTCCGCGAGATTCGAACCCGCGAATCTTACATTTGTAGCCAAAGACACTAAAATCCTATGCCGGGGAAATGCATTATTAGAGTTAAATGTGAATTATTGAGGTCAGTGACAGTTATAACAAGCATAATTACTAACTTCACACACACTAATTTTTAAAATAAATTAATTGAAAAATATCCGCGCAGTCATTGCGCGGGTACAGCTAGTAGTTGATAATTTTAAACGAAGCGGCTCATTTTTGTTGCAGATTTCTTTGAAGTCATATCGAGGACTTACCAACGTGTAAATGGCACTGGTAATGGCGGCGTGCCTGGCGTGGAGCCGGCAGCAGCACCCCCTCCCGCTGCTGAGGGCGTCATACAAAATGGCGGAGGCACCTGCCTTCATCTTGTTACCCAGTTGATCAGCATTCCTATGAAGATTGTTGTTCTTATCGCCCTGCAAATGATCAGGATGGTGGTGAGTTAATTTAAGATTTCAAGCACCCAATAGTAAAAATAAATTACCAGTACAATAGAAACTCGCTTTTACCTAGCACGGAATTAGCCAGATAACGGATATAACGTACGTTTATAATTTGGAGGGTTTGGACAGCGAAAATTCAGCATCAAATTTGACAGGTATAGCTTCCGTTATAAAATTCACAGACTACAATTAATGTTACTTATAGTAGGTAATGTATTATTAGAACTTCGACTTCCAGAATATGGATAGAAAAAGTAATATCGAGCAAAACTTTCCAGTAACTGTGTTCTATTTATAAATTTACGACTTTATATAATTATATATGGATATAATGATAATAATTTAATTGAAGATCGTGACCACATTTGGTTGTACTGTCAAAGGAAAATGACATCGAAGTCGATTTAACGGGCTCATGAATACATTTGAATATCATTTGAAAGTTTGAAGTAATATATTTTCGACTTAGTTATATTTCTCTGTTCGATCTAATCACACACTTTGTTATTGGTTTTTACCTCAAACCTGTAACTAAAGTTAAGTCATTGTTACTGTCGCTCACCGTAACTTTTCATGAGCAATTCTCCAAATAAATAATGGTGGATTAATGTGAAGATGTGAAGAATAGAGTACATCCAAGATTGCTGCGTATGTTTCGTCGACTGGCAAAAGGCCTTTGATAGAGTAATTTGGGTACTGCTGATGAGGATATTAAAGGATATAGGTGTAGACTGGAAAGAGAGGAGACTGATTAGGAATCTATATGTGAATCAAGTTGTGAAGGTCAGGTTGGAGAATACAGACACCAGCGGAGTACATATCGGTACAGGAGTAAGACAGGGCTGCTGTCTATCGCCGATTCTATTAAATATATATGGAGAGGCTAATGCAGGAAGCGTTAGAAGGCACGGGAGATTTCAAAATCGGAGGAAGGATTATAAGAACAGTGAAATACGCGGATGATCAAGTACTTCTAGCAAGAAAGGAAAAGGAACTCCAGAAAATGATAAATAGACTAGTGATAACAAGTAGAAAATACGGTATGGAAATTAATAGAGAAAAATCCAAGGTTATGCGAATATCAAGTAAAGAGAAGAAAATTTGAACAAAGTATTGGAGGAAAGCCATTAGAAGAAGTTTCAGAGCATTGGAAGCATCATAACGACAGAAGCAAAATTTACCGATGAAATCAGGACTAGAATAACAAAAGCAATAGCCGCTTTCAAAAGAAAGAAACTCCTACTAACGGGAAATATAAAGCAGGAAATCCACAAGAGGTTGATAAAATGCTATGTATGGAGTATAGCTTTGTATGGGGCAGAAACATGGACACTAAGGAAAAATGATATAAAATACTTGGAAAGCTTCGAAATGTGGACATGGAGAAGAATGCTGAAGATAAAATGGACAGACAGGGTGAAAAATGAGGAATTAATACGAAGAATAGGAGAGAAGCGAACGATTATACAGACTGTCAGAAAGAGGAAGACGAACTGGATTGGGCATTACCTATGGAGAGAGTGCATGATTAAAGAAGTGCTAGAAGGAAAACTGGATGTAAAAAGAGAAAGAGGTAGGAAAAGGTATCAGCTGCTAGACGACTTGAAAGGGAAAGAGAGCTATCAAGACATGAAGAAAACTGCGGAAAATAGGAGTGTATGGAGAACCAAGTTTAACCATCAATAATCATAGACAGACAACTTACTGATGATATATATTTGCTTTTTTAAATTATTTTCCGTCAAGATTCGAATTGTAGTTTCTTATAATTGAAAAACGAATTCAAATCTCTGTAGCTTTAGCGTACATTTGTAGTTTTTATCGGAAAAAAGTGGGTTTTTCTGGGTCTCAACAATCGACTACCATCACAATGAGCTCAATGTTTTTATATGGGTGTGCTTTTAATGGGAATAAAAGAGCTATATTATAATGTCATTAATATTAAACAACGCCCAATGGAAGGCATTTATATTAATAAAAAGATCGCCTTATATGATCTGCTTTTGCAGTACTTTCCTAACTTGTTATTTATGTACTCTTCATTTTTTAAATTCTACTCATTGCTTTTTTTTTATTTCTTCCTATCTTTCGTACTGTTTCTCTTTGTCTTATATTATACAGTTTAAGAGTAATATTATACCATAACATTCTCATAGCCAAGTGTTAGTGCTTGACACTTGATTCTGTATAAAATATTCCTGAAATCGGTGATTTTTAGTAACATTTTATGGTTCATATAGGATTTGATATGAAAGTATTAACGAATCATTTTTTTTAATTTCTCGTTTTAGAAACCGGAAATCCACCATTTTTACTTTTTTCATGAGACCAAGCAGCGTGTTTTATGTCGCTCAGAAATATCTCCAGCCGTTTTCACTGTGCTGTGTATAGCATATTTCGTACAGTTAGGAAAGGCACGAGAGCGAGGCTTATTGGAATGAATGAGTAGAATAAATCAAAAATGGATTCCTGGACAGCTCATGGAATTTTCCACTTTATGTAAAATAACTCCATATTTAAAAAAAATTTTGCTTATTATAATATGAGGATTTTTCTTCGTCCTGCACTAGAAATTGTTACAAAACTTCCATCCGATTTCTTTCAAGTAGAGAGATGTGCTTTCGAGTTTTGTATAATGCGGGGATGCAAGCGAATCTCTCAAATTTGAAATACGCATACTCCTTTTCATTTTGCTTTGTTTATTTTTATTTATTTTCACTAGGTCATAAACAGCACATTATGGCCTTTTACAATGAGCGGAATAACAATAACAACGACGAAAAACATACTGCCATGCCGTCGGTAGAATTCAAACCCGCGACCTCAGCATTGACAGCTAGACACTTCTCTACCAATGCCGGCGATTCTTCATAGAGAAAGATTGAAAAATATTGGGAAGCATGGAGTGTTTTTTATAGGGTTGGTATACTCGTTTCTCATGAATGACGATTTTGAATCGCGTTCCAATGTTTTTAATTTCTCCATACGTAGTAATGGGAATGCATTGTGTTCATGAAAAAAATCGACTTCGAGATTTCAACGGAAATACACGTTTTGAGATCCCTAGAACACGTTTAGACTATTTTCGGAATGTGTGTGTGTGTGGATGTATGTGATTGTGGGTGCTCTAACTCAAAAAGTACTTGTCATATCATTACCAAATTTCATATATAACACTTTAGCATGAGAACAAAGAAGTGATTAGTTTTTGGACAATACCGGTTAACCGGAAGTCGAGGTTTATTCGAAACCCGATTCGGTTTTTGCGATATTTCTCCGATAATACGTCATTATTGTATACATTGACCATTACAAAAAATTTAGAAAATATAATTTCCTTAATCTTTTATTTCAAACAATTTTCCATAGCAGTTATTTTTTTGGAATTATTTATAAATAATCGGTGTTTTCGGTTTCCGTCAAATATCTCCTTAAAAACGTCGTTATTGGAAATCTTCCTGAGGACCAAAGTTGTAGAGAATAATATTTCTTCCAAGTTTTGTTTGAAACAAATTTTCGTAGAACCATCCATTTCGGAGATATTTTGCTTATTCCTAAATTTTCAGTGTACAGCGCCAGCACCATGTAGCGGTGAATTCTGTAAACATATTCAAAATATAATTTACGGCAATAAGTACGACTGTATTCTTGTACGATACGAAGTAATAATTTTGCCTTATAATGCTATTCATAATAATTTAAATATCTATACCCCAAATATGGAGAAAGTCATGCATTGGCCACATCAGATTTTTTTTCTTGAAAATGCAAAGAAAATATAAAATTTTAATTTCCTCGAATAGCGAACTAAGTCCTTGATGATAAATGGAAATTTTAATGTAAACTATCTTATTTTGCGTGGCAACTTTAAGTAATATCAGTACTTAATATCTTGTATGAAAAGCGTCACGTATCAATAATACTGTATTATATTAGTTTAAAAATAAAAGCAAACTAATTACATCATAGTGTAGGAATATTTCCAGTGACAAAAGATTTCTATTGCATCACTCGATGTATATCAACGTCACTAATCACAAAAGATATTATAAAATAGAATTTCATCCTGAAACTCATTATCGTTCTAAATTAGGGATAAAATGTTACGCCTTTATGTAGTGCTTTTATAATCCTACATTAACATTCGACCTTTATCAAAATTTTAATTACTCTATCATGTAAGAAAAATAGTCCCTTGAATCGGGGAAGGGATTGATTATTAAGAACAGATTTTTTATGCCGTTAGAGATTTTAATTAAAACTTTTTCTTCGGAATAACCAAAAGCCACGTTCTCCGCAGTTTTGAATCTCACTGCATGCATTTTGTTTTAATATTTTAATAGAACGTCGAACGAGATTTTCTTCTCGGAGAAAATAAATCCCAAAGTTTGGAACTATACGATTTCCTTCTCCATTGGACTGAAATAAACGACGAAACTAATAATTCTGAATATCAAAAACCTTTAAAAAAATATTGACGAATCGAATCTCATCCAAATTCATACTTTTTTCACCGAAAATTCTTAAATTCATCCAAGTTCGTTCTGCGAAAAAAACAAAAACAGCAGATTGGGTTTCGGGAAACAAAAGAAAAGTCAATTAAATGTTCGAATATTCTCGGAAATTATTTCTCCGGATTTCTTTAACTGGGGTACGGAGAAAAAACGAGAAGCGAAGAATAAAAATCAGCCGATTGCTGTATTCTCCTAGGGGAGAGGAATAGAAGACCCTTTCAGATGGGAGGAAAACAAAACTAATTCCCCAAAATTCTACAAAAATGGCTCACATACCCGTTTCCTCGTATTCTGTTTTCAACTCTGACGCTTCCCCAAACATCGATTCCCCATCCTATCCCCTCTCTTCCCTTCTCGATTGCACGTCTAACATGAGATCTTTCCTTTCTCTCCCGTTCCCCCGTCGAATTGAATTCCTCGAACAGCTGGGAGAGATCCCATATAAATATAAATAAATAACTATATATATATATATATATATATATATATATATATATATATAATTATATATATATATATATATATATATATAATTATATATATATATATATATATATATATATATATATATATATTGGGCAACTAGATGTGACTAATAGATGATTCAAAAACCATAACCGAAGGCTGTACACATGGAAAAGCGCAGGAGATAGAATGAGATGCCATTTACATCACAGTGATACAAAGATTCAGGAACAACATAAAAAATGCTAAGACATTTCCAGGAGCGGACCTTGATTCAGATGACATCCTTCTAATGGTCGATGTAATTACAAAGCTTAAAGAAATACGGAAAACGGGAAGAGAAAGTCAGACTTGGGACCTGCAAAAGCTGAAAGAAAACAAAGATGCATTCAGTACGAAGTTGGAAGATCGCCTTAGAAATTTGGAAAACAAACCGAGGACCGTGGATACAGAATGGGAGGAAATTAAAAGCAGCATCAAAGGTACCTCGAATAAAGAGCTTGGAAAACGAGAGAAGAAAATCAGAAAACCATGGATCACTAAAGAAATGCTGAAGACAATGGATGATTGAAGAAAATGGAAAAACGTTAACAGTGAAGAAGATAGAGCCAATTATAGACGCATAAACAATGAGTTGAGAAGGGTAACATATAAAGGCAGGGAAAATTGGATAAATGAACAACTAAGAATTTTTAAAAAAATCGAATATAAAATCCTTTTTGCTTTATAAAAAAGGCAATCTTAAAAGGATGAAACAAGAAAATTTTCATATTATTTGTTCATTATAAAAGATTTTGGTGTCATATTCTTCTCATTACTGTTACTTTACATATCATTACGTAATAATTTTGCTTTGATAGGAGGTTTTCAAGGTTGAGCTTTATTTAAAAAATGTGTTTTGCAATTAACTTTATATTCAAAATCCGTTAACTCCAGCTTATAGAATGAGATTCTTACGTAAATGATATATAAATTTATTGTAATGACAAATACGATTATTTTATTTTTGTTTCAGACTTTTTCACCTGATAGTCTACGAAAAAGTTTTAAATTAATTAATCCGAAGTTTCTTTTACGAATTTTACCTCGGCGTATGTTATTAAACTTTTCGGAAAATTGGTTAATTTCGGGTTTAATATTTCCTGCTATTTTTTATCGATATGAAACCCACAGTAAACGATGCATCTGTATGTGTATATAAGTATCTTTATGGTTTTCTATTTGTATTGTATTTATATAAGATTATAAAATCGATTGCTCTTTATGTCCATATTGACAAATGAGATTTATATAATTGAGAAAGCATGGTGCTACATTTTAAAATGTTTCGTATTTCTCTGCACGTTTAAAATTTAGCACAAAAATGCTGATTATTCAAAGCATAGATCATTACTAAAATGGCCATAAAATTATTAACTCTATGGGAATAACCATATCTTTTTGACAAAATTGTGAAAATTTTTAAGCTTCTTTCAACTAGTTAATTAATTAATATGGGATAACCAAAATTACTTAGATTTTCACTTATGACGTTTTTTTTTTGTTATTTCTTGGAACATTTAAATATGCATATATGTATTGTGTTTTGGAAAAAATGATGATACCCTCTTTTGATTAGCATATTTTTTAACCTTGGAGGTGAGTTAGCTCCTTCAATATTGAAAATTTATGTAAAGTCTTGCGAGAATTCCGATTTTTTTGCAGTTTTTTCACCTCACTTTGCTTCCATTACTTATTGCTCCACGAAAACTGTGAACAGGATAAATTTACATCAATTACGGTGCGTTTTTCCTCTTGGAAAGAACAAAAATCGGTATAACATACATTGCACAAAATTTCTCATATACAAATGCGTCTTTATTTATCTTTTGAAAGATATGAATTACGTAGAATCGTTATAAACATGAACTAAATTAACTATACGAAATTTGATGGAAATCTCATAAGCCGTTTTTTCGAAAATCCAATTGTTTTTAAAGTTGCCCAAGAATAAGCTAGCCTTATATTCATTTTTTGAGAAATATGAAGTATGTAGTATTATTTCAGACGTATACTTAAGTAACGGTACGAAGTTTTATCAAAATCGTTTTAGCCGTTTTTGAGAATATCAAATTATTGTTAAAGTTGCCTAGAATAAACTAGCCTTATTTTCATTTTTTGAGAAATATGAACTATTTGGTATTATTGAAGACGTAAACTCAAGTAACTGTACGAAATTTGATCATAATCGTTATAGCCGTTTTTGAGAAAATCAAATTGTTGTTAAAATTGCCTAGAATAAATGGCCCTTAATTATTGTGCAATGTCAACCATTTTTATAGCTTCTATTCTGTATGATAAAATCCCTAAGTACGAGATTTCATTCATTTTCGCTCTACCGTTTAGGCTCTAGAGCCGCGAACAGACAGACCCACAGTCAGACGGCATTGAAAACCACTTTTTCGGATTCAGCGGCACCTAAAACGTATATTTCCGTGAAAATCTCGAGGTCGAATTTTTTCGCGATAACAATACTTTCTCAATACTTCGCATGGGAAAGTAAAAATCGAGCAAAGCCTGTGAAATTGGGATACTCAGAAGTGAGTGGAATCATTCGAGGTGTCGCGTGTGATTTGGTCGCCTTTGACCAATTAAGGCAGGACTTGCTGTGCCGGAACGGAGTTTTCTTTTTATTATCTAGCGCAGAGGTTCCCAACCTGGTGCTCACCAGCACTGCTCTGCTCTTCTTAGTTGCTTAAAACCCCGTTTCTTTTAAACAGTGACTCATTTTTCTCGGTTGCTTTGATTTTTTTCACGAAGATCGCTATCTCTTCAGAGGCGTAGTGGTGCTCGCTTTATATTCTAGCAAATAACTTATTGCCCGCCACATCGAAAAGGTTGGGATACAAAAAAGGTAATAGCAAATAGTAAGGCAGTTAAATTTGTTAGCAGGCGCGATGGTGATTTTTCTCTTTATTTCGAAGCTGGAATATGCAGAAGGAAGACCTCCGGTTTAATATTGACCGTCACGCGAAATACCGGTGAAGAACGATCGTATGTTTTTCCGTCGCAAAACTTTTAAAACCGTGAGTTATGTATTGAAAAGGTTAGAAACAAAAAAGGTTTTATCATGTTCCTGCCTGCGGAGTGCGTGATGCACTACTGTGCCGCGGGATCGTCTATAGAGGTGTGAGGGAGGAGAGCGTGGATCCGTTAGGAATTCAAGTAAAAGGATTTGGTTGGGTTTTAGTGGGGCGGGAGAGAGGGACACGGTGGGAGGGAGACGCGAGAGGGATGTTCGACTGCGCGGATACGCGAATTTTGCCCCGGGGTCGATATGGCGAGTGGTGGAGGGGGGGACGACGGAGAAAGTTCCGCTCCGTAGGTTTCGGGGAGGAGATTATGTTGTGAACTGGAGGCAAACAAGTAGGAAAACGGCAGAAGGGGAGGTAAGAAAACGTGAAAGTATGGGTTCGCGCGGAATTTACCGCCTCTCCGACGTAGATTGCGGTAGATGGGTGAAAAAAAAAGTGGCAGCCGTCGCGACGTCGCGTTGCTATGGTTACTCTCGATTTCCTCCTAAAGGGCCTCGTATTTTCGTTCCGCGCTCAAGGCTGCGTGTATCTTCCCAGTGGAGGTGAAGTGCCCAATTAATTAATTAATGTAGCCAATTTTTACGAATGATTAAAAAAAATATCGTTCGGAAAATGTCTAAGAACAAATTATACTCGTACTTTAGGGCCATTTTGGCCCGTGAAGATCATAAGCTCCCACTACGGTGTTGCGTTGATTATTAGGACAAATTTAGGACGGTCCAAGTTCGAGTCATCGGTCTGTTTTGCTGTCCGATTATGTTGCGATATGAGCGGAATTTCTAGTGACATCTTCATTTTCATTTCGATATTTGTTAACGCTACACAGTACTACATACATATTTAACACTTCTTTCGCCATATTTTACATCAAGGAAATCATATAAATTCACACCTACATATCCATTGAGATTCTCAATTAGATATTTGTGATATGAAATCGTTGTCTTTCTATTCAAAATACATTTTTATTCTGGTTTAAATGTTCACCTGCATTTTACTTAGTTTTTCATTAAGCTTTGGTCAGGAGATATTTCACATGCGCCTGATTCAAATTGGGGTTTGGTTTCTGCTGTTTATAGTATCATGAACTTCTACGCTACGCAGGCTTGCTCGAAATAATATTTCGTGGAAGCACTGCCGCTTACCAATGGAAAATATGTTTCCTTATTCTAACTAATCATGCCCAATAAAGGAAAAGAATGTTTTTTTATTTTTACAATCAAAATTTCTTTTTGCGAGTTTTGCGAAAGAAATTTCAATTTATGTATTTTAATTGCGATGCTGTATTAGCGTAGTCGTTCGTTGTCTACCTTTAATCAACATGGCATCGAAAAAGTGCTATCCATACGTCGAATTTCATCCTGGCCTTAAATGCAATCAAGTTTGGGATCGACTTTTAAGAGGGTTTTATTAAACCTTATGAGGGAATATTAAAACGGTGGCGTTAAAACTTTAAGAGAGCAAATAATTGTATACAACTGGAATAGTTTCAGGTGAAATTATGTGATGCGAAAATACTGATTCCATTCAGCCTCTTTTTACTTTCTCATATACGAAGTATATTGAGAAAGTATTGTAATCGCGAAAAAATTCTACCTCGAGATTTTGAGGGAAATATACGTTTTTGGCGGTAGCTGAGTCTGAAAAGGTGGTTTTCGCAATGCCGTCTGTCTGTTACTGGCTCCTGAGCCTAAACGGTATAGCGAAGATGAATGACATCTCGCTCATAGACATTTTATCATACTGAGCAGAAGCTATGGAGAAATGGTTAACATTGCTCAGTAATTAATGGAAGTTTGTTCTGCGCATTTTTAACAATTTGATTTTTTCAAAAACGGCTCTAACGATTTTGATGAAATTTCGTCCAGATACTTCAGCTTACGTCTTCAATAATGCCAAATAGTTCACATTTCTCAAAAAATGAATATAACGCTCGAACGATTTTGATAAAACTTCGTACTGTTACTTGAGTATACGTCTGCAATAATACTACATACTTCATATTTCTCAAAAAATAAATATAAGGCTAGTTTATTCTTGGGCAACTTTTTTCAATCATACTAATCCTCTCCGTGCCTCTTTGTTCTATACCCGAAATCCCGTTCTCTTATATATGAAATTCTTCTAAGATATTGAAATATACCTATATATTTCTGCCTAAATGTCACGAGAATTAAAACAAAAAATTTTAATACTGTTTAGTCAATGCGCTTTCACTGTCCATATGATTACAATTGATAGAAAATGTAACTTTTTAGTTAACATAATCGAGAGATGCAGTTTTCATTTGTGGAAGCAACAGCTGTTCTAGCGTCATTGTTTTTCTTTATCTATAAATACACACAAAACACACACGCACGCACACACACGCGTGTGTGTGTGTATATATAAATTTTAATAAATGTAATGAGGAATATTGTTTGTTTACAGAGGCAATACATTATTAGGTTCCGTGAAGGTAAATTACCAATAATTCCACTCTTATTAAATATAAAAAATTTTCATTGTTTCATGGGATCAATTAAATGTTGAATAAAATCATGTCACTTAATCGTGTTCGACAATTGGGCGACCAGGTCGCCCATGTTTAGGATCTTGTGGAAAACTTTAATGCACTGCAATAGCGAGGGATGGGCGCCGAAGCAAATGGACGCCAACAGGCGATTCGTCTATTAATATTTTACAAAGGAGCGAAAGATCTAGGACGTATTAACAATGCGTTCACGTATTGTAGGACAGAGATGATATTTCATTTCATTTCGTTTTGTCCATTGCATTGACAGAGTGATTTCTATGTGCTAGTTTAATGCAACGAAGGTAAGTCATTCTTCATGGATAGAATTTGATGCTAACGGACACCGTTGTCCTATACACATATTGCAGACGAAATGGAAACGTCAGAAAAACTTCGTGACTGCGAATGGATGCAATTACATATCAAGTCTATATTTCCGTCATGAGGTGGGATTTATTCAATTAATGTATGTATTAAATTCTCGAATTCAATCATGGCTTCATTTCAGAAGCCTTTTGTGAACAGCGCTGCGCGCTTTTTTCGAACATTTGGCATTTAATTCCTGGTAGGGAGACGGAATGGTAGTATTGATTTCTATATTGTTCGTTTTATTTTATCGTTCTTCACACCCCTTGGATTCTGCCTTTGATAAAGATAATTTCGGATAGATTTTGGGGCAGGTGAAGTATTTTTAAATAGAAGCTTCTGCAGGATGAACATTAACTAAAGCATTCTCTTAGGGCATTCGTCGAGAGAGACAGAAAACTATGCTTCTTGACGTTTCTACAAATTTCCCATTTAATCTGACGGTTTATTTGTCAACAGTAGGAATTGAATATCGTTCTTAATGGCGTTTTTACTTAAACATTTTCCCACTCCTTCATATCTCTCGATTCCACGTCTCTGCCATCCTTAGCTTACACTTATGTTAGTGCCTCATAAGCTGAGAGTGATCGTACCGTTTGGAGTTCGCCTGCGTGTTCAACATTTGGATTTGTTTCATTTTTCTTTTGTGTATCTTTGGTTTTGGCTTAGTCTGTGTTACATTTAGTTTATCCTTACCGCAAAGCCGCGAGTATCCTTAGTGACACTTAATGACCGAGAGAATATTATGTATTTTGTAATATGCTTATTATGATGTTTGTTTGTAAAACTATTTCATATTTCAAAAGTTTCTCCTGTGCCAGCGTTGAAAATAATTCTTGGAATAAATCAGAAAATAATCATATGATCCTTAAACAGACAGAAACGTGTGTAATATATTTGAAAATGATCAAATAAACTACGTAACGTTTCAGTCATTTAGTGTAAGAAATTAGGTGGTCCGCAGGGCCTGGTAGGGTAGCTGAAGTGATACGCGGAGTTCAAAAGTTTGGGAAACACTGGTTTAGACTAATGTGAAAGCGATGAATTTACGAGCGGAAAACTTAGCCTTAGTTGGTTTTATATAATTAAATTCGCCGGAAGACGGATTAAATAGTAAAAATTTATTTTCTGTTTTTTATTAAATTTGCTTATTTAGTAATGCACATATTCCTCATAGGAATAACGTGAAACTATTTTTGGTAGACAAGCAGCTTTTAATATGGCAACTATGGGTAAATTTCAATGTACGATTACGGTTATATCGTCGTCTGATTTATATTAACAGCCTTCTCAAATTCATAATTTATATATTTTTTTATAGCACGAAAAAACTTTCATTTTCATTTATCATCTAATTTATTAACTCGAGGCGCATCGCCGCTAGGATTATTCAGCCTGAGCGTAGTAAGTCTGTAATACTAGCAATGGGCGTAACTTTGCTTTCGCCAACAGTGAAAGTTTATATTTTGAATAAACAAGCGAGCAATAGGCCCTATACGATCGCATGATTTACGTGGAGAGAGTTTAATTTAGCTTCACTCACAGATGTCCCTTGATGAATAACGTGGTGGTGTTCTGTCGTGCCGTTCCCTCGCTCGTTTATTAAGTTAAATTGCAATTCGAACTTTCACGTCTTCTCCAATTGAAATTCCCAATCGTGTCCGACAAGAGTCGGCGACAGACCGAACGAATGTGCCGCCCTCGAACACAAGTCCGTTAGCAAATTCAAGAGGCTCGAATTCATAAAATCGTTGAATTATCTTCAGGCGCTGTTTCGTTTGAGATCAATTCGCCGTTCCTGTCACAACTCTGCTGAGGCCAATGAGAAGTATTGAGATGTTATGCGCATGCTTTTGACGACGTTCAGTGGAATCGTACTATGTGATATTTAATAAGATTTCCTTGTGATTAAAAACATATCAAACTCCTAAACTGTAAAACAAGATAATTCGAGACCCACGAGGAAGGAAAAGAAAGAAACCAAAAAATAAAAACTTACAGGTTTAGGGGATTTTACGCCGCGCCAGGGACCTGATGTCACTCACACAGTCGCTCAAGCACTCGTACAGGAACTAACACACTTCGTCTGTGACGACACGGACCTACAGACAACCAGTCACACACAGACGCACTCAAAACACTCGTACAGGATCTCAAATTAAACGCACCAACAACTAAATACGTATTTCGAGAGCCAAGCTCTCATCATCAGTAGATGATGTGAAGTGACTTGTGGAAGTGTTGTGACCAGTATTTATAGCCTGTGTAAAAGTGAAAGGAGGTGGGGTTTCGGCCGTTACAAGGAAAAGAGCGCTACTTTGCTCATTTCTTTGTTCTGTTGCAGGAAAATGCGCATATGTGTACAGAGCTTAAGGAGAATATGTTTTGAATATGAGTTTAATGAATATATTTTATAAGGGATGTATGTTTGGCGTTTAATAACAAATTAAGAAAATTATTTGACTGACTCGATAAAAAATAAACTTATAGGGCTGAAATTCCCGGAGATTAAAAATGGCTGAGGAATAGAGCGTTAAAGAGAGAGAGAGAGAGAGAGACTACCAGAAATAGGATATCAGTAATATAGATAAAAAATAAAAATAACATGAATACTGCGTTCGATTTATTTGCATTAAATTCATACCTTCGGTCATTTCGAGCAAGTTTTAATCTTATTTTCGATCTTTAAGCCTTTAAGTGCATATGCACGGAAATTACCGCAGACAACAATAGCCATGGAATCTTATTATTGAAATGTTAAAAAAATTACCAAAACTCGAGTATAAATGCAAAATATGAGCGAATTCGAATGAGATTGAGTATTCGACGATAACATTAAGAATCCTCATTCATTTTGTCGTGTTTTAGCGCAAATTTCGCGTCGATAACTTAATGTTAAGATATTTTAAAGAGAATGAAAGCCATTAAACCAAAAAGTGATTTTTAAATGTTATCTTATGGAAACGACATTCATCCTCTGGAGTCGAACCCGTGACCTTTTTCGAATTTTTTTAGCCATAACGTAATGATTCATTAACTCTGAAATCCTGAGAAATTTCTGGATTCCAATTTTGTTTATTTCTAATCGAGCTATTCACAAAATTAGAGCGTTACGCATCATGATGACCATTACGATTTTATAATATAGAGTGATTAGATTAATATTTCGCGAAAATCGTTTTAAATCATCCCGCAGAAAATGTAGCATTTTTTACAAAATATCAAGTAGTTGTTTTAAATCATTAAAATCAACCGTTTACTAAAAACGCAGCGCTAAGCTACTAAACATAGCCATGATAGAATGGACGTTAGTTCTTCTAGTACTTATACTGCTGAAGGAGCCAACAAAGAGAAAAGAGATTACACCAAATACAGTAAAACCCCGCTATACGTTTTTTCGCATATACGTCGGCAATCAATTAAGGAACATGTTTCTTTATAAATTGTGACACTTCGCGTATACGTCGTTTGTGAAATGCTCAAAGCAAAATTTCAGAAATTCCAATTGCGGTGCATAAATTATTAATATAACCATAAAAACCCTCTATTCGGCTTTTAATTTCATGTTTATTATTATTTATATGAATTAATTTAATTTCGTGTTTATCAATTCGTGTAAAATCATACTCATAATAAACATTTTCTGAACATGTGTTTGAGAGATCACGATGGGTTAGGTGGTTCACAAGATACACAGGGGATAAGAGACTATCCCAATTTTAATGGCTATGTGTAAAAACCTATTTCTGAGCGACAGTCAGCTTTAAGAGAGCTTTTTGAACAGTTGTGTCTAACATTTGTGTGTCCTTTCATTCCGGTTTACGTTTGCATTGATATCTCATGAGATATTGGATATACTTTGGATTGCGACATCTGCATGAAAAGTACTCTAAAGTGCGTATCAGTGTACGTTTAAGTAACGAAACAATTTTTGTGCTCCATCACACTATAGACAATTATTTTCGGTAATTTCTGAATTTATTATTGCAATTGGTTACTCATTGTTACTATTAAATGTATATTAAACCCTAGCAGCAATGAGTGGTAAACAGTGGTAACATAATATGTCTAATGTACTACTGTATTGGTATGTATCATTTGGGGCACAAGTGTGTAACAAAATATCCGCCAGGAATGTAACCCCTACTATTATCATAGGTCTTATGGTAATCTTTGTTTCGCTATACGTTGTTTCGTTATGTCGCATTTTTCAGGAACGCATCTCCGACGTATAGCGGGGTATTACTGTACCAAGCAACCCACTTTATTTTCTGGTCGAATTTTGTTAAGGAATTAATTTATTAACCATAGGTGACAAACGGAAAACAGTAAAATTAACATAGCAATGAAACATCACTGTCCCTTCATCGAATTTCATCCTGCCCTTGAAATGCAATAAAGTTTGGCATTGATTTTAACAGGATTTTAATAAAACGTTCCTTTTTCATCCCCTGCCACCCACCAATCTGGTGAATTGCAGGGTATTATGTAGATGTATTAGGCTAACCAAAGAGTAGAGAATGCGCCACCAGCTTTATTAAATGTAAAATTCCAACTTTATCATAAATAGGATATGGAGATGAAAAGAAAACACATATCGTATATAAACTTATGATGGAATTTTTAAAAAGCTGAGGTTAAAACTTCAAGGGAGCAAAAAAATTTATGTTTAACTGTCATACATTAAATACAATCTCAGTAAAATTAACTCAATAAGTTACCCTATTTCGACCTGCTGTTGCTATATCCATAAATTAAATTCCGTAAATAATGACAAAGAAGTAGACGTTCAGTACATGTCGACAGAGAGAGAGAGAGAAAAACCGATCGTAAATCAACTCGGTCTGACGTTTAAGACGCCTTTGTAATGACTCCGAAGTTTCGGCTCACCTCTCGCGGAGATGGGAAAAGGGACGCACGTCCAAGGGACGCATCGCGAGGGATAGGAACGAAGAATTTCAATGAGGCAGGCAAAAGGGGGCAGGTGGCGTTTTTTCTTTTATAGGGAATTCTTGGAGGAAAGAAAGGAGGAAAGAGGCGGCGTTGCTATCTAAATATTAATTTTTTTATCATTCCATCCGTCTCGAGATGTTTTTGACATCCGAATTCGCAAGAGCCCTGTCACTTTGTTTCGCCCATTCCGAACTGTTTCGGAATATCAATGAGTCTGGAAGATGGAAAACGTTTACACATCTGGCGTCACTACCCGATTTTTTTTTCATCCATGGCTCGAGCTGATTCCTCGCTGTCTCGTGATCTGTCTATTTCAGAGAAATCGAATAAAAATGGCAGCTAGTTCTAAATAGAAAAAAATGTCACCGTTGAAACTCGAAAGAACTTTAGTGGCGGTCACGAAAAGTTTCAGTATCCGTTGCAGGATTTTGTGTTCGCGTTAGCAGAATCTAAAATGAAAAATTAATCTTTCTGGATTGCAAACACGCCACGAGAAGATGCGTATTTTATGGCGCTGCAGAGTTATTTGAATTTTTTCTTCATTGGAATTATATTTTTTTAGTATATACATTTACAGGAAGAATTAGGTTTTTGTGCTGATTTTGCTTGAAATAATGTACAGATCAATCTGTTATGGTAAGCAAGATGAAGTGAATTACTTCAAAATTAAGCATTCGTTTATTTTAGTGAACAAAATAAATGCCATCTATTCACGTTATATGCGCGTCTTGCGTACCATACCACCATGGTTTTTCCATGTGTAATGATTACATTTTGGGCGTGTTACTGTTATGTTAGGCTGTCCGTACAAATAAGCGTAAATGTTAGGGAATATTTAGAAAAGCATATACAGAATATTTGTCTCCCAACATAGGTATACAGTCATCTGTACCCGTAAATAATGAATATATATAAATGAAATGTTCGTCACAAAATTATGCACTGAAGAGGTATAGTATAAGCGAAAATAAGCATTCACGTATACTTTCTCGAGTGGAGCATTTTAACTGACGCCTGACTCATTCAGTTAATGGCGTTGAATCCTATTATTATTATTCTTAGTTTATAATTTAAACTTTTTTCGAGTGATCATGTAAATAACATAAATAAAACTAATGCGATACGTATACAGTTGTAATGTAAACATAAATAATACCGAGCAAACTGCGTCAATAGTAATGTTTTTGTGGAAACATTTCAACGTGTAATGCACTATATTGCCCTAGGAAATAGGAAATTCTCATGCAGGAAAGTCACAGGGTAACGCAGGAAACATTCAATCTTCCCCACTGCTATGAAATCTTCAAAATTTTTTAATAAATAGAAAATGAATTCATGGTTAAACGAGTCTTACTATGCTTAAGCTAATCATAGTACAGTAATTCCTCGAATAACGCGATAGTGACGTTTGTGAAAACTTGCGCGGTAAGTGAAAACGCGTTAAGCTGGGACAATTTTCCCATTAAAAATATGTAATGGAAAACAGAGGTGTTGCCTTTTCTGCTCTCTTTTCACACACAAAATTTGTCGCAAATAACATTTTCTACGGTCTTTTTAATGTTCATAATATACATAAATTACGTTTTGAGTAAGATACTGGGGAGAAAACAGCACAAATTATAGAAATGAACTCCCTCTTCCTGTAACTGATTGTTGATATAATGCAGAATCATGATTATGCATATAGCGTTGTATTGGTGTTGTCTTACTTACAAGAAATAATATTTTGTATTACTTTGCGAAAATGCTGTGGTATGTAAAAGTTAAACAATACAATGAAAAAATATTACTACTCTGTGGTTTACTCAACTAATAAAAATAGTCGACTGTAGACTGTGAGCATAAATTTGCCACAAATTAAATGCCCATTCGCCACAAGTGGGTAGTGGAGATGGGGTTGGACACTACTGATTTACATCGACTCACGGCGCTCTGCGAAGGACTTGTCCGCCACTCGAGTTTTTGCGTGCTATTGCGGGGATGGCTGCTTTATGTGAAAAATGTTCCCTAAAACATAAGTGGCTTTATTGCGAAAACGCGCTATGCAGGCGCGAGTTATACTTACGAGGAATTACTGTCATGGTAGTCGTCGTCTTTTCAGAACAGATAACTGTCGGAAGATATTAAAAGGACGGGCGTGAGTAATGTTGTTATAAGGAGTTCTTGTCATGTGCATTCATGAGATGTATCTGACTAGGAAAAAAATGAGTGAATTGATACAATACTTAGAAATTAATTCCATTCCAAATAGTCGTCTCGTATGAAGTAAAACCACAAGAATTTAACGAATTCGATGGAATAGTTTCAAATACTGCGTTGATTTGGTTCACTATCAAACTTTTATCATCGTGCATTGCTTAAAAGAATTAAGAATTGGCAGTTTCCTTTACGTATAAAAATAAATTCATTATCATCGCGTTTATCAGAGATCTGAATAATTTAATATAATCTTCAACATTTTTCTCAATTAATTCTACGCTTGCACAACAGATAGATGTTTATCATTAATGGAAAAAGTTAAATTATAAAATTCTTTGTATTTCGTTAAATTATAAAATTCGTTTTCATACCACGAATAGTTAATATAGTTAGAACGTGAGAGAACGAAGGAGGCCGTTATTAATCAAATGTAAAATAAAACTGGAGTTAATCTCATTTTCGTCCACATAGTTTTTAGCGTGAAGAATTTATATTATTAATTTTACGTCTGTTTGATCTAATTAAGTCTGAAAATTTAAATCATACAAATTCTATCTCGCTATCCAGGCGAGTAGTTTCGAAAGCAGATAAATTCTAATTCTCTTGTCATTTGGCTTATTCTTTATTCATGGCGCAATGGCGTCGCTGCCGTCATTTTTTTGCAAGAGAAATTCCATCTTCTGATAAACAGATGAAGAACGCAGGGCGTGCGTGAGGATGGTTCGAGCGAGGCGATGGAAATATTAAGCACGGAGGAGGGCGAGGGAGAGATATGGATTTTTATTTTCAGCGCCTGACGGGAGACACACACAGTGCGAAGCAAATCTCAAGGGCTTCACGCCGTGGAAATCCCCAATCGGGTAGGAAATAAATCATTTGGAGATACGGAAGTTCTGTTTATCGCAGGAACCGTCTTTCATCTTCTGAATCCGCTTCAATAAAGATGAGTGGGCTAAAAGATCATGCCTTTATGCTGTCATTTGGAAATGAATGGATATTTCGAGGAGAATAAATTACGCAGGCTGACAGATATGTATGACCTATAATGATCGCAGCGTTATGGCTGCGCATGAAATCTGTATCGGGTGGGTGCCATGGAAATTATTTGTGCTCTTGTATTAGGTATACGTACTTGAAGATGACTATTTCATGATCCTAATGTAACATCTAATTATATTTCATCAGATAGTTATTTTTCTAAGAATATACAAATCTTAATAATAACATCAATGATTTTCTATTTTACTGGAAAAATATTTCAGCCTCAAATTTGATAAACAGTTCATAAGGATGCTTTCCTGATGTTCATGACGAACTGCTAAACCATTGACTTTCATATAATACAGGGAAGATAGGTTTCTACGGCTAACACATTTGTATAAAATATTATTTATATGATCTTTATCATTATTTTTACAATAATATCTTTAAAAATGCTTTAATGTACGCCCAACACAGCATACAATATGGGTGGTTGTGAAAAATTAACGGTGCTTTATTTGGAATCTCGTAACTCTTACAATTACCGCTTAACATCTAAGGGAAAATCACGAACGGAACACTACCAAAAATATCCTAAATAATTTATGTTTTGGACGCTATATTACAGAAAGAGTTTTAATTGTGAATCCCATTAAGTTTCCGCCAAACAACAGAGTCAGACGGTTGTTTTACGATGAATAGGTTGACCTTTTTAGAGCTAATATTTCTGAGCCGTACAGATAATTAAATTTATTTTCACACGAAGAATTGGCGAAACGACGAACTGCGGTGTGACAAATAATGGGAATTTACTGTACTTATTTACTAATTGTGAGAGAGGAGTTCATCCCAGCACCTTTGTAGCGATTATATTGTATCCTGCAAGTTGGGCAAAATAACATACTCGTCTGTATAGCGTATGCTAAACAAGTTAGGATAAATCGTTTCATCTCATTTTGCATTTTGGCTTTTTATTACCAATATATAAAAATCCACATTTACCACCGCAACAATTTTAATGGATTTAAACAAACTAATGTTATGAATAGTCACCAATTGGATAACATTTTCATTAATTTTGATGCTTTCATTCTCGGAGCCTGTACAGTTTTACGGTTCTCGTATATAGTAAATAGGCATGCTTTCAAAAAGTAAAAAAAAAACAATACATATAAAAATTATGATCAGGTCGTGTCCGTCTCCATCTTTAATTTCCGAAACTATTGAGTGGATTTTCTTGAAGTTTATTACTAAGAACATTTTGGGTAAAGGACAAGAAAATGATATAAATGGTTCATCCAAGCAGGGGTGTCACCTTAGTATAAAAAAATGACATCGTCACATCTCTTAGGGAAAAATAGTAGTCATATCAAAAAAGATTCTTAAAGAAATTGTAGAATTAGTTATTTAAAACGTGAAATATGCGCACACGAAATGAGCATCTCCTCTCTTACCAAATGCCTTTTGCATTACTCGAAAAATCTAAATTAATTAATGCGTAGAATTTTAGTTATCGTTTACTGTAGGAAATTCAATCAATGATTATAGAATAGATTTCCGCCGAAAATATCACAAAATCGCCTTTTTACTCAAATTCCTGATATCATATATGAAAAAGATCATTAATCACTCCACGAGTTATGTCTGCCGAGTTTTAACAAATGAGATGTTTTCAGATATGGAATAAGTGCTGTCAGCTGCTTTCATTACCAACTTAACTATTTGCGAAAGTTTATTTTTTCCATATAATTTAGTAATAGACGTGTGAAAATATTCATTAATTTAGCTAATATTCGTGTGGACCATAACTCACATTTTTTCTGACTTAAGATATTGTTAGTAGTAATCTATGTCTAGTCCTCATTACTCATTCTTCATCCTTAAATCCCTCCGTTAAAAATAACTTCGTGGCTTAAATATTTTCGGCGCCATTATAATTTCTTTCCTTGTTGGATGTCTTCCGACGGATACTTTCTCTTCTGATTTTCTGAACTTGATTTGATCATTAATAAATTATTACCTTTTATATTCGAACTTTATGAACATTGGATACTATCTTTCTTTCAAATTCTTCACTTCTGATACGCATTTTTGAAATTTTATTCTTGTTTTCTATTAAAAGGTTGAAGCTATTACATGCATAAAATCGATAGAAATATCCGTTATCGATGCGTCACTGGCTAGCAGATGTCCTTAAATAATCAAAACAAGGCTATTTAAAATGTATGGATTATATATAATAATGAGCCACTGGACTCCGATGAAGATAGGGCTTAAGCTATCTAAAACCATTAATCCATTATTCTTGGACATTCGACTATATAGTCCTGTTTCCCAGTCTCAGTCATTTTAATCCGGTACAGGATTATCCCTTTCGATCACCCTTCCCTTTTGATCCCGTAATCCTTTCCCTGTCTTTATTGGCAGCTATCCATTTCCATGTATCCCCCTCCCCTTTGAAAATTGTTTTTTTTGCAGCCTTTTCATTTCAGTATTACCCACGTCCATGAGAATCGTTCATTCTCATTTTTCATATTATCCCAAATGGTATTTTGTTTGATTTTGCCTATTGTTCCGACTAAGATTCAGTGAAGAATGTATTAAATGCATAAAGTTGAGTTACAACAGATGGGATAGGAATTCAGTAATGATGGGCAAATAAGCCAGGATCCTCCAAACAACGGGAAAACGTTGTGCCATAATTTATTATCGCAGAAACATCTCAAGTTAAAGTTATTATTCATGTCAGAGGTTACCACGATATAAATTAATGACCATACTCGTCAACAAACTGTTAAACTTGTTGCTTCAAAATTATATGGTAGCGTCTGAAAATTTAAACTAGCTTCCTCAAAGTTAATACAATTATTATGTAGACTACACACACACACACTAAGGGGCATTCTCGCTGCCGCCCTCCAATCCCCCCCCCCCTTTTCTAGCTGTTTCTTCGTTCTTACCATGTACCTATTAGATTTAGATTAGTTTAATGGGAATATGTTTTGAATATGAGTTTAATAAATATATTTTATAAGGGATGTATGCTCGGTTTTTAATAACAAAGTAAGGAAATTAGTTGAATAACTCGATAAAAAATAAACTTAGAGGACTGAAATTCCCGGAGGTTAAAAATGGCTGAGGTATAGAGCGTTAGAGATAGAGAGAGAAACAGAAATAGGATTTTAGTAATATAGATAAAAAATATAAATAACATGAATACTGCGTTCGATTTATTTGCATAAATTCATATCTTCGGTCATTTCGAGCAAGTTTTAATCTTATTTTCGATTTTTAAGCCTTTATTTAAGTGCATAGGCACGGAAATTACCGAGGACAACAATACCGGTAGTCATGGAATCTTATTATTGAAATGTTAAAAAAATTACTAAAACTCGAGTATAAATTCCAAATATGAGCGAATTCCAATGAGATTGAGCATTCGACGGTGAGAATAAGAATCCTCATTCATTTTGACGTGTTTTAGCGCAAGTTTCGTGTCGATAACTTAATTTTAAGATGTTTTAAATAGTAAAAGAATGAAATCCTTCAAACCAAAAGGATGATTGTTACTTGTTATCTTATGGGAAACAACATTCATCCTCCGGAGTCGAACCCGTGACTTTTTTCGAAATTTTTTAGTCATAACGTAAAGATTCATCAACACTGAAATCCTGAGAAATTTCAGGCTTCTAAGTTTATTTCTAATCGAGTCATTCATAAAATTAGAGCGTTACGCATCATGATGACCATTACGATTATATATATATATACACACACGTCTATATCTTTTCTATATTTTGAATGATGTACTTTTTGGTGTGTTCATGGAACTCCTCCTAAACGATAAAAGCTAGAATACCCAAATTTGGTACGATTCTTCCTTACATCCTATCTTATTGAGTGGTCAAGTATTGTTTCTGTCAGTCGCTTTGATTCGAAGTGGCGAACGATTTAATTATCGAATGTCTCGGACTTTACCGCGTCCTGCAACTGAAATACAGGGATGAGTGTAGACTACTTTGAATTTGCACTTTAAAATTACTTAATATCACGCTACGAACTTGAGACTTGGATACTTCTTTGCTGGAAAGAACACAGTTTATTTTTATTAAAGACAGATTCCGAATTCTGGTCGAATTCGCGTAGAAATTCGGTTAGAATCAATAAAATACGTAATTTTATCGGTTTTATCACAATACCAATTATAAGCTACCATGACAAATCCCATTGTCGCCAAAATTGAGAGTTCAATGCATTTATATGGGAGAGAGGGGGAGTGAGAGAGAGAGGTAGAGAGGGGAGGGAGTGGGAGAAGGGAAGGAGAGGGTGGAAGGGAGGGGGAGGGAGTTTATAGGTTATTTTCGATTTTCCAGAGTGCAACATTTTCTTCCTTCATTCATCTAAATATGTAATTGCGAACAGGTTTTCTTCATTTTTGCTTTATTCGACGGTTAAAACTGTACTATCTTATTCTTGCGATGCTTACATGTTAAACGGTCGAAGTGTTAGATTCACTAAATCCCTTGAAATTCAATGGGCACTTCTGCTAGTGTGTGTGTGTGTATATATATATATATAAATTATTCTATTAATGTAATTATTTACCTCAGTATATTTCCTTTAAATGTACAGCATCCTCAATTAGCACCATGAATTCCACATCTCACTCACACATACATATTCTCTCTACGTCTGTGCGCACGCAATCCCAAACACCCGCACATATATGATAGATCAAACGATCAGCAAGGTACTGAATGGAAACTCATTAATCCGGGGTTAATGATTCGTCGTGAGAGGAAGTGACATTTCTTGATCAAGAAGCGACCGCCGCTCTCTTTCCTCGACGTCAACGGGCGAAATCTGTCTGACTCTTATTAATCTCCTTTCACTCACGCCAGTTCTAGTTCGATATCCTGTCTGTGCCGTTTAAGATCTACTTTAGTCGACGTTTTGGCTTCCGCGGGAGTTTTACGCATACAGTGATTAAACACATGCATAATTCATAACGGAACCCCGTTTGCTGTTTCATCGCGTATACTTTAACAAGCCATCTATCCCTCCGCCGACCAAAATAATCTAATATTAGTAGGAGATGAATTATGCATTACGTTCGCAAGCAATATTGAATACAAAATAACTAAATTGTTGCAAGCCCTGCCCAAGAAGGTCCTCAAATTTAACGACACATATTCCTATGTGGAAATCTATTCCACTTTGTACGATTTCGCTTTTCACGGCCTTTTCCATGATCGCATGTACCGTGCACAGCGATGGACGGGCACGATATGGATAACCTTCCGCTTACGTCCACGTTAGTTTTATTTTATTCACTGAGTTGGCGTTAAAACCTATATTAAAAATTAAATCTTCGAAGTTGTAAACTTATTTTATTGAACTGAAACAAATACGAACATTTTTTTCAATTTCATCTTATTTAATTGTTTAATTACGTATTAAATGAAATCTTCTTCGCAGGCAGATTATTTATAATTATTATATTATGATATAGGTTAGAATTAGGAAGGTGCATGCTCTTAACATGGATCGTGAAGAAAGATAGTTCGGTTCGAATGGGGCTGTGGTATTTTGGGGAATGAGATCAATATTCTTAACACGTTCAAGTGTTTTGCTTATATTCCAAAAGCACTCATTGAGCCGTCGCTAGACCCTTGCCTTACTGTCTTCTTTCGTCCCTCAACGACAAAAACCGGGGAGCGGAATCAAAGGGGATTTTTTTACTCGAGACGCGAGGGAAATCCTTTTGTTTGCAGCGTGCCAGAAAAAATAGGAACAAGTGGAAGATTTACGCCACTGCAGCGGCGGAAACAAATCTGTCACTGGAGATGTCTTTTTAATCCCCCCTTATCATGCCAAAACTTCTGATTTATCGATTCGAACATTGTGAGCGCGTGTGAGTCATATGTTGCGGCAAATGTCGGAAATTTAGCTACTAAACGGCGCCATCTGGCGTACGACGGAAATAAGTTGCACAAGTTTAGATGATATCCGAATCTTTGGAAATGAAGAAATTAAAATAAAGATTCTGAATAGCGATTGAAGCTTGTTCGAACTCATTAACATAATTATCCTAGTTTGTCTCATAGGGAAGACAGCTCAGAAAGAATCACTTTTTAGGCGCGTTTCGCTTACAGCGTGAGCGCCTATTATCGTCGATCGGTCCGTCCGTCCGTCTGTCCGTCAGTCCGTCCGCATGTTTGTTCTCGGCTTCTACGGAACGGCTTTTCATGAAATTTGATATTAAAGACTTACAATCAAATATAAGAAGAAAATCGCAAAAATGAATCTCGTACGCCAATCAGGGGTAACACTTTACTGGTGACAAAAAATGGAATTTTCGTCATATCTCGTAAAGCATTGCTCATTTCAAAATATTTTTCAAATAAAAGTTGTAGAACTGGCAAAGAAGAGTATTTCCTTCCCTATACATTTTTATCATAGAAGTAGCTGTTATCGAGAAAATCAAACAAAAACGTCTTAAATCGAGTTGAACTAGAAAATTTCTTGCGTGGTTACTTCTTCATTGTTGCTAACATAAACAATCTCACAGACAAACGTTTAATTTACTTAAGTGTGCATGCAGTATTTAAAAATAGGAAGAAAATGTATTATTTATGGTGAAGAAAAGAACTTTAAAACGCTATTTCCCATACGTACAGGTATATAATTTCTTTCCATTGCACGAAACGCGCCCATTTGTGATGTTGTACACTTTCCTAACTTGTTGTTAATGCATCCGGATTTTATATTAAAAAGATTAGTTCTTTAATCTCCGAAACGCCAATATTACTCCCTCTTGTTTGACACTATCCAATTAAAATGGTAATGAATTAGACACTAGTCAGGTTTGTGTGGCTATGCTCAATATAAACGAGATTTCATAAGTTAAGAGTTGAGATATGTAATGCGTGTACCTCTATTGCATATATGTACACCCAGCCCTCCTATATGAAAAGGCATTCTTTCTGGAAGAGAGCCGTGTAATGTAGATCCGTCTTATGTGAACTTAGCTTTACATAGTCCATACTTCTTCAGGCACCCTCCTACAGACACACAATTAACAGCCCTTTATCTGATGCACATATATCTTTCTACAAATAGAGTGGCGTTGTCGATTATCTAATCACTCGTGACTTTCGAATGTCCCTTTCTCGCTCAATATTCGTATAAAACAGATTGATAAATTAGCTTGTGTTGAAAATAATGGTTAAAAATTCAATTGATTGCATGGGTAATTGATTGGCCGACTCAAATGAGTTATGCTATACTTTCAATTTCACTTCTCATTCCGGAAAGTCAGCAGTGAGATTTTTTCTGAATTTTTGCCACGCTGCAGGGAAATAATTCATCTCAGCATGAAGTAAATTCATTTTTTATTTTGTAAATACCAGTTCCGAAGTTTCATATAAATTCTGACCTTTTATAAAAATGAAACAATATTGTTTAATAGAATTTAGAATTTCAGCAAGAGCGATTTAATAATTTGGGCTTTTTTCCATTTCCAGATGGACCACGACCTGGATTTCTGAGTGTATTTTATTGGACGGAAGAAATCATCATATGAGTAAACTGCGTAAACCGAGGAGTATATTGAATGATATTGGAATGGCTGATTGCCTTCAATCGAAATCGTCTATTAACAAGTAAAATAAACGAAGACTTGGCGGAGAAGTTGGTGATATGGAGTGATACTTGTTATGTGGTGGAAAATCAGTCATTTAGAAATAATGACACCAAATACTTGGAAAGCATTGGAAAGTGTTAATCTAAAAGAACTCAGAAAGTGAAATTGACGGGCGATGTGAGAAACGAAGAAGTAATAATAAAAAATAAAAAATGCGATTCAATCAATAATAGATTAAGATAACTGTATGATGAATTTTCTAAGAAGAAACTGCATTTCTAATGATATGATTGAAGGAGAAAAAGGAAGATGGAGAAAGAAACTGATATTGGATGACTTGATGACGGTATATGAAAATCTCTGGGAGAAAAGTACCATTTGGAGATTCCGGAATTCTCTGTACTTGTGATTCATTATAAGTGTCTATTTTTAACGAATATCACCATGATCGCCGGATGCATCCAAGGATATCTATTTTTACCTTCTTCAACGAAGGATCTGATAAATCTTTGGTGAGATGGGTTATTCTCATTTTTTACGTCATCCACGCAGCTTAGATACGTTTATCCCTGAAGTTATTTGGAAATTTCCCTCTATTCTGCAATTCCTCCGATCCAAAATTTGCACGAACATACTGCGTACCGCATAACTCCGTGGTGCACAACTAAGGATACAGATTTTTGTTAACTGGGGTGAAAACTGCTGCTTTAATTACGTAGTTGAACTCTTTTGTCAGACATCGAATGCTTCTCCAATACGATGGTAGCTGTTTCGAAGGTTTGTAACAGGTGTCGTATCACGCAGTGCATTTGCCATAAATTACTGCCAAATTCTAGCAATGTGGAGTATAGTTACGTGACAGTTCCCGTTTGTTTCAGTGTTAAGAGAATTGATAACTTAGGAAGTACACTTCGACTCTTGGTTCTGTCATCAACTGAAAGTAGCGAGCGGTAAAATAGGGTTTTGAAGTGAAAGATGCGTTGTGAAAATTCAATCGAATGTTTCGGTATTGTGACAAGTGGTAAAAGTGGCTAGGACAATTTATAACAGTGCGCTGTGGATATCGGTTGCTGAATCAGACATTTGCCTAAAATCAACCCGCAGAATCCTATGCTGTCTACAGGATTCGCCGCCGATGGAATAAATGTCGCTAAGGTCAGTTACTAATCTCCGCAGATGGCGCTCCCAACGATGGACGACGGACGATGCTCCGGCCTCAGCGAAGGGTAGAAGAGACTTTCTTACTGACTAACGTTTAACTAACCCTTGACTAACGTAGTGTAGCATCATTATATGGCTGACGTCACGGAACAGCTGTTCGTGTCAGCCTTCGTTATATTTCGTGTGTTATAGGCGCGACTGTTTTCATGTTAGGCGTTCAAAGTTAGGGATATTTAGATAATTTTTTGTAGTTCATAGCTGTTGTAGTTATGCTACTAATCCATAACATTTACTAACAGTGATAAATGTTACAAAACTTTTCTAATCCGAATTCTTTTCTCTTGGCATACCCCGAATGGGACTACAACACCAAGGAAATTGAATCACTATGCATATTAAATGAAAGGTAACTATATTTTTTATTGATCAATATTCATGTAATCAATTTTAATCGTATTCTATAAACTATTGAAACGGGCCTTCATAACTGTGATTTTTCAGGAACCCTTTACCGAGTGCCGTGTTCATAAATGTTGATGGATTGGTCTTCGATCTGAAAAGGTGGCTCTATTTATGATGGATGGATTGTCAAGAGATGTAAGTTTAATCTTAATTTTTAGTTTGTAGTAATATTATTATGGAATGGAGAAAATATTAGCAAATATGTAAATCTAATTTTCGAAACGTCAATCACGTGGGACAGCAACCATTCATCAAATTTGGGATATTATTTCATCTATATTATTGGCTGTTCATTCTACAGTAGTAATTAACATGATAAATCGTCGTCAACGAGAAAAGCACTTAACTACCGTCAAGTCAAATTAAAATAGCTGTAGATAACTTTCAAGGAATGTAGACAGGAAAAGCAGGTTGAAATATTTACCTTCAAGAAGCAGATGCGGAAATATATTTGTCAGATATATCCATTTACGAAAATCATATATAAAATTTTGCGAATCATTTAACTACCTTGAAAGATTAGAAGGAAATTGAAATGTATTAACATTTATAATAGTTTTCTTGAAGCCCCTCTAAAATTTAAAGATAATGAATATAATGCTAATGGTATATTGCGTCGTTTTATCAAATAACCTTTTAGCGCCTCTTATAAGCCATCGCGAGTGAAATTCGTTTATATTTCCAGTTCTTTCTCATTCACGAAGGACCAATTCCAATTTTTTAAAATTCTTTCCGTGTTTTGAGAGAAATAAAAACCTTATGACACATCCGAACCTATGAAGTGCTCAATATTTGTTTATGGTAACATTCAGTTAATTCCAACGAAAGGATACGAATCTTGCTGCGCGAGTTTTTGAGATGCATTGTAAGATGTCTCATCTCAAAAGCGTTATACAATTCATTTGCTAGGGAAATAAAACGTTTAATCAGAGTATTTTAAAATCTATCGCCATTACCGTTTTCAAAGGTTATTCTTTAGGAAAGCTTACAGTAGAAAAATAATTCTCTTAAGGTTCACCTGTGGTGGGCCTTTGCATCTTGCTATGGGATCGGCCATTAATCCTTCCACCTGCACTCTTCGGATTCGTAGCCTGCGGTTTCGTCTTAACGTACGCCATGTGCAATTCCTCCCTTTCCACCTTCGTTTTCTCTGTTTCGGCGCCCTGGATTAGTCGTGGAACACGTGTAATCTGGCTTAATGTGGCCAGATAGATAGGTGGTGTGGGAGCGGATTTAAGAGAAGGAAATTGGGCCGTTTTAATCCTTTAAACGTGTTTTCCTTTAATCTAGGATGTTCCTTAATGATCCAACTTAAGCCTAAAGGAGAGGATTTGCGCCTTAATACAGAAGGGGATGAAACAAACGTTGGAATGACAGAATTGATGGTTAAGGTATGCGATGTTTGTTTTTTAAAGAAACAATCTGGAGGTAGCGCAACGATGCTAGGCACCTGTGCGTATTAGGGTAGGACCGGATTTAAACAAATGCGAATGAATATTTTCACTGATTGATTCGTACTCGTTTGTTTTTGTTCGAGAGTAGTTGAGTACGTCCAGGTCGCTGGTATTTTTCATACCTATTAGTTTGCACTAAAGCCAATTTTCTCTTTTTATCACAGAAAATCAATTGGATTATTTCTTTAATTATAATTTTTGCATAATAATTAATATTTATTTAAATAACTTGAAATTAATGTAACTGCATTCCCACCAAAATCATTCGATTATTATTGTGTAATGGGTAAAAACGGGTTTTGTCTCGACATTATATATTTGAGAATATAACTGTAAAATTAATATTTATTTTATTATTGGTCAATCGATTTCTTGTTCATGCCAATGTGTCCATGAGGTAACTGGCATAGCACAAATTAATTGATATTATGTACATTAAAGCAGGAAAACACATATATTTATGTAACCGAGTCCTTAATATCAGTAGGGCACTGGCTATATTACTAGCGTAGTATCGCAATAAATTTTAAATGATTTCATAAAGATCATCTATTAACCCTCCAAATCGTCAAGTATGAAAGACATTCTGAATTCAGGATTTCACTGAATACGGTTTTTGGTAATGGCATATTTTCCTTAAGGTATGTGCAAATTATTTTGGATCCAAGAAAATGAATAATTTACTTACCGGCTTTAGGAAAATATACACGGAGAATATTCTAGGTGATTAGATTTAGACTATCTGTGTTTAATTTTTATTAACATTATCATAACTGTCGAGTTTATATACATAGACTTCCAAAATATAGAGCATGGTTAAACTGAGATAAGTTGTATTAATAACATATCTGTGAGGCAGTATCTCATGGTATTTTCAGCTAAACGATGAAAATGTTCGGAAATTATGCAAAGACTTGTGCATACAACTGAAAAATGCTTAAGATTAGCAGTCCGAAATTAGGTCAGTTTCGTTAGAATAATGGCCTTGAAATATGTCTGTTAGCCGCCCGTTTGTAGGCGAACGCTTAAAGTATTTAATTCTACCCAACCCTTCGGGACCGAGTAATTAAAAAAATTCATCTCAGTACGACACTAATTCATTTTAAATGTCATATCTATTGTAATAAAAAAAATTAATGAAATTTGTCAGTGGCGTGCGGTGATATTTTATTTAGAGTAAGCTGATTGACAGACACTTTACTCCTTAACAACGTCGATCGCTTATACGCGCCAACCTGTGTTCATTGGTTGCTTTTAAGCTTCGTAGTGTATTTCTTTTGCTCTCAGCTGGTTACTTTAAACGCTAAACTTCCCTATTACATATTAACACCTATTGGTATCCGATTTGTAATATTTGATGTATGCTACCTTGAACTTTTTCCTACAAAAATGTTAGGTATTCCTCGTGAACAGGTTTATTTTGCACGGAAATATCGCGTTTACGAGTAAAAATATTTCTTCTCAAAAGCGGAATTGTTTGGTTGATATTGATATTATTGAAATTTTGGCTGTTAAAAAATCAAACCTTCTAGTGAGTGTGTACTACAGCAAAGGGATGGGAGGAGTCAAACTTGCAGACCAGTGCATCATCACCTACTCTATTGCTAGGAAGCCACTAAAAATATTACATGAAAATGTTTCACCATTTATTGAATATAACAATTTTTATTGCAAAAGTAATTTACAAAAAAAAACGTGGGGTAAATGAGTTAGCTAAATTTTGGGCTAGTGACTGCCCGGAGAGAAAAATACAGTGAAAGTAAACCAAAAACAAAGAGGGTAACACCATTACGACTAACTGGAAAATATGTCAGACTATAATCGTAGTATGTCTAGTCAGTCGCATTCAAGGAAAAGGTGTGTGGTTTGCATCTAAAAAAAGAAATAAAGAGAAAAGGAACAATTTATTGTTGCAAACAATGTGAGGTGTCCTTATGTGTTGTACCATGTATCGAAAACTATCATACAAAATATATAAAAACTATAATAATATTCGTCTCGCGTTCCCCCTTTAGATTATCTTAAATATTAACTTCCACCTCTCTTACACAAATATTTCTTTCATGTTTTGAGATATTAAAAAAAAGAAAAATTAAAAAATCATAGTTAGTAATAGGAATCCTTACACGGCATTTACTATCAAAAGCATGCAGAAAAACATCACCTATATTATGAGCACATTCTGGCTAACAATACTTCCGCTCTTGTCTCCTTCGCCGCCTCCCCTCTTTCCAGCTCGTCTCCTTCTCCTCCTCTTTCCAGCGAGAAACAGGACAGGAAAGAACAAATGGGCTGCACGCATTTCGTCTGCTTCATCGTCGAAACCTTGATAAGCGTACCGTATCTACGCATACAGCGACTGTATTTCGCCAGCTTGTTTGTCTTCCCTTCTTGTCGCCTTCCCCGCTATTCTCTCGAGCGCATGCTCGGAATGAATGCGTTAAGATAAAAATCTTTCCTCCTCCCTCGTCCCTTCCTATTCTCTCTCTTCTCGCACTTCACCAATGGCGATGAAGCACATCCCAATTTTTTGGTTGAGTTCTCGTTCTATGCTTATTGATGCAGGTATTAATTATTAATAATTCTGAATTCTGAATAATTATAAATATTTTTTCTTCATTTGTCACGTGGGCATGCGGCGCATAATTCGCTTATATGGATCGCACGCCACTGAAATTTGTGGGTTTTACTGGTCATGGATAT
Source organism: Uropetala carovei (assembly GCA_036926305.1). Classification (NCBI taxonomy): domain Eukaryota; kingdom Metazoa; phylum Arthropoda; class Insecta; order Odonata; family Petaluridae; genus Uropetala; species Uropetala carovei. Next base: position 3,200,744 of record JAXCHB010000325.1, read on the forward strand.
GTTGTGTTTGGAGATTGTCCCCTTTTACGGCAGGACCAAGCAGAAAATCAAATACAGGCACTCCCCAGGTTATGTAAGTAATTCGTTCCGGCACCCATTACGTAACTCGAAATTTGCATAAGTCGAAAATTACCACGGGAAGTACAGAAGAGGTGGGGAAACTAGGGCCCACGGGCCGGATCCAACCCCCAAATGCATTTATTCGGCACGCAAAGCTATTTCAAAAAAGCAATCTCTGAAAATAAAAATACGTAAGATCAAGCACCGGCGTCAACGATCGGAAAAAGACTGAAGGGATTGGGAGAGAAACCACAATACTACACAGACATGTAACAACAATTTAATCTATTATTGTATTCATATGAGTGAAGATATACACCGCAATTATAGCCAGTCGCTAGAATTAGGTAGCTTGTTATATCGGTTCGCCAGATTAGTAGGTAGTCGCTGTGGCCTTTTTTCAGGCGCAATTCAAACCCAAAGTCGCTAGATATAGCTAAAAATTCGCTAGAATGGCAACGTTGGCTGGGTAGCATAGCGTGGATTTCACATTACAACCCACGCCTTGCGTTCTTTCTCCGCGCACATACATATAGATTTAGTTCGCGCTCGCTTACGAAAACCGCTAACGTAAGCATGACAAAAACTTTTTCATACATTATTTATGGGGCCGCTTACGTAAGTGCGGGTTTACGTAAGTCGAGGCTTACGTAACCCGGGGAATGCCTGTATATATAATATATTTTCAAATTGTGCTTGCGGCTCATTGTCAACACATTCTTTTTGGGTGTTGGCCTTGAGTCCACAGTCTTCTATATAATGTGCTATTCATGTCTTCTGAAATCCGTTGCTTGTTTTTTCTTCGTATTATATTTATTTCCTGTCCTTTTCCAAGCAGTAGCCTTTATTTCATCTAATAGCGTCAAAATCTTTGTACCCAACCAATGTTGCTGGCCTAATTCCCAAATTATGGTCGTATGAGTTCTGTGCATGAACTCCATTATGAAAATTTCTTATTTCAAGGGCGAAATATTTTGTCCTAAGCCGAAACACAGTTATTCCTCCCAAACATGCTTTATTGGTCCGTAAATAGTCTATTCCGTATTTTAAATTTTGTAGGCTTCTTGTATACTTGTAAAACTAAATAGGAAAGTATATTACTCGATATTCAGAATGCTGCAAAGATAGCAGTGACGACTTTAACTAATATTCTGTCGCAGAGAAATTTGGACAAACGTTTAAACCAATTTCCGGTAATTTTCAACAAAAAGAAATGTTCGGAATGTTACAAACACAAATATAAATAATCTTAATAGAAATAATTAATATCAATATTGATTAAATAAAAAATTAAATTGAAACACGGAGATCTCCGTCATCGGTCGATTCGAAACCACATAAATACAAAAATATTCGCGCTGATAAATTTTTAAGTTACATTTTTTAAATGTTACATAGAATTTTTAATTTCAATTTGTTTCAAAAGATCCTTTATTATAGAGTCCATTTAAAAATTATATAAATACTACGACGAAATTTGAGAATCTTAAAGAGTAAGGCATTAGAAACAGCACGTTTTATCTACCACAACTCTTTGAGTGCTGCTATTTTTTCGACCTCTTGGTAAAAAATAAAGTTCTGATAAATTTGGTTAACAAATGCCCTGCGGTCAGAAAAAATATTTTAAAATATTTATATCAGAGAGTTTATTTTCGTAATTACTGGAAGTAACTCCTTTCTCCAGCGTTTCCTCTACATCTCCTCCTTGCGAGTTTATTAAGGTCGTTTATTTTCCACCGAATTTTGAGAGATATGTCCCGCGGTAAAAGCAAACTTGGGTACGCTCCAAAAGACGTCTTTAAGAGAATGAAAATGGAATATGTTAATTAATAGCATGCATTTCTAACCGAATCCTCTCAGGGAGGAAAGAGTGAGACGACCAAAAAGTGAAGTGAATCAAGAACGCTTATCCACTGCTTCAAAGAGACTTAGCGATCCATTAGGAAGAATAAAAAAACGCCGATTATATTAATTTTAATGAGCCGATAAAAAAAGAAAAAAAGTAGAGTGTTATCCATGAACCTGGATAAAATTATTGCGCTTTCCTTTTGTCGTTAAATTCTGTAATATGTTATTTCGTAATAATTAAGAAACTGAGGAGAATTTGAAAGTTGGTCATCCATTATAATCGTAAATTTAGCATATATTATTTTTATATGGTTATACCGCCACATATTTGGATTGTAGGGCCTCGTTTATGAATCTCATCAACGCGAAAATGTAAACTCAGAATTTTAGATTTCCATCTTTTATGCATTCGGGGATATTTAAACAAAATTTTTATTTTTATTTCGAAACTATAGAAAAATAAATGGCATCATATATCACATACACCCTGCAATTTTCAGTCCTGTATCTCTTACCGTGTACTAACTTTTTTTAATTTGTTTGATAGCAATGAGGGGCAGACAGAAGGAAAATATAAGGTTGTTTATGAATTGAAAAGCGCTAAAATGTCCTTTGAGCTAAAGTAAAAATGTGAGCATTTAAATTAGGAGTGGAAAAAAGCATCTTTAGGGTCAATCGTTGTTAACATTGGGAGTTTCTTAAGATCGATGAATTTTTCCTATTCATTAATTTATTTTCTAAGATAAACATATTAGATGCGACTGAATAAAATATGTAGAATATTTGCAGACTAAATACGCTTTACTTCTACATAATATAGTTCGTACCGTTTATTTTATTTTGATCTGCGATGTTTCCGTTTATTCAAGATGTTGGAAAAATGAAGGAATTGAAAAAAATAATGTATGGAATATAACTGCGTGTTATTTAAAAATTAAACCACATAGAATTTCCTAGATACAGAACTTTCATGCAATGATTTAGCCCTAAAGTTATGTTACAAGTAATTTAAAAACCAGTGTAACGAGTACAATGGGAACTTTATATAGAAAACAAATGTTTTCAGATACTACAACATAAAAATCTGAACAGATCCGTATTATAATTATAATTTTCTTACATCTCTCCTGATTTTTCTTTTGGTTTCGAGGTTTTCTGTTTCTTTCTTTGAATTCGCTTAAAAAAATGCTGCAGTTGTCTTTATCTAGTTGAGTGATTTACATCCCATCGATCAACATGTCATCTTCCCTTATTTGTTTTGATTTCAGAATTTAACAGATATATTTTACCTAACAATCCTGGCAGTTCCAATAGTAATAGCAGGGTTTCAGATATTGAAACTACATATTTATTTTTTGAAATTTGTATCGCTTCGGTTAACCTAGTTTTAACCAAACACACCGTGTTCGGTATTTCGGCATATTTTTGTAGTACTCTGATTTTTCTTTGTTTTTGGGTGTAAACCAATGTATTTCCTGACACACATATCCTTCCTTTTCCAATTTTTTTTTGGAGCAAAAAAGTTCAGTACTGTAACTGCAGAAAGTCGAAAAAAATATCTTTATAAAATACGCCAGGCAACGCAAACATTACGGCTTCATTTAGAATGCTAAAAGCGTCCTATTTTCGCGAGCGCCATAACTTTCCGCCGTCTACCACATTGTATATATTTTTATATATGTGTCCCGACGGAAGAAATCGAGGTAATGCTACGCGAAAGAGAAGCAGGAAAATTTACGTAGCCATGCGGTCCGACAGATTCATTCGGATGCGTTTTCACGTGAATGTTTTCTCTTACGTCACGTCGGATGCGCTCAAAATTTCGGTTTGTTGGAAAATGTGGTCGGAGAGCTCCTTTCATCTGATGACCTCATCAGTTTTTGACAGGTCGCAAAAATGTCGCACTACCTCAAAGTCATAGTAAGGGAGAAATTCAGAAGACGTCTTAAATACGTTCAGGAATAGAGCAATACCCCGCTTAACACGAATGATAGGTTCCTCATAAATACGTGTTAAGCGAATTTCGTGTTAAACGGGGCCGATGTAACATAGGAGATTTAAAATGGCTGAGGTATATAGCGTTAAAGAAAGAGAGAGAGAGAGACAACCAGAAATAGGATTTTAGTAATATAGATAAAAATCAGATGTGGCCAACACATGACTCCATATTTAAGGTATAGATATTTAAATTATTATGAATAGCATTATAAGGCAAAATTATTATTTCGTATCGTAAAAGAATACATTCATCCTTATTGCCGTAAATTATATGTTGAATATGTTTACAGAATTCACCGCTAGTTGGTGGCTTTGTATACTGGAAATTTACGAATAAGTTAAATATCTCAGAAATGGATGGTTCTGCGAAAATTTGTTCCAAACAAAACTTGGAAGAAATATTACTTTATACAACTTTGATCCTCAGGAATATTACCAATAACGACGTTTTTAAGGAGATATTTTACGGAAACCGAAAAAACCGATTATTTATAAATAATTCGTAAACAATAACTGCTATGGAAAATTGTTTGAAATAAAAGATGTAGGAAATTATATATTCTACATTTTTTGTAATGGTCAATGTATATAATAATGAAGTATTATCGGAGAAATATCGCAAAAACCGAATCGGGTTTAGAATAAGCCTCGACTTCCGGTTAACCGGTATTGTCCATAAGTAATTAGTTCTCTGTGCTCATACCAAAGTGTTATACTTGAAATTTGGTCATGATATGGAAAGTGCTTTTCGAGTTGGAGTGCCCACTATCACATGCACACACATACTCATACACACACACATACGCACAGACGTCATTCCGAATGTAGTCTGGGCGTGTTCTGGGGACCTCAAGGCATGTGTTTCCGTTGGGATCTCGAAGCCGATTTTTTCATGAGAGCAGTACTTTCTCTGTACTGCGTGTATGGAGAAAGTAGAAAGACGACTTCGCTTTGAAAATTGTACGCTTCTTTTCACAAAGTCAAATATCTTTAGCTCGTGTTATGAATATCAATTTTATCACTCCGAAATTGATCGTGTAATAGTTACGCTGATAAAATAAAAGTTGAAAGTTTGCTGATATGCGAAAGGCAATACAGTAAAATCCCGCTATACGTTGTTTCGCATATACGTCGCCAATCAATTAAGGAACATGTTTCGTTATAAGTTGTGTCGCTTCGCACGTACGTCGTTTCTGAAATACTAAAAGCGAAATTTCAGAAATTCCAATTGCGGTGCAAAAATTATAATTATAACTATAAAAACCCTCTATTCGGCTTTTAATTTCATGTTTATTATTATTTATATGAATTAATTTAATTTCATGTTTATCAATACGTATAAAATCATACTCAGAATAAACATTTGCTGGACATGTGTTTGAGAGATCACTATGGGTTAGGTGGTTCACAAGATACACAGGGGATAAAAGGGACTGTCCCAATTATAATGACTATATCTAAAAAAACCTATTTCTGGGCGACAGTCAGCTATAAGAGAGCTTTGTGGACAGTTGTGTCTAACATTTTGCGTGTTTACGTTTGCATTGATATCTCATGAGATATTGGATATACTTTTCATTGTGAAATCTGCTTGAAAAGTATACTCTCTACACTCTATACTCTAAAGTGCGTCTCAGTTTACGTGTAAGTAAAGAAAAAATTTTTGTTCTCCATCACACTATAGACAATTATTTTCAGCGATTTTTGAATTAATTATTGCAATCGGTTAGTCGTTGTTACGATAAAATGTATATTAAATTATTATGAATAGCATTATAAGGCAAAATTATTATTTCGTATCGTAAAAGAATATGGTCGCCCTTATTGCCGGTTAACCGGTATTGCCCAAAAACTAGTCAGCTCTTTGTGCTCATACCAAAGTGTTATATATTAAATTTGGTAATGATATGGCAAGTGCTTTTCGAGTTAGAGCGCCCACAATCACATACACACAGACATTATTCCGTAATTAGTCTAAACGTGTTCTATGGATCTCTAAACATGTATTTCCGTTGAAATCTCGAAGTTGATTTTTTTCATGAAAATAATAATAATTTCTCTATACTACTACGTATATGGAGAAACTAAAAACGTATAAATTACTTTAAATACATCACTGGTATCAATAACACGTTGTGGGGCCATAATATTATGCAAAATTCGTTTATAATAAGAGTAAATTATAAAATTTAGAAAATTTTTAGAGATGATGTACTACACAATAACACCAAACGATGCTGAACTGTAAAAAAAGTTTTAAGATGGCCGACAGACAGTGATTACTGATTGGTTGAGAGCGTATTTACCTCAAGCCAAGTGCGCTGATTGGTTGAGATCCTGATGGCTGATGTCTTGAAACACTCGAGCGAGATACGTTCACTTTCATTAGATTTTAGTTACACAGAGGAAGGGATTCGTTTCCTCTTGTTATTTTTGTTCGATTTTGACTAACAAAAATAGAATAGTTTTTTCGTGCTATAACGAATTCGTGCTCACCGGGGGTCGTGTTGTTGTATTTAAAATAATGCACTGCGGTTTTGGTTTTACGGTTAATTATGCCACATTCTCAAGCTTCACCAAATTTATTTCTCTCCCTTTTTTCTCTGAATATCACGGGTTCTCTTTTTAGTTAGCATTTCAAACTCCGTTACCCGTAAGTCGCCGAAGGGAGAAGAAGCAGGTAAAGTTTGCCCCGTAATTGAACTAAACTGGCGACGGAAGCGTAGTTCTGAATATAAATGACGCTGTCGCATACAGAAGAGTAGTAATCAAGAGTACCTCGTCTGCGTGGGAGCCATTTGGAAATTCTCTGAGAGAATTGTTCGTCAACGTTTTACTGGACGCAGAGATAGGGGTTTTTTTTGTTTCTTTTAAATCTTCCTCGCTGAGGGGAACTTCGTACAAATTTTTGTGCGACGTCTGAAATAAAAGCAAAACGTCAGGAATATCGTCCTGAATTAATCTATGGGAAAAAGCAAGCGAGGCATTTCTCAATGTCACCAATCTTGCGACCGTCATGGAAAGATATACAAAACCTGTCATGTTTTAATTTGATTCTCTTTGAAACTCTTTTAAATAATTACGGTTTTCTCAAATTATGACATATTATTTAACTGTTTAGTATTTCAAAAATTAGGGGCGTTAACTTTCATAACGTTTTTTTGCAATGATGAAAAGTTAATTAATTTAATTTCTGTTGCGTAATTTCTTTAAATGTATCTTCATTAGACGTCAGTAAGAAGTAATGCAAACAAGATCATTTAGCAACATCAGTTCTGAATTTTATACCGTCCTACAATTAAATTTACTTGACGGAATTCAATTATACGAAAGAAAGGAAAGAAAACATACTTGCTAGAAATTGTTTATTTAATTACACAAAATATCGCGGAATTATTGTACATATTTTCTATTATTCTGTTATTTAATTTGTCATGTCCCATTAACAGATTTCGCGTATTTTAATGCTGAAAATGTGCTTTTCTTACGCTTTAATATGGGATTATTTCAAGCTATGAGGGAAAAAAATGTAGGGCAGATATGACAGTATAATTTAAAACATTTTTTTGCCATGTTGTACGAAGGAATAAAAGTGTAGGCTCGCATGAAATTGCCCTATTTAATACATATTCATCGCTGTTTTTCATGACAAAGACGCCGTTACCGATTTGGAAACCATTAAAACTCGCGCGCATTAGTCAGCATTTGCCTGTTTTTTTCCATGTCTTTAGAAAAGTTTATATTCTAGAATTCCTCTTAATTTCCCGCCTCTTTTTTTGTCGATTCCCATCCGCCAATAGCCTCATTTTTACATTCCTCCTCGAAAGTAGGACGAGTTTCTGGATTCGTTTTTCAACGGGGACTATGAGACGTACCCAACCAACGTTGATATTCCTACCATATCTCTGTCTCACCTTCGGGTCTGACCTGCCTCTCACCTACGCGGCATACTGTCTTCAGCTGGAAATAGGAAGCGAGACAAGCGATCCGGGAAAGTGGGATTCGGCGAACAGAATCGGAAATAAATCATGAAACGGATGGAATCGCCGGGCTATATCGCAATCCGTTGACCTACATAACGCGACATGCAGTGGAAGGGCGATTTATTTCTCTTCGTCGGATAAACCGATGGAATAAAACTCGGTGTATGTTGTGCAGCGACGCATTGACGCAACATATCTCACCTTATTTCTCCGCGTGCCAACAAAATTGAATCTGGGGGGAAAACGCATCGGATAATCTTTTTCGAGTTTTCGACGCAGTCGAAGTTTGTTATTTGACGAGGGGAAATATTGGTTGAATATCGAGGAGTTGCTGAAAAACAAACATACGTTTTGAAACAAGATTTGGAATTAAAAATCGTCGAATAACTTCGCATTCCGTAATATCTTCTTATTTTATGTGTAAAATTAATTTCAGTAGAGGGAAAACTTTTATGCTCCTAATTTGTCGTTGTATCCTGACCGACATTCCGTTATTTGATCAACAAGCTCGGTCATATTTGTTTTTCGCCTTTCTTCGCGAATACGAGCAAAGCTTTGGAATACAAGACTGTTACGAGAAATGTATTTATAATGTGCGCAGAAGTTATTTATATACTATTGAATAAGAACTTTCCAAAATCGGGATTAAAAAAAATTTCATGTCAAGTTCAAAGAGATTTTTTTGTCTTGAGACATCAAAGTAAACTTAAATTCCTTCCTTATTTAAAAACTTAAAAATTTCTTTTAAATTAGATTTTTCTAACTATTATCTTGGGATATTGGAATCATACATAATGGATTTATGACATAAACATCCTGCATCATCATTCTAATATATTCTCTGGCAGTTTTAACGATCAATAAATTATTAATCAACCAAAATTTAAATAATATTAGTGAAACAGAACAACATTAGTTTATCGATTGAAGCAATTGTATTAAGCTGTATCGGTTACCTTTAAATGAGTTTCACGAAATAATTTTCCGTAAACCACTAAGGAATTCAGTCACATTTTTTAGTATATTCAGAATGAATGAATGCCGTAAATTAATTTAAAATTTATCGGATTCTGAATTATCTGATGGTGTAACAATGTATTTAAGGGACGAAATAGAAAAACAAATTCGATTTTACAAAGTCTTAGTGGAAATTTTCTCCATAAGAAAGTTAATGTCTTTAGTGTGGACGTTGATCCACTGACCGTAGACGAACTAACGTTAATTTCGGAGAGTTTTACTTAGACGGGAGTAATCATCATTAGCCACAGAAGTGGGCGTCTCTCCGTAATCGATGATTAAGCGCCTGATCACAGGGAAACGGTCAAACTCTCAACATCTAAGGCAGATGGGTTGGTTTACTTTTGCTTGAGGAGAAAAAATCAGAAATGCTCAGAATCAGAAAATGAAAAATCCGAATAATGTTTCAGTAATCATTTTAAAGAAATTCAACAATATGCTACAGTCAACATACACTCTTAAATATCCAGTCCCTTAAGAACTCAAGAAGAATACCTTACGGCCTGCCAAATGTTAAATCGATATCAGGGCGTTATTTGATGCAGCATATTTTAAAGAATTTCAACAATATCCTACAGTGAATATACACTCTTAAATAGCCAGTCCCTTAAGAACTCAAGAAGAATACCTTACGGATATTGATTCACCTGTCAAATGTTAAATCGAGATCAGGGCGGTATTTGATGCAGCATATACAATTTTTAACAATCGACACACGATACATTTATCTGATAACGCTGAAAATTGTATATTTTATCGTTTAAATTACTTAAGAATATAGGCGTAATAATTGAAGGATAAAATTCTCATTTAAATAAAAAATTAAAGGTGCAGTCATGCAAAACAATGACAGATTATTAGACATTCACTAACATTTACGTAAAAATTTCACCCGTGGCCGATAATAAATTCTCATTTCATTTTCAGTGTGAAAATTTTCCCCAATCAATAACGTGCATTTGGCTAAATGGTTGATCGAGTCACGTCATAGCCACTTACAAGATGCGTTGCTCGGTGTATAAATCATGCTTTTTTTAAATTTTAAATCGGACTTCAATTAATTATTATTATTGGTAGGGTTTGACAGGAAATGTCAAGAAATAAATCTCGAAAATACGTGTAACCTTCACCGAAATTTAGATGAGATTAAAAAAGATGATATCCGTACATCAATTTTGAGCTTGATCGATGAATAGGGTGAAAATGTACACGTCCTATATTGTGCGAATTGCATATTTTCAGAACACAGTTATCCAGTTAATTAAATGTTCACGTTTACGATTATTTTTGGGGCCCAGAGTACAAACGACTACGTTTTTAAAGCTCCTTAAATGCGAGCGCGCGTACGACGTTTCGTTTCCGTTAAGCCGAAAATGATTTTGATTTTCCTGAAATCTTGACGTTAAGTGGATTAAAGGCGTCGAAAAGATATAACAACGGCACCCGTCAACGGTACGCCGCATTTAATAACGATCGTAAAGACCGGGAGGGGGCCTCCCACTGAAAGTACGCCACCTAGCTTCGATAAGGTTTCTTGTTATTTTTTTATGTGGGAAGAAGAGGCTCCATAACTTCTTTATTGGCGTAGTTTGAGGCGGTTTATCTCCTCAATTTCCAACTCAGTTTCTCATATCTCCCATTTCCTTTCCTTTCATCTCCCCCATCTCTCTCTCTCGCCTTCTCTCTTAAGTTTCTTCTTCTAAATGCCATAACCTCTTCATTCTGTTGATAAAGTCTCTCTCCCGCTACCGATATAAAGTCTAACGTCTTCGGTCGATACTTGGTGGCGTGGTGAAGCTTTTTCTCTTTTTTATGGTGTTACGCTCTCTAGGTGAAGGAGTCATTTGAAGCTGATGTGGTTATAATTCGTTCGAGTGATATCAGTGAAAAGGTCCTGAAACGGTGTGCATTTGGTGTTTCACCCGCTCTTTTCGCCTTGAAACTCATTTTTGGTGCAATTTCGTGTCAATGAAACCTTTCCCTGATTTTCCCGTATCACGTGCTGGTTCGTGTGTTTTATCTGTTATTTGATGCCATTTTCTCCCTATATTATGATTGCTCTTGGATTTTTCTGTTTTGCGTTGAAATGATGATCTTTTATCATTATTTTTTATGGAATAATACTAACTGAAATTGAACTTTTGGTCAAAAATTCTAACTTTACCGGATTTATAGCCCATTTTGTTTCACTTTCATGCCATATAAATTCATAATAATGCAGTTAATATTGTATAGGTTAACTTAAAAGATGTTTCGGAGAAGAAAAACTAAAATGTAACTTGGAAATCTATCAGGGGACTGGATTCCGTGAATGCTGTAATATCGTATTCATTACATTACGGAATTATTTTATTATGGTCTTATTGTTAGTTAAACACTGACAGACGATCATTTTAAGGAAAATGATTGGCGCGTCACTTTCATGCCATTTAAATTCATAATAATGCAGTTAATATTGTATAGGTTAACTTAAAAGATGTTTCGGAGAAGAAAAACTAAAATGTAACTTGGAAATCTATCAGGGGACTGGATTCCGTGAATGCTGTAATATCGTATTCATTACATTACGGAATTATTTTATTATGGTCTTATTGTTAGTTAAACACTGACAGACGATCATTTTAAGGAAAATGATTGGCGCGATACATCTAGATTAAATGTGCATGTATATTTATTTTTTTTAAAGTGGACAATTTTCTGTTTGAGTCTAATGTTAGTTAAAGTTATGATCACTCCTCTAACCTTCTTTAAGTCAGCTATAGTTAAATGAAATAACCAATGGAAGAATAAATTTATCATAATGCTTACGCTGTAAATAAAATTTAGGACGTTGCTTAGCAGTTGTCAACCTCCTTCGCCAAAGTGCACTAAAGAATGTTATCCAAGTACAGTCACGGACTCGTGAAAGGAAAAGATCGTAAATTACTACATTACCAAGGCAATGAAGTGACAAATGGAAGATTAACGGGCTTTTTATTAAAGTTGGCTATCGGAAACTGAATTTCCATTTTCGCGGAAGCAATTTCACATTACCCCCATATTCCGTCCTACGATATCAGATCACTGCGCAAAATAGATTTTCCCTGGAAATTTATGAGGTCACATTCTTTCATTCTCGTCAGATCGCAACCTTTATTCGTTTACGGCGCCCTATTTCCAAATAATTTTCATTCCTCTCGAGCAAATATAGGTGACATTAATGGCGTTTGTGAATAGTGTGCGTGTATATTCATACGCACACTCATGTGTATGGAATGCTTGCGTTCATGTAATAGGCGATTACTTAAGGAACTCAGTGCCACTAGAAGAAGGTTTTTTTACCCAGCCATAAAAGGAGTATAGTTTACTCCAAAAGCTTCTTGGAGGATTTCGCAAGCTGCTCTTTCCGACGGCGTAAACAGTAAACGGAAAGTAGAAAAAAGCGGAAAAACGCCAACTCCGCGACATTCTGCCGCAGTTCGGTTTCCTTGGTTACTCAATTTACTTGATGAAAAAGTTTTACCCACCCGTCGCTTTCCCTCACCCACGGTCTACGGGGAGCTTGAGAAAGTAGCAACGGCAAAAGCAACAACAACATGGACAACAACTGAATGACCGACGGCGAGCACTCCATCTGGAAAACAGTCGCGCGCGTTTATTTATTTTTTCTGTAATCCTTCTGATTGTGTCCCCGGAGTTGCAATTCCTCACTGCGGAGCGATGTGGAAAACGGGATACTTTTAAGTCCCCAGTAGTGGGTTGTGGCGTTAATTAATGGAGAAATACGTTCTCTCTCTCACCCTTTGTTTATTTAAAGGGCATGCGGCGTGTCTACCGATTAAAGATCAGAAGAGAAGGTTGGAAGTACCAACTTACTCGAATATTTTCTGGGGCGTTTGATTTTCGGCGTAGGTAATCTCTCTCTCTCTGTCTTTGTCTCTCTCTCTCTCTCTCTCTCTCTCTCTCTCTCTCTCTTCCTCTTCCTTTCCCTCTCTTTGTCTCTCTCTGTCTCTCGTCCCGTCTCTTTCTTTGCAGCACGGAAAATTACGCGTACATTGCCTTCATAGTTTTTTTTATTTTAGATATATCTAATTTATGAAACAAGATAGTTTCAAACGTTAAATGAATACATACGAATTTTCTAATTCTAACGGTATCATTTCTTAATTAAAGTGTTTGTAGCCAAAAATAAACCATTTTATGTCGAATATATAGGTTAAAGAAATGGAAAAAGCTCACCGTTTTTCATATTTGACTTATGGGTGATGTTTTGAAAAGTTTTATCTCCGAAGCAAACCGTTTTGGGTGCCATTGGGGGAGATAAACGAACGATGGACAAGTCATTCTAAATATACCATTATTTAGAGAACAAATTAAGTTTTGCAGGAATGCAGTTATGTAAGGAATGAAAATGTTGTCTAGGTTTTTAACGTAAACAGAATATATTGCAAAATCCCTTTATTTGCTCTTAGACCGTCAAATTACTGCCGAAGAATGCAGGTGCAATTTAAATGTAAGTTCTTAGCAAAACTTGAAAATGAATGCCTTTCTGATTAAATAGGGTCTGAAATATCACATAGCAATTATACCGTCTTGAAAAATAAATGCTGTAAATAGAAAATTGGAAACATTTAGAGATTAATTTTGTAATGGTGATGTTTCATTCATGCATTGGTTCAGGAAGGTTTTGAATTTGAAAGAATTTAGAGGCGTTTGCGTTTAAACAAGGTTTCATAGAATTTGCTCATTTCAATTATTTTTTCTCGAATGGCCAGAAAATTCAACATATTAGGTACATACATTTCTCTTTATTCCAAAATACGCTATATATTTTTCTCTCTCTAACGTTTAAGAGTTTCTGGGGTTTTATAGGTTTTTAAATGTGTGCTATTTACGTAGAGCTCTCTCTTTCCATGAAATTATGCATTTTTTAAAACCAATGTTATTCATGGCGGAAGAAAAAAAAATTAGGAAGCGTTGGTTCGTATATTGAATATTGCAATCAAACCAAGAAGGCATTTTATTGCAATAAGTTAATTTTTTTGCCTACATTAAATGTTATAAACGAATAAATCTATGATGGATGTATACGTTACTGCGAGCACCTTTTTCATAAAGTTAATACGGAGTTATTGAATTTGTATCGTCAGTATATGTTTCATATTATTTGCGGTATTTCTTAACTTTTTTTAGTGATACCAAAATTGCGTCATTATTCAGAAACTAGATTTCACTTACTCGCACGGATTGAAAGATTGTGACAAATTAAAATTATTCCCAGCTAAAAATTCAATAATTAAATACCTTCAGGTTCCTGACTTCTTTGACGCCCTTTTAAGTCGACGAGTTTAAAGGTCGTTGCGACGATGCGACGAAGATGGTCGAGTAAACTGCGTTGTAGTCTCGTAGATTTCGTGAAGCACCTGAAAAAGAAAATAAAGTATTTAATTGAAATGTTCTAAAAATAAAAAAATATGCTTACAATTTCTAAGCCATTTATAATTCTGCGCTTTAGTTAAGGTGAATCGCTGCGAGTAATATTTTATTTTAGTTATTAAATTGAAGACATGCGTTGCACCCATTAGCGTCCTTTTTCCAGCTTTCTTTATCTTATTTGGCTGTATGATTACGTATAAATACATAAATAAACATTATAAATCGCGTGATTTGTCCTTTCGTTTTAATAATTATCACCACATAGTTTTGCCTCAAATGAGCACATACGGCATCAAAGAGCACTAAATTTATGCTTATAGTATGATGAATAGTAGTAGTCCAGTTTCAGCCAATACAATTTGTAAACTAAATTATTTTATTTTCCAATATTTATAATTTTCATCGTTAATAACAAATAAATAATCGAAAATATACGTAAAGATCATTCAGAATGTGCTTATGAGACAAGTAACAGGAACTAATTCAGCGTTATTACCTCTGCTAGTCAAACGCACTTAAACTCCTGGTTCATTTTATAACATTTAACTGGCACGCCACTTCTTAAAAATATTACCCAAACACAAGGAGATGAAGTAGGAGAAATTATGATATGTTAGTTTTTATGGCATCATGTTCATGCATGTTGCATGCAATAACAATTGCCAAGTTTGGCATACGAACACATTTCTCCTAAACGATGCTCTTTCATTGTTATCTAGCGCTAGCAATTGCTTTTTTCTCTGCATTTCAACTATTGAGACAACATACCGCTTCATTTCTTTCTCTCTCTGCCGAAGAAAAAAATTGTATAAAAACTTAAACATTGAAGCATTCATGTTCCAGTCTCTTGTTATAGAAGAAAAAACTCGCATATAAATGAATGGGAAATTTTCCATTATACTTTTGTATTTGATGATATTAATTGCACAGTATTATGTGTGGGTGCTGTAGAAAGGACAAAAATTACTTTATGGCATTAATAATGATGTAGTTCAATTTTTGTTGCTTCTCACACAAAAAACATACAAAGTTCGAGAATCTATGTTTGTATTGAAATGTTAATTTATCATTTATGGAAGCCTCTACGGAATGCCTGATATGGTTTCCTCTTAAAAAATAATAACTGCAGCTAATTAATTCCACCAAAAATACAACCGTACAATTTTAATTCGCAACAACACTCGTGATAGATGGATTTATTTTTTTATGATAAAAACATCCGAAATTTCGCCCGAAGGTAAATAGATTCCATATTTTGTAATATTTTCATCAAATAGGCAGGAAAACGAAACCAGTTTATTAAAAAAAATTATTCTGGATTTTTTTCCACGCAATTTTTTTCTCGAGTACTCTTTCAAACAGGCCGACTCCTTTGTTTTCCTCTCTCTTTTATTTCCTCGTTCTTCTAGCCGTCTCCTGGTCATTATTTCCCCCACCTTCTGTCCACTCTCACCCCCTCCATCTCCTACCGCCTCCACTCCTACTTCCCCTCCATCTCCTATCACCTCCACTCCCTTTTCCCCACTCCACCGCCTCTCCCCCGCTGTTAAATAACTTTTCCTTCTTTCCCGTATCGACCGGGTAAATGAGATACCTCCTTCCTGTTAGCTACATCCCTTCCGTTCCCCTGTCGTTCTTCCCTCCCTCCTTCCCTTCTACCGTACTTTACCCCCCCCCCTCCTTTTCGCTGTCTTCATTTTGCCGACCCTCTTCATCATTTCGTATTTATGGCGTGCGACGTTCCTCCCCTCTGGCGAGGAGAGGGCGAAACAAGGGAAGGGCGAGGGATGCTAAATTTTCCTTATTATCGTTATTTTTTATTTCCTTCCCTTTCTTTACCCGTCACCTTTCGGTAGATAATAACGAAACGTATCTATCGCTCCTCCATTTTTTTGCGAAAAATTTGATACGGGAGAACTTGGTTTACATAATGACGGGAGTATTTTCGAAATTTCCGGTGGAAGTTATTTTTTTTTATGGGTTAACTTAAGTCATTTGAATTTATGGAATATTTTCGAGCTTATCATTATTTCAGTTTGCTAGGTTGTCAGAGGTTCGTTTCAATGAACTTAATCTATTATCTATATTGTCCTACTTATTGTGGAAATCGAATAATTTTGAATCATTGTTACATATTTGAAAATTTTCCAATGTTAATCTTCTGAAATAATGGACTAGAACACTGACATCACATATAACTAATAATTCTTTTGAAGGCACCCAATATTAAAACCCTATCCGATACAAGAGAATGTGATTTTCGAGTATATCAGAGTAATAATTCTGCTTTGATTGACATTTGAGATATTTGGTTATAAAAATAACACATATTTTCAATATATCAGCAAATTTACGTTGATTGTTTTATTTCATGTGTAAATTAAATCATTGCTTTCACAGATGATAATTGCTTACTGATTCGACGAAAGAGGTGTTTATAGAAAAAGTGTTGCTAGGATGTAAACATACATACAAGTATAATTCAGTGAAGACGTCGATAACCGTTCTTCGTCGAAACATTTCACTTCATTCAGATATGAGGAAATATGACAAAACGTATGTGCAATTTGTTTAAATTTCGAATTGCATCCATTTCCACGACACATGAATTTATTACACGTTTCGTGATCGGATTAATTTCAGCAGTTTATTTCCATACGTGCGACATAATGATTCAGTTTAATTTTCGAAAACTGCACTATATTTTTTTAAAAACGTTTTTAGTTCTTTTCGTCGAAGGATTATGTTAATTAAGCGCGTTATTTATAGCGCAGAATAAAAAAAATGTCGATGCCTACGCGACGGGGAGAAATAACATGCCGAAAATCATTTAGAATTTGACTTTTTTTTTTTTGAGTGACGCGACAGACGAATCGGAGCGCACTTCCTCGTCGCTGCAAAACAATTAAAATGCCGATTTTTTGTCCACGTAACTATCGATTTACATATTTTTTACATCCTTTACCCCAGTTTTGAAGGTTTCTCCTATCTTTTTCGCTCCCGTCCGAAAGCTTTGGTGCAACGTCTCCCCTTCTTCTCATAAAACACCGCGCGGAAAAATAAGTCATTTTGGTTCTCCGTGCGATGGTGTTTTCGGAAAACTCGACGCATACCTGTAAAGTATCGCCCCCGAGGTGAGCAGCATGCTTCAGGCGGTGGCGTCTCCCTGGATAGAATCCGAGTTTCGGATCGGGAAACGTATGAAAAAGTAATACGAAATGCAGTAGGTAAAAATTGAATTACTTTTTTTTTTATAGATTTAATATCATATAATGTTACCGATATCGGAAAAATATATATCCCTAACCGGGTGAAGATAAGTGGGAAGAAGGAACGTCTTGAACATCTATTTTGATTTATTTTCGGTGAATGGAAACTAGCACGAAAAATTTTCATGCAAATGAATATGACGCAATATCTATGAAGTTATGGTCACCCATTTCGATTCTAGGAGCGTTTCTTCTCCCCATTTAAATAAATTAGGAAGAACTTCAACGGAACGTGAGAGCTTTTTCTCGTTACGATCCTTCTTCATTAATTAGCAATTCCAGACTGATGGATGCTAGTTCATATGAAGGAATGAAAGGATGTGGACATATGTAGCAGACGGAACATTGGGGGAAACTTCCCTTCTCCCCCTAGGCATTCATAGGGTTCAAGGAATTCTAAAATGGGTAAATTTCTCCATGGAATTTCCGGAAGTCGGCAGACATCTTAGAAAATACTTAAGATCGTGTTCGTGGAATGTACCAAAGGACTAGTGGATTAGTGAACTTGATCGGGATTTGGATCCCATGGCGAAAGGGTATGGTAGCATGAGGGAGGCGATGACCATTTGAACATGGAAGGTTACCGAGCGGTGGGAAAAATCCGCCTATCGCTTACGCTGTTTATGCGAACCGAAATAAATGAGTGAAATAAATATCGGCTTTCGGTTCGGGTTCGGTTTCATTCCGGCCAAGAATATCGGTTTTATCGGTTCGATGCCCTGCATCGATCTACAAATTTGTTTTAACAGAAAAACTAGCTTTTTAATGGAGAAATATTTCGCAATCATAGAAAATTTTCACGAAATTATGTAATCCTAATGGGACTGACATTTTGTTATCTAAACGACTATAGTAATGTAGAGAAAACGGGAGAGTACGCTGGAGGGAAGATAGGCTGAAAGGTAAATAGGGAGAGATAGAATTAGAAAAGGGCAGGAGGATAAGGACAAAGAGGGAGACGGAGAAAAGCGAGAGCGATGGGTTGGGGGCTGAGTGAAAGGGAGCTGAGAATAGGGGTGGGATGAAAGAGAGAGAGAGATTGATTGGTTGATTGATTAATATCTTTATTGGGGCGAGATTGAGACTTTATAGTCCCCTCTTTAGAGAAAGAGAGAGGAAGGGGGAGAGGAGGACGAGTGGGAAAAAGAGAGGGACGATATTACTTATCGTCATTTTTGTTGAAAAATTGTGTACGTTTTACGTCACTTAACGTTTTAATGATAACTCAGCGTTTTTGTGGCTAATCGAAGTGAAAGCAATTTTGTTTTCTCACAGGTCTTGTTACTTCTCTCCTCTCATAAAAAATCTCCACGGTTACTAAGTCGCTTTTCTTCCACTACTACGACTTTGTAAATTCTAACCATAAATTAATTGCGAGCGTGTCTGCAACGTGAATGATTGTTGATTGTAAATTAAGGAACATGTACTTATTTTTTCACGTAGTCACTCTTGGATTTGTTTTCAACCATGTGAAGAAATCGATAACTATATGGTGAATTACCCATCGATAACGTTGAAAGTAATAATGCGTATTAGAATTGGAATAGTAATTTTGCACCAAAATATAAAATTGTAGCCTGAACAACTGTATTATATCTTACTTTGTGGTACTTAATCTGCCTTCACTACGTTTTGAGATTATCTAGGGAGCCATAAATTATTGGAAATCCATATTTAAAATGATGCAAAAAAAAGAAAGGAAAAACTTTTCAGTCAGGATCCACGGATAATTATAGTCTTGGAATGAAACATTCGCGGAAGTATGCGACCTTCAATATCGAAGAAAGCGGCCATTATAGAAAGAGGCGAACGAAAAACTATTAAACCTTCATCGAAACGCTGAGCACAGTTTCGGATACGGGAGAAAAGTTGAAGAATCCCGGAACAAGTTGAGGGGAAAACACGAGGAAGAGAAGGGGGGGAAAAGGAAAGGAGTCGAGGTCGTCCGTTCTGAGGATGGGAATAGGAAAAGGGGAAAGGGGGAGGTAGGGGGACGAGGGGAGGGAAGCGGAAACGGCGAGCTGGAAAGGGATTATAGAGTGAGAGAGAGAGAAAATGGAACTGGAAGTGCTCTTAAATGCCTCTCTAGTTTCTAAACCAGAAAATTTGCCGTTGACAAACCTGCGTTCTCGAAAGTACGCTGCGAATGTATTCTTTAATATCCGTTTAGCGATTGGTTTATGTCAAGATAAGTTCGGAATCTCTCTGACTATATTTGTTTATTTATTTAGATATACTTTCGTTTATTTATTCGTATTTGTTTATTTATTTCTCTTTTTACTTTTAGCTATTTATTTATGTTTATATATTTGATATTATTTATTAATTTTAATTTGTTTTTTTAGGCCTTAAACCGAGATTCTTGGCCTATTACAGAGTGCTTTTAAAATGCAACAAAAACGAACATCATTGCACAGGATTCGAATCAGACATAAAAGCAGAAACGTCAGCCATCCCTCTGATTACGCCGGAAAAATATTATTGAAAAAATTAATTGTACTGTCGTATAGTAGGGTAACTAAAATTTTGTATAATTTTCTCTGGAAATTATGATGTTAACGTGTGTATAAATTTTTATATCCAGATATTACCACTCTCGCGCACAAAAACATTAAGTA
Source organism: Uropetala carovei (assembly GCA_036926305.1). Classification (NCBI taxonomy): domain Eukaryota; kingdom Metazoa; phylum Arthropoda; class Insecta; order Odonata; family Petaluridae; genus Uropetala; species Uropetala carovei. Next base: position 3,220,952 of record JAXCHB010000325.1, read on the forward strand.
TAAAATATGAAAGGATGAATATATAAATGGATCACCAGCCGATAGAACAAAAAATAACTTGTAAATGTTATAACGAGATACCCGTATCGCAACTATGAAATCGGCTGAAAAATAAAAGTAGCAGAAAACTGCCCACAGTTGAAGGAATATTCCGTTAAATGGTAAAATAGCTTGGAGATATATGGACATTTAAGGAAGTTTTTATGGAATAATTGGAAAGCTGCGAAATATGGACATGGAGAATAAGCGTAAACAATGACGGATAAAATGAAAATGAAGTGTATCGTAAATAAAATTTGCGTAACTGATAAAAAGTGTTAAAAGGAGGAATTCGAAGTATGTACATTGAAAAATCGAGTCTCTGCGTTGTCCCATGGGGTGCTACTCTGTTGATTTCTCGTGTTGTTGACATATATGGGTATATTTGTGTGTATATAAATGAATGTAAAAAATGGATATTTGTTCATATATAAGTAAGTATAAGTCTCGGCTGCGTCAGACTGCGCTGGATAGATTTTTAAGGGTCTTTTAAATTTATCCCCTTGCGCAACCCACCGGTCTCCCTGGGCGATAGTTACACCAAAAATATCTTCGGTATTTGTATATATAATATTATTGCATGCTTGTATTCAACTACATACTTTGTTTTTTTCTCTCGCCACTTTCTTTCTAATATTCCTAAAATGCCACTTTGGCTTTCGGCTTCCTCTTTATTCTCTTATTCAACATTCGTTCCACTTCTCACATCGTTTATTTTTCACTGACGCACTACATCTTCATTTTCTTTGTTTCTACCTCTCTCAAACTTAGTCCTTTCATTGTTTCTATCGGCGTGTTTGCCTCTAGCTCCTCCTCACCTCTCCTTTCTCCTAACATTATCTCAACGTTGCATCATCTGTCTCAGCACATTACCATTTCCATCTATCTATCTCTCCGTTTCTCAATCCACGCGATTCCCCGTTTCTCTTAGCTTTTTAAGAACCCCTTTAAATCAATATTCGTTTCTCATGTATTGCCTTCGAATTTTTTTTCATTTTCCCTCTTTCTCCTATTTGTGTCCTCATCATTATAAGTAATATGTCGGTCGTTATACGAGAAAACGAGTCCTCCGCTATATCATATTCTCCCAAACCTCCTTGAACTGTCTTTCTTTTTCAATTTCCTTCCTCTTTTAATTTCAAGTTTTCCTTCAAAAACGTTTTAATCATCGTGTCTCTCATCATGTAATGACCGATCCATTTTGCCTTGCTCTAAATTAGTATTATCAGTTTCTTTCCTCTATTATTCTGTGAACGTCCTTCTTTCGAATTTTGTCCGTCCCTGTACTCATTTCATAGCTTCTCATTATAGTGTATAATTTTCCTAAGCGTGTTCCCGCTTCAAATAAGGCGATGCTACACTCCTAACATTTCGCGAACTTCTTCCTCTGCTTTTTTTTTATTTTGCCTCTTAACAGGAGTTTATTTCTTGTGGAAACATCTTTCTTGATTTTTCTCATATAAATGAAAATTGTTTTTTATTTGTACGTATCTAATTTTTTAAGAAAAATTGAGTATATGTATTTGACCGACGTGTGTCTTGTCTTCTTTTGTTGTAAAAATCAATTATTCGCTGTGTTTTATACCCGACTTTTTGCTTTTTTTACCGCTTTACCTTTAAAAAAAGAGGTGGTTAACCCATAATTTTTTTCCTTGAAAAAAAAAAGATCCTGTTTTCACTAAAAAAACTACATACCTACCCCCTTTCCTTTGGTTGTTTTGCTTGTATTATAGTTCTTCATCGATAAGATTTGAAGAAAAAAATAGTATGTAATCTCATTCTAAACCACACGAATGGTTTGTGGTTTTCCTTTGTACTTTTCCTTTTTATATATTCTTCCTCTCGGCCTTTATTTTTCTCCCTTTTTTCCCGCGTGATCATTCGCCCTTTCACTCCATAAATCGTCTCCCCTAATATTCCGTCACCTCCCCCTCTACGAATTTTCTATGCATTTTTATCGCTTCGAAAAATTTCTAAGTCCTCCCGTCTATATAATAATCCCCCTCCAAGTGCCCCTTTACTTCTATCTACACATACTTCTAGAATTGGTTCGCTTTTTCCCCATAACGACGCTGTTTATTTCGCTAAAATTGATAAGGCTTTACCTTCGATCCTTTGAACGTGTTTCTCTGATGTTAACTCTCGTTTTAATCTTACAGCATTTACTCTTTGGTGTTATTTTTGGCTCTTTGACCAAAAAAATATATTCGTTAATAAGCCCGCGCAATCATTTTACTGTTTTTCGTTTATTAAAATCGATGCCAAGGGAATACTTGAACGTGCAGAATTAACATAAAATGTTTACATTTGTAGGAAAATACGTACATCTATGCTTCCGTTTGTGTGACTGACGTGAATGTGTGAAAATCAATGAGAATTATAGATTAATTAACGTATCAAAGCCAATTTTAAAGTTTATATCTAACGTGTGATCATAATTTGTTCAAAATGTGGTTTATTCCACTTATTCACTATGCACACATCATTTTATTCTCCGAAGTCCCTTCTATTAATAATATATAGTTCTTTTATATAAGTTGCGTTTTTCAATAAAGGTTTTCATTTTTAGATCTGTAAGAGGCAAAATGTTTTCTTTTACTTTTCTTCCAATTGAGCTTAAAATTATCGGAGTGAATTATAATTTCACTTTTTAATTGCTTTGTGCTTTACATTGCAAATGAACTCATGTAAGTTAAATAAAGCATTTGTGAAACTAACACTCTAGAAAAGGTTCGAGATTGTACTCCTATTCCTTATATAGTTTAGCCCATCTTGCTAAACAGTTAACGAGGTACACCTAAAATGAGACTAAAACTTCCGTACTTTAATTTCCCTTACTCTTCATAGAACAAAGAAAAGCTCTCAAAAGGCTTTCTCCCTCCGATTCCTCAGCTACAAGGAGGCCGCAATTAAAAAAAATCCGACAGAACTTCTTCCTGTTAACAAACGAAATTCTTCAAACTTTTAAAGGTGAAAAGTTTTGGGAAGACGTCGATAGGTGGCGGAATTATTTACCTCTCACAAATGGAAATTCCAATGTCTTCTCTCTTTCTCTCTCTCTCTCTTTCTGTTCGGATGGATAAAGTTTTGCCGAAAGAGACAGCAGGAGGAATGGAAATTTTATTTATTTTTTTATTCCACCGGGACGGGCTAAAGGGCGAGGTCGAATACTCGAATCGAAGGAGATGGCGTGTTAGATGAATAGAGGTAAAAAGGAGGGAAACGAGGAAAGTGTCGCCCCCTTTTTGAGGTGGGGGAATGAGCGAAGATTGAGGGAGGGGAGAAAACGAGAGAGCGGAAGGAACGGTCTACTTTGGTTCCCACAGGGGGTGAGTAGAGGGCAGGACTGTCGGAGGAGGTATAGTATAGGAAGCTCTGAGTGATGGCGAACTTGGAGCTTAAAGGATTATTGAAAATGCGGGTTAAATGTATTGTAGAGCCAGTGTGTTCATTTCCCAAAGGGATAATTATCGTTCGTGTCGAACGCTTTTGGCGGGAGGGGGTGAGGGATTTCTGAGAGAATCCGAGGGATCGGGGAACTCCGGTGAAGCTGAAACGTTAATTAAAGAAAATGTCTGAAAATTAAAAAAAAAGATAAGCGGTTTTATTATTCACGTTATGCGCAAAATTTGCAAACATTTTTCCTGTTCCGCGTGAGGATGAAATGCAAAAGTGAGAAATCATTTTAAAAATTAATCTCTCTCCTTGTTTTTCGTTTTCGTATCCTATCCCAGATAAATAAAAATACATCGATAAAATATTTTGGTGAAACGTCACTTTAACGAGAATCAAAATCCGCTTAAAAGGTATAAAAACGCTAATTATACAGTCGTTTGCATTTCGTTCGCTAATCTTATATATATTTATGAGTTTGTATCTTTGTGTGTTTGTTTGTTTGTTCGCTTATTTGTTCATCTATACATTTCCACACCATTAAAGCTAGAGCAATCAAACTTTAAACAGATACTTTCTTCCCAAATAGGAAGGCCGTTGGCCACTTTTTAATCCCAAATGTTTTATATTAATTGTACAAAAAGCAAAATGACTTTGTATGCTAATGGTACAAGATTGAGCATTACAAAGGTAAAGTCAGCTGTAATGTAATAATTTTATGTACTAGTCTTACTAAGAAATTACAAATAAAATAGTAGGAATTTGGTGCGCGCTGTAAGATTTTCTCATAGAAATACGTCAGATTTTTGCATTAAAAATTAATTTTTGGACCGATTCTACGCGTATTCGGATATCAACGGCAGAAAATTTTAATTATTCTAAGTAGTTTGAAAATGCAGATGATTATCGTGTTACACTCAATCTCGCGTTAACCAAATGGAGAAAATAATAGCTCCTAGAATCTAACCCATGATTTCAATGTAAGCGATGCACAGCTTACCATTTAAAAGTATAAGGTTAAGCAATTCCTGAAAGTTTGATAAAAAAGAGTGAAAAGGCTTTCGTCACTCGATTAAGTTGCCTACCGAACAACCAAGTGCGAATTTCATATATAGAGAGATGTGCAGAATACTCAACTGAGAGTTAATATAATCAAAATTAATCTGATGTGAGTAGGGGACAATGCAGAGAAGCAAATAATGAGTTATACTCCAAAGTTTGATTCGTGGTTTCATTTCTTCGATTTGACATTTTTCGTATTACTTTATATTACGATCGCTTGAGTTCGGCGCAGGGATTATCGTAGGATCAGTAAAACACAAAACTGCAAAAATTGAGAATCACACGAAACTTAACTTTTCCCGGGCTACCTAAAACAATTTAGGAAAGTGTACAGCGTATCACAAATAGGCGCGTTTCGTGCAATGGAGTATTTGATAGAAATTATATACGTGTACGTAAGGGAAATAGCGTTTTAAAGTTCTTTTCTTCGTCATGAATAATCCATTTTCTTCCTATTTAAAAATATTGCATGCACACGTAAGGAAATGAAACGTTTGTTTGTGAGATTGTTTATGTTAGCAACAATGCAAGAAAGTTCAACTCCGATGAAAACATTCTTGTTTCATTTTCATGATAACGGCTACTCCGACGATAAAATGTATACGAAAAGATATACCATTATTTACTAGTTCTACAAGTTTTATTTTAAAAATATTTTGATATGACCAATATTTTACGAGCTATGACGGAAAATTAATTTTTTCTCACCAGGAAAGTGGTACCCTTGATTGGCTTACGTGATTCATTTGTGCGATTTTCTTATTATCTTTGACTCAATTATTCTTTTTCTGTCAGCATTATACGCTTCTATTTTTTCCCTGGTGTTCATTATCGGTGGCATATCGAACTTCCTGAAGCACACACGGAATTTACATATTGGCTTTGTGAATATTGGATGCCATTGTCATCAGCCTATTTTAATCCATTGGATGATGAAGGCTTCCCCTAGACTTTTACAGTTTTCCCTGTCAACTGCCACCCTCCTCCAAGTTTGCCCCAAGAACTTAACAAGCTCTCTGTCCCACCTGTCTTTCGGTCTTCTTTTCGGTCTCTTGATGTTTCTTGGGATACATTCGATGACACTGGACGTCTAACGCTTGTCATTTCTTCTAGCCCACTGCCATTTTAGCGCCTTCACTCTTCTAATCACGTCACAGACTCCCGTCTTCTTTCTTACCCAGTCGTTCCTTTCGCGATCTCTTCGGGTGATCCCTAGCATGCACCTCTCCATCCTCCTCTATGTTCTTTGCAAGCGCTGAGTTATTTGTATAATAATATATTTACGTTACTGTGCCCCTACTTACCAGCCCACAAAGTTGCTGAAACATTACCGATGAAGACTGAATTTGTCAAAATAAAATGGTTCACTAACAAAATATGATAAACCATCGTCAAAATAACCCGGGAAACAGTGTAATTGCATTTACGGGAGCATGTAATATTGTAAGATTATATCTACGCTATATCTTTTCTCCACATGTAGCAGAAAAATCATGACATGTCCATTAACCCTCGCAAAGAAATGCGAAATTAACCAAAGTGGATCGATTGCCGGCAAGGTTGGGAAAACTCAATTTCAATCGAAATGATTTCGAAAATTGATTAAAAAGAATTGTTTCCGCGCGAATCAAGCGCAAGAGACTCGTCTCTCTCTCTCTCCCTACCCCCTCTCCCCCCCTCCCTCTTCCCTCAATTAGGACCGTTCGCGAATAAATATTCCACCACGGATCAAACCCAATCAAATTCAGAGCGCGTTTCATTTCTTTTTTTCCTCTGGAGTTTTTTTGCTATTTAATTGCGGGGTTGATTATTTTTCTGGTACTGCCGCTTCCTCTTTTTTTTATCCACCGATCGGGAGGAATGAAAAGAAGGCGTCAGTAGAAACGAACGGAAAACCAAACGCGGTTGTTAATTAATTAAGAGAAATAGATGGGGAAAAAGAAAGATGCGACTCGGTTAATCTCGAACCCAGGTTTGAACCTTGGGAGATATTTTATTACATCGAACCGGAACTAATTTCGAGAATAAAATTTTAAAGAATCGATGCGCTTATGTTTTTCTTCATTTCGAGCCGTGTTTGGTTTTACTCTATATTTTAAATAAAGATAAATTAGTCCTAATTGAGACTTTAATCGTGGTCATTTGAACCGTAGCTTGTTATCATTACTGTATTTATGGAATTATTTGTTATATAAAAAGCGTCTAATGCCTATAGATTTAAGCCAAAATGAATTCATGCGAAACTTGATGAATATATATAATATAAAAGGCTGTGGAAAGAATTTAGATTATTAAGTTTTAGCCTTTATTGTCTAAGTGTTTTGTAAATACGAATTTTTGAATGACCTGACCAGCCATCTGGTTAGGAGCCATATCCAAAAAGGCAGCATTCAAAGCTATTAAAACAACATACATTAACTAAAATATGATACTACCATAATACCTTCATTTAATGAATTGATATTCAATGTATCAATAACATAATATAATGTAAATATAAAAGGAAACGTCCGCATTTGTATCGGTGTAAAGAGCTTCAGATGCCGCTTTCGCCAGAACAAAGACTGCATTTATTTCTTCGGATATTAGAAGATTGAGAAAGAGCGGGTTTGTTTCCATAAAAGCCAAATGCTTTTTTTTTAATTCGCCGAAAGACATATTTTTTGTGATTCGACAAAAATATTCACCCATCGAAATTCCATAGATACTGTGATATTTGAAGGCGAAATACGTTGTGCAATGTGAAAAGATGCGTATGGATACCTATTTTACGCTATGTGCAAACGTGTCTTTTCATCCATCGATAACAGAGATACTCCAGCCCTTCCATTGGAAGTGGAAAGTACGTACTCTCAGGTGAAACTACTATTACTATTATAAATATTATTAGACATCTGCCCGTTTCAGCTTTTGCGCTGTACTCGTTTTACAGCTCTTTTCTTTGAAATTTCTTTTGTTTTTCTCCGGTTGCATTTCCTTTTTAGAAATCGCATTATATTCGTATCAGCATTCCATTTTAACGGGTAATATAACCTGATTCAATACGGATATTTTTAGGAGAAACATTCTTCCTTTGACTCTCCGTAACTCCTGAATCTCCCACATTCTTCGCGCTTCGCTAAACTTTTCCGCTAAATTAACTGACGGTTTTCTTAAGAGAGGATGACTGTCCGCCTGCCATGTTTATACCGAAAGACTTTTATCGAGCCCTTCTCACTGGATCAACAAAAGCGCATCGGCGCGGAACCCAAAGCAAACGAAAAACACTGCGCTTCCTGACCCTTTTATATATTCTAGGGAAGGGACGCATTTGTCCGTTTCCTCTTCCCTCTTTGTGTCTCCGTCGAGAAGTTTGCGACGTTTTATCTTTCCTCCGAGTCTATCCCCTAAAAGGCTTTTTCCCAGAGACTGAGTAGGCGTTGGCGGAGCGAAGGGGACGAACCAGTCGGAGGTTAAGTTTCGTCTTCTTTGATGCCCTCTCCAGCTTCGAGATTGCGCCACGCGAACTTCTAATCTCGTAGGAGGGAGAGAAGTTAGAAGGAAGGGGAGGGATTTTTTTTTTATAAAAAAAACTTTGCTTTGAGAGGGGTTTTGTCGCACTTTTTAGGTATGCTGTTTGCGGGGGGAGGATTTTTTTTTGTCCCTTGTCTCGTTTTACTTTTCAATTAGTCGTTTTCGCACCCGTGAGATATGGCGTATGATTAATTCATGAATAACGTATATATGTGTTAATTTATAAAGTTGGATAAATATTATTTTGATTAATTTATATATATATAATTGCAATGGATTTCGGATCAATTTTTTATTTATTCGAGTTAAATCATGTCTCCTATCGAGAAAATAGTGGGGATATTTTCTCATTTTCACCTTTAGCAATTTCACTAGACTACTATAATAAAATGAATTGTCTTTATTTAAAAAATTACATCTAATCAAAAGTATACTTCTATCATTCCTATTTTTTGTCGAAAATTTTTTTCTTTTAAACAATTTTTTTATTTATAGCTCAGTGAAGCTTTTTAAGAGTTGCTGGTTGTAAGTTTTTTCTCAGTTTGAAACATTGCTGAGGCATTTAAATTAAGGTACTTTCGGAGTTACAAAACAAAATAAATATTTGCACGCGACTCAATAAATATAATCGCAAATCCTTTAAACGATGACGTAAATTTATCAAACTAAAGTTTTAAAAGATATTCAAATTTACCAAGCAATGATTTATTTTATGACGGCATTACAAAAATAAAATTATTTCTTGCTCAGAGGCTCCTTACTCTTTTGATCTATTTAATATAAAATAAAGCGGATATAGTGGTGGGTGAGCTTTTGGAATAAAAAAAAATAAAACTTCGCGTGTTTCAAGCAAAGGATAAGAATTTATTCAACCGCAAAATCTCTCGGAACTCTTCCTCGCTCCGACATTTTTCCGCGCTCTGAAATGACTTGTCGCAACTTGATTTCCTTCCAATCCACTGATATTCTCTTGAAATTCATGAAATGGAACGTTATTCCAAAGAGAAGATAAAAAATCGACGCCCAAAGTTTCAATTAATTTTCCATCAAAGACCGGAGAGAGGGACGGTACTGTCAGTGATTTCATACCGAAAGGAAGCGGTGAAAAATGCAAGGAAGTTGAGGGAAAACATAAAATAAATTATTTTCCGCGACCGAGGAATATGACAGGTCATCTTGGAAAATTTCTCGGAAAAATTCTTCCGGCTCATTCAGATTCTGAACTAAATAAATGAACGAAACGAAAAAAAATCGCTGAAAGTGCTTCGAGTGTAAAATTCTTTATGACCGAGTTTCGCCGAGATGCACATACATCTGCGTAAAACGCAGTAGGTAAAGAGTCCACAAGTTCATTTCCTCCCGGACCTCGTAAATTGTATGCAGCGAATCCCTTTCCAATGCGTATTTTACTGTACACAGCCACATATTATATGCAATATTAATTTGCTCAACACAAAATTTAATTATACGTGCTCTCGAGATCGCGCATCTTCTGGAGTTCTGCGCTGAGATGAGCAGAATTTGGCGTCTTGACAGAAGATATCTATAAGCATTACTTAATATTAAAAAAATATTTAATTGTCGCTATTTTTTAAAACAAGATGGCGGGATGAAATGCTAGCCTCTCCTACCAGTTGAACAGACTTGCCTACTCGGAAAAATTGATTAATAATAATATCCGTACATAACTTGTAACAATGTGCGTCGCTTCTATTTCGGGCGGATTTCACCAAACGTACGTATATGTTGAGAGCAGAAAAAAAAATTTCCTCCCGTTCAACTGAAACTGTGCATGCGCACAAATTATTGATGAATATTCGCACTAATGCAATTCACTTATTAAAAATATATTAGTGAAAATTATGATGCGCCGTCTTATGAATTAATTTGATGTTTTATAAATATGGAGGTCGAGTGTAAATTAGGCATTAAAATTTACAAAATATCACTAAAATATTTAGTGCACGTGAAGGAACCTAATAATTTCCGTGGTACTTTTGTTGTGTATTCTTACAAATTACAACAAAAATCGAAATAAATATCAGTGGATATAACGTTGACCTTTCTGACGATGAGATTTAAGAAATAAAATCTAAACTCTAGCCGGCCAGAGTAGACTGGTAGGCCTGCCTTCTAACCCAAAGGTCGCGGGTTCGAATTCCTGCTTTGGGCATGGATGTTGTGATGTATGTTGATTTTCTATAACAGAATTTAACCTTAGCTGTTGACGCACCTAAAAACTTATTACTACTAATACTCTAAACCCTAACATAAAGCAGTTACACGGGCATTGTAAAATTGCAGATTTACCTCCAAAATGTACATTAAGGGAGAATTTTTATGAGAAGAAATCTTGTGAATGACTTAAGTAGTACACATTATGGATGGAAATGAAATTTACGATTAATAGCTCCTATTGCCACAAAACTATTGGAAAATCCATATGCACATTTCGGCTTATTTTGCAGCCGCCCTTAGTGGAAATTCGTCTATTCTAAAATATTCCGTTTATTGGATATATCTAAATCAACAATTTTATATGACAGAGATTAGATATCCGGAGATTTCTTAATTTATTACTTCATAGTAAATGTATTTAATGTATTTTGTTCCATTCTTATAAATTGTAGATACTAAACAACACTGAAACAATAGCGAGTAAAAACTTGAATGACGTGGAGCTGAATCTAATGAAATTAAAAACATCCAAAATATATGTTTTTTCGCCATTAAAACGTCGCGAAGATGAGGAAATCACAATTTCCTCACCTCCTCTATTGCATCCATGATTTATTGAAAGTTCATTAATCGTCCGCTTGAAATTTAATCACGAGGGTCTTCAAAGTCGCTTTGTCTCAAATCCAATATACATAACGACACTGGCGTATTAAGAATCGGTCGCGTCGCAGCAATTAGGAGGAACTTAAATACCATCACATTGGATTTTCTGTAGACATAGGAAGGCAAATGAAACTCAATTCTCTTTGATGTGAATAATAAGAAATTCTATTAGCTTCTAATCATCAAAAAGGAGGCAAAGAGGTTATTAATGGAGAAGAATTAAAGTTTGATGTAACGGTTCATACGCAGATCTGGCGATAATTCTTCATTAACTTGTAATGGACACCTCTTTGGCGGATTGTTTCTTTTTTTAATCAATAAGTTGTATTTGCATTTTATAAAGTTTATCTTAATTATTTTTAATGACATACCCACGGAATTAATCGTTAATATCTTCATAGTGCCGCGTTCTAATTGTTTATTAGGTACGAATATGCGTGAATAAAATTCATTTTCAAAATTATCATCTGATTTTAAGCTATTTATGAATAAGATAGGAAAAATGAAAACAGAGCTTTTCATATTCATTGACTCTCAAAATATCTCCACGTATAATTATTTTTCCACTTAAGTTTATTCGATCGTTTCGTATTCGCACTTTTTGAAATCAGATTTTCGATGTGATTGTCGCTCAAAGCACGTGAGAGGTGTAAACCAGAGGTAGAACGAGTCTGCTATTAAAACTCCATTAGTTAAGTGCAACATTTTAACTTAAGCTAACCTTCAGGAAAAAACTTAAGGTCATTAAATTAGGTAATTTTGAAGCGAACATGATCGCATTTGTCCTCATATTACGAATTCAAATGATCCGATAAGTTTCGAAACTTAAAACTATCATATTATAATTTTACCCTACTCTTTTCGGGACATTAAAATTCGCTTACATCCTTAAACAAAATATACAGGAATGTTTTATGTGAACAGCGTTTGTTAATTATTGCTGTGCTCTAGCGCTAATCCTTTCTCTGCCATGTTTTGAAGTTTAGGCCTTAGGTTTTGCGAGAAAGTAAATTAAATGGGCGAAGGGAAGCGATGTGGAATCGATAGAATCACCTCACCAAAGGATGTGAGGTATTTAAACTTGATTGCAGTCACTCTGCTGCAGCCGCAATGCTCCGATTGATTAAGCAGCCGTGGTGAAAGTGTATCACTGCTCTCAAACTAGGGTGAAACTATTTGTGGGATGGCTGTGGATTATTTCTCCGAACTTTACTAATGCTTGGCGTTTCCAACATGTCGAAGTTTCCGTGGGGAAAACACACTGCACATTTCCGCATGCTTAAGCATAAATTACGCGGATTAATCCCCTAATCGGTAAGCTTTTAATCCGCCGGGGTCGTGCGCGCATGAGATCGTGACAATCCAAAGCGTTCGATTTAGATTCAACCCCTCAAATGCTTGTCTTTCCTTCAAAAAGAAATTACGGAGTCGCCGGTGGTTTTCTTATAAAGTAAATTGTTATCTTTTATTAATTAAGCTTATAGGATATGCCAGAGTTCAACCGTCTTTGACAGTATATAATTAAATAAAATCATTTAATCCGGGTCAAGACATTTCATACCGTATAGTTATCATATTAATTTCTTCGCCTGCCACGACGAGTAAAACGTTTTTACCACGAATAAATTTTTTCGAGCGCTCTTTGCATAAATTCATTGCTTTTTACCGATTTCCAGTGAAGAATGAGGGAAATATAGAAATGGCGAGAATTGTAACATTCGCCACGCCAACACGTCTACCGTACCCAAGACATGCTAATGGAGTTTGTTCCCTGCGACCACGTACGCAATGCCGCGCGCTGAAATGTACGTGCGTTGCTGGGGGACTGGGGATTATTATAAATATCCCGGGGGTAAATTACACCAAGGCAAAAAGTTAAAAATACTCATTAAAAGCGATTAAACGTTCAGCAATATCAGTGCGCAAGCCCTGTAGGTGTAAACCCTATTTCGTGTACACCAGTGGATCCTTTCGAAGTTGCAATGCTTTCAACCGAATTTCCACGTTTAGCAGTGTCCTGGTTATTTATACCCCGAAGGTAGTTTTATATTTTAAAAAAAACCTGTTGTAATGCACGCCAAATAAGTTGAAAATCTCATATCCGTAAAACCTCAAGGTTATAATGGAAAATTTTATTCCTGGACCGGTGAGATGATGCCACCGAAAGTAGTTCTTTCTTTTCTGCATACATTTTAAGTACAGAAGTTGTTATACCCATTTAATTCAACTTCTTATTCTTTCCAACGTGTTCAACTTGCGACGAAACTCTATTAGAATGATTTTATTCAAAATTATCGCTTACATATTTGTGTTTTTCGTCTTGTATTAAATGGCTCTGTAAAAAGTACGTCGGGAGAATCGCATTCTTCGTTTAAATTTTTTGAAGAATATTTTACACCTTTTGATACGCTATCTAGTTCTTATGATTTTCTTGAGATCAAGTCATTCACCCTTTAAGTCGGATTTTAATTTAGCAAATGGCGTAAAAGTCGTACATCTGCATTGTGGGACGAATATAACGAATTCAGCGGAGTCATTTCCTAATTAGATCAAAACCTATCTGGAAGCAGGAGCTTTGGCGTTCGTTCACATTCGCTGTCAAAGAATGAGGAAAAACTGGTTTTATTTTCACGGTTTTGAAGAACTCATGAATGTTAAGGAAATCATCTTGATCCAAAAGAATAAGTCCAGCTTGTTTGTTTGCATGATTTATTGCGTCAGAATTTTTCCACCCCAGGGAATTTTATTACTTATAATACTTCATTTTCTAACAGAAAAAATAACAATTACACGTTGGTTTTTATTTCTTTTTATCATTGTTCGTGAAATGTCGTAACTTTGACCCAGTGTATGTATCCATGGAAACTCTTCTCGGACATATGTATAGCGTTAATAGATCATGATCATGTAGGAATATACCACTTATGTATTATTTTGTATAACATAATATAACATATGGCTTTGGTAGAAGTGTGGTTAGCAATGCAATGCGATTTCTGGCAATGTCGTACGCTCTTGTTACAAATCGGTTTTAACAGATGTAATTTTGGTAACCTGTATTTTGTTAAATAACGTATTATTATAACATAGCATAATGATTTTGTATGATAGCATATTACTCTTATTTGATATATTTTTATTATTTAGAATATATTGTGAACTTTATTGTTTTATATTTACTCTTGCCAATCACGCATTCGTAAATGATTTTCAATCCTGCGAGAAGCAGTTTTTTCAAAACAAGGCAAAGTTTTTTGCGTAGTAAAGTAATACTCCCCACCAACTTCCTTGTCTTCTATTACATACCTCTCTCTACGGCTTCACGGTAACGAGGAGAAAAGTGCATTTTCCCTAATACATCCGCCCCGAAGTTAGTGACACAACGTGCACGACAAGCAGGTTCAGCGCTCTTCGCTTCGACTAACGGTCTTAGTACAAACATAAATACTTTACTCAGCCCCGAAAGGTGGGAGCCGGGATGCTACGACAATGATTTCTTTCTCCAGGACTAGAGTGGATTTTACGCCGCGCTTAGAGGGGAGACTTACAGGCAGAAAGGAAATGAAAACGAAGGTGCTGGAGGGAGAAGGAGAAAGGGAGATAGGAGAAGGAAAGGTAGGAAGTGGAATGTTGGGAAGGAGAGAGCGAGGACGTGCTTTTATATAAAAGAGCCATCTCTCTCTCTCTCTTTCGTCTGAATGCGAGCTATCTTCCAGGGACAAGTCGTCCGCCAGCTCCATCTCAGAGGAGATTGAGGAGAAGCGTGCAGATGACGCCGTATTTAAGCGCCGACGCCTCATTCGACGAGAAATGAAGAGAAAACGTGAGGGTTTTTTTTTCGCGGTAGACGCGAGATTTCGGGGATTTTGAACATTTCACTAGGTTTCCGAGCGAAGAAACGGTGGAATCGTAGGAAAGGGAAAAACCTCCGGCGAGATGGGCGTCATCTACAGGTAGAGGGTCTTTTATGAGAGGCTGTAAACAGAAAAGCGAAAGATCAGGGAGATTTAAAATAATATTTTCAAGACAAGTTCGGTTAATTTTGTAAAATAACACAATTATGTTGATCTTTACCGTTTCAAGGAGAGGTGTTCATTTTAAAACGCAACCCATAATTTCATTTTTCGTATAACAATATTTGTTGTAAATATAGCAGAATGCAAACTCACATGCAATTCGTAAAAGATGCTGGAAGTGTCCACCATTCTCCCGAATGCAAGCGTTGACTCGTTTCACGATATTCTGAGCCAATCGACGAAGACAGCTTTGATTTATGCTTGCAATGGCCTGTGAGATATTCGTTTTCAGTTCTTCTAAGGTGTGAGGATTACTGTCGTATACACGTCCTTTGAGATGGCCCCATAGAAAGAAATCTGGTGGAGACAGGTCAGGAGATCTAGGGGGCCATAGGCCTTGCGAAATCAACCGTTCTCCAAAAAATTCTCGAAGTAATGCCATGGTCGCGCACGCCCTAAGGCAAGTCTTGCTGAAACCAGGCATTCCTCTCGTCGACCTCCAGCAAAGCGACACACTGCATTAAAATATCTTGATAAACTTCTGCTGCAATAGTGTTCTCAAAGAATATTGGGCCGATAATCCTGCACCGTGAGACCACACACCAAACCCCGATTTTCATCGAATGCAGTAGACTTTCATGATAAGCATTTGGGTTCTCTGAACTCCATAATCGGTTATTCTGGCTATTAACATACCCACTAATTGTAAGATGAAACCATGCTTCATCGGTAAAAAACGTTTTGTCTAACACTCGAATGTTCTTATGAACAAAGTCCTTAAACCAATTACAGTAACGGAGTCTGGCAGGCAAGATCGGTAACCTGCAACTCGTGCATCGCACGGACGCGATACGCTCGCAGATGAATAAGATTCCTCTTCCATGGTAATGTCTCACAGGCCAACCGCCGTCAGCTCCATCTACCAACAACTAATAAAATCTTACTCAAAAAGCATACGAAAAATGAGAATTATGGGTTGCGTTTTAAAATGAACACCCTTTACTACTCTATTCGAATAGTTCACGATATGTAAAGATATAGGTACTCTCCCAAAAATCACAACGGCAAATATTTTTTCCTCCCCTCCGTGACTCAGTTCCACCGTGAAAGGTTACATTGACCTTATTGCTATAGAATTTAAGGTGCGTATTCATGGTCAGCCAAATGAGGGATACGGCGGATAATGGTGGCCCCAGAAGTTCTCAATTATTCAAGTACCGATTGTAAATTTTGTAAAAACGTTCACTAAACATTTTCAATCTTTTCCAATGAAGAAGCACTCCGTAAAAGTTATAATATTAAACTGTGGCTCCATAAATCGTTCGTTATTACTATACATATTAATATCCCCCCCATTCAGTGCTTGTCCGACTCGGTGCGTATTATACATGGTGATGAGGCAATTTCAAAATTTTATTAGTGAAATCGAGGTGTGAAATTGCGTTCGTATTATATACGGAAAATTGTGGGATTTTAAAAAGGCTACAATTTTTGGAACGAATTGAAAAAAGAATTGTAGTAAGTATTTATTTAGCTGGAATTCATTTACTTGGCTCTGATTACGGCTATTCGTTAAGCGAAATGTGAATCTGTTCTTCCCAACCTTTTCAGAGCTATTATCGACGTATTTCACCAATTTGATCCAAAGAAGGCACGATCAATACTTGTCTCTTTGGCGGGATCATGTGATATATAATAATTTAAAACCATGCAGTTGCGGGAAATTGTACATCGGTGATGGGATTAACATTTTAATTTTATATGTATATCCAGAATGATGTAGGTATACACGAATATACAGTGCTGCGGAAAGGGAGAGGCGGGCGGGACAGAGTCCAGCACGGGCCGAGTACGGACCGATCCTTTGGAATTTATTGCGGGCCCGGGCCGGGATTTAAAAAGCACGCGAGTTACACTGGTCCTCCGTAATATCTCACGAGCCGGCCCGAGCCTACAATTACTTCGAATTGGTATGGGCCGGGCTTTAAAAATCAGGCCCGTGCAGAGAGCTCTAGGGCGGGGTGACCATCTCCAGTGCGGAAGCTAAGGCAACAGGCGAGCCGCGAGTCGATGCTAATTTCCTAAACATAACAGAAAATATTGTTGTTGGGTCGTATCTATGGTGTTGAATATATTATTTGGAATACAATCACAATAATAATTTTTATTATTTTATCATCATTTAGCAAAATAAGCAAGTGCGTTTTATTTTAGACAAAATTTTCGAGAGTTGGGTTCCGCTAATGAAATCACAGTTTTCCGTTCATGTCATATGCAGCCCCACCAATAAAATCTTAGAAGAAAATTCGCTATTTTCTTACAGACGAGTTTTCCTTTTTAGCTGAATTTTAGAAACTCGATCACGATTATTTTTTTAACTACAGTTGAAATAGGACGGAAGTCCTAGATATTGTGCCGTCTCGAGATCCCACTCTCAATTAAAACGAAGCGTCGATTTTTTTGTATTCGGAATTTGGGGGAAAATTTATGCTGTATAAAAATTCTGATCTCTGGTTTTGCGCTGTACATGCGTTCCTTGGAAAGGTCGTGCGACGCAAAACCGTGGAATTCGAGGGGAGCTTGGGAATGGCGTTTTCCTTTTTTGCGGAAGTCGGACTTAATGCGTGCATTGCATATGTTTTTGTGTATGTCCTGTTTACACAACCTCACTTAGGCATCCTTTTCCGTTAATTATTTCTATTTATCACAACTAGCTGTTGTGTCTGGCATTTTATTCAACCTTCGCTTAAAATACCTTTTCACTTCTTTAATTTGGCTTCGAATAACTCAAATATTCTCCTTTTTCTTCCCAAATCACTTTCTTCGGTTTTGGAAACCTTGCGCGAAGTAAAAACAAAATTTCGACCTCTTGCACCACCTCAAGCTTCATCGAAAATTCCGTCTGTGTTCGTGAGTGGAAACCTTTTCCTGGTTTTCCTCTACGTTTCTGCCTTCGTGGGATTCGCTTTATTCCTTCTTTTTTCCCGCATACGAAAATCGGGAATATTCTCTCGGCGTTACCGCATATCCCCGTTTGGTTTTCCGAGGAGCGTGAATTCTAACGCGGTTAGAAGTCCCGTTTTTTCTGAGCCGTGTTTATGCATCTCATACAATATAACAAATGTTCGGACAGAATCGTGTTTGGTCCTATGCAAAAAATATAAATGTACGTTCGTAATATAGTTGCCATTCGCGAATATCTGCGTCAGGTATTTCTTTATAGGTCTGTTTTCTCTCTCTCTTTATTTTTTCAGCATAAGAAAGAGAAAAAATCTGATGTGGCCAACACATGACTTTCTCCATATTTGGGGTATAGATATTTAAATTATTAGGAATAATATTACGAGGCAAAATTATTATTTCGTATCGCAAAAGAAACCACGTCCTTGTTGCCGTAAATTACGTATATTTTAAATGTTTACAGAATTCACCGCTACATGGTGTTGGCGCTGTATGCTGGTATTAAGATAAAGCGAAATATATCCGAAATGGGTGGTTCTACGAAAATTAGTTTCAAACAAATCTTGGAAGAAATATTATTCTCTACAACTTTGGTCCTTACAAAGATTACCAATAACGATGTTTTTAAGGAGATATTTAACGGAAACCGAAAAACCGGTTATTTATAAATAACTCCTAAACAATAACTCCTACAGAAAATTGTTTCAAATGAAAACTGTAGGAAATTACATTCTCTATAACTTTTGTATAGAATTGTATATACAATAATGATGTTTTAACGAAGAAATATCGCAACAACCGAATCGGGTTTCGAATAAACCTCGACTTCCGTTTAACCGTTATTGTCCAAAATCTAATCAGTTCTTTGTTCTCATGTTGAAGTGTTATATATGAAGTTTGGTAACGATATGGCACGTACTTTTTGAGTTAGAGCGCCCACACTAACATACACACACACGCACACACACAGACATCATTCCGAAAATAGTCTAAACGTGTTCTAGGGACCTCAAAACATGTATTTCCGTTGAAATCTGGAAGTCGATTTTTTTCATGAATACAATACTTTCCCATTACTACGTATGAGAAAGTAAAAACCGTGCATTGCCTATTGGCAGTGTGGAGCGGCGAGGCAATCGCCTCAGGCGCCTCTCGAAAGAAGCGCCAAAATAATACCGAAAGGATCTTTCCATAAACATCTTTACATATTTTCGATATTTTTTATTATTAGAATACCATATGTCAGAATTGTTGCAAAGAAGTGTTTTATATGTTTATAAAGTTGAGTTGTGGAATTCCTCTGCTAGCCCACGCAAAGCAGGGCAGGAGAGCCAGTGCTGTTTTATTAACCTTTCTCGCATGCTAACAACAACGTCGCGGCTGATTATTTGCTTATTTTCTTGAAATATATTGTGCCTGTTATCTGCGTTTATTCATACTAAAAGTTCAGTTGTTTCGTTGTGTCTCTACATTTTATCTTTTACAACTGGAGCACATGTGTAAAATAATTAAAGGGGTGTCGTAGTATCTCGCCTCAGGCGGAAAAAATATCTCTCCACAGCCTCGTTTACACGTCCTAAAATGTACGCAAACGTTCGCCCGTGCGTTTTCCTCCGCCTGCGTGTGCGCCCGTATATGATTAAATATTTTGTTGTAGAGGGGATACGCATGGAAGCTACCTATCCATTTTTTTACTGCTATAACATGATAAAATAGTGCTGGAATTAGGCTATTTTCATATTATTATTCAGAAAAACAAGCAAGTTCCTTTTTTTGACGAAATATTCGAAAGTTAGGACACTTTAATCAAATTCCGGGCTTCCGTCTTGTCTCATCCAACTCCATCAATAAACTCTCAGAAGTAAATTCGCTGTTCTTTCCAGACGTTTTCTTTTTCTGTTGAATTGTAGAAGCCTTATACCGTTTGTTTCTGAAACTGACAGTCAAAAAGGATGGAAGCCTTAGCTTTTGTGTCGTCTCAAGCTTACATCGCAAATCAAAACTAAGCATCCATTTTTTTATCTAAAAATATTTGAGGACGAGTTTACTCTCTTGAAAAATTCGTCGCCTATTCAAAACGATTCCAGATCTCGTTAAGTCCATATTCGAATTCATTTCTAACACAATTCCTTTATGGCTCTAGGTTCTTAATTGGATTTGCCTGCAAATTTAATGCCATTTGTAAAATTTTAAGTTTTCGCCTGTTTTAAAATTACGTATTTTGAAGTTTAAGAATTGCTATATCTTAAAACTATATTTAATGGACAAATTCTTTAATGGAAAATTACGGATTGAATGAAAACATAGATATCGAAAAATTATTACTGGTTGGAAAGCAAAGGCCGCAATATACAGAAAAGGAGAGTGTTAAATATAGTCATTGGATTTACGTTTTTAGAAATGAATAAATCGATCTTAAATCACGCGTCGGGAGTAATTTAATTGAGCTGGCAAATATTTTACATGTATATCATATTCTTACGTTCGAAAATATGATATTTGAAATAATCATCGCATAGGATCATTTTAGCATGTTCGCTGCAATAGAGTTTTTCTACGACTTTCTATGTGTGTTAAAACAAGTGTTGTGTATTTTTTAGCATGATATGTAACATTAAAGTTAGCATTATAAAAGTAGTAATCAAGATATTGTATACGCATTTTGATGCAAGAATATTTTAAGAAATCGATAAATACTTTGTCTGCAATATCCATAAAAAGATTCGGAAAACCAGGTTTTCACATAGGCTTTAATGTATCCTTCATCGGAGGTCATTCACCAATTCACCGATGGTGGATTCAAAGTGTCCTGTTGTTTATCTGTTCGATTCAAGTCACAATAGGCCCTCAATGCCCCGGACAGGCTTTAAATTGAAATTTCCTTGACAACCAGAGTGGTAATGAGATAAAAACGACTCCTTAATAACTATAAAAGGAACTTTCTTAGACAAGGCTTTTAAAATTGCCTTTTAATCACTATCGTATGTTTGTCTGTTACAAAAAAGATTTTTTTATGGCCCTAGTTCATGACAATAGTTGAGAATCCGCAAAATTTTTTGTCTCAATAAATATTACGTACAATTCTTCATAATTAATAAAAACTACCTTTCATCCCCAAAAGAGCCACTTCACTTCCTTTAGATACAAAACAAGGAACCGCCTCTTATGTCCTTCAGATATTTTCTCATTCTCTTTTTTTTCGAAATAAATTCTCCCTCAACGAAGCGGAGTTATTTAAAGCAATTAACTTTGTCATTCTCTTTATTCGGAGCTCCGTAGTGAAGTAAGGACGGATAAAAAAAACACGTATCGCAATCCGGAAATTTTGCTTGTTATTCGAGTCGCTGATGAGTTTTTTATTATTATGGATCTCTCATAATCCGTTCGGCAACGGAAGGAAAAAAATTCATTATTATACCGACCTTTTGAATCCGAGTTTTTCGGTATTCCCAGCTAGCCCGAACGGCCATGTGTGACACATGCTCTTTTATGATTCAGGGGAATGTCGCAGAAAGGTCGTTTAATTTCGGTCCAGCGCAATTTTGATGAAATAGAACGCCGTAAACTCGACCATAGTTCCGCGGCTACATTTATGAGGTTCTTTGTTTTCGGGAACTCGTTTCGGTACCGAAATAAAACGTTTTATACGTTTAATTCATTTTTTTATTGTTCTTTTTAACATCTCTCCGACGAATTTAAATGCCCGCGCGTAGGGTCCCACTGCCGGATTTAATTTGGGGCATTGATATAATTTCTGTTTGTATTATAAAAAAAAATCGCGTATATCACTATCGGTGATAAAGTTTCTAATAAATAACATATTGTAGTAAAAATGTTGATGACTTACACGGATTTTTTTTACTAGAGGAAATAAACACGTCGAAACCGAATGGGATACAAAGTTGTTATAAAAAATGCAAATACAGCATTAATTTTTTTTTACAGCGCGGTTGCTACTCACTCGTAGAGATGTCGCAACCTCAGTGTATACAGTACTCACACGAAGCTCTATATCGTAATTCTCCGTGTTATAAGAGAGAATAAATTTGATTGAACATATGAGTTTCATTCCGCATTTAAAGTTTAATGAGTAATTATATAAATATCTTAATTTTTTGGCCAAGAATATGTCATATTTTCAGTTAGGTGTTCTTTTTAAGAGAGATAAGTGTTCTCATTTCTGCACAATTCGCCGGATTTATTTAGAAGATTTTTCTTTCATTTTATTATGCCGATTTATATTATTTGAAAATAGACAAATAATGTTTTTTTGCCTTAACTTAATTATAGTTTAAGCGTAACTTGCCATTTTTAGGCGCGTTTCGCTGCTAGCGTGAGCGTCTATTATCGTCTGTCTGTTTTCTGTCTGTCTGTCCGTCCGTCCGCATGCTAGTTCTCAGCTTTTACCGGACGGATTTTCTTAAAATTTGATATTAAGGACTTTCAGTCAAAGGCAATCAGAAAATCACAAGCATGAATCACATACGCCAATCAAGGGTACCACTTTACTGGTGACAAAAAATGAACTTTCCGTCATATCTCGTCAAGTATTGGTCATATCAAAATATTTTTCAAATAAAACTTGTAGAACTAGTAAAGAAGAGAATTTCTATCCCTATACATTTTTATCGTAGGAGTGCCCGTTATCAAAAAAATCAAACAAGAATCAAGCAAATATTTTACTTAGTAATTCAAGCACGAGATGTCTCCCTCAAGTCCATTCATTAAATTTTTAAATACTGCAGAAAATGAGCCTGCAGTTTTACCGCAACTCGCATGATCGGGAAAATTAAATGGAGGAAAAACATATTCCGAGTGTCTTACCGCAAAATAAACCTGGTGGAGTTGTAGAAATGTCATATCATGTTCGCTATTTTCCGCTCACTATCAACTTTTTGTTTTGCTGCAGTATTATTTAAAGATGAATACGATGCTTTTTACTATTATTGTGACAAAGTTAAACAGTTATTAAAAATTTCGATGTCATATCATGTTCGCTATTATCCGCTCACTATCAAATTTTTGTTTTGCTGTAGTATTATTTAACGATGAATACGATGCTTTTTACTAGTATTGTGACAAAGTTAAACAGTTATAAAATATCTCGTAAGGTATTGAACATGTCTCTTTTCAGTTTTCTGTCATACATTCCAAAAATCGGTACAATATATATTGTACAAACTTTCTCAGAATGCGTCGTTAAGTTATCTTTTGAAAAATATAAACTACGTATGTAGAAACGTTATAAACATCAACTTAAATAACTATACGAAATTTGATGAAAATCGTATCAGCCGTTTTTTCAAAAATCCAATTGTTATAAAAGTTGCCCAAGAATAAACAATCCTTATATTCATTCTTTGAGAAAAATGAACTATGTAGTATTATTTCAGATTTAAACTCATGTAACTATAGGAAATTTGATCAAAATCGTTTTATCATTTTTAATAAAATCACACTGTTGTTAAAGATGCCTAGAATAAACTAACCTTATATTAATTTTTGGAGAAATATGAACGATGTAGTATTATTGAAGACATAAACTCAAGTAACTGTACAAAATTTGATCAAAATCTTTAGAGCTATTTTTCAGAAAATCAAATTGGGTACTTACATATTATCTACAGGACCTGGTATTTACGTATTATTCCCATGCCATACTTACGTACAACATTAACAGAAACTGTTTGGTCTTTCTCGACATTTACAAACCCAATCACCGGACAAGAAACTGATTGGCCGGTCTCGACATTTACAAACGCAATCACCGGACAACGAGGAGAGATACTTAGGTTCCGGGCGAGACGAAGGGCGCGGCAGCACCCGGAGACGACTACCCATTAAAACAAAGCGAGCCGAAGGCTCGTCAATATATCCTTTCAATGTTATATCATCTCAAAAAAATGACTACCGCGCCCTTCGCCTCGCCCGGAACCAAAGTATCCCTCCCCATTGCCCGGTGATTGCGTTTGTAAATGTCGAGATGGGCCAGTCAGTTTCTGTTAATGTTGTTTTGAAAATTAAATATCTTAAATCCAACAATACGTTGTTATTCTGTAATACGTAAATAAGATAATACCAAAGTAAGGTCCTGGAGATAATACGTAAGTACCTCAAATTGTTGTTAAAATGCGTACAATAGACTTCCCTTAGTTATTGAGAAATGTCAACCATTTCTTCTTAGCTTCTACTCTGTATGATAAGATGCCTAAGTACGAGATTTCATTCATTTTCGCTCTACCGTTTAGGCTCTAGAGCCACAAACAGGTTCGATTCTTAGACAAGGAAGAATTTTTATCCTTCTATTTCGAATAATTTATTGGTTTTTATTTTTGTATGCAGAATACGCACGTCAAAAATATAGTAAAACCTGCGTTCATTGCCATAAGGACAGTACACACCGGCGATGGAAAATAAAGAGTGCCTTCGCTGTCCTTTTAAAAGGGCTGCATAACAAAAAGTAACATAAAATCAATTATTTAGCGATTACTGGAATTTCCAAAAATAGACACACGACCTTATTAAAACGAAATGTCTGATTTGAGCGAGGTGCAAAATGTAGCAATATTTGCTCGCTCCTGAACGTGATGTGAGATCTGATTGGATAGAAATTTAACGGACACAAGAGGAAGGAAAATATTACAGTGAACTATCAGTGTAGATAGAGGAATATGGGAATACCTGAAGTAACCCAGAAACAGGGGCATAAGTGCGAACTCGTAACGGCAAAGAGTTAAGGGCAGTCGTCAATGTTAATGCGGTTTCAAAATTGTAAATTAGGGTTTGAATCAGGATGTGCAAGGTGAAGAATTTTATCTTCTGGTAAATCGACGGGGGCGAGTCTTTATCCGTTCAAATTTGCGCGAAATAAACGAGGAGGTAGGTCATGTGGGCATTCTGTTACGTGCAAAACTCACGATTTAACCTCTCGATAAAGAAAACACGCGGGGAATTTTACGATATTTGTTCAATGTTCACACCGAACACACGCGCGTCCCTTGAAACAAAATAATACTGCACATTCAATTATGCAAAACATTAAGAATGGCCGTCTCGCGCGAGACCCTTCCCTTGTTTACAGGTTTCCGCTTTTCCTCGCCTCCTCTAAGGAGTCGCTTTTCTTCGCTACTGCTTCATGACGCGGCCGCCGGCGCCGCCTCCACATAGCCCTCTTTCGGAAACCATCCATTCTCTCCTCCTTGCCCTTCACTACCACTTCCTCTCTCCGCCACCTCTTTCCCCCCTGCTTCACTTCCCCCCTCCGTTACCTCGATCTTCCTCTCTCCATTCCTCTCCCTCTCTTTCCCCTCCTCCTTTCTTCACCTCGCCCTTCCTTTTTCTCTCAGCCTCTTTTCCATATTTCCTTCCCCCTCTTCTCTTTTCCTCTCTTCACTCCACTTTCTAACTCTCCCTTACTCTTTAACGTCTCCCTATCTCCCTCTATATCTCTGCCTCTTCTTTCATCGTTCCCTCTCTTATCTTTTCCTCTATTAACTCCTCTCTGCCTCTCTCTCTTCCCCCCTCTATGTCAGTTTTTCACTCTTTTCCATCTCTCTCTTCCTCTTTCTCTCTTCTCCTTCTTTAATCTTTCCCCCTCTGTTCTATTTTCCTCCCGTCACTTTCCTTTCTACCTCCCTCCATATCTTTCATCCTATTTCTCTCTCTTTCTTCTTCCATCTTAACCTCTTATTCTCTCTCTCTCTCTATCTTTTCCCTTCTATGCTCCGCCATTTCCTTCTCCCTCCCTATCCCTCTCTCAATTCCCCCATTGTCTCCCTCTGTCGAATCTGACCCTTTAACCCGAACGGCAAATAAATCTTCCTGGTTCTAAAGGGAATCAACTTCGGCGGCCAATCGCTCACGGTCTGCAAACAGTTCGACCGAAGATTTTCCGAAGCAGATTCGCGGGGACGAGCAAACACGGGCACTTCATCCCTGCTTCATCATCTCTAACTCCTAAACTTCCCTCCTCGACGTTCAACCGCTCTGTACAATCAGGTCCCATGACAATGGACCAATCGGCTTTTAAGGGATCTCAACAGCCGTTTTATGTTTTGGCTCTCACTCGAAGCGATTCCACCTCTCCCGGCCCCGTATTTACTTGGGTCGATACGTAAGTCTTCAGAAAATTACTCCGAGACTTAAGGAAATTTATGGTCGATCATTGCGTGCGTGCATTTTTTCACGATTTTGAGGAAATTAACTTATTTTTTAATATTCTAAAAGCTGTCACAACGGCGAAATACTCCATTTAAGCCGTTGAGTACCAATTTAACCTTTAAGTAGGTGCTCACACACAAAAGGGCGCCTGGGGTCTATATGACCATATATTATATTTTTTCCGTTATTCATCATGATATTGTTTATCAAGTTATTTAATGAATTATACTTATAAAAAGTACACTTAAATAACGTTTGAGAGCAAAAGGTCAAGTATTGAACAAAAACAACAACAAATTAAATAACATTTCTTGTTATCTAATCATCTGTCGAATATCTGGTATCTACTACTACATGGCGAAATGATTTTCATGGGAAAGTAACTAGGTATGTTCATCTCTCAACACCTTTACTTAGCCATCTTTTCACGTCATCTTTCCGTATACACTTTTGTCATATTTGTTCCAAGTTTGGCTAACATTTCTCTCATTTCTTATTTCCGTTCCTTGTAGGCTCGCCTTTTCGTTTTCTTTTTGTTCTTCCTGGTAAAATCGATTATTCACCTATGTAATTGACTATCTCGTTTACCGGTTTCCCCGGTCAGTTTTGATTTCAGTTTCTTGACTGTTTGTTTGCTATGTCGCATGGCCTCGTTATAATTTTGAATTCATTTTAAATGTGTCTGTTGGGTAAATTTTGGAAATATTTTCTAGAACGGATTTACGAATGGGCTATAATTAACAAAAATAAAAACATTCTAAACGGAAATAAACTGTTTAATAACCAAGTTTTCATAAAAAATTCCCCCTGCTTAGTTTAATAAATTATATTATTTTTGTAGAGGGTTCCAAAACAAAATTTGTAATTCACTCTCCGCCTAAGAATTTTTTAGCTAGCGCGTGTATAAAAGTTTGAAAGCCCACTCTGAATTCGGTTTAAAATTATTTCCAATTAGTCTGTTATAAGTAATTGCCAAAAACATTAATTTTTACATATGCACCTTTAAAAGCGTTTGTCAGCTCGCAGTTGGCGCTTGATTTATCGCTACTCTTTTAACAAACAACACCAGACGTGTACTTAGGCGAGCGCGTTCATTTTATTCACAATTGACTTAAGTGCACTTTCCTGTGCAACTGCTATTTCAAACCGTTGCAAAAAAAGTCAGCATCGATCCTCTGTTCATTATCTAATGGAGTATCACCGCTACGTTCCTTTTTGGGAGTGCCCAATCCTTTAAAGTAAAAGCTATCTTATGTTTCGTGGGCTCTGGATCGACTTAAAATCACCTTTAAAAATTAATTTCGCTAAATTGTAATACTACATATTTTTTCGAATGCCACATACCCTTAAATGAGACGCGAACCCAATATTTTTCGGGTATACTAAAAATGGAATTTTATATTTTTTAAGGTTTCATTATTCTAGGTATTATGCACAAACGCACGTTTTGCATTATACAATATTGACTGAGACATCCTTAGTTAGGTATTTGCTGTTTCACTTGCGTTGCATTTACAATTGTATATTTTTGCAGTAAAAATGCACGTTTTTGTTATGATATCCATGTATGAGACACATGCCTAGATTTTCGGCGTTTGGAAGAACTGTATACGGTATCCGAATTCATGCAAATGATTCCAAGATATGTATGTGGGCATTTTTCCCGAGTATAACTATTCAACATGATTATCTGCCAAACACAGATCGAAAATATCACTAAAGCTCCTCTGCTTGAAGAAAAATACAAGTAACTAGAATAATAACCCGTCATATGACGGATAACATTAAAAATTATAACATACAGAAAACACTAAAATTAATTTTAAAACTTTATTCAAGAACTTCATAATGAATGACATTTGGTATTAAAAAAATCGGTCATTTTGAAGCAAGTGGCCTTGCAAGTTTGAATGTTGCAAAAATATTTTAATTTTTTCGGGTACTTTTGCTCTCGAAAGTGCCACATAGAGTTGACCATGTGAAAAGATCGGGTCATGGAGATAAAGTCCCACATGGTCAAATGTTAGTCCCTTTGCCTTGTTTTTATATAATATTTATGTTAATATCGTAATAATAGATGACATTTTGTGCACTCTACCTTTCGTTAAATGCTTTAATTAGGTTATTCTAATTGATAACACTGAATACACTTCTTCTTGCTTGCTTCTTTCAAGAAAAATAAGCTTTGGAAGATGTAATGACTTGATTAATTAATAACAAAACAATACAGGTTGCATAGCAACTCATGCTATATTAAGCGTTAAAATCACAAAAAATACGCAATTTTACGTAATTGTTAAATTTTAAAGGGAAAGATACAATAAAAGACCACTACAGTGAAATAAAGTAGAATTTCTTTCGTCCTTTAGTTTTTGTTTGAAGTTTCTGAGTTAATATTTAGGTATTTTAATGAGCAAAAGAATAAATGTCTGCACGGTCAAGACCGTTTTTTCCCGTGCTTTTAAATGGCAATACGAAAGGATATCTGGAGTCGAACCTAGGACACTTTAACTAAAAGTAATAACATTTTCTAGTAGTAAATTTGGTCAACTAAGAACAAACCAAATTTCATATCTCTAGCTGCTTCCAGTGCTGAGATATTGAAAGATTCTAAGAGCGTTATACACAGAAAGAAGGAAAGACAGAATTGGAAAACTATATGTATGATTTTCTATCAGTTTTGATTGATTTTCATAAAACCACGGGGCATTGATGCATGTACGCACATGCGTATGTATGCATGTGGGTGTGTATTTACAAAGCAGCGTATATTTTAAATAAATTCTGGTTATAAGAAAGGGATAATATTATACGCGTGAACGTTGTCGGTGGCAATATAACTATTTGTAAAGCGTGTAATTGTAGCAACTCAATCTTAATTCATATCTCAGGTTCAAAATTTTCTCGAATAACTTGATCGAGTCAACAAATTTCTCCGAGTTTAATTATTTTCATTGGATATAACTTCGAGGCCGACGAATCACCAGGAAAAGTCAAAAGGAAATCGACAGATCGAAAATGAATTAGTTCTAAAAACTTAGGAGGTAGTACTATTTTCGCGCGTTACTCTGTGCTACATTGCACAATTGCGTTACCTACTCCAATTTTTCCTCCCCTTCCAGTGCTGCCGGTGTGTTCCGTAAGGCATTCACTCCGTCTTCTTCTCGGACGAAATCTCATTTCCTCAGGGTCTTTCACCTCGCAGACCCCATTATGCTCCCAGCTCTTAAAAACCTTTCCAGTCTTCGCACCCTTGTTATTTTCCCTCCTAGGCAACCGTCTATTAATTCGACGAGACGTTGATTCCGATAAGAGAGCACGAAGTGCCGCCTTCCTTCCGCCTTCAGCAGTTAATAATAAGCCTTACCGTCTAAGCGAGCGACAAATTAATCGGTAATTACGCGACGCAGAAGTATTTAGCGATGTAATTTATTTTGTCGCCGAAACCGTGGTTTCAGTTACGAGCAGCGAATAATACTTGATTAACATTCGTCTTCGTTTTATTTTTCTCATGTACGATATACACGGAGATGATTATAAATATTCGGATTTTTGATTTTGATGAATATGAATGTTGCGTGTTCATGGGTTTGAAACAAGTTAGGAAAGTGTACAACGTATCACAAATGGGCGCGTTTCGTGCAGTGGAGTATTAGAAAGAAATTATATACCTCATAAATAATCCATTTTATTTCCATTTATAAATATTGCTTGCACACGTAAGGAAATGAAAGGTTTGTTTGTGAGATTGTTTATGTTACCAACAAAGAAGTAACCATGCAAGAAATTTTCCAAGTTCAACTCGAATTAAGACATTCTTGTTTGATTTTCTTGATAACGGCTACTCCTACGATAAAAATACACAGGGATATAAATTCTCTTCTTTACTAGTGCTACAACCTTTATTTGAAAGATATTTTGATATGACCAATACTTTACGAGATATGACGAAAATTTCATTTTTGTCACCAGTAAAGTGGTACCCCTGATTGGCGTACGTGATTCATTTATGCGATTTTCTTATTATCTTTGATTGTAAAACCTTAATATCAAATTTCATGAAAATCCGTTCAGTAGAAGCCGAGAACGAACATGCGGACGGACGGGCGGACAGACCGACGATAATAGGCGCTCACGCTGGAGGCGAAACGCGCCTAAAAAGGTTATTATTGCAACTCCGTTTATCTGTGCGTGGCTCTAAGAGAAAAACGGTTTAACAAATTCTGACGAAACTTCGTATCTTTATCGAGTTTTACCCTGAATATAAGCGTCGTTGGTATTAGCTATATTGCGCTTCTATAAAAGGTAGGTAGTTCATTGTTGTTGAGTTTTAAAATATATCTACAGACTCAAAAATGACTGCCTGGATTTTGATTTAAATGTATCAATATATCAAATGGACATTTTCATATATTATGTTACGTAAACCCTTAGTTTAAAAAAGTTAAATAACGTCCATTATCATTATCGTTTTTCACCCAACTTGCGCAATGCTGTCCAAACAATAACTTATAACATTTAAAACTCTAAAACGGAAGCATATGGATACAGTAGTGTTTTCGCAATGTTCGTTGCACAATTTTTATTTTTTTATCTATGACGTATTTCTGTAGATGTAATATTTGAAATATTCAGTTCGTTTAACCTGATCTAATCCAAAGCGTTTCCCTCGCTAATTTTACGCCAATCAGGTAATTTGGAAGAAAATTAATGTTGGTTAGGAATTTGAAAAATTATGTAAATCAGCGAAATGGGTTGTGTTTTCTTTGTAAATATATCTGCCGTAGGGAGTTTAATCTCCACGAACTGGCATCGGGAAAAAATCCGCGTCGACGAAATAAAAAAAAAGGCAATCTTTCCCGAAGGAAGACCTTTATCGGCTTAATTTCTAGCTACCATTCAAGAATTAATCCGTTTAATCTTTCTGCTCCGAGTGGCTTACGGAACATTTTTCTTTCTTTTGTTTTCTCCTTGCTGCATTGGCTTGTCCGACGGTCGTTCTCCCCTCTCCCTCCCCGCTCCTCCCTACATCATCCTTCTCCCTCCTCCTCTCTCTCTCCCTCTCTATCTCCTCATATCCAATAAAAAAAATTGAAGCACCGTCGCGGAAACAAATGAAAGTTTAACCTTTACTTCTCCCACCCGCGTTTTTCCTCCCTTTTCCTCCCTCCTGGAGGAATTAGTTTTTTTTTTCCGTCCGCGCAGGTGATATGGAGTTATCGGATTTTACGGGTATATCGTCCGGCTTGTGGGGGAGAGAGTTAAAGGGGGTGGTGGTGCGAAGGGGGAAGAAAGGGATGCGGGGGGGGTGGGGGGGACAAACGAGGACCGGGGTTTGAAAGCATCCTCCCTCACGGGTGGAAGTTTTTCCTCCCTTTCTCCCACGAGAATGGTTTTTTTCTCGTTATAAACTTCCTCCGCGTATAATTGAATCTTGTTGATTAATTCCCCGGTTCATTTGATCGTCGGCACCGGCGCCGCAATTTCTCAGATTCGCCCCCGGTTCATTCCTTTATCGCTCATATATCCCTCCCCTTCTCGCTCTCTCTCTCCCGACGCCTTTTTCCCTCCCCCTCTCACTCCTCCCTCCCTCCTATCCTTTCGCTCTGCCCCTCCCCCCTTCCCCCCCTCCCACGCACGAAATGACCAATGATCCTTTTTTTTGTTTCTTTTTCTTCTTCCCTTCTCTTGATGAATTACTCGCTTCATCTACTCGTCGCCCTTCGGAGTATCCCTAATCTGTCTCTCCATGTTTAATCTGCTCTCTGTCTCTCTCTCTCTCTCTCACTCACCCATCTCCAGCTAATGTTCCCCGTTTCCTTCTGTGGGGATGATGGCTTTATTATTATGATTTCCCCCTGGAAATTCCTTCCTCCCAAGGATAATTTACCGCTCGGACCGATAAGAATGCCGTCCATCATAGTGGGGATTAATTTTTCAATCCCTTCTAGTCGGTAATCGGGTTCGGGTAAAAAGTTGTCGGGTCTAACGTGGGAGGTTGTCGACCTGAGATTCATGTATCCAGGGGGATACGAGAGGAGTTTTCTTTATTAAGGTGTACGTTAAAATTTGGAATAAGGTCATTTTTTTATAACTTGGGCTTTAGTGCGCGAAGGTATGTACCAATGATTGTGTTGTAACGATCGCGAAGAACCTTATAAGAACCTTGTTGGTACTTTTCTTTACTGATAATAGGGAATCGGGAAAGCTAATTTATGTATTTTCCTGTTTCACTTACAAATGTCAATTTTACATTAACTCATTTGTTGATGGCTATGGTTATGTCGTTATGGCTGTTTTGAAAGATAGGCGAAAAATAAATTAGGTAAATAGTACATGGAATCCCAAAATGAAATTACTAAAAATAAATTTGACTAATATTTTATTATTTAAGATAATACCACAATCTAAACGCAAATAACATCTCAAAATTTTAAAATATTATTCGAGTTTATTAATAAACTTCTAAATGCATACCATCGTTAGCTATCATCTGTGTTATTCACATATATTTTCCAATGCAGCCGTAAGGATGGCTAGCACAGCGTCATTGATGAGGGCTTCTGTATTTAAAAAAATAATATAAGCGTGATTATTAAATAAATAAAACTTTCAACCCTTCAAAGGTTATATCATTCTGAATTTTGTTGTTATCACCAATAATAAAATTATCAACTTTGCTTTTGGTCCATTGGTTTTGGGATACCCTGTAAATATATATAGGTATATATATATATATATATATAGGTATATATATATATATATATATATATATATATATATATATATATATATATAGGTATATATATATATATATACGTATTAGTATTGTAATAACAATGTTAATTTCGATATCATTTTTGTAGCTGAAGGCAGGCGACCTTTCTAAAAATACCTCAAAGGGGAACGCCTGCAAAAATAGATCAAAGGACCTTGGCGTAACGCATCTCTCTCTTTCCCAATAGCAAAAGAGTAGAAAAACATTTGATAATGCAACTAAAAACGAACATCAAGGTGAAACATGTAAGAGTAAAGCGTTCCTTTCGTTAGGAAGAGAGAAGGAAAGGAGCCGTAATAGTTTTTCGCAACTGTAGAGATGGAAGGAAGTGAAGTGAATAGTATTCCTCAATATATTTACATTTAAAATGGTATAGACAAAGACTGTTGATTTTTGACATTTACTTTTCGTAAATTGTTTAATAGTGTTTGAAATTTCGTTTATAACAATTGTAATTGAATTTTAGGAGGTTTATGAAATAATTCAATTTATTTCGTAATTATCATCAATTATACCTGTCGCTGATTTATTACGCAAATTCTAACTCTGAATTTCATTTGAACACCTCTGGTTTTAATTTATTAAATACCAAGTATTGGAATGTTTGCATTTCATTATAGCAATTTCGTGATAACGTGATTTTAAAATTCCAAATGTGCGTTTCATAATTAAGAAAAGTGTTGCTTTGATTATTCTGAACCGAGTTGCGTTAATTTATTTTAAAACCACTATTAATTGTCAGAAATTGAATGGCAAATTAACGTACCATAAAGATTTTTCGCAAAAATTGGTAATTAAATACCACTTTAAGATTTGCCTAATATTTTTCAAATTGATTGTCGGATGAAATCAATTTGATAAGCTCGTATACTTCACTATTACTATGTAATTTTATGGATAAATGAAATTTTATTATCGATTCATTAACTCAGGATGTTATTTATTGAGAGAAATCCAATGCCTTTTACGAGAAAATGAACGATTATGATATATATTTTTAATCTTATAATAGATTTTAGCCCTTAAAAAATAGCTTGTTTTCACTTCGCCCTTACGCAAAATTTTGAGAAGAGCTGGGAAGCTAAGATTTTTCAGGATAGTCTCTGCTGGTGGCATATATAAACCCTATTGATTTGTGGTCCGTCAGTCTGTCCGTTTTCCTTTTAGCAAGATTTTAAGAAACCCCCTCATGAACTATCTATAGGGGGCTGTGGCTATGGTATAGTTTAGTTTCGGCTACATTGCTAAAAAATAGAAGCGAAGCGTAAAAACGTTCAGTTTACTTTCAAAATGAGATCAAATATCGTATTACAACTGCTTGACCGCGGCGAGGTAAGTTTGAAGTATCTTTTGATTTATTTTTGGTTTTACGTTTACATGAACATCCTAAAAAGCGATTTTACAATATGCTTTTCCGTTATTTTTTAATGCGGTACCCTTTCCTTCAACGACGTCATTTATTAAAAGTATTTAAAACTAAATAAATTCATACCCGACGATTATACGCCAAAACCTCTTAAGAATTTAATTCTCTAATGAGCATGACCTCAAAAACTTCCCCACTAATCCTTTTAACTTTCCCGAATCCGTCATCCGGGTCGACGACGGGATTAAACCCTTAACGCATTTCCAACTCCTCCGCCGAACGCTTTTCGCTTCGCAACCAACGACAACGGGACCTTTCCCCCACTCCATCGACCTCTGTTCTCTCACCCTTCACGCGAGATGGCACTCGAATAGGTCGCGCGGACCCTTCCGATCTCTCTCGAACGTTACACAAGGATGCGGCTTGTTCCATGGGCCGGACAAAACATTAAAAAAGGACGCAGAGGCAGAAAAAAAAACAACCCGTCCGGCCGGAGGAGTTAAACGGGATGAATTTTTGGGCAAGGACTGATGGGAAGGAGTTTTAAAGGGAGTCGGCGAATATTTCCTCTCCCCCTTCCCTTAAGGGTTTTCTGGAAAGCGATCCGTAATTATCTCGGTGCGTTGGAGCGAGACAAAGCCGCAAAACCGTGAAATGACGTCCCATCCGAGTTAAAACCCCTTTTCTCTCCCTCCATAAACCCTCCTCCTACACTCCTCTCTCCTTCTCTCACTCCCTCTCTCTCTATCTCTATCTCCATTCACGTCTCCTATCCTTTCTCTCTCACCGAGTTTTGTTCCCCAGCAAACACGGTATCTCGTTCCGGATTCGGGTCTCATTCGAGTGGGTTACGTATCCAAGGGTGAGACCGCTCCAGGGTGCGATGTGACGCAGGACGGCGAAGGGTGGAAATTAAGGGGACTGGAATGCCCGGAAAGTAATGAATTTCTCGTTTTTTCAAATGGTTGTGAATGACGAAACGAAAATAAAGATCGAAATTTTTTAGTCTTATTAGATTTTATTCCTATAATTATTTTTTTTTAGATTTCCGGAGTGGTGTTGACGAAAGTTAAGTGATTTTTAATGGTAGTTGAGAATTGTTGATGGTTTTATTTTTAAATTTGAAGTAATTTCCCATAGAGTAAAGCAGGTCAAACTACGAGTTAACGTAATGCAGTTTCATTTTTTAGACAAAAACGTTTCGTTGAGTATTAAAAGTTTCTAAATTATTTGGACAAGTGTAATTGTCTGCTGAATTAATTTCATTGCAAATACCTAAGTATCTCATTATACCTAGCGAAAATAATAGCAATAAACTTCTATTTGGTAATGATCCATCGTTTGTCGCGCAATGCCAAGTAAATTACTCATATTCACTTTGTGCGGAATTTTTTCAATTGATACAATCTAAGCAACATCATTCTAAAGTAGAATCGGTCAAGATGATAAGTTAATTTTTATAACGTGCGTAATATTAATTTATTTGAAAATTACGTAAATATTTTAACACAGAATGCATCGTCAAAATATCTGGCCGCTGCATAAAGAAAATTTTGAAGCTATCACAATCGAGATTGAAGAAATAACTCATCTCATAGATGAAAAAAATCGAGAGAATAGTTTAACTTTACATGGTGCAGCAACGAATCATCACTGATGACGGATACTTTATGACCGAAATGCTTGTATGGTTATTCCAACTTTTGGTTATCGGAGAAACATAACCTTTTTGTTACAGTTGAGAAATTGGGAACATGTTAAGATATCATTAGCGTAACTATGAGCGAAAGGGCCCGCGGCAAATATTATCGATGGTCCTTTCTCCCTCCAATAAATTCCTATGTACAATTACAAAATTAAACTCAATGAAGAACGTAGAATGTTGCACTTAACAACCAATTACCCAGATAATGCTAAAAGGTTTATGCTTTTAAAATTAGTCCGTCAAAATATAATGATTAATTGTAAAATCATTACAGAAATTTGCATAAAAAGTGATATTGTTCAATAATATATATTTTTCTTATATTAGGAAAAAATTGGAAGGCCGCCAACTCTCCCCCGGGCCACTGTGTCCGTGGCATTTGGTCACCCACGGCACCGCATTGTGACGCCACTGGAAATGGTATGATATTATTTTTTAAATGATTATTTAAAATTAAAGCATCTTGTTGGAAGTGGAGTAATATGACAGTGCAAATCAATTTGGTATTCTTTCGCTTGTAGTAATACCGAGGTCATTATGATCCGTAATTTTATTCATTACCAACGGCGCTGAAATTGTTACCGATTTCATCTTCCGATCACAAAAAAAAAGTTCCACGCTTTCAGACTTTCGCTATCGAGTATAAATCACCGTACTACCAAAGTGTACGTGATACTCCTTCGATAGTAATAACCGCACATTACCTCAAACTATCATCTCCCGTTTAGTTGCGCCGTCGAATAAAAACACTTGACGGTGTAATCCCGCTCCCTCGGTGATCTATTTTACCTCCACCGCAAGCGACACACGCACATCGATCCTCTTTTGTCATATCCTCTCACCTCTTTTTTTATGGCCTTCCTTCCTTTACCTCCCTTCTTCTTCCCATGGGGTAAGAAATCTCTCCGGTGTCAGGGCTTCTCAGCCTGCACCCTTTACCACTCTAACGGCGCTCCCTCTCCCCCTCCTCCCTAACCTCCTCTCTCTCTCTCTCTTCGGATTTTCTCCCGGGACCACCTCCTCAAATACACACACTCCTTTCCTCCCATCCTGAAAGTGGAAAAGGAGAAGTGGATAGGAGATAGGGAAGCCATTGTCCTTCCTCTACTGAATAGTTTCCCATCCGGTTTCCCGATTCTCTTACCTCGTTCCTCTCTCTCTCTCTCTCTCACCACACTCTTCTCTAAGATACACCCCCCTTCCATTATCTTCATCGTAAGGATACCTTCTCCCACTCCACTCCCTCTCTCTCTCTCCTGGTATTTTCTGTCCTTGTAAAGCCGTCCGTTCGGTCCCGGAACACACTTGTGCGATTCACCCCGCCTGCCCACTGCGGTAGCATCTATCGCCCCTTATCCTCTCTTTTATCTCTCTCTCTCTCTCTCTCTTTCCCAACGGACCCTGCAGCAGCGAGAAGCTAAGACAAGAGAAACAAAAAATTCAGTGTCTGTCATTGGACAAATAAAAATTTTTTTGTTGGAAGGTTACTTTTCTCCTTCGCGGTATACTAAATGTAACTTACGGATATATTATTTATCTATTAAATTGTATTATAAATATATGATTCAAATGAAAAATTATCTACTTAACACTCTCGGTGGATCTGGTAATTTATTGCGGCCCTATCTTGAATCGCATGCGGCCGCCACATTTGAAAAGTTTTCCCGTCCCTGGTCTAAAGTCTTCCTATAGTCGCTCCAACATCTAAAGACTCCTGGCCTTGAAAACGGGTTAGCAGCAGCCAATAGGAGACTGTTTGTTTGGGACGGTAGTGGGGAGGAAACCAGTCTCACTCCTGCTCTCGAAGAGATCACATCTGGATGCGTTGCCATTATAGTCGGTCCATCATCGTAAGTCTGATGGCCTCGAAAACTGGGCGTACACGAGTTAGCAGCAGCCAATAGGAGACTGTTTGTTTGGGAAGGTAGTGGGGAGGAAACCAGTCTCACTCCTGCTCTCGAAGAGATCGCATCGGACTGCGTTGCCGTATCTACCGCCGTTTCCTTGCTGTGGAATTCTAAGTTATTTATTTAGAAACTGCGTAGTATATCAGCTGAGCAAGAGCTGGCAGCGCGCACCGACATCTGCTCTCCCGCACGAAAGTTGAGAGGGGCGATGGAAGGGGAAACGTTCGTGATTGGCTACTTGCTCTAAGTAGGCCAAGAGACTTCCGAAGGGGGATCGACTATAGAAATTGCGTAGTATATCAGATGAAGGCGAAAATCCGCAAGAGCTGGCAACGCGCACCGATATCTGCTCTCCCGCACGAAAGTTGAGAGGGGCGATGGAAGGGGAAACGTTCGTGATTGGCTATACTTGCTCTAAGTAGGCCAAGAGCCTTCCGATGTTGAATCTACTATAATTTCTGGAAAGGTATCGTTCTTCTACTCCTTTTGGGGGGGAGGGGGGGGGGATTAAAACTGTCAGCTCGTCCGCTGCCTTTGTTTTTACGCTATGATTGTTTTCCTCCGCCTTTCTTGCTCCGTGTCTTTTTGGTTCCCTCCGAGTTTTTCTCTTTCTTTCTAGCCCGCCCAATTGGGGGGCGAGTTTATAGGAGCTCTTTCCTTATTCCCATCGGAGGGAGTAGCGGTTTCGTGTCACTTCCCCCTTTCCATTTGAATCGATGGTTTCGTCTCCCTAGGAAACGAGAAAAAGGACAATGG
This sequence comes from Uropetala carovei, assembly GCA_036926305.1. Lineage (NCBI taxonomy): Eukaryota > Metazoa > Arthropoda > Insecta > Odonata > Petaluridae > Uropetala > Uropetala carovei. The sequence goes on from JAXCHB010000325.1 coordinate 3,259,449, forward strand.
AGGGAGATTGTTTGCCGTTTCTCTCTTTCTGTCTCTCGCTCGCACGCATGCGCACGCATCGTCGCCGTTAGTCGATTTTTTTCTTTCGCCGAAGTTTATTTCTTCTTCCTTCGATTTTCGCTTCGCTTTCTGGATCGGTTTCTCGTATCGCGTTTTGTTCGTTTTGCAAATTAGTCCTCGTAAAGTTTTGAAATCTAAATCGATGGGTTGCGATTCATTTGCAGCCTGTAATGATAATGTGTTCGTTGAGGAAGTGACACCAGGATGCCGTCTTATTGCTATGGATTGACGCAAGGCGCTCATATAGTGGTCAGCATGCCTGTATTTTGTGTTGTGCGTACATTAATAATAATAGGTTTAACCATCAATAATCACGGGCCTGTCTACGGACAGACTACCTATGATGATGATGATGATTTCCATATCTACGTGAAATGTTTTAAATCCAATTTACAAGTTATGCTCTTAAATTCAATGTCATAAAAGCTGTACAGTCCACTCAAAAATCCCACATTGTTATGCTAAGAAATCGATCACCTTCATTGCTTTATTCGAGGATCTCACAGTGATTTGTGAACGATAATAATATAAGGAATCGTACTTATTATGGTCTTAGAATCTAGTTCTGATATTAGTTTGATTTGGAAAGATTAGTTTAGTAGATTTACATGTTTAAACTACTTCATTGATGGAAATGTAAGTGGTAAAGTTTCTACAGTATGATTTTTAAATCCATCTTTCGGTGAACTGAATGTTACTTCTATAAATTTATTAGTTGTTTCGTGTATTTCTTCTTCGGTGAATACACATTTGGGTCAACGTTATGGAGCAATGTATCAGTTCAATTAACTATTTTTGTAATTCAGGGATCTGAACATTGGTTAAAGCAATGAAGAGACAGAAAAATGTTTTTATTTGGGCGAGGTTGAGAGAGACAGAGTGGGGTAAAATATGATTCCAGTAAATCATAAGTACAAATAAAATCGAATCGTTTGTTACAAAGATTTTACTCTGAGAGTTAATGTACGGATTAAAAATTCTATTCGTTTGTAGTTTTATCGAGAAAAATATCATACATTGCAAGTTTTGAGGATTTTCAGGGAAATCGGTCAAAGTACAACATAATAAAAAATAAATTAACGACATAAAAATTCAGGCTTAATGCTGCATAAAATGTATGCAGGCTGCTTTTAAAAGGACTCTAAAATACCCTTGAGTGATCGTCGCTCGTGTTTGTAGCTTTTATGGGCCACGGTTTGTTTATCTCGCCAAGGCTGTGTGAATATTATTAAATCTGTAATAGTTCTCTCTGGAAAACTCTCTCTCTCTATGAGAAATTGGGATACTGAATAACATACGAACGCTTTGTTCCATAGATATAATGCAGTATTTTTGTAATTTTCTTTTAAAACAGTGATACTATAAATTGTTCGGAAAATTTCAAAGGCGCGGCTCACAATAAAAGCGTTCGAATAATTTTACAAAAGAATACCTACACATATTTATGGAGCTAAATAGGCATTTATTTGTAATAGAACATTTTTTAAATGTGGAAAACCTGTAAAAACCAAAACATTTCTAGTTTTACTTTATATTCTAAACTAGCTGAAACGCCTGGCTTCGCTCGGGAAAGTTTTCTTTAAGTAGCAAACGATTTTTATTGCTCGGGGCAAACGTTCCCCATTCCTTAATTACGCATGCAATGCTTACATTAACATTTACTATTTTATGTATTGTATTGTAAAGTTTTACCATTAATATAATTACGCATTAACGTCTCACTTAATATTCACATGGATAGATGCACCGACGCCTTTAATGCAGCAATAAAATTATGTGGATTATGTCAATACTATTAGCCAAAACGTAAACAATAAACAACATCTTGGTTACGGAACAAATGTAAGTAGATGTATCGATTTATGTTGCGATAAATCTTTCAATGTTAATGGTAAAAGACAACAATGTTCTAATATTCTTTAAAAATCATTTGACTCACTTTAAAAGTATTCATAGACTATATTTAGGCATGAATCCATTGTACCCTTTATCTTGGCGTTAGCTATTCTTCCTCTACGGTGCGCCACGGCGTGGATTTTCCTTGCATTAATCTTTACGTGTATATCTCCCTTTGAAGAGGACAACAATTAAGAAATTTAGCTTTGTTGCCGCATGGAAAATGGTCATAATAATAATAATAATCGTTGCCCAAAAAGGTGACAAACATTTGCCTTATTTTTATGATTACCTTCTCAAAGTTTAAATGAAACACGTAGAAATTCACACGAAAATAATTAAATCACAGAAGATTCTATTTTATTCGTGATAAAACGTATTAATAATAAACACTGTTTGTTCAATATAAATTTTTTTTGATTTTACGTATGTTCTGCATAGTTAAAATAAAATATATTAAGAAGGAAATCGAAGGGTGAGGGAAAGTTAATTTATGTTAATAAAAGAAAATAACAAGCTCAGTTAGAATAGCGAAAATTAAACAATCGCTAGAGTGTTAATTTTGAAAATTTACTGATAAGTTATGTTAATCTTCATGACTAATAACCTCTATGGAAGTGTTATCCTAACGATAGTGTAGGTTTACAATATATTGCAGTTTTAGAATTTCTTTGATATTCACGTTTCAGACTATATTTATTTCATATTAGGCGGCAAGCCCCCTGCTCGCTGACGCTCACCAATCCCACCCCCCTTCCCTCCCACCCTTTGCTCGCTGTTTCTTCGTTCCTGCCGTGTACCTATTGGATTTAGATTAGTTTAACGGGAATATGTTTTGAATATGAGTTTAATGAATATATTTTATAAGGGATGTATGTTTGGTTTTTAATAACGAATTAACAGAATTAGTTGAATAACTCGATAAAAATAAACTTAGAGGGCTGAAATTCCCGGAGATTAAAAATGGTTGAGGTATAAAGCGTTAAAGAAAGAGATAAAGAGAGAACCAGAAACAAGATTTTAGTGATATAGATAAAAAATATAAATAACATGAATACTGCGATCGATTTATTTGCATTAAATTCATACCTTCGGTCATTTCTAGCAAGTTTTAATCTTATTTTTGATATTTAAGCCTTTATTTAAGTGCATATGCACGGAAATTACCGAGGACAACAATACCGGTAACCATGGAATCTTATTATTGAAATGTTAAAAAATTTACCAAAACTCGAGCATAAAATCAAAATATGAGGGAATTGGAATCAAATTGAGTATTCGAGGGTAAGAATAAGAATCCTCATTCATTTTGGCGTGTTTTAGCGCAAATTTGATGTCGATAACTTAATTATAAGATATTTTAGAGTAAAAGAATGAAAGCCTTCAAACCAAAAATGTGATATTTACGTGTTATCTTATGGGACACGACATTCATCCTCTGGAGTCGAACCCGTGACGATTTTCGAACTTGTTTTAGTCATATCGTAAATATTCATCAACACTGAAATCATGAGAAATTTCAGACTTCTAATTGTGTTTATTTCTAATCGAGCTATTCACAAAATTAGAGCGTTACGCATCATGATGACCATTACGATTTCATAATATAGAGAGATGAGTATTAGATGAGCGAGAAAGCGAAGATTACTGATAGTAACAGAAATTTTAAATTACTGAAACGTAATTCTGTCAAAATTTTTCCCGTAATGTATTTTGAAGGGAAATGCGCCAGTAATTTATAATATCCATTAAGTTGCAGTCGCCATTATATATCGCAAAATTACGTAAAAGAAATCTCTTGGAACCTTTTCAAAGGAAGAGAACGTCGCATGTGAATGCTAGTTTTCTCGAAAAATTTCAGCAATAAAACATTCTTGAAAGGAAAATAGTAATTTTAAAAGTAGGAAATCCTGTAATATGGGTCAAAGAGAGCTTTAAAATTATTTTTTTCTTTACGTCCTCAAAAATATGACTTGGAAAGAAATATTAATGTAATTTTATGTGACTGTTTAATAAGGAAATTCATCTCTTTGGGCATAACCGCTTCAAAAACTTTTTCTATTTCATAGATCTGTAGTACCTAATGGATTAATGCTTTATAAATGTTAATGGAGTACTCCTGTTGTGCTGAGATGTAGTACTGCATAATTATACTTATATCATATTATATGCTCAATACGTGCACGAGATATTCATCACCGTTCTCTAATAAACTTCGAAGTATTTATATTTGAAACGGTACATGGTTAGCATTTTTTTCTAATTTTGTAAACTAATTCATCCTATATTTTATTAATCAAGTTTCTACTATAGTAGTTATATTGTCTTGTTGTATTTTTTATCAAAGCGAATAGATTAAAATATATAATTGATATTATAAATCAGTTTGACAATATATATCTGAAATAGCGACGAAAAAGCGAGCCCGAAGATAAAAGGTAGAGTTAGTAAAGTACGTACAGATTAAAAACCAGAAGTTTTTTTTACGGTATCTTTAGGCGTTTGCGGATTTAACATCAATTATTGCAGTCGCTCGACTGAAACACCTCTCGTAGATTACGGAGATGCTAAAAAAAAAAACCGTCCGCACATGAAAGCCTTAAAAGGTTCCGTCACGAATCTGGACCTTCTTTTATCTTCATTCAAGTAGCGATCGTTAGCTTGTTCTCTTTGCCAAAATCTACCCGCGCGTGAACGTAATAGACTTCACTTTTTGTAATTGATGTTCCGTTTCATTCGCTCATAAAAATTTCCTACGACATTACAATAAATAAATAAATATTCGTTGATTTTTATTGCACCTATAGTAATTACGATGACTGATCTCCATGGTTAATATTTTCCCTCGTCAAAAAAGTCTGTCGAATCGCTTCCTATTTTGATAGTTTTTTCGAACAGCCTCAGCGTGCATCGCTTTATAAAGACCCCATCGTTATAAGAAAAGCAATTTGTTTCCCGCCGTCGTAATAGTTTCTTTCTTGTTGATGCCTCCCGTTCCATTAATAATCCTTTTTGTTTTGTACTGATACTTGATACTCGATCCACTTGAGGATAACAGCCTTTAGGCGTGGCTTCCGCCCCCCCTAAAGGCACACACGGACACCATTCCAACACTTCTTCGGGCAATCAATCAACCCCTTCCAAAACTCTCTCTCTCTCTCTCTCTCTCCACGTCGCTCCTACGTCCATCCTTTTATCTCAGTTCTTTCCATCTTTCTCTGTTTTGCTCTCTCTCTTTCTCGATCTCTTCCTAATTCTCATCCTATCCTTTTTCACTTCTTTTCCAACTTCCCCGACTCTTCGTCGCCTTTTTCGTAACCACACGGCGTCCGCTGTGATGCTTGATGGATAATTGGTTTCCGAGACCGTCGCCGGAATTTTCGGCGAGGACTAGGGGCGCTTTAGCAGGTGGCGCTTTTGCGGTTATGTTATGCTGTCGCGTTGTGTGACTTAGGATTTATGAACGTTGGTCTTTGACGTTGTTTCTGCGTTGCTTAAGGAGTCATGTTATTTCGATTTTTTTTGCGGTAATGTAAAAAGATGTTAATTTTTTCGTCTCGATATAGATGTTAAGGCTCAAATTATAATTTCACGATGCTATCGGCTGACTTATAAATTAAAGTTACTTTTTTAACCATAGGTATTGCGTAAGAATCCGTAGTATATCGCTTATTTTAAATTACACATAAGAAATGCAATAAGAAAATTGAAACTCTGTAAGTATACGAAATTTTTCATGAAATAATCAAGAATTGTATTTATAATCACTACCACTATTTAAAAAATATTATTGAGGATAAATAGGATGTTGTTAAAATGTGAAATTAGCTAAACTTAGAAATTATACACTTTTAAATAAGAAGTTTTCATGAAATCAGTTTCACGAGTCAAATTTCCAACCAGTGTGTTGAACTGCTGAGATCCACGTTAACTTATACGAAATAAATTTTGTGATTAAACAATAGCAGATTAATAGCTTATTCGAAAATTTATATTTCTTACTTTAATCTCCACTAGTATTAAACCTGCCATCAAAAGGTAACGAAAGAATGACATGCAACCACACTCAAAATTTTCTTGTCTTCCTAAAAGACTCATTGTCTGATTTTCCAAAAAAACATGAACTTATGCTGTAAAGTTAGGCAGGATATGGATAGGTATGGTACATGCTTTGACCTGTATAGTGTAATAACAAACATAAATAAAGTAATACCACGGCAGCGGCAAAATGCGCGAACATACCATAAATGAATCACACGTGCTATTGAGCTGAAATTTATTGTTGGACTCCATTCTACAAGGTATTAATATATTATCGTATCCTGTTTTACTTTTCATGATTTATGCTTCAATTCGTGGTATACTATATTATTCGCTATATTTCACCGGATATGAATCGCGTACAATTTACGTTCTTAAATTACACCCATTTTGCGGTTTAGGAATTCGTCCTCAATATCGCAATAAATCGACGTTGGTCGTATTCGCTAAAAGTATCGAAGGATATCGCATACTCCGATTCAAAAATGGCAGCCCATTTTCACTGGAAAGTCCGGTAGCAATATGATATTAGAGACGATGGAATGAACGGGTTAGTAATGTTTAAATAGCGCAAAAAAGCTTTAGTATATTTAATAAACAAGTTGAAAATGAACTGCAAAAGCAGATGCCTAAAATGCTTTTTTTATAATTTTCTGGAAAATTTTCGGAAAATTTATTTTTTAAATACTTCACCGCAAGCAGTTGTAACATAATCTTTGTCCTTTTGTACGTATTCCAGCTTCGCTTTTATTGCAGTAGCAACGTATACAAAACGAAACTTTATCATATTAACGGACCCCCTACAGATAGGTCATAATGGGTTTTGAAAAACTCTTTCTAAAAGGCAAACGGTTTGATATACGGACTCCAAAATAAATACGGTTGACCTCTGCCACCAGCTAAAGCTATCTTGAGAATCTTAGACAAGCTATTCTTTGTTAAAATAATTTGCGCACGGACGGACAAAGTGAAAACATACGCGATAAAAATACATTAAAAAGATAGAACTTTTCGTAAAGGGCTTTACGCGTTACGGGTAAATTTTTAATTTTATACCCTTTCATAATACCGTGACTGTAGGTACATAATACAGCTCACGAAGTTTTCGTTTCTACTTTTATTTATAGTTTTTGAATTTCTAGGCAAACGTATTCCAAAGGTAGTGCGATAGAACGCCTGTTAACGGATTCAGATTTTTTAAAAACACTACAGTGGTATTTTTTGCACGATAAAGTTTCTGACCTGTTGTTGACGGAATAAATAATCTTCAAACGAGAAGGTAACTATTAAAATAGCATATCCTTAGGGATAAGCACATATTTATCTTTCAGCAATGAACCATTACTGCGTTTGTTCTGGAAAAATACACAGCAGCTGTTTAACAAAATAAATGCACCATAAAATCAAAACGTAATGTCTAAAAACTGGTTGAAACCGTAAGACGATGAGGTTGTGGAATCATATTTAATAATAATGTAGAGCCGTAGTGGAATTTAAGCGAGAACACTGTCGGATAATATGTTTGCCCTTGATTTACCTTATTCCTACAAAATTAACGGAAATGATGGGCAGGTGAATGATGAGTTTCTAATCGAGATGCATTTACAGAAATTGAGAAGAACAGGATATGTTAAATTTTCGCTGTAACTTTCTCTTTTATGGGGAATCGTGTATTGAAATTTTAGTTGATTTGTCTTCATTAATTCGGCAGATGCCGTCTACAATGATTGATGGTCAAACAACAACAACAACATGACTTTTTCATCAAAAAAAAGTTCCGAAAAGCAATCAACAATGCTTAGTTTATTCTGTTAACATTGATACCAATATATGACAAGGAAAGTTTAAGTCATTTGACCATTCGTTTTTTGTATAGTAGCTCAAATTTTTGGATTACGAGGAATTAGTTTTTAAATTTAATTTAATGCGTAAATAATTATTTTTTTTCTATCCTGAATGAATAAATATTTTAAGTAAAATATGATCTGTTTTTTAGCGATTAATTATTTGCACGATTCTATCTGTTAAAATTTGTGTGATGGTAAAAACTTTGTG